>CM060981.1:41610151-42810151 GCA_030765065.1 Deroplatys truncata
TCCTCATTCTCTACACAGCCTGGAAATATGGATGTATGTGTTTTATGAATACCCATAGTTGAAATTTTCTCTCACAGTTTTTAAAAAGGTTAGTGTTATGTCCAAAAAATACCATGAACATTTTTAAATTTATTTTTGGCCGACCAACATTAATTATTATACAGCCCAGTGATAATAAAATATGCATAAATTACAATTTGTTATATTACTGAAGTTGGCTCATGGTTATTCTAACATTAATAGTTGTGAAAATATTATATACAAATAATTTAGAATAAAGTGTAACGCATTTATAAGTATATAAATTATGATACAAAAAAAAAATATGATGTGTTGCACTCACATGACAATCTCTACTCCTGTACAAACTATTTTTACAAACGCTTATTCTCCATCTACTTCATGTTAATCGAGATAAACATTTTCAGACTCTATATTATTGCTAATTTTCTTGTAGATGTAAGGGAATATATATTTACAAGGGCAATATAGAAAAACAGTAGCCTTTAAGCACATACATATCTCTTAATAGCTGGTTGCTAGGTGCAGCACCATTCCCTTTGCCACAGATTAATACTCTTTGCATATCACAGAGACAGACACACACACGGACATGTTTCCAAAAATGCTTTTTTTGGATTCAGGGGATCTCAAAACATATATTTCCGGTATCGAATTTTTGGGTGGAATACAATACTTCCCCTACTTACTATACGTAGTAGAGAAAGTAGTTATTGCTAACAAATTAAAAGAAATATCTGTGAACATATATATAACAAGGTGTAAAATACGGTACTAAGGACCAGATCTTGTGAAATCACTTTATTATGAATCGCTGAGTATCTTGTTGTAACTTTCTTTTAAGTCTGGTTCTGTGATGTCCTCTGTCACCAATGTTGAATGTGTAAGCTCCAGGAACTGTTGATAGTTTATTGGGAAATGATCTGTAGAGGGTTCTAAAGTATGCTTTTACAGGGAGAATTCCAAACTCACGGTAAAGTTGGTTGTTTCTAACATACCAGGGAACGTTGGTGGGTTTCCGAAGGAATTTGTTTTGTATAATTTGTAGAGATGAATAGGGTTTTGCTGTCTGTGCTCCATATAGGAACAGCCTATGAAATAAGTGGACGTATTAAGGACTTCAATAGCAGAGCTGAACAATCAAGACCAAGTTTTGAACGTCTGTTGATTAATGGATATAGTTTTATAAGTCTGATGTTGGCAACTGTTGCTATGTGCGAGATATGGAAATACCAGGATAATTTGGTGTCAAGCAATACTCAAAGATATTACGCAGGAAGTGAGGTTAGTTCGTTATTCAGAAGAGATAATGGAGGTGGATCATGAAAGGATCTTAGTGAGAGGATTTTAGTTTTTATTTAATTGATATTTAGCACGGTATGCCAAGTATCAAACCATTCATTGAGAAGAGAAATGGGTGACTGCAGCCGACTGGGTTATGATGGGAACAAAATATAATTATGTCATAGCAACAGGGGTGTTTTGCATGCCTGGAAGACCTAGTTGAATATATCATATAGAATTGGTGCTAAAATTGAACCCTGAGGAACTCCAGTTGAAAATCTTGATGTTGATGCATAGCTATTAAACTTTCAGTTGTATAGCATGGCTTTTGCTCTCAGAGCTCTTTAAAGCTTCAACATATGGCCATTTAAAGCTCAAAAGCATACGGAATAATGGCCTGAGTTTACCTTCTAGTGCCTTTGGTTCAACTATGATTTCTCTCACACTTTTGCACACTAAAACCGTTCCACGCGATGTATTTTGAAACCACTGCTGTTCAAATTTTCATACATAAACATAGAGATAATGAACTTAAAAATCTCATGTGTTACACTCACATGACTTTCTCTACTCTTGTACAAACTATTTTTATAAACGCTTATTCTCCATCTACTTCATGTTAATCGAGATGTTAATCTTATTGCTAATTTTCTTGTAGGTGCAAGGGGAATTGGTAGGCTTTAAGCGATAGTCAAAGTGGAGTATTCCATTCTCTTTGCATGTCCAGGATATATATATATATATATATATATATATAAATGATAACGAATACCCATTTGTGAAAAAGTACAAATAATGGAAATTCAAACAAATAACAAGGAATATCTCGGAAATGATTCACTCGACAAAATAAATGTGTATGGCAAAGATTGTGTGCTTTTAACAGATCTACATTTTTTGTGTTTTAAAATTTTGTTCATCTGTTACGGTTTACCAGTTATGCAAAAGTCATTCAGAATGAAGAGAACTTTCGGGAACATTCCCAGAAAATTTATCGAATACATTTCATTTGTCATGAAAATATCTTAAACATGTGATGTTTATTATCAAAATCATTAGAAACATTTTTGAGAAAATCAAAATTTTCATGAGATTTTCTTAAGAATGTTAGTGTCGCATCTTTGAAAGATACTGAACCTGAATACCAAGTTTGGTGTTTATGCGGCTTTTAATTTTGAGTTATACTGTTCACAGACTCATAAACGAAACACATGCACCTTTTTCTATAAATGATTTTTTACGTTCCGGGCACCTCAAAGCATGTATTTCCGGTGAAATCTGGGTATCGAATTTTTGAGTGGAATGCAATACTTCAGCTACTTGCTATACGTAGTGGAGAAAGTAAAAAACTGACACATGGTTTTTGCTACAGTTTTAAATTCCTCTCAAGATGTGGCATAATTAATTCAACCACTGAGGATAAATTGCTTAAAAATTATATTTAAAGATTTATATTTTTCCTGAGACAACCAGTAGTGAATAAAGCTATATAGATATGCCAGTTTTCTACATTAGTATTTAAATAATATACATTGTTTTTATTTTTAAATTGAGATTTCTGCATCATGTGCAATACCTAATTAATTAGCATAATTAAAGTATTTTTTTAAACAGTATTAAAAATATCTGCATGAAATTTAAAGCACTCTCATAATTAGGTAAAGCAATATCTGACAACATTTTGAAAACGTTTTGATAAAAACTGCAAGATTTAGTTATGAATACTTTTAACAGTTGTCTTACATTGACACAATTTTCTCTAGCCACTATCCTTTATATTTATTCCACTTATACAAATTTTTCTTACAAAGGCTTAAATAGTGAAATATTTATAAGCAGGTCTTGAAGTTGCATACTTTACCCATGACATCCCAAGAAACAAAAATGGCGAAAACTTAAAAAAACTGACAAATAATAGGAAGATTGAGGGGTGCATTTTTTGCATAATAGGTTTCTCTCTATCCCTTATGGTTTACTTGTGATGCAAAATTACACAAAATTAATTTCGAATGAAGAGGACTTACAGGTATTCCCAGAAAATTCAAAATATAAATTTGTTACTCATGTAATTATATAAAAGTATTGTATTTTGAGGCAGTATTTTATATCACAACACTGTGAATGCCAGAGTGATTGTAGTGTAAAGTAGCATTATTGTATGACAATGATTTGAGATGTTTGTTAATTATAAGCATTGCTAGGAAATAAGTTTACACGGCCTCACTGAAACTGACAATAGGAGCGGGTAACAATGAGCGAGGGGGTGAGTTGTTTATGAATTAGATGAGACAAACAAATGACGTCAGAGCAGCGCGCTTTTCTTTAGAAATGGAGGGAATATCTCCCGTAGGGCATATGTGTTCGTAATTTTGATTGGATATAAAAATAGACGCTAATATTGGCGCGCTTTAATAACCAATAGCTATTCTGTTATAATGTTTAGGCATATCGGGGTGACGGAGTATAAATTATAAAGCCAGAGACAAGTATTGTTCAGTTCAACAGAATCATTCACGAGTTACACGTCGCGCAGTTCAACAGAAGCATTCACGAAGTACACGTTACGCAATTCTACAGCATTCACGCGTTACACGTCGCACAGTTTAAGAGAATCATTCACGGGTTACATGTCGCACAGTTCTACAGAATCTCTCGCATTGTAAAGTTAGTTATAAAATGTGAAATGCGCGGCAAATAAGTGATTATAGTTACATTCGAAAATATAACAGTTTCAGTCGGGCGTGTATCAAGAGTAAATATGTGAAATTAATGAAGTGTGATGGCAATAAAAGTGTAAAAACAAATTCTTTTATCAGTGTTATCTTTTAGTAACAACTCCTTTCCGTTTACACACCCTGTTCAAGAGGTTTGCTCGACTGAGTAATAATAGCTAGCCGGATGACAAAGAACCCAAAATTCAAAAATAGTAAAACAATAACAGGCGCTCAGCAAATAAGATAACACAAGGATACCGCGACAATTTTAGTCAGAATCATTTCAGGCATGTCGGAAAAAATAAAAACTGTAACCAAAACATTTGGTGTAAAGGGTAGTTTGGTGTGGAGGATTTTTTAAATATATTCGTACCCCATCCTTGGAAAATGTGAGCTTAAGTACGAGATTTGATGCTTATCTGACTAGTTCTTGAGTTATGCTGTACACAGAGAGACATACGTACTAGTTGGCCACGTGGTGAATGGGTTTGGAGGAGGGCGCCAGTGTTTTTCTTGGCACTGCCTAGCGTCATCAAAGGATCAGAGAGGAGTGAGGGGCAAGGCGGTAGGGGAATGCACAATTTCACTACGAAAGTAGTACTACATTCTGAAGAAACTCGGAACCGGGGATGTTTTCCTTACCTGACTATCCTTCCGATGCCCCGCCCACTTCCTACCACACGCATTCATATCGTGGCCGGCTAAGTTATATATTATATATATGATTTAATCGGCCACGATATGAATGCGTGTGGTAAGAAGAAAATCTAAACAGTCACGGAATAAGTAGGCGGGGCATCGGGAGGAGGTATATATATATATATATATATATATATATATATATAATTCAGGTACCTCAAAAACCTATTTTTAAACTTTAGTGTTGAATGCAATACTTCCTCTACCTACTAAGTATGTGGTAGTGAATGTAAAAGTCCAAAATTAACATAAAGATTAGGATGCAGCATTAGTTGTTTCTCAAGTCAAAGTTCTTGATATGACCAAAGGAGTTAAAGGGGCTATAGAAATGAAATAAAATTGTTCAAATGTGCGTTGCTGAAAAGTTTATCACTGAGACTGCCAGCAACTTGATATTTTACTTTCTCTAATACGTATAGTAAGTAGGGGAAGTATTGTATTCCACCAAAAATTCGATACCGAGATTTCACCAGAAATACATGTTTTGAGACCCCCTGAATCCAAAAAAAGCATTTTTGGAAACATGTCCGTGTGTGTATGCGTGTGTGTGTGTCTGGTGTGTGCCTGTCTTTGAACATCATAACTCAGAATCAAACAGTCGGATAAACACCAAACTTAGTATTTAGGTTCAGTATCTTCCAGAGATGCAACACGAAGGTTTTCAAGAAAATCCCCCCACCCCAGATTACCCTTTACATGGAAGATTTTTCGAAAATTTTAATTTAATAAATAACGATTTTGATTAAAATATCATATGTTTAAGATATTTTATGACAAATAAAATGTATACCTTGAATTTCCTGGGAATGTCTCCAAAAGTATTCTTCATTGTGAACGGCTTTTGCATAACTGGTAAACCATAAGAGATAGACAAAATTTTACTACACAAAAATGTAGATCGCGTTAAAATACACAATTTATGTCATATACATTTTTGTTGTTGAGTGAACCATTTTCGAGATATTGCTTGTTATTCCCTTAAATTTTTCAATACTTATTTTCTCAAATGGGAATTCGTTATTCATTTTTTTGTCTTGGATATGCAAAGAGTATTAATCTGTGGCAAAGGGAATGGTGTTGCACCTAGCAACCAGCTATTAAGAGATATGTATGTGCTTAAAGCTACTGTATTTCCAAATTGCCCTTGTAAATATATATTCCCCTTGCATCTATAAGAAAATTAGCAATAAGATAGAGTCTACAAATGTTCATCTTGATTAACATGAAGTAGATGGAGAATAAGCATTTGTAAAAATAGTTTGTACAAGAGTAGAGAAGGTCATGTGAGTGTAGCACATCAGATTTTTTTAGTGTTTTCATTCAAAATGGATTAAATATAAGATTTTTATAGCTCAAGAAGCGCTGCTGACTGCGGTGCGAAGTGATCCAGGTTCGATTTCGGATACCGTCATCAGGATTTTTTTCTTTGGGAAGCCTGGATGCACTCAGGTCCTTGGGACCAATTGAGGAGCCATTTTATAGAATAGTGATGGCTGAGGTGCTGGAATCCTCATGCAGTAAGCGGCATGTTAACGGCATACTGCCTTATTCAACATGTGCCGGCCCTATTATTGCACTCTGCCTGAGATGTCCTGCTGTGGATGGGCGGGGTGAGCTGGAGTCTGTAGCTGCCGTGCTGTTGTAGCGCTATCCGTAGTTCGCCGAGGCAATCATTTACTTATTACTGCTGCAATAATTGTGCTATTCCGGGCATCTCAACATTGGGACCAAAACGTAATAAATACTTTTCTTTCCTTTTTTATTTTCCCGTTACATGGAACAGCTTTGGTTATTTTCTCAAAAATACGCTAATGATAATGACCAAAATACCATATATTTCAGATATTTACATGGAACCCATGTGTTGCATTTGATAAATTATTTTTCGTCTTTATTTTCAACCCAAGCCCGCCTGAACCTACAAACATTTTTCAAATTAAGCCGAACCTGGTCTGCGGGTCGGGCCGGGCTGGGCCTAGGCCCGAGCTCTTGGGCAGAGCCCGTATAGACCTCTAAAAGTTGGATTCACAGGCTTAAAGAACTATATATGGTACAGGAAAGCGACTACGCCACTAAGGTCGTGTCTAGTTTAAGAAATAACTAACACTAGTCTGCATTTTCAAACTTTTTGTCAGATGATTTCTTAAAAGTAGGTGTTCTAGAATTAAATTTTTATACTGATCCCAGAAATAACTTCCGTTTTTTTTTCTATCACGTCAGATTTTTACACAAAATGAGTAATGTTTTGAAAATTTTACTAATGAGCGCAGAAAAGTATTCAAATACCATTTCACACAAGGTATGTTTTTATTCAAGTAACATTTTAAGAATGCTCTCAAGATGTTCCCTAATTTATTTCATGACAACATTTTAACAAAACAAGAAGTCATAAGTGTTTCATTTAATTTTTTTCAAGCATTCTCTTCTTTGACTTCCTTGCAGATCCTTGAAGATGACTGTCCCTCCTCAACATCCAACAGTTAATATCTTGGTGAAAACGTTCACGCTCACTATAATGTCCCAGAATTTCTTGAAGGTAGTGGATATGTGAATGCAGAAAATGCACCTTTACACTCATGTTATAACCCATCTTCTTGAAATTTTCCAACATTGTTTCGACAATGGCCTTGTAATTAGGACCTTTGTTATTGCCTAAGAAGTTTGTAACTGATCGGAAGGCGGTCCATGCTTCTATTTCTCTCTCATTCATTGTCTTCTCAAAATCTTCATCCTTCATCAATTTCTTTATTTGAGGACCAACAAAATTCCAGCCTTTAATTTGTCTTGTGTAATGAAGGGAAATTTCTTGGAAAGGTACTTGAAGCAGGGTCCATCCTGTGGTAGAACCCTTACAAATTGCTTCAACAAGCCCAATTTTATGTATAGTGGCCGAAGCAATATCTTTCTATCTCTATATTTTTGAAGTGAAATTGTGAAAACAAACCGTACGTGATAGAAAAAAAACTAAAAGCAATTCTGAAATCAGCATAAAAAAGTGAGTCAGAATCAATTACTAGTTTTCAATCATCCGATATCATGCAGACTAGTGTAATAGTTACCACAGAAAAAAGACTGCATGGCTCACGCTATCTTTCATCAAGTTGCTCAACCAGATGGCAGAATAAGAGAAACGACCTTCATTTTCCTAGCACTTAACGGCTCTTTTAGCTATAAACAGACAGAAGAAATAATAATAATAATTATTGATGGGATACTACGACTATTTCTCTATACTCGAAACAAATACTGATTTTTGAGCACCAATAATCGATACTCACTTTGTAAAATGTACTCTAAAGGCGATAGCTTGTTCACTGAACTAAGTTCTTATTGGCATTTTTACTTTCTGTACTACGTATAGTAAGTAGGGGAAGTATTGTACTCCACCCAAAAATTCGATACCGATATTTCACCGGAAATATATGTTTTGAGACCCTCTGAATCCAAAAAAAAGCATTTCTGGAAACATGCCCATGTGTGTGTCTGTGTGTGTGTGTCTGTGAACAGCATAACTCAGGAACGAACAGTCGGATAAACACTAAACTTGGTATTTAGGTTCAGTATCTTCCAGAGATGCAACACGAAGGTTTTCAAGAAAATCCCCCACCCCAGACTACCCTTTACATGGAACATTTTTCGAACATTTTAATTTTCTTAAAAATGGCTCTAACAATTTTTATTAAAATATCATATGTTTAAGACTTGTTATGAGAAATGAAATGTATATCTCGAATTTTCTGGGAATGTCTCCAAAAGTATTCTTCATTGTGAACGACTTTTGCATAACTAGTAAACCATAAGAGATAGACAACATTTTAATAAACAAAAAATGTAGATCGCGTTAAAATACACAATTTATGCCGTATACATTTTTTTGTTGAGTGAACCGTTTTCGAGATATTGTTTGTTATTCCCTTAAATTTGCCAATACTTATACTTTTTCTCAAATTCATTGTTCATTTTTTTATGTCCTGGACATGCAAAGAGAATGGAATGCGCCACATAGCAACCAGCGCTTAAAATATTTGACTATCGCTTAAAGTCTACCATATTCCCCTTGCACCTACAAGAAAATTAGCAATAAGATTGACATCTCGATATCTCGATTAACATAAGCATTTGGAGAATAAGCATTTGTAAAAATAGTTTGTCAAGAGTAGAGAAAGTCATGCGAGTGTAACACATCAAATTTTTGTTATTCTGTAACCAGTTTTGTATTGTATAGTAATTCCGAAACTGTTCCTGTTTAACGTTCTCCAACTGGCAGCAATTTTCTTTTTGATATTGTTCATGTCACAGATGATGAACCTTAGTAATAATAATAAATAATAATAATAATAATAATAATAATCTCTTGTCTTCCCTTTTTACGTAACTATATTTTGTGCTGAAATCTTCTTTTTAAACGATTTCCTATCCATATTATGAAAATTAGTCTTACGCATACCTGTAAGGTATACTCTGATCCGAGTTTGACTTGGTTAACACTAAATAACAGATGGAAGGAAAGAGCAAATATTTGCACGTCTTAAGTTCTGATTTGTTTCTGCTGTATTCAACTGAGGTAAATGTAATGGCTGAGAGTGGGCTACCAAGGCAGGCTATTGGAGAAACGTGCGTCCGCTAAATCAGCATCATTCACAACGCTAGATGTTACACGAGCCCCTCTACTCTTGTTCCACCGTTTTACATGTTTTAATTTAGACACGAGTGCCTATGGAATGTTGTTTGATTCATCCACAGGAAACGCAGTCAAGGTCTATCAAACTGTATCACAGAAAATCTTAGGGACATGTGCAAGGCAATATCGTGAAGTCTCGACTCCTTTCACTCCTTCTAGCATGAAGTTAAAACAACTTTCAATAATACAAAACTAAAAAATCTGATGTGTTACACTCACATGACTTTCTCTACTCTTGTACAAACTATTTTTACAAACTCTTATTACCCATCTATTTCATATTAATCGAGATAAACATTTGCAGAAATGATCTTTTGACATGCAAAGAGAATTACATTTTACACATAGCGACCAGTTCTAAAAATATTTGGCTATCACTTAAGGCCTACTATGTTCCCCTTGTTTTGCATTTGCAAGGGCAATATAGAAATACAGTAGCCTTTGAGCACATACATATCTCTTAATAGCTGGTTGCTATGTGCAGCACCATTCCCTTTGCCACAGATTAATACTCTTTGCATATCCAAGATAAAAAAATGAATAACGAATTTCCATTTAAGAAAATAAATATTGAAAAATTTAAGGGAATAACAAGCAATATTTCGAAAATGGTTCACTCAACAAAAAAATGTATATGACATAAATTGTGTATTTTAACGCGATCTACATTTTTAAATTTTGTCTATCTCTTATGGTTTACCAGTTATGAAAAAGTCTTTCACAATGAAGAATACTTTTGGAGACATTCTCAGAAAATTCAAGATATACAGTTTATTTGTCATGAAAATATCTTAAACATATGATATTTTAATCAAAATCATTAGAGCCGTTTTTGAGAAAATTAAAATTTTCGAAAAATGTTCCATGTAAAGGGTAATCTGGGGTGGGGGGATTTTATTGAAAACCTGCGTGTCGCATCTCTGGAAGATACTGAACCTAAATATCATGTTTGGCGTTTATCTGACTGTTCGTTTTTCAATTATGCTGTTCACAGACTTTTTGGATTCAGGGGGTCTCAAAACATGTATTTCCGGTGAAATCTTGATATCGAATTTTTGGGTGGAATACAATACTTCCCCTACTTACTATACGTAGTAGAGAAAGCAAAAAATTGATGAAGTTCATATTCAGAGGGATTGGTGTCAGAGTTTGGTAACACCGCCGTAGAGGAAAGAAAATGCACAGAGACTATAAACTTTCCCCTTGGAACTGCTAAGGTATCCGGAATCTGTGACTGTGTATGCGGGCCGATGTTTATGGGTGGAGAAACTCCAAGACTTGGCATTGTCTAAGTCGTGCTCGACAAGGCTTCACTTGCCAGTGGTACGTTGTGGGGATAACAAAGTGGTAGACATGTGTCTAATATGCCTGTTAGAAACTGCTATCAACACCACCTAATAAAAGATGTGCGCAATTTTGTCAGAAAGAAAGACAAGTAAGTTTATTTATTTTTAGTCATTTAATCAAACACTATTCTTTACCCGATTGGAGGGTGGGAGTTTTTCCTTAACCAGGATTATTCCGCATCCTCCCCAGAGTCTGAAAGTATAAATATGTGTGTGTGAACTTAATGTAATAAACAAAATTAATTCCAAACCAAACCTTAATACCACTGTAAGCGATGTAACGTCATTGCTGATGTGCAATTGTTCCAAAGATATAAAACCGCCTATATGACCTAAGTTGTTACGTGAAACATTAGAACGAACAAATCAAAAATTCTATTTCGGGATTTCACCATAAGCACAAGTTTTGAATCCCCCGAAACCAAAAAATACAGTGTTTTTAGAAGAATGTCCGTGTGCTGTCTATCTGTGAGCAGTATAACTCAAAAAGAAAAGTTTGCTAAATAAAAACTTGGTATCTAAGTTCCCCTCTTCCAAATTACTCTTTAAGTGGAAAAGTTTTCGATATTTTAATTTCCTCAGAAATGACTAACGGTTTTGATTAAAATATAGTATATTCTAAATCTGATATGATACGCTCACATGACTTTCTCTACTCGAGTACAAACTATTTTTACAAACGCTTATTCTCCATATGCTTCATGTTAATCGAGATGTTAATCTTATTGCTAATTTTCTTGTAGATGCAAGGGGAATTGGTAGACTTTAAGCCACAGTCAAATCTTTTAAGAACTGGTTGCTATGTGGAGTATTCCATTCTCTTTGCATGTCTAGGACATAAAAAGATGAATATCTAATTCCCATTCGAGAAAAAAGGTATAAGTATTGGAAAACTCAAACAAATACAAGGAATATCTCGAAAATGGTTCACGTCACAAAAAAATGTAATGACATAAATGGTGTGTTTAACGATCTTCATATTTCTTGTGTAGAAAAAGTTTAGCCGTTAATGAGAAGAGGACTTTTGAGAATATTCCCAGAAAATTCAAGATATGGGTTTTATTTGTCGTGAAAACTTAAATATATAATATTTTAATCAAAATCGTTACAGACATTTTTGAGAAATGAAAAATGTTCCATGAAAAGGGTTGTTTGCTATGGGGAGATTTCTTTTGAAAATCTTCTTGTCGCAGTTTTGTAAGACACTGAACCTAGAAGACAAATTTGGTAACTATCCGACTTTTTGTTTTTTAGTTATGCCGTTCATACTCCCACATACTAACACGGACTTTTTTCTAAAAGTGCTTTTTTATTCAGGGGGCCTCAAAACATGCATTTTCGGTGAATTATCGGTATAGAATATTTGGGTGGATTACTCCTCTACTTACTATACGCAGTAGAGAAGGTAATAAGATGTTTACCTTATATTTTCTGGGAATAGCCTGTGAAGTGCTGTTTATTCGGAGGAAATTTGGTATAACAGGTGGACTATTTGGAATAGAAAAAAATTTACTGTATAAGAAACGTATATCTCTCTCTAAAATACACAAGTTATTTCAAGTAAACCTTTTTTGTGGCCTCAGCCATTTCTGAGATATCCGTTGTTATATGTTTGAATTGTTCAACGCCTATGTCATTTTCTGTGTTGTTTTATTCACCTCTCTCTATCCCCTTGTACCTATAACGAAATCTGAATTAAAACTTTTCCTATAAAATTGATTTAGATTAACTTAAAGTAGATAGAAGAATACGCTTTTGTAAGAATAGCCTGTAGAAGATATATAGTATTACGAACTTGGGTATTGAAGCCATCTGAATGTAACGCTTTTTTTTTTTGCTAAAATATATATATGAATGTATGAGTTACATATGACTTGCTAACTTCAGTTATTTCAGCATTTACTATATCATATAGTAGGCAATATATTTTAACAGGTATTAGTCCATTTCAGCTGGAAATAGTGTTCAAATAAAGTTTATAGTACTAAAGTCTTGCGTAAAACATCTACAATGTTACCAGCATTGATTTAATGTTCTATTTATGTAGAACTCAGAAAAACATGTAGTACGTAATTAATTTTCAATGAAGTAATATTGTAGTGTAATATGATGTTACTACAACAATATATTATGCAGCTTTTTATCAATTTGGATATGAAATCTCATGTGTTACATTCACATGACTTTCTCCATTCACTCGCATACAAAGTATTTTTATAAATGTGATGGCTTTAAAATTCTGCTCCTTTTGCACGAACACGAAAAAAGTAAAGGGAAAAAAATTGCAATTTCAGATTTGCAGTTGAGAAAAGTATAAGGTGTTGATAATTTAAACCAATAACAAAGAATATCTCGGAAATGGTTAACACACAACAAAAAATCTTTGATATAAACTGTGTGCTTCGATGAGATTTTGTGCAGTAATACTGCCTATCTCTTGTGGTTTGTCAATTATATAAAAGTGGTTCATTACAAAAAGGACTTCATAAGCTTTTTCACGAAATTTCAAGCTATACATTTTGGTTTTCTAGAAAATAGCTTAAACATGTGATATTTTAATCAAAATCGTTAAGGCATTGTTTAGAAAATAAAAAAGAAGAAAAGTTTCTATGCAAAGGGTAGTTTGGGACAGAGAATTTTCTTCAAAATCTTCGCGTCGCATTTTAAGAAGATCTAAAACTTAAATACCAAGTTTCCTATTTAAACGACTGTATACGTCTGTCTGTGAACAGCGTAACTCGTATGGATAACCACTCCATCGACAGTCAATCTTCGGTTCTCTGTATCAGGATGTGGACTTGGCGTCAGCAATGGATATGGACGGGCGTCCTGCTCCTTCGCAGTTGTCCGACTTTTTTTGAATCTTTCAATCCATTCGTACACATTTCGCTGGGGTAAACATTGCGGCCCATGTTGTGCGAAAATTCACCGATGGTTTCGTCTCCTGGTACAAAAAACCGCAAGTTCTTCTTTGGACAAATGATAAGGGTTCCCATTCTTATTATGCAACAATGCAACGCTCATTGAAGTGATAACGGTCAAACATTCCACAAACTGAGACAAAGGGGCCGTCGCTTCACCACGACCAAGAAGTGAAGGAAGGGGTGCACACATGGTTTGCTGCTCAAACGAAAAAACTTTTTGGCCAAATACAGTACTTACTTCAGTTACTGTAAATACGTAGTAGAGATAATAATAATTAATATGCTTTAAATGTACAATTTTTGGCCGGCTATTTATGGAGGTATATAAATTACCTCAATTTTACTTTCTCTACGTAGAGAAAGTAAGTAGGGGAAGTATTGTATTCCACCCAAAAATTCGATATCGAGATTTCAACTGAAATATATGTTTTGAGGCCCCCTGAATCCAAAAATACATTTTTGGAAACATGTCCGTGTGTGTGTCTGTGAACAGCATAACTCTGAAACGAACATTCGGATAAACACCAAACTTGGTATTTAGGTTCAGTATCTTCCAGAAATGCGACACGAAGGTTTTCAAGAAGTTCCTCCCACTCCAGATTACCCTTTACATGGAACATCTTTCGAAAATCTTATTTTTCTCAAAAATGACTAACGATTTTGATTAAAATATCATATGTTTAAGATATTTTCATGACAAATGAAATGTATATCTATAATTTCATGGGAATGTCTCCAAAAGTATTCTTCATTATGAACGCCTTCTGCATAACTGGTAAACCATAAGAGATAGACAAAATGAAACTACACAAAAAATGTAGATAGCGTTAAAATGCACAATTTATGTCATATAAATTTTTGTTGTTGAGTGAACCTTTTTCGAGGTATTGCTTGTTATTCCCTTAAATTTTCCAGTAGTTATACTTTTTCTCAAATGGAAGTTCGTTATTCATTTTTTTTTGGTCCTGGTAATGCAAAGAGAATGGAATACTCGACATAGCAACCAGTTCTTAAAATATTTGACTATCGCTTAAAGCCTACCATGTTCCCCTTGCATCTACAAGAAAATTAGCATTAGGATTAACATCTCGATATCTCGAATAACATGAAGCATATGGACAATAAGCGTTTTAAAAATAGTTTGTACAAGAGTAGAGAAAGTCATGTGAGTGTAATACATCAGATTTTTAACGTAGTCCCCTTGCTTCTCTAATCACATGGTCCATCATTGCACAAACTTTCTGATGGCCTCAAAAAAGGCCTTCACCCCAACATGTAACATCTTTAGCTGTAAGATAAATATCATCATTTAGTTTTCGAATATTTATACTGCCTTGTTACCATCTACAACCTGGTAGATGGTCTTCTACAAGCATATATCAATGGAAAAGCAATTCGACGGTAAGCATCCACACTATTTTTAATTCTTTGTAGGTTGGCTGTATCGTTTTGTGCGCGCGTACGTCGATATGTTGTTCCTTAAGGCATTTGGACCAAAAAATATACTTACAAGAGTCGTTTGATAGTGAATTGCTGGACTTGAATTATCTTGGACTATGACATTAAACTTTTTAAGTCGTATGATTCTAACTTTCCAGCTTTGTCCTACACGCGGCTTATGTGGAAAAACACTTAATTCCATTGATTGGTCTAATAGTTGGTTAAACTATGAAGCCCGGAACTTAAAGTAACTACTTAGACATTTGAAGTCGCCATTGGGATATGTCATCTCAAAATAATTTGAGATTTCCTTGTTGTTTACCGGGAAAAAATGCGAGTCAGTTGGGGCATTTGATGTCGTACCCTCATGTTGCCATGGCAGCTCATTTGTTTAGAACAGTCGGATGGAAATCGGAAGAACCATGGTTCTAATCTCTACTGTGACATTGCAGTTTGCAGTCGTCTGATTCTACCTTTCCAACTTTGTCCTACACACGAAGAACAATTAGTTCCAAAGGAATTTTACTTGGACACTTGAACAAAAACACTTGTTTCTCTCCGCAGACTAACTAAGCTGATTTTCTCTGCCGTTGTGCTTACCATACAGTACTGCTTATACACTACAACAGCGGTTTTCGATATGTTGACCACCTAGTTATGCACTACACTCATTCAGTTACAGCTGATGTCTGTTGAATGTCTTGTGCAGCAAGCAATATTTCGGGCAGAATGAACTTCCACGTGTTCTGTGAAGAAAAGTCAAGTGGAGTTAAATCCCGCATCCTGGAGCCCAAGCGGTCACGTTTATATTGACCTTTTCAGCTCTCTTGGAAAATTTAATCCAAATAAAGCATTTTTACTTTCTCTGCTAGGTATAGTAAATAGGGGAAGTATTGTATTCCACCCAAAAATTCGATAACGAGATTTCACCGGAAATACATGTTTTCAGACCTCCTGAATCCAAAAAAAAGCATTTTTGGAAACATGTCCTATGTGTGTGTGTGTGTGTGTGTGTCTGTGAACTGCATAACTCAGAAACGAACGGACGGATAAACACCAAACTTGGTATTAAGGTTCACTATCTTCCAGAGATACGACACAAAGGTTTTCAAGAAAATCCCTCCACCCCAGATTACCCTTTACATGGAAGATTTTTCGAAAATTTTAATTTTCTTAAAAATGGCTGCAACGATTTTGGTTAAAATATCATATGTTTAAGATATTTTCATGACAAATGAAATGCATATTTCGAATTCTCTGGGAATATCTCCAAAAGTATTCTTAATTGTGAACGACATTTGCATAACTGGTAAACCATAAGAGATAGACAAAATTTTACTACACAAAAAATGTAGATCGCGTTAAAATACACAATTTGTCATATACATTTGTTGTTGTTGAGTGAACCATTTTCAAGATATTGCTTGATATTCCCTTAAATTTTCCAATACTTACACCTTTTTCTCAAATTTGTTATTTATTTTTTTTGTCCTGGTAATGCAAAGAGAATGGAATACTCCACATAGCAACCACCTCTTAAAATATTTTATTATCGCTTAAAGCCTAGCAATTCCTCTTGCATCTACAAGAAAATTAGCAATAAGATTAACATCTCGCTTAACATGAAGCATATGGAGAATAAACGTTTGTAAAAATAGTTTGTACAGGAGTAGAGAAGGTCATGTGAGTGTAACACATAAGATTTTTGAAACATGTCTGTGTGTGTGTGTCTGTATGCCTGTGTATCGTGAACAGCAGAGCTCAAAAACGATAAGTCGGATAAATACAAACTTTGCATTTAAGTCCAGTCCAAGGATGTGACACGCAAATTTTTCAAGTAAATTCCCCACCCCAATTCCCCTTTACATCGAGGATTTTTTGGAAAATTTCTATTTTCAAAAACATGGCGCTAACGGTTTTATTAAAATAACGCATATTAAAGACATTTATATGACAAATAAAATGTATATTTTTTGAATTCTCTGGAAATAGCCTGTGAAGTCCTCTTCATTCGGAAGGAATTTTGTATAATCTTGTATAACTGGTAAACGTTAAGCAATAGACGAAAACGTACTACACAAAAAATGTAGATCTCTTTAAAACACATCATTTATTACAAATAAGTTTTTTTTAGCATAAGCCTTTCTGAGATATTCTTCATTAAAGCTGCGAAGTGTTCGTTTCTTGATTAAAGTCCTTTCAACATTCAGTTGTTTCTCGCGATTTCATGGAAACAGTATGGAATTTTAAGGTCAGCATATTGCGTCCAGTTGTTAAACATTTGACTATCGCTGTTCCCTTTGTATCTATAACAAAATGTTCAATGTAGCTACTTATTTGGACTAAAATGTAGTAAATATAAAATAAGCTTTAGTAAGAATAGTTTGTATATTCACTAATAAAGATAGAGGATAGAGAACGAAATGTGAATGTATCCCATGAGATTCTTCTACTCTTTCTCCCACAAGCTGTTTATTGTTAATCGAGATAAATCTTGGTTACGCATTCACAATTTCGTTGTAGGTATACGAATAACAGAGTAGGCCTTAAGCGAGTCAAAACTTTTAACAGTGGGTCACTATGTGACGGCTTTGAAGTTCCATTCTGTTTGCACAGGAACCAGTATTAAAAACAATAACACTCTACTGCTTGAAAAAATTAGAAGTATTTGTCAAGTCAATTTGATAATAAAGAATAAATGGGAAATAGTTAATGCCACAAAATTGTTGTTAATTGCGCATTTTAACGTAATGTAAGTTTTTTTGTCTATCTTTTACGGTTTAAAAAATTCTGCAGAATGACGAGGATTTCCTAGTTTTTCGCAGAAAATTTAAGTTATGCATTTTTAATCAAAATCGTTGGAGTAATTTTCGGGACAATCAAAAACATGCGGAGCGTTTCAATGTATAGTCTGGGGACGGGGATTTTCTGGAAAATCTACGTATCGCGCCCCTTGAAAATACTGAATTTAAATACCAAATATTCGATGTATCGAAATTTGTTTTTGAGTCATACTGTACACAGATACCCACACACATAGTCACATACTTGAACATTTCTCTTGAAATGGTTTTCTGATGCATGAGGTTTGAAAACATGTAATTTTTAGTGAAACTAATATAGAATTTTTGGGTAGAATGCAATATCTTCTCTGCCAACTATGTGTGCACTGTCGTGCATAAGAAGTGACCCATTCCCCTAGATCGCCATAGTGATTTTCTCTCGTAAGGTTTTCTACCATCAGGTAACTACTTTTTGTCATCCTTCGTGGTGAAGTGGTTACCATGCTTGCCTCTAGTTCCCGAGGTCGCCGCTTCAAACCCGGCAGAGGGCGATGAGTTTTTTCGGGCATAAAAATCCTTAGCATGGGTTCCTTTGGAAGGGAAGTAAATCCGCTGGTTCCCTGTCGTAAATTTACGGCACGTAAAAGAACCTCAAGCCTTTTAAAGAGGCCTCTGAGCAAAATTTCCGGTCTTTCACGTCCAATATAGAATGGACCACAGGAGTTAAAGAGCGTGCATAAATAAAACCTCTTCATCTTTCTCTGTTTAACCTCCCCTTATGTAGGACATACACCCTCCAGGACTTACAGGCGGGTGCCCGGTTCAGAGGCCCGTCGAGGAGCAGACCTCGTGGATCAGACAGAGTATCCAGGATGGGTGATCAGCCCGTTACCTGGTATGGGAGGAAGGAAGTAGATGAAATGAAATGTGGGTGAAATGGATGAAAGGAAAGGTGATGATGGAGCAGTTGGTGGAAGGAATGGCGGGGGAAACCGGAGAACCCAGAGAAAATCCACCCAGACGCCGCTTTGTCCACCAAAAATCCCACATGCGGGTCCCTGGGATTGAACCCGGGCCGCTTCGGTGAGAGGCGAACGGTTTAACCACTCGGCCACGGCGCCGCCCAGAAAAAAAATTTCCCCATGTAGCCGGTCTATGTGATTGGTCGGAAAAAATCAGGGAAATGCAAACTAAGCCATGAACTATGTTTATATTCTATGTGAAGTAGAGGGGTGGTTGCGATACCATCACTATGAAAGAGTTTCGCTACTATTGGTGCACCGAGATCGCGGATTGAAACCCGGCGGAAGACACTAAGGACCATAGCAGTTAAAGGGCGTCTATAACTAAAACTCAATTTGATTGGTTCATAATTAAACCCTAAACCAGTTACAAATAATGTGACCATCTAGAGGAATGGACAAAGAATTATTTGCATATGTGGTTAAACTGAACGACATTTACATACATGAGAGCTGTCATCAGCGACATGGAGACAAAGGTTAAAGCTGTTGCTACTACTAAACGGCAATAAGAAAACAGTGGTGAAGCATGAAAATATAACATTTAGGTTGTAATGTTACCCTTCGGCCATACTTCGGGAAAGGGAAAGTAATTTACCATTCTAGTGGCTAGAATTATACTCGAAAAACAGAGGTGGTCACGCTGGCAGGGGGTGGGCTAGGGATTAACAGTACAGCATAAACAACTCAGTTCCATCATGAGCCACATTTTATGCACGCCAGTATATGTAATAGAGAAAGTAAAAGGTCGAGTGGTGTTAAGTCCGGCAATCGTGGAGGCCAAGTAATCGGGCTTCCCGACCTTTCCACCTCTGCCCGAAACGTTGGTAAATATAAACGTTACTAGAATTTATGGGCGTTCGTGACCCAAGGCTGGAATTTAAACATCTTTGCGTATTTTCGGTCCATGTGAACATTAAATAAGGAATTGGGAAATTAAAGCTTAAGTAAAATTAATGTGTATTTAATCGTGATGCACTATTTCCTCGATATATTCTACTAGTTATAAGCTACATACCAGACGTATGCTAACAATACACTGTGTAGGTTGAAAGACACATACATAAGGAAACGCTCACCGGTCCGCTCAACCACCCACTCTTTCTAAAAATTAAATTAAAAGCTTAACTGCAGCTCGTGAAATATATAACCAGGGGAAAAGATGAAGGTGAAAACAAAACATAAGGAGTTGTTACCTCTGAGTTTCCAAGAAAAATGTGCTTAAGGGGACAATTTAGTCTGAACACATGGAAATTACACCTTAAGTGTTTTAAATTACCACTAATCTTAATGCTTTTTCCTGAAAAAATTTAGGAGAGAGACAACATTTTTCGACACACAAAATGTAGGGCTCGATAAAACACACAATTCATGTCATATACATTCTTTTGTGGAATGATTCATTTCCGAGATATTCTTTGTATTTGTTTACATTTTCCAATTCTTTTACTTTTGTAAATGGGAATTCGTTATTCGTTTTCTATGTGTTGGACATGCAAAGATAATGCACCCTCCACATAAAAACCAGCTCTTAAAAGATTTGACTGTCGCTAAAGGTACTTTCATATTCCCCTTATTAGCAATAAGATAATTTATGCTTATATTTATCTCGACTAACATGGAGTAGATGGAGTATAAGCGTTTGTAAAACTAGTTTTTACAAGACACGTTAGTGCAATAGCAGATTCTTAAAAAGCGTGTTGCTGCCTGATACTTTGAAATTGCATGCTCTTTGCATGACCAGGAGAAAGAAAACGAATAACGACTTTACATTTGAGAAATGTATATTTGAAAATTCAAACCAATGTACTTTGTTGTTTTCTTTTTGTACAGTTTACCAATTATACTAAGGTCATTCATAATGTAGAGGACTTCACAGTCTATTCCAAAAAGATTCAAGATATATATTTAATTTTTCATGAGCATATTTATAAACACACATAGTATTTTAAACTAAATCTTTAATACCGTTTTTGAGAAAATCAAAAACTTTTAGTAATAGGTTGCCTGGGGTGGGCGATTTTGTTCCAAATCTGCGTGTCACAACCTTTTAAGATGCTAAACTTAAACACTAAGTCTGGTATTTAACCTAATTTTTGTTTTTGAATTATACTCAAACACACACGGACGTTTTTTTAAACCTGCTTCTCTGTGTTCAGGGAATCTCAAAAAGTGTGTTTTCGGTGGAACGCAATACTTCCTCTACTTACTTTAGGTAAGACAGAGAAAGTAAAGCTATAAACGTTTTACTTTCTTTACCACTTTTGATTTTGTCGCATCTTTCAAGGAGGCAACGAAAGAATTTTAAAAAAATCGTCCCCCGCACCAAACTCACTTTACGTTTTTGATACGTTCGATTTACTCAAAAATGGCATTAGGGATTTTGATTAAAATACAGTTTAAGATATTTACATGAAAAATAAAATGTATATCTTGAAACTATCCTGTAGGGATTATACCTGGTTCAATGTTGTTCCGCCCTTGCTCCTTCCCTTTTACTATCACGCTGTCTTAAGGATAGATCTGAGCAGGTGGGCGCCGTGTCTCTGCACCACGAAGCAATAGTTGAGTATCCCTGCCATGTGCTTCTATCTCCTGAATGGAGCTGTAGCTTGGTCAGTGCATTCAAAAAAAATAGTTGACACAACATAGCTTTGACAAGAACAAACGAAATTATTAATATCGCAATAGATGATCGTGTATCCAGCGGTCAATGAAGGCTGACTTAAAAGCACGTCGTGGTGTTGAGATTTGAATAAATTAAAATAAACTGAGAATGACTTGACTTATGCCAAGTTAAGTCAAGTTATGCACTACGATTGCCCTTAACATTGTAGCCCTTTACTGTCCCTTGAGGCAGTGTTTTTTATACTTAAATGATTTCAGTCAAATTATATAATATGTAAATTCAATAACAGCCCGCTTGGAAACAATATGTGTATGTAATAATTTGTAAAATGTATGTAACAGTAATTGCATATGCTTACATTATTATATCCATGTGCAATAATGTTATGTGAATATGTTACGTAGTTTAATAATGTAGGAGCTGTGAGAATAAGTTAAAAGCTGCTAACAATGAGGTAACCTTGAGGCAATAATGAGTAAGAAAGTTTAACTGTAATACTTTTGATTCTTGGAGAAGCAATAATGTACTTTTAGTGACAGTTTATAAAATAGCCAATCAACAACCATAAAAAGCTTTACTTAAATACAGATACTGTATTGTAGTAGGATTAGCCAATTAGAGACTTGAAATACAGAAATTTATACGTTTAGACGGTTGAAATCAATTCAGTTGCCTGCAGACAGTGATTGTAACCGGATGCGTGATGCGTCCTCGAGAGATTTAATATGTATTCGTGTGAGACGAAAAATAGTTTTACGTGTTAAAAAGTGCAATTAATTAATAAAAAGAATCTCACAGCTCTCTATATTAGTGAAGTGTTATTTAAATCGTGTCAAGCATTAATAAAAGGAGTGAAGTAAAATTATAATTTGTGTAAGCCTACATTCTTGTCACACCAAAACCCTACTAAGAGAAACGTGTCTCTAACTATAATACTGACGCAGCCGAGGCAAACATAAATATTTAATACTGAAAGAAACAGTCAAATTACAAAGTTAATATTTTAAACCTAGGGCGAAGGCTACCGAAAAGCAGGTACCATACGTGCGGTTGCAACTACTACAAGTTCGGCTCCCCAACAGTTGAAATACGATCCAACTCCTTCTAAAACTAACCTTTCTCAACCTTTAATAAGGGACAGTAGATTATTAGCTAAATTTTCCTTAAGAAGATGATCATCTGGGTTTATCAACCCCAGTAGTTCATGTCTTTTCCTACATAGCACTTCGCATTTAAAGGTTAGATGATAGGCACTTCATTACCATAACCTGCGTGCTGGTTCTTCTTTGAAGTTTCCCATTGTGTGTGTTTCCATAATCTGCAATGTCCCGTCAAAAGGCGGTTATCAGGTTTATGCCTGAGATTAGCATGTTGACAAAAGTGTTGCGGCGAAATATACTAGGGGTGATCAGAAACTAAGGTTACAAAGCCTACAGGAAACGTGTACATTTTATTTCATACAACCAATACAGCCAAATGATAGTACATACATTAGGTTATGTTTCGTCTCCATATCGCTTTAGGCACTGTTGCTTCGTGGGATGAGTTTGAATATTCCCTCCTGGTAAACATCCTGTCCATGCGTGCTCAGCCACGTTGTTGCGAAGTGTTTCACCTGCCCGTCTGAAGCGAATCGTAGGCCTTCTATCTGGTCCTTCAAGTGAGGAAAAAGGCGAAAGTCGCTTGGAGCGAGGTCCGGTCTGTAGGGAGGGTGGTCAGTGATGTCCCAGCAAAACTTCTTCAAAAGCGTGGTGGCCAACTGGGCTATATGAGGTCGCGTGTTGTCGTGAAGGAAGATGACGCCCTCGGCGAGAAGTCATTAGCCGTTTCCTCCTCACTGCTTCGTGTCAATGTCTCGCATCAGACATCACTGTGTACCATCTTTCAAAAAACTCCACATGTAGGACACCGCTGTCCCAAAATACGTGACTATCAACTTCCCGGCAAATGGCGTCAGCTTAAACTTCTTTGTCCTTGGACAGCAGGGGTGTTTCTGCTCCATTGATGACCGCTTACTGCTGCAGGTGTAGTGGTGCATCCATGTTTCGTCACTCGTGACAATGTAGTGAAGAAAACTGTTCCCTTCCGTGGAGAACTATTGTAAAAGTTGCAGACTCGCCCGCATGCACTTCTCCTTGTGTTGGTTGGACAGATTTCGTAGAATTCATGGGAAAAAACTTTCCGGTACTGCTGAATATCCTGAACAACATGAAGAACGCTTCCGAACGACATCCCCAATTTGACCCTCATATGCTATAACGCGATCCTCCTGTTGTTCTGAATCAGCTGCTTCACGCCAGCTGTGTTCAAATCTGTTGGGGCCGTGCTGGATCGGCCACTGCGATTCTCGTCGGTGACGTTTTCTATACCGGTCACAAACTTTCGACACAATTCTACGACATGCTGATAAGACATTACATCTCTCCGTAAACCTCTACCAGCTGCCGGTGAATTTCAGCCGGCCACAGAAATCGCCCACAGAAATCGAATAACGGAGCGGATTTCTTCCGGAGATGGGTTTTCTAAACGAGTTTCCATTTGCGTTTACCAACAACTAGCGTTTTTTCTCTGAAATAAATTCTGATATACAAGATAATACAAAAATTCTTCCAAATGATTGGAATCACAGGCTATTTCTAGAAATCAAGATATGCATTTTATTTGTCATGTAAATAACTTTAATCTATGGTATTTTAATCAAAATTGTTATAGCCGTTTTTTATAAAACCAAGGATTTTACAAAAATTTCCATCAAAGGTTAGTCTGTGGGGAGGATCTTCTTTGTGTCGCATCTTTGAAAGGTACTGAACCTAAGTACCAAGCGAGGTTTTTTCTAAAAATGCTTTTTTGAATTCAGGGAGCCTCAAAACATGCATTTTTGGTGAAATCTCAGTATAAAATTTTTGTGTGGAATACAATATCTCCCCTACATACTATACGTAGTAGTGAAAGTAAAAATGTTCTGAGTTTTAATTATAAAATTTTCTCTCTTTATACAGTTATTTAGTATAACCTGCAAATGAATTTGATTATAACATACAAGGAAAATAAAGCAAATTTCTCTTACTCGAGGGTTATGTTGGCATTGGTATCCCATGGGTATAGTTAAAAGAAGGCTCGATTCTCTTCTATTTTTCTGTATATTAATTGCTAAATCGTGATCATATTCGTATATATTCTTTGGAAAGAAGTATCCACAAAAAATATCTTATTTTACATGCATGTTCTGTGTTGTAACAAAACAACTATCCTCTACTTCATGGCATACCCAACTAAAAATCAAACATGTTCTTTTATAGTAGTAGAAGGAATTTTATTGTTAAGTCATCTCGTGGGCCTCATGGCCGTACACGGTTTTCCTTTCCATAGAATCTTACAATAAATGTATAATACTAAACATTGAGGCAGTATTTTTAACACTTAAATGATTTCAGTCTAATTATGCAATATACATATAATTCAATAACAGTCCGCCTTAAAGCAATATGTGTATGTAACAATATATAAAAAGTGTATATAACAGTCATTGTAAATGTTTATATTATTGTATACATGTTCAATAATGTTATGTGGATGTATTACGTAATTTAGTAATGTAGGAGCTGTGAGAAATAGGTCAAAAGTTGCTAACAATGAGGTAACCTTGAGGCAATACTAAATTTGGAAGTTTAACAATACTACTTGCGTTTCTTGGAAGCAATAATGTAAATTTAGTGACAGTTTATAAAAATAGCCAATCAACAACCAGAAAAAGCCTTAGTTAAATGAAGGCATTTTATTGGACTAGGATTAGCCAATCAGAGACTTGAAATACTGAAATTTACAAATTTAGGCGGTAGAAATCAATTAAGTTGCTTGTAGACTGTCCTCATAACTGGACGCGTTGGTTGCAGACAGTGTTCCTAACCGGACGCGAAGCACGTCCTCGAGAAATTTAATACGTATTCGTGTGAGACCAAAATAGTTTACGTGTTAAATAGTGCAAGTAATTAATTAAAAAAAATCTCACAGTTCTCTCTATATCAGTGAAGTGTTATTTCAATCGTGTCAAGCATTAATAAAAGGAGTGAAGTAAAATTATAATTTGTGTAAGCCTACATTCTTCAGTCGCACCATAAACCTGCAAAGAAAAACATGTCTCTAACAATAATACTGTCGCAGCCGAGGCAAACATAAATATATAATATTTAAAAAAACAGTAAAATTACAAAGTTAATATTTTTAAAAAAAAATTGTGGGGGGGGGCAAAGGCCACCGGAAAGTACATTTGGGGCAAAGGCTACCGGAAAGCGGGTACTATACGTGCGGTTGCAACGAACTTCATGTTCGGCTCCAAACAGTTGAAATATAATACAACTCCTACAATACAACTCCTACTTCAAATCGGCTTTCCATACGTAGCAGCAACAAACCTACTTCAAATTGGCACCCAACGTGGAGCTGAAACTATGAACTTCAATATGACACTGCAGTGCAAAAAAAAACAACCCTGCAGGTATGAAGTACCGCAGTTTAAGTTGGCAATCAATAATTAACACGCCTCTGCCGCGCCTTCCATCCCTCATTTGGTTACAGGGGTTAATGCTTGACTGCCGAGACAATAAGAACCGACTCCTTCAGGAGCTAGTATGGACGTCAATGGGAGACATATTGTTTCAACCATTCAGGTGACATATACCGATTCTCCACACCTTTCATCGCCCAGCTAGGCCTGACCTTTCTTCATAGGGTAACGACAGCGTATCAGACTTTAGCTAAAACCAAATAGATGATAGCTCCTTAGGCAGGCTCGGAGCACAAACTATGAGGAGATTCTGCCAACATTCAGGAATGAAAAACACTAAAAGCAACCAAAAGTTTTTTGGACTCCACTGTACTTTTGGCAACTACATATTAATATAATAAAGAAAAAAACAGAGCAGAAGGCAAAAATAAAATGCAGAATTACAATTGCAAATGCAGTATGAAATATATACAGTGCTGTGACCCTTCAGAACTCGATCATATGTACTCTGCCGCCCCCTCTTCCGTTCTCCAGTGCAATTAACCTCCTTTGCCGAATCTTAGACAAAAAAAATTCCATTTTATGACACAATGCGTCCAACATTACATCTAAACAGGCCTTCATTGCTTTATTGGACTACTGTGATGGTAAATATACACTCAGCCAGAATATGGTTCCATGTTTCCCCAGAGTTGACATATTCTCATTCCGGTGTTATCAGCTAATTTGTTGACTTTCGAGGCGCCCAAACTTAACCACTTCCTTTCTCTCGTTTACAGACATCTAAATAGCCCTCTTTCCCCCAGCTCCACGCTATTTCACACTGTAAGTTAAGTGAAATTTCAACCATACATTGTGATTCTAAACTCTCGGTCATTATCAAGTAGTCGTCTCAATTACCATACATCCACTACGTCCCAAGTCCCTTCCCTGTAACCAAATGTAACCATTCCAATTTCTGCTAAGCCCCTGCGCAATTTCGTTACCCAACACCTATCCCCAACCTTCCCGTACTTGCTCCCTGAAACACACCGCGCGTAGAAGTGCCTGCTCTCCCCGTACTATTTAACTGTCCTTATTACTGTGAATACTACATATAGCAAGTAGAGGAAGTATTGCATTCCACCTAAAAATTCTATACCGAAATTTCACTGGAAATGTATGTTTTGATGTACCCTGAATCCAAATAAAACATTTCCGGAAACATGTCCGCGCGCGTATGTGTGTGTGTGTGTGTGTGTGTGTGTGTGTGTGTGTGTGTGAGCCTGTCTGTCTGTGAACAGTATAACTACAAAACGAAAAGTCGATTTGAGTTTAGTATCCGCGAAGGACGCGAAAGAATATTTTCTAAGAAAATTCCCCACCCCAGACTACCCCTTACATGAAACGTTTCTCGAAAATTTTGATTTTCTAAAAAATGCTCTTAACTATTTTGATTAAGATATCATATGTTTAAGATATTTTCATGGAAAATAAGATGTATATCATGAATGTTCTCTAAATGTCCCCAAAAGTCCTCTTCGTATAAATGGTAAACCATAGCAGAGGAACAATACTTTACTAAACAAAAAATTTAGATCTTATTAAAACACACAATTTATATCATATACATTCTATTTGTTCAGTGAACCATTTCCGATATATTGCTTGTCAGTTGTTTGAATTTTCCAATACTTGTGCTTTTTCTCAAATGGGAATTCGTTGTTCGTTTTTTATGTCCTGGACATGCAAAGAGAATGGAATGCTTCATATAGCAACCAGCTCTTAAAAGATTTGACTATCCCTTAAAGACTTGCACCTACAAGAAAATTAGCAATAAGATAATTTCTGGTAATGTTTATCTCGATTAAGATGGAGGATAAGCGATTATATAAATGGTTTCTACAAGAGCAGAGAAAGTCATGTAAGTGCAACATATCAGATGTTTTATGTATGGTTTCATTGTATAAGTCGAATTTTTAAGAACGCCAGAATTTGCAGTACCCCTCCCCATTTGTAGAATTTCTTCAGAAAATGCGTCTGTATTTGGTTCAATTTTTAAATACTTTCCCAACCCCAAATTTCGGCACTATATGCTATACTAGACCTATCAGCAGCTTTGTATACCATTTTCATTGTCCTCATTAGACATTGGACTTTCATAGAGACTTTAATGACTCTATATGTTTTACTCTGCATTTACTTTTTGTGATGTCTGTGTGTTTCCCCCATCTCCCATTAATACAGAGAGAGCCAAAAAACTACGAACCGACTGTGCGATGTTTTTCCTGACCGCGTCCTCGGCGCTCGCTGCCGTCTGCCGCTACCATAGAAAGGTGCGGATGAAACGATACAACATTTTTAAAACTACTTTTAAAGGCTTTACTTACCAACTTTATTAAATGAGATGCTGAAACTGGCCACCGTCGTTGTCCATACATTTTTGGCACCTCTTTAGGAAACTATCCATCGCTCGCCGTAGTTCACGTTGAGAAATCCTGGCCATTTCGTGGCCGATATTTTGTTTTAATTCTTCCAAAATGTGTGAAATTGTCTTGTACACTTTGTTTTAAGTTACCCCAGAAATAGAAATCGCAGGGGGACCGAGGGGGCCACAAATTTCTACTAATAATTCTGTCCTCAAACACACTTTCATAAAGTTAAGTAAAACCTTTAAAACCAGTTTAAAAATCCGCGCCTTTCTATGATAGCGGCAGACGGTAACGAGCGAAGAGAAAGCGGACAGGAAAAACACCGTGCAGCTGGTTCGTGGTCTTTTGGCTCTCTCTGTAGATAGTGTGACACCCAGATACGTAAATACTTTTAACATTCTCCAATGTCTGTCCTGTGTATGTACAGATCTCCTGGCTACTATACACCGTTCCATTTAGTTGGTATTCAAGTACAAGGCTTTTTAAATTCTTTTTAATCTTTAATTAATTTATGAAAAGATATTAGAAGGTATTTTATAGTACATATCTGTCATAGAGAATTGGAATTTTTAATTTTGAAAGAATTATTAACATTGGTTAAGTAGTTTTTGAGATTATCACACATACACACACACATGCACACATAAAAATTTTCTCTGTTTATAATATTACCTAATGTAGATCATATTACTTTTCACTACTGTGTTATTTTGGCTAATCTGTGGTTTTTACAGCACGTGTAATATACCACGTTTTGAGGTATTGAAAGGTGAGCACATCGTTTATTTCCAGTGTGAACAAAAAAGTCGAAACATCTGTATTTAATGCTCTAATGGTGCTAACAACATTGGACAATATTTCGCATCAAACGATGCGACTTCATTTCCGTATTCAATTGGCTTAAAAAGGGATAAAACAGCGACTCATCTCTCGTTTATGGCCCATTTTTCATGCAATGGGGAAACTGCTTTTATCTCCGGATTTTAATCTCTCGCCTTTTTTGTAGAGTTATGAACATTAAGTTATGTGGCCCGGCCAAGTTCCCAATATACGTCACGATGACTGCACTTTTTTCGTAGAATAACTAACCGATGTGCAGATGTGTTTAATGAATTAGAAATTTCTCGTTAAAAAAGGAAGAAATTACTCCGCCGAAACGTTGCAGAAATATGCTCTCGAAATTTCCGATTTAATTCAACCCGCATTATTTTATTTTCGTAAACCCGTGTTGCAAAGCTTAGGTCAGAATTTAATAGTGAATTTCAGGACCCCACAAGTCCACTGAATAAAAGGTTTTAGGAGTTATAAAGGATAGCTTCATTTAAGAACAGAAAACTCTCCAAAGAAAGTTCTTTTGCCTTACAAACTATTGCGTTCCTTCGTTTTGCCTGCAAGTTCCATCTATAGCGCCTGAAAACCCTAAACCCTCTGTACACTCGTTATCCTACTTGCCTAACCACCCCTACGACTTAGATAACAACAACCAGACTCGCTATTGGATATGTCAGTGTGTATTTGCGACTGACGTTGGATAGAGCGGCGTGAACTTGTGTTTACAAACTACGGAATGCAAAAAGGAACATTTCCGACATCTTATGCTGTTTTACTATCGTAAGGGTAAAACCGCCTCACAATCCCGGCAGAAAATTTGTGCTGTCTACGGGGAAGATGCAGTAAAGAAGCGAGCATGTCAAAAGTGGTTTAGTCGATTTCGAGCTGAGAATTTCTCCCTAAAAGAAAACCTCGGTCTGGACGGCCAATGGTTACGGACGCGGAAAGAATTCATGAAACAATAGTCAACAATCCACGAATTACAACTCGGGTGTTGGGTTGGAGCTCAATTTAGCTCGTGCTACTATATCCAGGAACTCGACAATATATTGCCGACGATAATGGTGTATACTGCAGGAAATAAATAGTTTATTTACAAAACCTAACTACCGTAGTTATTTATCTTTTGAACGACCTTGTGTTTAAAGCTTGTGAACAGAAAGCTCGGCAACTACTCTGTCGTAGCTATGCTGCGGGTGAGGTGTGTTCCCAGGCGTTCTTAGTGATTGAAACGTAACGAAAAGCGAACGAACTTATGAGACAACCCTATACATTGTAAGAGATGTATTCTGGCACATACGTTTTTACTTTTATCATGCTAGGCTAATAGCAGAAGATGTTAAATCATGTTGGACATGATTGTTCCTGAAATTCGTGAAAAGTTTCTCAACATTCGCGTTTTAAGGCTACAGTAAATATATTTAAAATTTACTAAAACCATCTAAAATGATATAGCAAAGTATTCTTTCACACATTATTTTATAGACTAGGCTGCACTACGTCGCCTTCTCTTTTTAATGTTTATCTTGATGAAGCAATGAGTACACTGAAAATACATTTGCATAAATTCAAAATGGCTAACATTAAAATTAAATGGAGTTGTAGATATTTACGGACGTTGTTTAACTACTATGTTTCTTAGCGTTCAATGTTATATTGGGCATGAAAGAGCGGAAAGTTTGCTCAGAGGTTTGAGGTTCTTTTACGTACCGTAAATCTTCGACAAGAGACTTTTACTTCCCTACCGAAGGAAGCCATGCTAAAGATTTTTATTCCCGGAAAAATACATCGACCTCCGCTGGGTTTGAACACGCAACCTCAGAGAACGACATTTAATGTATCTGAAAATATTAATAGAAGAGCATTTTTTAAATATCTGATTTGCTCACCATCAAGTTATTTCAGCTAGTGACGAGGATACGCCATTTGAAGTATACAAACTGGCGAAAGTTATGAATTTTGGCAGCTCTAAAGAGAAAGGCATTCATAGATAAATGGGCTGTGATATCAAAGTTTGTGGTGCAAGATTACATTAGAGAACAAGTTAATAAAATTAATTTTCTTGGCTGCCATTTATCTTATACGCATGAAAAGGATATTAATAACAAAACTGTTAAAGGTATTAACTGGGCGAACCATTAGAAGTACACTTCACAATAAACAAGCAAATATATAGAGATTAATTTATATAAAGTTATAGCAGTACCAGCAGGCTTTTATGGGAGTGAAATTTGGGACCTAACGGTGAAAGATAGATGCAGTATGAATAAGAGTAAGCTAAAAATTAGCAGTCTATTAGAAACTGTAGACCAATATCAACAAAATTGGGTGAACGCGTACAATCAACCTATTCCGAAAGTAATTGCTGAATATGTACGCATTCGACAAGAAGTAATCTACAGACGATTTATGATCGTCTGTAAGGGCGTTAATAGGACGGACTTAAGACATCCGCTGGCGCCTCCTTCACCCTTAGTGTTGAAGGAAAATAGCTAAGAAACGCTAATTTATATGAGGACATGTGACAGATGTTTGAGGACTAACATGCTACATCTCGAGAATTGACTCATATTCAAGAGCATTTCCAAATAGATATTTGTGGTATATTCGCAATTAACCTCGCGAAAGGTCGACAAATCGGTGGCTATTTCTTACCTATACTTATTCGTAATTTGCCAATGAGTTGACAGAACTAGGTATTCTTATTGGGGCAATACACAACACAAGGCGTGATAGAACCTACAAGGTGACACCACCACCCAATAAAATGAAGTCATGACGTCGTGAAGTATCCTAGAAACGGTAATAAATGCGGTTTGTCCAGGGAAACCTTGTTGATTTCTTCCTGTCGTTTCTGTACATATTGGAAAACGAAGTATTGGTCCCTAGCAAAAAGATGGATGCAAAAAATAAGAGAGCAGCAATAGACTTAAAAGCCTATAGTTTGAACAAGAAGACGAAGAATTTTACTAGAATTATATTTGTAACGGAGAAACATAAAATATAAATTCTCAAACTTTTAATTATTGAGCCCTATGAGAAATGCAGTAATTGTTTTCAGCTGAAGTCTGCTACATTTAAGTAACCTTTCAGCTCTTTTCTTACATGATTTTCTAATAAATAATTTTACCATGTTTGTTTCTTGGAGTTTTAAGCCAGGTTTTATGATGATCTACTTTGGACCAGTTCTTAATAGTCTCTCTTACTAAACATCGAGATGTTCCTAGAGCTGGTTCTGGCTCAATAAATTGCGAAGCTGCTCCTTGTCTTGCAAGTTCGTCAGATTTTTCTTTTCCCTTTATACCACTATGACCCGGCACCCAAATGAGTTGAACTTCATTCTGTTCTGCCAAACACTATGCTAATGAATTAATTTTTAGTCATTTTAATACCGAGCGAGCTGGCTCAGGCGGTAACGTCTGTGACCCGAATTCGTGAGTGCGATTCCTGTGGCCGACCTTACGAGCCCATGAGTTTTTTCGGCCTTCCTTGGATAGCTAGGCGAATGCTGGGAAGTATCATCAAGTCCCCAAATTTCCTGTCCCTTCACTTTGCCTTTCATCCGCTTGGTGTCTTCCAGGATTGTACGTGTCGGCGGGAGGCTTGGGCGTGTGCATGCCAGGGGGAAAGAATGCTCTGTGAGAATGGGGCGACTTTCGGGTTTAAGCCTACGGGGGAGGGGAGCCGCTGCACCAGTGCCCATCAGGGGAATTTAAATCTGTAAATGGTAGGGGCCCTGCCCTCTGCGTGTCTCAACTCATCTCATCCCTCCCGGAGACGCCCCGTTCGGGGCATAGATACAAAAGATCTTGTAGTCGACGCGTGCAGTCCCCCTCCTAATCCCCAATCCTAGTGACTTTAATACAACTTTGTTTAGGTGAAGGCGATGACGTCATTTCGTTAACAAACCTTGGCATGCGTGCCATAATTAGCCGTTTATGCATGGTTCTTAATGTTAGAATTACATAACCGTTAGGATTGTAGAAATAAATTTTAAGATATGGAGACTGTTAATCCAATAATTAGTTATTATTTCTTGAAAAGAAAGGAACAATAATTTCATGTAGCGCACTAATTTATCTTGTGCAATTTTTTTGATAAAGTGACCAGAAGATTTATCTGAAAAATTTGGAAAACTGAAAAGTTTTCACTATGAAATACTTACAATAAATTTTGCTGATGTAGACACCTCTATACCAAGATTAAAGTTAACATAATACATGCTAATTATTATATAGAAGCTCTGTGTTAAACCGGATGAGAATTCACTTCATTAAGGTGGTGTAAATGGTATCTTTGTTACAATTAACTCTTTCTGCTAGCCTTCCCAAAAACGAGGAGTACCATCAACTTCATTACCCCAGCGGAAGACTGAGCAAATACTCCTGGTGCATTTACTCATAAGGTTTAAATCCTGTAACTACGAACATGATAATCTAATTATTAGCATTGGGGGTCATCGGTGCATATAACGAGATATTTACATACTTGAGGCGCGGTCCTAGTTTTCCGCGTTTCTCTTGAACTGCTGTGTACAGAGTAAAACAGAGTTAGTTAAATAGAACGTTCTTGATAAAACAGACAGTGGATATGGCCCTTTAATTGATACGTTTTTATTAATATACTAACCTCATATTACACTTCCTTACTCACTAATCATAAGATTGGTTTCGCAGTGGAGTATTTCTTTATAGTCTAGAACAATGTAATGTCTAGAGATTTGTTTGCAAAGGTATTGAACTTTGAACTTTACAGTGATGACGTCAACACGATTGCAACCACAGTAATTTTACCTAAAACAGTCACGTAGTTATTTCATTCTACTTAAAAACAGTAAAATAAATACCAAATGGTTAAAAAGAGATGAACATACATTTTTGAGGAGCTCCGAAGGAATTTTTCAGCAAAGTTTACCCTTCGTTTTTGACAAAATAAAAAATAACAAAAAATGTTCCTGTTTAGAGCTAGTTTGGGGCAGTGTGCTGATTCGAATCATCCTGCCACATACTTGAAAAAATGTTAGGTATTTTATAACTCTTATTTTAGTTCCACTTTTAGTTAAAGCTACGTGTGTGTGTCTGTGAGCAACATAACTCAAAACCGAAAATTAGGATAAACACCAAACTTTGCATTTAGTTTCAGTACCTTCCAAGGATGCGACACCAAGATTTTCAAAAATATCCCCCACTCTGTATTATCCTTTACATGGGATATTTTTAGAACTTTTTATTTTCTAAAAATAGCTGCAGCGATTTTGGTTAAAATAAAATATATCAAAGATATAAATGGAAGTAAGGAGTGTGGATTGGGTGTGACAGAGATGATTTAGTATTTCCTTACCTACATAAACCACGGCGCATTATATTTCGGCACGATTTCATGCATTGTGTATGTGTGTGTGTGTGTGTGTGTATGCGCGCGCGCGCGAGTGAGAGAGACGGATGGAGAACATTAAGTCAGAAAATCTGATGTGGTACATGCCCATGACTTTCTCTACCCTTTCTCATTTATTAGTGGGTATACGAGCTACTTTTACTACAGCTTATTTTTATATCTGTTACATTTTAATCCAAATAAACGTTTGCAGAAATAGCTACATTACACAATTCGTTATAGATACAAAGAAAACAGCGATAGTCAAATGTTGAAGAACTGGACGCTATATGCTGGCCTTAAAAGTGCATACTGTTTCCATGGAATCACGAGAAACAACTGACGGTGAAAGTACTTTAAATATGATCAAATGAACAATTCGAACCTTTAATAACCGATATCTCGGATGGCTTATGCCAAAAAAAGCTTATTTGAAATAAATTGTGTGTTTTAAACAGATCAACATTTTTACTTTCTCTACTACGTATAGTAAGTAGGGGAAGTATTGCATTCCACCCAAAAATTCGATACCGAGATTTCACCGGAAATACATGTTTTGAGACCTCCTGAATCCAAAAAAAGCATTTTTGGAAACATGTCCGTGTGTGTGTCTGTGTGTGTGTGTGTGTGTCTGTGTGTGTGTCTGTATGTCTGTGAACAGCATAACTCAAACTAACAGTCGGATAAACACCAAACTTGGTATTTACGTTCAGTATCTTTCAGAGATGCGACACGAAGATTTTCAAGAAAATCCCCCCACCCCAGACTACCCTTTACATGGAACATTTTTCGAAAATTTTAATTTTCTCAAAAATGGCTCTAACGATTTTGATGAAAATATCATATGTTTAAGATAATGTCATGAGAAATGAAATGTATATCTCGAAACTTCTGGGAATGTCTCCAAAAGTATTCTTCATTGTGAACGACGTTTGCATAACTGGTAAACCATAAGAGATAGACAAAATTTTACTACACAAAAAATGTAGATCGCGTTAAAATACACAACTTATATCATATACATTTCTTTTGTTGAGTGAACCGTTTTCGAGATATTGCTTGTTATTTCCTTAAATTTCCCAATACTTATACTTTTTCTCAAATTCGTTATTCATTTTTTTTATGTCCTGGATATGCAAAGAGAATGTAATGCGCCACATAGCAACCAGCGTTAAAATATTTGACTATCGCTTAAAACCTACCATATTCCCCTTGCATCTACATGAAAATTACCAATAAGATTGACATCTCGATATCTCGATTAACATGAAGCATATGGAGAATAAGCGTTTGTAAAAATAGTTTGTACAAGAGTAGAGAAAGTCATGTGAGTGTAACACATCAGATTTTTTGTGTAGTGCCGTTCCGTCTTTCGCTTAACGTTTAACAGTTGTAAAGATTATACAAATTTTCTTCGGAATGAGGTAAACTTCACAGGCTACTCTCGAGACATACATTTATTTGTCACGTAAACATCTTTAATATGAGAGAACGTAGGCTTTCAGGGCTGGAGTCAGTATAACTGGATGCTATTTCCGGGCTGCTTTGCCGTAGTCTGCTGGAGATAGATGTTACAGACGTTTCGTCTACAACTACGGTAGACATCTTCAGTGGTGCTGTCAAAGTCTTCTAGGAGAAGGTTGCGCTGCGTCTGAAGACATCGGCAGTGCCACTGAAGGTGTCTACCGTATTTGTAGACGAAACGTCTGTAACATCTATCTCCAGCAGACCACGGCAAAGAAGTTTTAATTTTGTTGCTGCTACGTATGGAAAGCCGATTTTAAGTAGGAGTTGTATTGTAGTTTAAATGTTGGCGAGCCGAACTTCAATGCAACCGCACGTATGGTAAAAAGTTTCCGGTAGCCTTCGCCGCAAATGTACTTTCCGGTGGCCTTTGCCCCGAATGTTTAAAAAAATATTAACTTTGTAATTTTGACGTGTCTTTAAACATTATACATTTATGTTTGCCTCGGCTGCGTCAGTATTTATATTTTTTAGAGACATGAATGTCTTAGCAGGGAGTGGTGGGACTGAAGATTGTAGGCTTACACAGATTATAATTTTACTTCACTCCTTTTATTAATGCTTTAAATAACACTTCAATGATATAGAGAGAGCTGTGAGATTTAAAAAAACAAATACTTGCACTTTTTAACATGTAAAGCTATTTTCGTCTCACACGAACACGTATTAAATTTCTCGAGAACGCATCTCGCGTCCGGTTAGGAACACTGTCTACAACCAACGGACTTCTGAATTTGTAAATTTTGCTCCATTTAAGTTTCTGATTGGCTAATCCAAGTCCAATAGAATACCTTCATTTAACTAAAGCTTTTTTCTGGTGGTTGATTGGCTATTTTATAAACTGTCACAAAAATTACACCATTGTTTTCCAAGAATTACAAGTAGTATTGTTAAACTTTAAAATTCATTATTGCCTCAAGGTTACCTGATTGTTACCTCATTGTTAGGAACTTTTAACCTATAATTCTCACAGCTCCTGTATTATTAAATTACGTAATACATTCACATAACATTATTACATGTATACAATAATATAAACATGTACAATGACTGTAAAATACACTTTTTATATATTGTTACATACACATATTGCTTTAAGGCGGGTTGTTATTGAATTTCTATATTATATAATTAGACTGAAATAATCTAAGTGTTGTATATAATTTGAGGCAGTATTTTTATTTCTAATAAAATGCATACTCTGAATTTTCCGCAAATGGTCTGGGAATTCACACTTCATTTAGAAGAAATTGTGTATAATCTAATGTAACTGGTAAATGCCAAGCGATAAATGTAAATGTACTACACAACGAATGTAGATCCCCTTAAAATACACAATTTATTTCAAATAAAAATGTTTTTTTAAATTCAGCTATTTACGAGATGTCCGGTAATAATGATTCGATTTGTTTAATACTTTGTCATTATTTTAAAGTCCCAGCTTTTTAAACTTTTAAATCCCAGTTTAATTTTCAGATGTGTCTCGCAATTGCATGGAAACAGCATATAGCGTCCAGTTCTTAAACATTTGACCATTGCTGTTTTCTCTTTGAATCTATTACCAAGTGCATAATGTAGCTATTCCTGCAAAGGTTTATTTGGATTAATATTGCTAATTTTCTTGTAGGTACAAGGGGAATATGGTAGGCTTTAAGCGATATTCAAATGTTTTAAGAGCTGGTTGCTATGTGGCGCATTCCATTCTCTTTGTATGTCCAGGACTTAAAAAAAGAATAAAGAATTCCCATTTGAAAGTGGAATACAATACTTCCCCTACTTACTATACGTAGTAGAAAAATTAAAAATTATTTAAAACTCTTAAGAAGCATAAATGTTGTCAAATAGTTAACGGCAAAGTATAAGTTAAACGTCATAGTCTGAAACGCTGTGAAAAATACCAAGAAAAGGTTGCAGTAAGGCTGAAGAGGGGTAACAACCGCCCTGCATATTTGGTTCAAATGTCACAGAGGACACGTGGGTGTTTCAAATCGATATGTTACCAACATGTCTGCGCACATTGAAGCGACACGTGCTCACGTATTGCCCTTCATAACACCACATGTATTACCTTCTCTACTATGTATAGTAAGTAGAGGAAGTACATATTGCATTCCAACCAAAAATTGAATGCCGAGATTTCACCGAAAATACATGTTTTGAGCCCCCTGAATCTAAATAAAGCATTTTTGGAATCATGTCCGTGTGTGTGTGTCTGTTTGTAAACAGCATAACTGAAAAACTAAAAGTCAGATAAATGCCAAAGTTCGTATTTGGGTTTAGTATCCTACAAGGATGCGACACAAAGAGTTCTAGGAAAATCACCCTACCTCAAATTACCCTTTGCTTGGAATATATTTTCTCGAAATTTTTATTTTCTCAAACATGGCCTTAATAATTTTAATTAAAACTCGTACCATATGTAAAAGATATTTACATGACAAACAAATTGTTTATCTTGAATTTTCTGTAAATAGCATATGAAGGTCCTGTTCATTCAGAAGGAATTTCATATATGCTTCTATAACTGGTAAACGTTAAGCGATAGACGAAAACGCACTACAAAAAAGAATGTAGATTTCTTTAAAACGCACAATCTATTTCAAATAACTGTTTTGTGGTATAAGCATTTCCAAGACATCTGATGTTAAATGTTCGAATTGCTTAATTCTTTGTGATTGTTTTAAAGTGCTGTCGACATTCAGTTGTTTCTTGTTGTGGCATGGAAACAGTATGAGATTTTAAGGCCAGCATACAGCGCCCAGTTCCTGAACATTTGACTATCGCTGTTCTCTTCGATCTATAACAAAATGTGTAATGTAGCATTTCTGCAAATGTGAATTTGGATTAAAATGAGGTAGATAGAAAAATAAGTTTTAATAAGAATAGTTTTATACCCATTAATAAATTATAGGGGTAGAGAAATTCTTGTTAATGTAACACATCGAATTTTTAAAGTATTGTTGTCATTCAGTTGTTTCTCGTGGTATTATTATTTTATTTTTTGATAACAGCTTTAATTATATATCTAGTAATGATATTACCTATAATAAATGAATTACTGCATGAGAAAATGAACTTCTGCACCTATTATACCGGGTGCCGATGCTTTTGGCTACTTTTAGTGTTTTCCATTCTTGAATGTTGGCAGAATCTCATCATTTGGTTCCACGCCCCTCTAATTGGTTTTGGCTGAAGTCCAATATGCTAGCATTACCCTGTGAAGGAAGGTCAAGCCTAGATGGGTGATGAAAGGGGTGGAGAATCTGTATATACTTAATTACCTTAATGGTTGAAATAATATACTCCCAAAGACTTCCCATACTAGCCCCTGAATGAGTCCGGCTCTTATTGGTTCGGCATCCAAGCACTAACCTCTGCAACCGAATGAGGGATGGAAGGCGCGGCAGAGGTGTGTTAATTATTGATTGCCAACTTAAACAGCAGTTCCTCATATCGGCACTGTACATGTCCACTACTTTGTTGAGCTCTTTTTTATATTCTGTCTAGCGGTTTCTTGTGCATCCATTTCTTGTCCCATATTGTGTGTGTTCTTAGCATGCTGCAATCTGGATATTCTCATACTTCTTCAAAATCCATGCATTTCTGTCGCTGAAACTCTTTTCTACATCCTTCCCTTTAATGTCCAACCCATATGTAAGAATACCTTCTATTGTTACCTACTTGTAAAATTTATTGTTTAGTATTTCTGGTCAAATTCATATTCCATAAGAGATTATTTAGGGATGTAAGCGCGTTTACGAAAATAATTCAGAACAATGTCGACTTCACAGTGTATTCTCAGAAAATTCAGATATATCTTTTGTAATGCAGTTATCCCAAACATATGGCATTCTAATTTGGAAGGTGCAGCGGTACCCAAGATTGCTGAGCGCCACTTTGGCGGCACGGGATTTGCAGGAATGGTCCCGGGTTCGACGCTAGCTCAGGGATTTGCATAGATGTTAGATCTAAGGTTATGTTTAATACGACTGATTCATTTTCCAGCCCGTTTATTTCCCATAACTGTTTTAAAATTTGACTTCTAATATTACCTCGCCACACACAACACACACGCGCGCGCGCGCTTTTCTTTACCGCTGTGCTTCATACCATTGCCCCAATCCACCGGAACTCATATTTTTTTTTCAGAACGACCTAGAAGAAAATACCACGAAGAAGTGTCCACCAAACTCTCCTGTTTCTTTATTTCACATTCCCCATTTCGTTATCACATGATTTCTACCTTCTTTCTTATTGGATGTCTGGGGCTTTGAGAACATTGACCCTTATCCTACACATCTGCTTTTCAGGTGACCTAACGGTACACTAACAACAATTGAGGGATAAATCAACCCCGTTTCCGGCCTGCTGCTGGCACTGTCTTTTCAACACATATTCACATTTACAGTAACACCCGCTTCCCCGTCTTATTTAATAGTACTATTCTTACTGTTATTAATATTATTTTCCCTATGGTTATACTGCTTCAAAGGTCCTGAACTGAATACGTGTGGTATTTAACCCCTTTTTCGTTATTGAGTTACGCTCTTCTCGCACTCACACACACAGGACCTTCTTATGAAAATGCTTTATTTGAATTCAGGAGCCACAAAACATCTATATCTCGATATCAAATTTTTGGGTAGAATACAATACATCCTCTACTATCTGTAAACACGTATAGAGAAATAAAAATTATAATTCGTTTAAACATTACTTATATTTGTTACTTAGCAGATTAGTGCTTATCTTTTTACGAAATTTGGTTTGGAATATCTCTCGAACAAACAGGGGTGGAGTAACAAACATGTTTACTCACTTTACGCCGGAGAAATTGTTTGTGCCTCAGAATTAGCGATGAACAAACAGTCGTGAAAGCGAAATCGAAGTAGTCAGCCCTAACCAGTTCAAAGAGACGCAATTAACACTGGGAGGTTATGTTAACAAGGCAGAGTCTATATAGACAACTCCTTTAGATCTTATCTGCCTATGGTAAACTCAATCTGCTTTTTATTCATTTCGCGCTAATGGCTTTAACATTTTTTCTGTATATAATTACTTTCTCTTGTGATTCTCGTAAATGGAGGTAAATTTTTATAGATTCCCCGTTGTTTTTCTTTATAAAGCAATGTTGTAACTGAACATAAAAGCATAATGCTAATGAGGAAACAGGAAAGAAAGCTTTTACCCCTGTCGCGGTGGGAAACTTTTCCTCTCTGCAGCAAAAAAACACTGTATACAGGGTGGTAAAGTTATGGACGAGTTGTGCAAATGTGTTCTAAGACTTGATAGTCATATTGATGATCCTCATCATCATGACATAAGCTTTGTGGCTTGTTTCGTCTCCAAGAAAGCTGATCTGTGCACCACATTCGCGGTCTGCCCACACTCCTTCTACCTATTAGTTTATACTTTTGTACAGGGTGATTTATGAAGAACGGACCCATTTCTTTCTTTAATTATTCTGTTCGAAATCCACTCAATGCCCCAATTGTAGCACCAAATTAAGCGGAATGTTCTGGAGTTTCAATTGCCTGTCACTAGATGCGCAGATGTTAATGATTTATTCGTGATTGTTAGTTTTATTGTCGGCAGCTGTTATTTGAGATTTTGTTCTAGCCAACGTGAAAATGGTACACATTAAATGAACGACTCTTCCTTGTAAAGCAATGCTGGATTATGAATTCAATTACAGCTACTCAAAGGGCACACCAGAGAGAATTTGGTGTTCGGAATCCTCCCCAAAGAAACAGAATACTGGAACCGGTAAACAAATTGGAAACAACTGGATCTCTGGTGAGTAAAAAAAGGTAAAGCTCGTTCATTTAGGCATCCCACGGTTGTTGTTGACGTAAGAGCACGACTGGATCAGTCACCCAAGAAATCATTAAGATGTTTGTCGCAGGAGACAGGATACAGCTACTCAATGTATTAGAGAGCTGTGAAAAGTGCGGCCTAAAGCCGTACAGGATTACGGTTGTCCATCAGTTGCAGGAACCGACTGAATTATTGTCGTTGGTTTCAGGCTTTCATTGTGCAAAATCCTGTCATATTGTCCATCATATGGTTCAGCATGGTTCCATTTATCCGGCTATGTGAACTCAAATAACTCACGGTATTGGACCAGCTAAAATCCACATAGTATTCATTAAGCTCCTATGCACCCGGTTAAAGTCGGAGTTTGGTGCGCAATATCCGCACAGAGAATAGTGGGAACAATTTTTAGAAAAAAATGTGAACACTGCAGAGTACCGATGGATTTTCATGGAGTTTGCTGAGCAACTAGACAATGTACAGCTGAGTCAAGGATATTTTCAGCAGGACGGCGCTACATACCATTCATCAAATGAATCCATGGTACTAATTGCAAGTATCTTTGACGACCAGATAATTTCCAAGAACCTGTGGCCACTGAGATTTCCGGATTTGACATCGCCGGACTTCTTTCTATGGGGTTACTTAAAAGACAGGGTTAATGCCACATGTCCCTAGACATTGGATGATTTGAAGCACAACATTACACAGGAGATTCAAGCTATTGACAACAGAGTCCTCCAACGAGTGGCCAGTAACATGGAATGACGTGTTGAGTTGTGCCTTATGCAGGATGGAGGACATTTTCAACATTTGCTATAGAGGTAAATAATCTCCCAAAATTCCTCTGCATTTCAGGTATAACAAGTTGCCGCTAGCATAACTCGTTTTGAAACAATTAAATAAATAAGTGTGTCGGTTCCTCATAAATCACCTTGTATTGTCTGTGGTGTTCGATCTGTTTGTATTATCCTGCCATTTTGGTCGATATTCAGTTATTATTTCATTTAGACTCTGAATTTCCAACTCTCTCTAATATCTTCCCTCCCTTTTTATCCAAGAGTCTGTAACCTGTCCCATATCTCCAAAATCTTATCTCAGCAACCTCTATCATTTTCTGAACTGAATCGTTCAGCACCCAACTCTCACGCCATAGGCCAAAGTTGGAATAGCCGTCAGTTTATCAAGTTTCAACATAGCTGCCTTATTACAATTTTTAAAAATTCTTTTATTGCACCACTAATACTTTGATTTATTTTGTATATCTGTTTTACTAATATATGATGACACAGTATATCCTGTAATAGGTCTGCAGTGAGTTTTTTACTTCTAATGGTATGATTAAATATATTCGTTGCAAACCCGCAATTCCAACTACAAGTATACGCAGCTACCAGAGCTGTTGTCGCAGACAAACAGTTAACATAAAGTGTTATGTGCTGGGCCCATTCTAGAATACGTTCCATAAGAAGTATTCCCCCAGAGTAATAATATGTTTTGTTTTACAGAAATTACTTTAAAGGAATTAAGACAAGGATTGAAACACTTTTTCAAAATAAAACTACAAATATTCTAGCAGATGAATAACATTTAATGTATTTACATGAAAATTTAACAACATTAGCAAAGTTACACTTGCCATACTTTAAATATTTCTTTGTTCTGTTGTTCTTGTTCGCCATTTAATATAATTTAACAGAATGTCAATGTTTCAAAAGAGGTGCGAACTCGTTCTAATACATATCAATCGCCGCTATGCACATAAGAATTAAATTTTGAAGTTACTTACGTAGTCACTCCACTTCTTCTAGGGCGATGGCTCTTGCTCGAGGCACACACGAGGAGGTCACGTGATGACGTCACAACCTCAGCGCCGTCTATACTGGCTGAGCGCGCAACCTGTGAGAGCCGTAGTAATGTCTTGCAGCCGGTAAAGAGGCTTGTTAGACTGGCTGCTGGCTTGGTTGTAGCAGGGTCCGAATCTTGTACTCAATAACTCCAGAGTGTTGTTATATATCTGCGGCTACTCAAACTTGGGGAGGGAACCATAATTGGATCAGTTTAAGATAATTAAAATACCTTTCTGTTGAATACTGAAGATGTTATTTATTTCACGCATTGTTTAACTTGAAGAAAGGTTATGTTGTGCTGCTTTTGTTTTGTTTGGTTATGTAATTTTAACTGCCTCATCTATGGGAGCCAACTTTAAGTAAAAATGTTTGATACGTTAAAATATTTACGTAAATATTAATGCTTAAGTAGTTTGCAACACGCTTTGGGCGTCGGTTTGAATTTGTTGATTACGTAATAGTACGTAAGCTGCTACGTACGAGAAGCTGATTTTAAGATGTAATTTTTTTGTTACACTCCAAGTTTTACACTATAATATTTAACTTTGTTATTAAAACTGCTTATATATAATGTAGAAGAATGTAGATATCACAGAATTTAAGTGTATAAATTCACTTTTATTATTAATTCTTGCACATTTTTATAAAGCACTACACATTTTAAGAACTGTGAGAATCTTTAATACTTTCACTTAGCGCGTATACATATTTTACGATTCACACGTAATATCCCTGTAGAGAACACATCTTCCATCTGTTCGCCACCAAGGTTTGCCAGCAACTGATCAACTTTCAACGGTCAAAACCCGTAAGCTTCGGTATTTCAAGTCTCTGATTGGCTAATTCTAGTCCAATAGAATATCTGCATTTTACTTAAAGCTTTTATTTGCTGTTGATTGGCTAATTCTAAACTGTTACTGAATTTTACATTATCGTCGCTCTAATCATGACTAGTAATATTCAAACTCTCAAAATCATTATTGCTACAAGGTTACCTTATTGTTAGCAACTTAAAACTTATTATTCTCACAGCTTTTGCATTATTAAAGTATGTAATGTATTCACATAACATTAATAAAACATGCTTACAATAAAAATAAGCATTTGCAATGACTGTTACATACATTTTAAACAATTATTACATACATATTATTTCAAGGCGGGCTGTTATTGAATTTACTTATTATAAAATACAATTGAAATTATTCGGGTATTAAAATACGACCTCAATACTTTTATTTTTTATACACATTTTTGCTCTTATATGCTTTATTCCTCTAAAAGCCATTATTTTTTTTCTGAATATTAAATTTGAAGGTTATATTCATTTCTTGAGATACATAACGCATTTATAACACACTGTAAATTGTCTTTCGAGCTTGTAATAAAAATTTGGTCATCAGTAAACAGCAATCTAACAATATTTTTTCCTTTTATTATAAAATGTGTTTCCAACGTTTCCTGCCACCGTACAATAAACGTCTATAGGTGGCAATGGGCACCCCGTTTTACTCTTAAATTAGTCCCCACATACTTCAGCTTTTCAGTTAATTTCTCCGATTCGAATTTTTTTGTTTGCGTGCATGATTTGCATTATCCTTATAAGACGTCGAGAATGTTGAGCATTATTCCCCATATCATATTTCTTTTGACTTTATAAAATAATTTTATATAATCGACGAAAGCTATTATAGCTGGCACGTTAACGATTCTAATGTATTATATTTTAGAAACGAAATGGAAGTTTCAGTGTAGAAACACTGCTTATTATAGTTACACAAATTATTGGTTTGAAAGTTTATTTTATCATATATATAATCTTACTATACAACTAAAGTAATGCCATTGCAATAAATATTTTCATATACCAGCAGACTGAAGGTGTTGTAAATTGTTAATAAAACAAATTAATACATGCTAATCGCAAGCTCATGACGCGCAAAATATTGGGCATTTATCATTTTAAAGTACAGTCGGTTGCAAGAAAAAATATGCCTGCCGATATGAGGAACCGCGGTTTAAGTTGGCAATCAATAATTAACACGCTTCTGCCGCGCCTCCCAACCCTCATTCGGTTACAGAGGTTAATGCTTGAATGCTTGAATGCCAGGCCCTATATTCCAGATCCTTATAATTTATTCACTTTTCTAAATAACTTTACACACACACACCATATATATATATATATATATATATATATATATAATATGAAACTAATAACTAATTCAAAATTAAGTAGCTAAAGTAAAGAAGTAAAAAATTATGTATAAATGTATAAAACAAAATTAATTAAGATTAATTTAACAATAAATATAAAATATATATATATATAAATATATAAAATAAAAACTAATTATAATTAGGTAAAATAAAAATAAAAATATAAATACAATATTAATAAAATATAAAATAAAAAATAAACAATAAATTTCATTCGAACTTCGCAAACCGTAATTAGCACTACAATACCAAAGCATTAATTGTTAACACAGTAATCATTAAACTTAAATAAATAAACAAAAATCGTACAAATTTCATAGATGTGACATTCATTCACAATTAACAAAACACCTCTTCAATCAGCACAACACAACTCCCATTTCATTGTTACTCATTTAATACCTTTACATATATCATCCAATTTAAAATTTACAGTTATTTTATTTTCAAATTGAAAGTTTTAATACTATTTTACCTATATAATCTTATGTGTTATTATTATTTATCGATTAACACTTTTAATGTACCAAATTACCGTAATTGAAAACTGAAAGCTGAGCGGAGTCAAAAGATAGTTGTCTGAAGCTATAGCGATCTAGGGTAATGGGCCACTTTTCATGCATGATAGTGTACAGTAAGTGGAGGAAGTATTTATTCCATCCAAACATTGATGCCGGGATCTTATCCAAAGTATATTTTTAAAGTCTCCTGAACCATCAAAGAAACATTTTTAGAGAATGGTCTGCGTGCATGTGCGTGTGTGTATGTGCTCGTCTGTGAACATCGTGAAAAGTCGATTAAGTATCAAATTTGGTATTTAACTTTAGCGTCTTTCAAGGTTGCAACACGAAAACTATAAAGAAAACCTCCCCAACCTAAGTTATATGAACATTTTTTCAAAAAATGTGGTTTTTCCAAAATGTTTCTAAGGACTTTTATTAAAAAATCTGATGTGTTACACTCACATGACTTTCTCTTCACATGACAAACTATTTTTACAAACGCTTATTCTCTATATGCTTCATGTTAATCGAGATGTTAATCTTATTGCTAATTTTCTTGTAGGTGCAAGGGGAATATGGTAAGCTCTAAGCTATAGTCAAATATTTTAAGAAGTGGTTGCTATGTGGAGTATTCCATTCTCTTTGTATGTCCAGGACATAAAAAATGAAGGAATTCCCATTTAAGAAAAAGTATTAGAAAATTTAAGGGAATAACAAGCAATATCTTGAAAATGGTTCACACAACAAAACAATGTATATGACATAAATTGTGTATTTTAACGCGATCTACATTTTTTGTGTAGTAAAATTTTGTCTATCTCTTATGGTTTACCAGTTTTGCAAAAGTCGTTCACAATGAAGAATACTTTTGGAGACATTCCCAGACAATTCGAGATATACATTTTATTTGTTATGAAAATATCTTAAACATATGATATTTTAATCAAAATCCTTGAAGCATTTTTGAGAAAATTAAAATTTTCGAAAAATGTTCCATGTAAAGGGTAATCTGGGGCGGAGGAATTTTCTTGAAAACCTTCGTGTCGCATCTCTGGAAGATACTGAACCTAAATTCTAAGTTTGGTGTTTATGCGACTGTTCGTTTCTGAGTTATGCTGTTCACAGACACACAGACACACACACGGACATGTTTCCAAAAACGATTTTTTTTGGATTCAGGGGGTTTCAAAACATATATTTCCGGTGAAATCTCGGTATCGAATTTTTGGGTGGAATACAATACTTCCCCTACTTACTGTACGTAGTAGAGAAAGTAAAAATATGTGTTTGTGACATCTTCATGACAAATGGTTAAAGCATACAGTTTCTCAAATACATTTCTTGTAGAGTTAACCATTTCCAAGGTATTCCTTGTTAAGGTCTGAATTGTCAAGTGCTTACACTTTTCTCAATTGGGAAGTGGTTATTTGTCTTTTTCTCAAGGTCATAAAAAGAGAACGGAATTTTAAATCCATCACATATCGCTTAAGCCTACTGTATTCCCCTAACCTCCTACAAGGAAATTAGGAATAAAACAATTTCTGCAAAGGTTTATCTCGATTAAAATGAAGTAGTAAAAGAATAATGTTTTTTAATAATATTTTGTCGAAGAACGGGTAGAAACGTCATGTAAATGTAACACAAGATTTTTCTAAAACTGCCTTTTTGGATACAGGGACCAAAAAATATGTATTTGCAATGTAGCATCGATATGGAATGTAATACTTCCTCTGCCCTACGAACGTCATAGGGAACCTAAAATAAATCCCTAAGTTATGTCGAGAAATGAAAGTTCAGAGTAAACAAACGCCACAAGGGGGGGCGTCCCCGGGAGCGAAGGATGATGTGAAGGGAGACACCGGAATGCCGGAAACAGGAGTGACGTCACAGCAATGACACAGTCCCTAGAGTCTCCAGATATAGACGCCTCGGCAGATGAACAGGCATACCGGCCCCACAAAGGGAAGGTCCTTATACCCCGGCAATCAGCCGAAGGCCGAGGAACGGAAAACATTCACAGAGAATATCCTTTTTCCCTGCCGCGCCTCACCGAAACACCATCGCCTACGCTTCTAACGCTGAACTAGAGCAAAAGTATTCAAGAACGAATGAAATTTGGGGTATGAAAAATACCAATCCAGCATTCGCCTGACAACCCCAGATTGCGAGGAATTGAACCCAGGACCTTCTAAATGAGGACCACAAACTTACCGCCTGAACCATTCGCTCAGTAAACAAACAGGGAAATGCAAGGTGACTGTATCTGGACCCGAGGAATTTATTGCTATTGTAGGATATCTACAGGCACTGGGAGGAAAATTAATGTGCTGCATTAAATTTTATGCTGGTCTAAGCAAAGGGAAGAACATTGATCATGGAAATTAATTGCGAATTCTGGTACCAGTAAACTGTTTTGGATTCAGGACTTTTGCCCTTATGGTTCTGTAGCGGAAACACGGTGGTACTTGCGTGACAAGAAATGTTACTACCTATGTAAAATGTATGTAGGAATATGTCAATAAGTTCCTGGAACCACTAACAAACCTCTCGTGTAGTAAAATATATACTCACATGATTTATAGAGAGGAGGTTATTTGAGTTCTTCCAACCTTCCTGTATTAATGACAAATAGCTCAATATTTCAAATACGGTTAACGGTATCAGATTTAAATTGACTTAGATATCGTACCATACTAACGTTTTGATTTTGCTTTTCCATCGTTTTATGTTATTCACAACCCAGGTAAAGCTTTTCTTGCTTTCGCTTCCTGGTTCATGAGTTTTACTTGGAATTTATTTTTCCGTCTAAGTTCAGACACTTTTGAACTCCTTTGTTTTATTAATTAGCAGCTGTCTTACCCAACATTGCATGATTATTGTAGAATGGCATACACACACACGCCCGAGGTCACGGGTTCAAACCCGGCGGAGGGCGATGGATGTTTTCGGGCGTGAAAATCCCTAGCATGGCTTCCTTCGGAAGGGAAGTAAAGCCGGTGGTCCTGTGTCGTAGATTTACGGCACGTAAAAGAACTGCAAGCCTGATAAAGAGACCTCTGAGCAAAAGCACCTGTCTTTCACGCCCAATATAGAATGGGACGCTAAGGACCATATCACTTAAGGAGCGTCCATAAATAAATTTACAAAATTTGATGTCTTATACTCACATGACTTTCTCTACTCTTGTACAAACTACTTTTACAAACGCTTATTCTCCATCTACTTCATATTAATCGTATTGCTAATTTTCTTGTAGATGCAAGGGAATTGCTAGGCTTTAAGCAATATTCAAATATTTTAAGAGCCGGTTGCTATGTGGAGTATTCTATTCTCTTTGCATTACCAGGACAAAAAAATGAATAACGAATTGGAGAAAAAGTATAAGTATTAGAAAATTTAAGGGAATAACAAGCAATATCTCGAAAATGAGTTCACTCAACAAAAAAATAATGTATATGACATAAATTGTGTATTTTAACGATATCTACATTTTTGTGTAGTAAAATTTTTGTCTATCTCTTATGGTTTACCAGTTATGCAAAAGTCGTTCACAATGAAGAATGCTTTTGGAGACATTCCCAGAAAATTCAAGATATACATTTTATTTGTCATGAAAATATCTTAAACATAATATATTTGAATGAAAATCGTAAGAGCCATTTTTGTAAAAATTAAAACTTTCGAAAAATGTTCCATGTAAAGGAGTGTGGGAATTTTCTTGAAAACCTTCGTGTCGCATCTCTGGAAGATACTGAACCTAAATACCAAGTTTGGTGTTTATACGACTGTTCGTTTCTGAGTTATGCTCTTCACACACAGACACACACACGGACATGTTTCCAAAAGTGCCTTTTTTGGATTCAGGGGGTCTCACAACATGTATTTCCGGTGAAATCTCGGTATCAAATTTTTGGGTGGAATACAATACTTCCCCTACTTACTATACGTAGTATTCAGAGGATCTCAAAGCATATATTTTGTGTGAAATCTCGGTATCGAATTATTGGGTGGAAGAAGGAGGTACCTACAAGGTATACGTGATAGTAAAACTAAAAATTATAAAATATTGGTTGACTGATTTCTGATGTTATAGTGAGCACAATTTTCTCTCTTAATAAAGTTATTTAGCACACGCTGGTAATAAATTCGATTAAAACACACAGAGGAATTACGAGAAAACCTTCTTATACAGGGTTGCACAAAAAGAATAGCCTAGTAAGAGAGACGTAGTGCGGAGGCATTGTATGCACCTGCGCGGTTCGTGTATATGGAATGAAGTAGGAATTATGGTTGTGTGGACTGCAGAGCACCGCTATTTCACTGTGGAAACTAAAATTAAACCATCTCTAAGTCTAGCAAATGAAATAAAATTGAGTTGGGTTAAAGAGACATATATACAGTTAACTTAGGAAAAAAGGAAGTGTCAGGAATGGCATGGTTTAGACTGGAGGCTGGAGGGCACAGAAAATGACTAACGATTCTGGCAGGAGAAACTGCTCATTCTGGGATTTGGATGAGGACTGGGTACATATTTTGGCGGAATGCCCTCAGTGTGAGAACCAGCGAAGAACTAAACTCAAAGAAAAATTCTTAAGTCCATCAAGAAAGAGATTGACATGTTGGGATTTACTGGCTGACCAGAGGAACTGGCAAAACATGGGAAATTTCTTGGCTAAAGTGCGCGAAGCTAAGTCAAATTTGTTCAGTTAGTCAAAGGTAATTTGTCTCCATTTTCCTTCTTATTGCTTCTTTTTCTGTTGTTTATTTTGCCACTATACCTTGTATCTTAAATATGCATATGCGGTCAATGACCCATGCACCAAATACTTGTGTAACAGTTTCAATAATTTGAAACCAATAAAGATACCTTACCTAATCTATCTACTTAACAACTCTCCCATTACTGTTCAACGAATCTTTAGTCCCCATTTCAGGCTCAGACTCGCGATTAAGTTCCTGATCACCGAACACCGTAATGTGGGTAAACCAATTTCGTACCACTGCGTCTAGTCTTGATATGAAATGTCCAGGACACTCAAGGCCACAACGAACTCCTGCTCTCATCTGCAGTCCTCGGGGCTTCGCTGTCAGACATGTTTTAGCAATATCGTGTCGTTCCCTGCAGCGTATCATCCATGGTGATCTACACTTTGACCCCTACAAGATGCAGGTTGTGATACACTGAAAGAACGTGGCAAAGTTGCCCGAAGGAAGTTTACAGTGGACTTCCTTGGTCGCTCAGCAGCCGAACCGCAGATCTTGAGCAATTAGTGATGTCTTTTGAGACCCATTTTGCACTTAGCGGGGGTGTAAACAATCAAAATTTCCGGCACTATGCACCAGGCAACCCGCGAGTGCTACATGAGAAACCGCACCATAGCGAACGTGTGACAGTGTGGTGTGCTGTTACTTCATTTGGTGTCATAGGTTCTTCTTTCCTTGAGGAGCTAATGGACGTGCTGTTACAGTTACTGGTGATCGCTATGCGGATATGGTTAACGCCGTTCTTCTTCCAGCACTGGCCAACCACAACCTACCATAGATATGGTTCCAATAAGACGGGGCAACAGCTCATTAGGTTCGACGATCCATGAATATCTTGCGGCCTGCATTTCGAGGCTGATTAATTTCAAGATTTGGAGACGTCCGCTGGCCAGCAGCACGGTCGTCAGATTTGACTGCTCCTGACTTCTTCTTTTGGGAGTATCTAAAGAGTCAAATCTACGCTTCACGGCCTCAAACATTACAGACCTTAAGGACCGAATACAGACCCCTGCAGGATATTCCCGTGGGCATCCTACATCGTGTGATGCAGGCTTTCGTTTATCGCATAGAGGAGTGTTTAAAATGTAACAGTGGTCATTTACCCGGTGCCATATTCAAGAAACAGTAACTATTGTCTCTAATGGCACACCTTTACCTATGTTTTCATCGTATATTCAAATAAATTGCTGTAATACTTACAATATGCTGGTCTGCATATATCCTACTATTCTTTCTGCCCAACTCTTTATAAGTGTTTTTAGCCAGAATGGCCTAAAAGTAAGACAGAGCTCACGAGCTAAAAGCTTTAGATTATCGCAATAGGGCGATAATCTTCATTGTGACAAACTTTGTTTTCAAGTCCAGTCACATAGAAATTACACTTTGTATTTGCACATGTTAAATAACTCGACTTGGTTTAATTGGATTTTACTTTTCATTATGTTTTTCTACATCATTAATTTCTCATGGCATTCGCATTATCTGTTCACAATACAATTTATCGTATTTCGTTGTAGAGTTAACCTACACATTATATTGGCAGCTTTCTTTTTTCTAAAACGCTATTCATTTATCCAACCAAGAGCCAGTGAAATTAAAGAAGCAGCAGAAAGAATATCACAGAAGTGCTTACCCAAAAAAATCTAGAAAGTAATATGTTGTAGGATTTAATTGATTCATTGCCTGGTGTAACACAAACATGGTGAAAGTTATTTCACTAAAAGTGATTGCTAGCGTAACAACAAATATGACATCCCACTTTTTAACGTCACTTTTTTTTGTTTCAAGGACGCGTTCTAAACGTCATATGTGTTAGTTTCAGGAATTAATATAATATTATAGATATTTTATTAATTCGAGCGCTATCTAAAAGTGGTATATGCCACACAAGTTAAAAGTGGTTTTGCCCCATGTATCATGATCTACCATTTGCACAAGTGTCACATACACATCGTATCATTCGAAGCATATTATATTGCTTTTTGTTTCGGTGTGTCTTCTATTTTGCTGTGTCTTAAATTATCTCAGTCGCTAAACATGTTCATTTATGTATAATACTGGAATGGAATATAAGCGGCTTTTGTCTTATTTTACCAGCGTTTACTATGTAACAACAAATACTGTTTTCTGCTCTATGACATCCTCAAAGAAAAGTCAAAGCCTTTTTCGTAAACATATTCTTTTAAGACTTCACTAGCTGAAATACGAGGCGTTACCCGTGGTTTGACCGTATAAATCACATCATTTAGCATTAAGTTACACTTACCCAATGTCCTTGTGTTTCTTTGGGGGCATTTAAAATTTATTACACAGTATGCTGAAACAAAGGGTTAATTTAAATTCTCAGGACTCTAGAAAGAACCCTCCCCCGAAAAAAAATACTGAGCTACATGAAGTAGGTTTTATGCTTCACGTATGGAAAGCCAATTTGAAGTAGGAGTTGTATTGTAGTTCTTATGTTGGGGAGCCGAATACTTGAAGTAGTAGCAACCGCACGTATGGTAAAAAGTTTCCGGTAGCCTTTGTCCCAAAAATGTTTAAAAAAAATATTAACTTTCTAATTTGACTGTTTCTTTAAATATTATATATTTATGTTTGTCTCTGTTGCGTCAGTATTTATATTCTTTAGAGACATGAATTTCTTAGCAGACTGAAGAATGTAGGCTTACACAGATTTTAAGTTTTTCCTCACTCCATTTATTAATGCTTGACACGATTTAAATAACACTTCACTGATATAGATATATCTTTTATTAAATACTTGAAATTTTTAAACACGTAAACTATTTTCTCACACAAAATACGTATTAAATTTCTGGACGACACATCTCACATCCGGTTAGGTACACTATCTACAACCAACGCGTCTAGTTATGAGCGCTGTTTACAAGCAACTGACTTGATTTATATCGCCTATATTTGTAAATTTCTGTATTTCAAGTCTGTGATTGGCTAATCCTAGTCCAATAGAATACCTTCATTTAACTAAATCTTTTTCTGGTTGTTGATTGGCTATCTTATGAACTGTCACAAACATTACATTATTGTTGCTCTAAGAATGACTAGTAGTCTTATTAAACTTTCAAATTCATTATTGCCTCAAGGCTACCTCATTTTTACCTCAATGTTAGCAACACTTAACCTATTTTTCTCAAAGCTCCTACATTATTAAATTACGTAATACATTCAGATAACATTATTACATTATGCAATAATATTAACATATAAAATGACTGTAATATACACTTTTATATATTGTTACATACACATATTTCTTTAAGGCGGGCTGTTATTGAATTATATATTATATAATTAGGCTGAAATCATTTATACGTTAAAAATACTGCCTCAAACAATGTGCAAAACACTGCTGAACAACCACATATACCACAGTTTGTAATAATGGATTCTACTGAATGCAGCTGAGTGATTTCAACGTTGTGACATTTGGGCTTCCTGGTCGTTGTTTATAGAGAAAATCTCGGTTGGGAAGAAATAATAGCAGTTTAAATAACTGCAATAAGATGTGGTACTTCACTGGTTTGATACTGTTGTTATCTTCCATGTGACTATCATTTTTATGTCATTAGATTTTGTTTATCTGCTTATGAAACTTCCCATAAAGAAAGAAATCTGTTGCTTACAAAAAATGGGAAACTACAAATTATAGTATGAGAATATACGAAGATCCGAGTATGATCGCAGAATGTATGGATATTAACTTCGATTTATTTATTACTTATGTTAGAACCATAGAGACCTTTGTAGTCAATTCGATTATGTTGAATGCTTTTGTGTTATTTTATATCTATATTGTTGAGGCCAAAAGGATTGTAGCTTTAGTTACCCCAAAATATACATTAGGAGCATAGCTGCAGAGGTAGCAAGAGGACCAGAATTTTAAACTAGACATTTGAGAGTAGGCGTGGGATAGTTATAACAAATTACACATACTTTCACATTAATCACATTACCTGTGGTTTATTCAGTATAAACACGGTGCCCCTAGTCACACACAAAAGATAAAAAGGAAGAAATTGAAGGGAGATGCTACACACACGCGACTACATTCACACGATTTCACATACAACCTCGACCAAAAATGACTCTCATCACACAACACACCCCCACTCTAACCCTCGCCAGATCCGTCTTCTCCGACTGGAGAGCTGTTGTCATACCAGACGAACTTCAAAATCCAAAGTCGAAAGAATTACCCCAACAATGCTGTTGCCAACGACAAAATAATGTGTCTGGCATGACAATACAAATAGATACACGCCGCATCATATTATAAATAATCAAGTGAAGATAAAAGAAGTGGTATATTGTCTGGTTTGATGCTGTTCTTATTATAGGTGGGATAGCTATTGTAATATTTATTTGACTGTTATTACTCCATAATCAATGTCAGAGAGCAGCTCAGCGAGCAATATGTGAACTTGCTGTTCCTTTGTTATTTAGTGAGGCCATGAAAGTCTACGTCTTGCAAGCTTTTGTAGCCATAACAAAAAATTAGAGTACAGTGGTGTATTTATTACTCTTAAACGTTTTACATGTACAAATTCGTACATCGCACGGTCAGATAGATCGTACGTGCCTATATAATACACTGTAGTGTATGTTTCAGAGTATAACTAAAAACAAAAGGAAAAAAACAGTTAAACACCAAAAATCAAACAAAAAAAAACAGAAGAAGAGGAGGAAACAACTCGTGCACAAGCACACGCTATTGTTTAAAAAACAAATACCCGCCCCTAAGCCACTAACGCTCCCCCTCCCAGCCTTGGTCCTCTTCCTTACACTTCAATCTGAGCTGCATAACCATAACTATCGAGTGGAATGGAGCGTAATTTCGAATTCTAAGCTAGAAAGTAATTTTTGTTTTGTATCAAAGGTTATCTGTGCCTGGTTTGGTCAAAAACAGTGCAACGGTGCAATCCTATATAAGGACACACACACACACATCCACTGACTATTATATGTTAAGATGACTCTAGTATGCTTTTATTTTAAATACATGTTTTATTAAATCCATTTTAGTCTTTCAGTCAAGAGTTAAAATTAGAAATTGGCCTTACAGCAGTATGTCCTTCGAGAAGATTAGGGACTTTCAATGCTGAAAGAATAATCAAAAGGGAGTGATTTCCAAAATTAAACTAAACACACACGCAAACTTTTTCTGATTATAATATTAGAATAGATTAGACTGGCTCTCCTAACGTTTTCTACGTGGAACACCTATTTGTATGGTACTACTTATTTTCCTTGGCAATATTTGAAATTTCTACTTTCTCTACCGCCTACCTATATTGTAAGCAGAGAAGTATTGCATTTCATCCAAAAATTCAATATTCAGGTTGCACAAAAAAGCACACTTTTGGGATTCCCTGAATCCAAAAAGAGCGTTTTTAGAAAAAGCTCTTTCTGTGTGTGTGTCTGTGAACAGCATAACTCAAAAACAAAAAGTAGGTTAGGCACCAAATATTTTATTTAAGTTCAGCCTCTTCCAAGAATGCAACTTGAAAATTATACAAGAAAATTTCCTCTGAAGTCCTCTTCATTCTGAATGCATTTTTTATTTCCTCTACTACATATAGTAAGTAGGAGAAGTATTGTATTCCACCCAAAAATTCGATACCGAGATTTCACCGGAAATACATGTTTTGAGACCACCATTCTTTGGAAGCATGTCTGTGTGTGTGTCTGTGAACAGCATAACTCAGAAACGAACAGTCGGATAAACACCAAACTTGTTATTTAGGTTCAGTATCTTCCAGAGATGCGACACGAAGGTTTTCAAGAAAATTCCCCATCCCAGATTACCCTTTACATGGAACATTTTTCGAAAGTTTTAATTTTCTCAAAAATGGCTCCTAACGAGTTTGATTAAAATATCATATGTTTAAGATATTTTCATGACAATTGAAATGCATATCCCGAATTTTCTCGGAATGTCTCCAAAAGTATTCTTCATTGTGAACGAATTTTGCATAGCTGGTAAACCATAAGAGATAGACAAAATTTTACTACACAAAAAAATGTAGATCGAGTTAAAATACACAATTTATGTCATATACATTTTTGTTGTTGAGTGAACCATTTTCGAAGTATTGCTTGTTATTCCCTTAAATTTTTCAATAGTTATTTTCTCAATTGGGAATTGGTTATTCAGTTTTTTATGTCCTGGACATACAAAGAGAATGGAATGCGCCACATAGCAACCAGATCTTAAAAGATTTGACTGTCGCTTAAAGCCTACCAATTCCTCTTCCACCTATAAGAAAATTAGCAATATGATTAACATCCCGATATCTCAATTAACATGAAGCATATGGAGAATAAGCGTTTGTAAAAATAGTTTGTACAAGAGTAGAGAAAGTCATGTGAGTGTAACACATCAGATTTTTTAGAGCATGGAATTTGAGTTTCTTAAAAATCTGACCCTCTTTACGTACTATACACTACAACAAAATGTTAATTCAAGGTTTATCTGTTATAAAATGAACTAGATAGTGTAACAAGTTTTAAGCTAGTTTGTGGAAAAGTGTATAGAGAAGGTTATGTGAATGCAACACAAGATTTTTATCCTGCAGTGTTTACTGTTTACGCTACATTGTAGCAAACATCAGTTACACAATGTTAGTTATTTATTAGTTATTACTTACTACAAAAAAATAGATTTATTTACTTTAAAATCCCGTTTATAAACACCGCTATATTATATTCACAATGCGTGCACAAAATGGAAGCAAATATTATATTTCAATCAAATAAATATTTCATAAACACAAAAGTTCAATTATTGAGTATAAAATTGGCATCGATGGCATTAGAAATAATTGCAGGTAATTTCCAGAGTTAATACTGAAGGCAATGGTGGAAGAGGAACGTGTCATGATACGACATGTGGTTCGAGAATACGCGGCCAGTCATAAATCCATTCATTCAACTGGTGGCGCCCTCAGGACGCAGCTGCTGGCTCGGTTGGTGCAATGCGGAGGCTGCAGAACTGTAATCGATTAGCCAACCCTTGCTCTAATACAGCGATCTACTTTGCCGACCGAGACGCATCATCTGGTTCGTTGCCAACCGGCTAGGGGGCTCTGCGGTAGGTTTACCCCACGGTTATGTGATTTTTACGCAATAATCGCCGTATCAAGGGCACGACACTGCAGATAAAAATGAAATATCATTTAACAGCAGAAGTGGGCGCACTTGTCACAATATATTCTATGCCAAAATTGCGTAACTAAAGCATTTAACCTTTCCGGGCGTTGTATTCCAAACTGTCGTTCGCTTTAATCTCAACTTAGTTTGAATTATAAAGCATTTAACATCGAGCTTTGAGAGATGTATACGCTTTTACTTTCACAGGTCTACTACTGATTATGAAGTCGCTGCAGCCCCAGGTATGGGAGCCAAACTTGAGGGTGTTTAATTGTTGTGGTTGCACCATAGCTTGAAGGTGTTGTTGCACCACTTATGGGCACCAAACTTTAAATAGTTGTAGCCCCACGTATAGTAAAAAGTTTCCGGTGGCGTTCTCCCCACGTTTAAAATGCGTCATTAGTAATTTGTAGAGCAAGTATCTCTTAGCACGCCTGGTACGGCTAAAGAATGAAGGCTTACACAAATCATAATTGTATTGTACTTTGTTTATTAATGTTTCACACGATTAAATAACACTTCACTGATGTATCCTACTGCAGAGCTGTAAGATTATTGTTAATTGTAGTTTTAACACGTAAACCTTATATAATTCCCACCGCAAAAAATTTTAATGTCTCACACTGAACCCGTACCGAACCAAACTGCTAGGGTACAGTTTCTTGTAGCGTCTTCCGCCTGAACCTGTACATTTCCCCTATTTCTAGTCTCTGAATGGCTAAGCCTACTCCAATAGAATACTTTTATTTAACTTAAGATTTGGCTATTTATAAACTGTTTTTAATATTACATTATTATTGTTCCGAATTACTGGTAGGCTTTATTAAACTTTCTAATTTATTGCTGTCTCAAGGTTACCTCATTGTTAGCAACTTTCGGCTTCTACTTTGTAATTCTGTTTGCTACGAAAGCAGCTTACTTCTATTCTCACAGCTCCTTCATTGTTAATTCTACGTAATACATTCGCATAATATTATTATACATGTACATAGTAATATAAACATAATACAATGACTGTAGTATACATTTTATATATATTATGCCTATATTTCTTTAAGGCGGGCTATTATTTTATTTTATATTATGTAATTAGGCTGATACAATTTAAGTGATAAAAGTGATAAACCTTAAAATAGTTTTTTCTCTCTTTATTCTTTATGGTCACTTCAACTATAAAGTCATATCGCGGCTACTTTAAGAATACAGAACATAATTACAATGAAAGACTGCAATGTTGTAAACAGTAGTTGTACATACAATTCTAAATGTTGAGGATGTCACATCTTTATCTGTGTTGTACATAGTGACGGCAGGCTGTGACGAGATGAACTGTGAGGTTGGATCTGCAGAGGTCGCAGTCCCGGTTGAGGAGAGATGTTTGTGCGTTATAGAAGTGTGTCCAATACGCATTCGAGTTAATACAACCTGGTCTTTGCGGTTGAAATGATAGTGTAGACATCCTGTAACTTGCTTCTAGATGTTTGTCTTCATTGATTAATGCAAGTCTTTTTGATGAAGTCCGTGTGTGGGATTTTGATGTCCTGATGGGGATGTTTGATGGCTTCTTTGGCTGCGTGATCAGCTAATTCATTTCCTAGAATTTCAATGTGAGACGGAATAATTGTTACAAAAGTGTTTTACAAAGATAAATAAAAAATGTAGTTCAGTAATTGAAAATTAAGGTTAGCATGGAATTATATTGAAAAAGATTTATATATTGAATTTTCTGTGAATAGCATAAGGTTATGGGAACAGTTATGAGCCGTATTCTTCTTCCTCCACTAAAATATTAGGCCATTATCGTTGGGTCGTCCACCTTCCTTCTCCCTGAGGATCGGTATTCGATATTTGAATCGAGGGTCGATATTCGAAGGGTCTAGATCGATATGAAGCCATATACTACTTACTGTAAGCCTCCTTAGAACATACAAGTATTTATAAATTAATTTTTTTCATAACATAACAAGACTTCGAAATTTACACTACTTTTCTACCAGTTATCAATGTTCTTGAGCATTTATCATATCGTAGCATACGTTTTTTTAGAACCTTGTCACAGACCCTTGCCACAAGTATATCCAAGGAACGTGTCGCTGTTTCTGGAGTTAAACTTTTCTGTATTAAAATGAGTTGCGGTAATCTCTTAGGGGATATTTGCAGTACATGTACGAAATCTTATTGAACGACTTAAATAATGGCTAACGTGATATTAACTTGCAGATTTATAATTATTTCCTTCCAGCTACTCAATCCCCACCCCCTGAAACCAAAGGCACCAATAATGCGATTTCTTCTACCAAAAAAACATGCATCTTAGAAAAAACTATAGATTGTTTTATGGACTGGCGACGAACTTCTGTTATGAGTTGCCACTAACATTTATTCTACACCAGAATGAGAATTTAATTGATTGTGTAAACGGTGTGGAAAGAAATCATAAGGCATCTAAAATGGAATAAAAAAGTAGTTAACCAAAATATTCAGTAGTTCTTATTTTATTACACAACTACTCCTACTGTAAAAACATCCCTCGTATTTGAAAACAGAATTTTGTTGTTTTTTTTTGATTAGCTCCTGACAAACAAAAATTGACTTTTATATTCAGAATAGTCTTCCTTCCTTATCTTGATTTTAATTAATATGCATACAAGAAAGAGATATTATACATTCGAGTCACTCGGAATCTCTTGAGTGAAGAAAGTCGCCCTTTACCTTTGTATCACAGCTATAACCTGCAATCATCAAAAGCTTTCTATACATATTCCTTAATGTTTTATTAACGAACATTTAAATGTTTATTTCTGACGAAACATCTACTACTTCCTTTAAAAAATTTCGATTCCGTACTTATAATAATGATGTTCTTCCATGTATTCGAAATACCTTTGGACTGAAGGCCTTTCTTTGAAAGTCAGCGTGTTCAAAAAAGTGGAGGTTAGTTAGGTGGATAACATGTAATGTACAATACATTTTCGGCATTCATTTTGAGAATTCATTAAGTGTCTTAATATTTTATTTTATTAACACTTCCCACAATTAAGGGCTGTCATATGGTCAAAGTATACCTATACAATTATAAGATTTAAACTTTAAATTAACAATAATAATGACGATTTATAGTTAACATATCAAAATAATGAAAATCAACTTAAAATAGAAATATAAATGAATTTAAATCTGAACAAAAACGTAGTATAAAACAATCCTATTATGCAGTTTAAATAAATATATATAATAAATTCAATGATTTGAAAAGTGGTGTATCTATATGATATTGAATATAAATGATTTCTGTGATGAGAATTGATCCTCTAATAGCCAATATTGCTATTCGATAAAGTAAGCGTTTATCTAGGCCATAATCTACCCAAAACTTGTGTAGACTTTTGGGTATTGTCCCTCTAGCTGATTTCATCAATCCTGTGACTGAGATTTTATTTAAATTGTATTTAACCTTGTAATAGGAAATAGTGGGTTCATAAATGGCCTTTTTCTTCTGGTCTATTTCTTCGGGCTGTTGACAGTGGGATTTAGAGCGCACAGTAGGATCAATGATTAACCCGCTTCTGTCAGATGATGTCTTATAGGCGATGATGTCGCCTGCTACCACTGTTGGATAATCCATATACCTCCTCGTGCACCTGAAAACCTTTTCCCTACATACCTGCTGCAATGATGCTTCTTATTTTGTGATGTCTGCTGTTTCGCAGCACTTCTCCTGTGTGCAACGGTTTTGTGCTCTCTGCCACAGCGGCAACAGAGGGTAGTGTCCTGAGACCTCCCTGGTAAGGAGCGTACAGCAATAACTCCAGCAGTCATTTTGATGGCATCTCTCCATTCAGAGCAAGAAAGTCGACGATGATCTCGGATATATTTATTAGCAGGTTTATAATCACTGAACGTTTTAACTCCTCTTCGTTTGTGGGGTAATTCGCTCCAAAGTTGGAATTACGAAGTAGTGCACGAAAACGTTCTGATTTCAGCAAACATAACTTCATGTATTACTTCAGTAAATTCTGTATCACTTATCCACAGTAGAGTAATTATTGAATTCGCACCAAAATTTCTTTTAGAGACTTCAACGAAGAACATATATTTTGAACTTCTCTGTCAAAAGCATAATTGGATGTCATAAAACCAAGCAGTGTGAATTACAGTGTTGTATAAAATAAACTTTGTGTTATTGTGTATAGAATCTTAAGTGTCATGAGTTTGTGTTTAATTTCTGATACATGATGATGCACTGCACAGACATCAATGATAAGTACGAGTACCAAATTTTGTATTTAAATTTGGGTATGCTTTAGGAATGCAGTATGAATATTTTTAAACAATTTCTTCTTAAACCTAGTGCATTCCTTTACTTGGAAAAAATCTTGTTTCGTTTTATTTTAAAATGGCTCTGATGATTTTGGGTTAGTGAAAAACAGATATTTTGAAATGCATACAAAATAATACCATTAAAAAACGTAGTTCTGATTATGTATGTCAGGATAGATTATATGGATATGTCAAAAATATTTTTAGTTTTGCCCGTCCAGGCTTTCCACCATTTTAAATAATACTCTTTGAAATATTACATCGGCTTTCTTTGTTTCTAATGAGCTGAAGAAAATAAATTTTAGTGCTATGAATTGATATAACGGAGGGAGAGACCTCGCGTCCTATGACTCACATAGATCTATTGTGACATTACCTCCAAGGGGGAAGGGATGAAGAGACGGAACCACAGGAGGCTACACGCCGCAGCGGGCAAACCACAGAGACGCGCGGAAGTCCCTGACATTTCCAGACTCTCTAGGCAGTGGGAGCTGCCTAGAGAGGGCGATGAGCGACCCGTCGACCAAACAGCCCTCTAGTGTCAATAGGGAAGTACTCTTTCCTTTGAGCAAGAATCCGTGCGATCTGCCCGGACCCGCCATACACCACGAAACCTGAAAGATGATAAGGAAAATGATGGAAAGCAAATCCTAGTAGATGAGAAATATATCTTTCTTGTGTTTCGTTTAACATATGTCTACATAGGTCTTTACAACATCATAATGATTATAATGCAAGTATTTTGAACCCTGTAAAACCAAATGTGTATATTGAAATTGCAGATAGAGTATTCATTTCTATATAAACCAAAATATACTATAATCCATTAAAGAAACTAATTTAAACCTCTATCTAACCTAGTTGTCCTGTAAACCAGCACAACCTTGCTGGCGTTGCGTTTCTTTGTGCGAGAGTAGTTTGTTTTAGTGGTCATTTAGTTGGTTCAGTAGCCGCTAACAGCGGTTGTGTCTGTTCACCAACTTCGGGTCGCCAGCCTAGCTCTTTTGAGAACTTACTGACCTCTGAAAAGGGAGGGAATCTCACACTCTGCAAATGCCAATGTCTACGTCTCTGTCTTGGGTTCAAACTACAGTTCTATTTCCTTCAGGTCTACTTTGTTATGCATTTTGATTTAAGAGAAGTATTGATACTTCCTGCGATTTTGACCCTATGGCTGTTTAATTAATTCAAATCATTGGGCATAAGAATATAAGATAGTGAATTATGTTTACTTTATTTACTACTTAACAAAAAATCCGAGATTTCACCGGAAATACACGGTTTGAAACCCCCAGAGTAAAAAAAAAATATACTTAAGAAAAAAAGGTGCCTATGAATATATAGCTCAAAAACGAAAAATCGGTTAAATACCGAACTCGTGTTTAACTTCAGCGTTTTCCAAGGCTGCAACACGAAACTGTTCCTACAAATCCGCCCCAACTTACCCCTAACATGCAAAAATATTCCTTACTTTTCATTTTATCAAAAATTACTCTTGACGATTTCAATTAAAATATTATATAATTGTGAGTCAAGTTAACTTTTTAAATATCTTTTTAAACAATTTAGAATTTTAATTCTGCATCCCTGTATGTATTTGCATGCTTGAATTTTGTTCATCCCAAATGAAAAACGAGAACCTCTTCTCTGACATACATACATACTAAACAACGGGGAAGAATAATACGGTGCCACCAAAAATTGGTTTACTGAAATGTCTTGATTCTTGTTTATATAGTGAAGTGAAGTTATATAATAAGCTATCTTTAATTGTAAGACAGATTAAAATATAAATAATTTTAAAATAAGAGTTAATGAACACTAAGCAAATTATAAATCTTTTTAAAAATTAACTGGTTTTAATGAGCTAATGAATTATTTAACACTGTTACAGCACGAGTTGTTTTATGACTATTGAAATATTAACTATACTTTTGTCTTTCTCTTTGCAGGTAAGTATCCTCTCGATGTGGAATGAACGTTGTAGACCTTGCAGTCAAAGTTAGTAAAGGTAAAGTTAATATATTTACAGGTTTAACTTATGCTACTTTCTAATATTGAAGCTCATAATGACTTGTAATACGCAACTAAGGAACTGTATATAACATTTTATTATTTTACTTAAGGGAAGATAAGTGACTAAAATAAGTGTATCCTTTCAGTAAAACACCAATTTCTCTTAAGCTACTGCTGATAATCTCACCAAATTTCGTATGCATGTATACTAATGTCTGTTGTATACGCAATATAGATTTTGTGTAACTCTGATAAGTATCGTTCATGAAATGACTAATTTTATTATGAGATTATTTATAATAGAACTTTATGTTCCTTATTTTCAAAAACTATCAATGATACAACCTCGAAAATTTTACACAGACTCTTAGCAATATTTTATTTAATTCTAAATAGACATAACCTAGTAGCTTAATTGCAGCTTTCACAAATATATATATATAATTCATAAAAAGCTTATGCTTCAAAAATTGCATATATTTTTACTAATAATATTCGTTAATGTCCATATTAATCAATATACATAAATGATCATATTTCAAAATAATCAGGAATTATTTTTACATGTTTCTGCAGGTGTTTACTATTATTGGCCCCCTACCTTTAGAGGAAAAGGCATATAAAACAGAGAAAATGTACTTTTGAGAAAAAACTATTTAAAGTGATTTGGCAGGCTTTTAAAGGGCACACCAGCGTATTAAATAGGCATTCAAGAGCGTAAACAAAGTCGCAAGAATTCTAAATTGTTTTCAAAAAATAAAAAATGGATTTTTCTTTTTATATATCTCAGTGGTCTGAAATATAGTCCTTTAGCTAATGAGATAACAAATCTAAATAAAAAATTGGTATTCCTGTTGTAATATTAAAAAACTGTTAAGAATATTATTCATAAATTTCTCTTGTTACATGCATATAAGGGGCACAGCAAGTGAAATACACATTCATAGAATTTAAGGAAGGATTATCCGGCTAATGTTTTATTTGCTAAATTTAGGTTCCAATATCACAAATTATTCACAATATCAGATTGATATTGTTGCAGTATATATATGCATGCTTTCTGTTAACATATTTTTATACAATAAGTATGTTTCCTAACGAATTTAGGATTGTTTTCTTATATATATAAATAATATTTTTTTAAAAATTCATCAGAATTATTTAAAAAAAAACAACGACATTATAAAAACCAAACTCGAAGCTCAACAGCATGTGACAGTTGTTTTTATCATCCTTAAATTTAATTCACTTACCTTCAATAATTTCTGAGCAAATGGGTCATTTAAATCTGAAAATGTCATACACAAAAAAGATCGTTCAAAGCAAAAATGGGGAAATAAAATTCGTATATATTTGCACACTTAACAGTAGAACCAATTTGTATAAACAAAATTCCCCCAAAATGGGCTTCTCTACTTAAAGTGTGTAAAGTGTACCTAAAATGATAAAATGTGTACATCAAATGAAAGAGAAAGTTAGGGCTATACAAATAACTAAAGTAATTTTTGGTACAACTTAATCTCTTAAATTATTATACATCATAAGTGTAGAATTTCAATAAACATGCAGCATTGCGAATGCTGATATGGGGCCACATTTAAGGTATTTCTCCTCTGCAGTAGACACATTGCTCCATTGCAAAACAGTTTTTCTGCAATTTTTAATTTTAAACCCTTTGGCATTTGCATGTTTTTGAAGGCAGGATATTTAGAGGGGCATTCTATAATGATTTTGAATTTGGTTTTAGTTATGCATCATAAAAAATATATGGGCATTTATTATAAGAGAAATCTCCGAATAATCAGCTTTTAAAGGTATAAAGTGGAGCACAGAAAACGTCAGTGGTGATTGCTAGATTTGGTTCTAAGCGCCTCTGTGGTAGAACTATTAATATTCGGCCAATATCTCACTTTCATCTGATTTTTTTCTTAAATTTTAATGTTATTCGTCAAGCTCAAAATGAAAAAGAAATCTAATTCTTAGCAATTTATGAAATACGTTTCAATCTATTTAATTTGGTTAACACAAATTTTCAGGTACTTATAATTTAAATAACCTTATGTTGCTGTATTTATGTTTTAGAGAATAAAAAAGTACATGCTTCAATACAAATTTTCTCAGAGTCTTAATTGTCTGTCGACAAAAAAATTTACTAATTAATTCAGATAACATTACGATCATGTTTGAAGATATTGGTTGAGTTTGCTGTAATAACCTATTTTTAAAACTTAAAGTAAGACGTTTTATGAAAAAATGTAAAGTTTATGAAAATAGTAAGGTTCTAATAAGTATTTTATTATTAAAACAAATTAATGAACTCAGGAAGAATGAATAAATAATCCGTAAAACTTTCGTAGATTTATAATAATGTATTTTGAAGTGACGGGTTATTATAGTCGTAGTAATATTAGTGAGTTACGGATTATGGAATAACCTTAGATATATTTATGCTTGGTGATTGCTTTTTCACACAAGCTGTGTGTAGGACAACGTTGCAAAGGTAGAATCAGATTGAAAAATTCAATGTTACAGCCAGGATTTGAACCATGAATCTTCCTGTTTCCCCGATTCACTTCTATTATCTTGTCATAGCTCAATTGATTAGAGAAAGGGGATTAAACCTAAGATCCGTGGTTCAAGTCCCGGTTTTAGCATTGAATTTTTCGGTGTAATTCTACCTTTCCATATTTATGCTTAGTTAAATTTTTATTAAGAAATGCAAGTCTTATACGCCCTCTTCCAGCGTATCACATTGCAAGTATAATGGCTTGAAACGTGCCAGGTTAGAAAATAGGGTTTTATCACTTACTCCTTAGAATAATACACTACGTGATCAAAAGTATCCGGAAACCTGGCTGAAAATGACGTACAAGTTCGTGGCACCGTCCATCGGTAATGCTGGAAGTCAATATGCTGTTGGCCCACTCTTAGCCTTGATGAAAGCGTTAACTTTCGCAGGCATACTTTCAGTCAGGTGCTGGAAGGTTTCTTGGGGAATGGCAGCCCATTTTCACAGAGTGCGGAACTGAGGAGAGGTATCTATGTAGGTCGGTAAGGCCTGGCACGAAGTCGGTGTTCAAAAACATCCCAAATGTGTTCTATAGGATTCAAGTAAGGACTTTGTGCAGGCCAGTTCCAGTATGAAGAGGTGCTCGATCGTGTTGAAATATGTAATCGCCATCCCCGAGTTGCTCTTCAACAGTGGGAAGCAAGAAGGTGCTTAAAATATCAATGTAGGTCTGCGCTGTGATCGTGCCACGCAAAACAACAAAGGGTGCAAACCCCCTCCAGGAAAAACACGACCACACCATAACACCACCACCTCCGAATTTCACTGTTGGCACTAAACACGCAGGCAGATGACGTCCAACGGGCATTCGTCATACCCACACCCTGCCATCGGATCGCCACGTTGTGTACCGTGATTCTCCACTCCACACAACGTTTTGCCACTGTTCAATCGTGTAATGTTGACGCTCCTTACACCAAGCGAGCCGTCGTTTGGCATTTTCCTGCGTGATGTGTGGCTTATGAGCAGCTGCTCGACCAAGGAATCCAAGGTATCTCACCTCACGCCTAACTATCATAGGAGTGGATTCTGATGCAGTTTGGAATTCCTGTGTGATGGTCTGGATAGATGTCTGTCTATTATCCTTTACGACCCTCTTCAAATGTCGGCGGTCTCTGTCAGTCAACAGAACAAGGTCTTCCTGTACGCTTTTGTGCTGTACATGTTCCTTCACGTTTCCACTTCACTATCACATCAGAAACAGTGGACCTAGGGATGTTTAGGAGTGTGGAAATCTCGCGTACAGACTTCTGACACAAGTAAAACCCAATCACCTGACCATGTTCGAAGTCCGTCAGTTCCACGGAGCGTCCCATTCTGCTGTTTCACGATGTCTAATGACTACTGAGGTCGCGTATAATGAGTACCAGGCAGTAGGTGGCAGCACAATGCACATAAGATGAAAAACGTATGTTTGTGGGGTGTCCGGATACTTTTGATCACATAGTGTATATGTACAGGTGGCACAAACAAGCCTTTTTTGTAGTTTTATGTTACCCGCATGCACAAGTACAGAAGAAGTTGCCACGTTACTGATTTTTAAGGGGCAGTGCGGGTACGAAGCGAAAGGTCACTTCCTTTCTGCACGTGTTTACTTCGTGGTTTCGTCGCGTGGTCGCCTGCTTGCAGTTTGAGCCAGGTCATTCAGGCAAACACGTTAAAGTTAACATGTTCACCAAAAATGAATACATGCACATGATTATGATCAATGGAAAGACGCACAGAAATGCGTCTGAGGCTGAAAGTCTATATACTGAACGTTTTCCGACGTGACGTCTTCCTTCTACACGCATTATTCGAGTACAGAGATGCAATTAAGAACCAATATTCCGAATGGACTTGTAAGAAATTGAACGTTTCACTCGGGATACCATAAAATGTTCTTGATAAAAGAAAACTTTTTCGAGCCCAGTCGGGAATCAAATCTGGGACCGCTCATAGATATTTAACCACTCAGTTATGCAACCAGTCATATCAATTAGTGTTTGTTTTCAAGTGTTGGTCTTACATTTAGCTAGATCTCCTTTCTGTCAGTATGGAGTAATCTTTACAGTTTTGCTTAGGCAAACCTTTTGACATCCGCAATATTCGGGATAAACTAACTTCAACTAAGGACGGCTTGTGTGGGCCACCTGGTATATATATAAATATATACTGTCTCTACTAAGTATAGTAAGAAGGGGAAATATTGCATTCCACCCAAAAATGCATGTCAAGATTTCACCGCAAATGAATGTTCTGAGGCCCACCGCAGCATTTTTAGAAAAATATCCGTGCGCGTGTGTCTGAGAACAGTTCGCTAAAAAACAAAAGGTGGGATAAATATCAAACTTTGTACTGAAGTTCAACATCTTCCAAAGATGCAAACCAAAAAAGTTAACAAAATCTAACTGCCCAAATTACTTCTTAAATGGGTATTTTTTCAGAATTTTTATTTCCTTCGAAAATGACTAAAGATTTTTATTAAAATGTCATACATTAAAAAGGTTTGTATGATAAATAAAATTCATATCTTAAATTTTCTGCGAATAGCCTATGAAATCCTCTTCATGCGGAAAGAATGCTAAATAACCGTTAAACCATAAGATATGGACAAAACATTTCTACACAAAAAATGTGGTTCTGTTTAAAACACAAAATGTATTTAAAATACCCCTTATTATAGTATCAGAAATATGCAGATATTAGCTGTTATTGGTTGAAATTCTCAATACTTTGTCACTTTTAAACTGACGTTGCCATACAACTGTTTTTCATGATGTCCTTTAAAGAGCGATCTGCTTTTAAACATTTGACTATCGCTTCAGTTTCTTGCATCAACTTTGTATATGGATGAACATGAAGCACAGGAAAATAAGGTTTGCAAGAGTAGTTTGCAGAAAGTATGTAAAAGAGTCTGGTGTTACATTCACATGACTTTCTCTACTTTCTGGTATTTAGTAGTGGGTATACTAGTAGGTATATATAGAGAGATCGAGCGTAGTTTTTTGCGTTTATATGGGAAAGGATAGGGAAAACGAGGCTAGATGCGACGGCTCAAGGAGGAAAATGCGTTTATATGGGAGAGATAGGGAATAAGAGGACTGACGCTAGGCTAGACAGTGGTAGGAGGGGGAGTGCGCTTTATATGAGACAGATAGGGAATACGTGGAGAGGTGCTAGGCTAGACAGAGGCTGAGTAATGTATGGTTTATATGAGCGGTATAGGAAAACGATGAGAGGTGTTAGACTAGACAGAGCTTGAAACGTAGTGCATGGTTTATATGAGAGATATAGGAAAACGAGGAAAGGTGTTAGGCTAGACAGAAGTCGAGGAGTAGAGTATGGTTTATATGAGAGGTATAGGAAAACGAGGAGAGGAGTTAGACTAGACAGAGGTCGAGGAGCAGAGTATGGTTTATGTGAGAGTCATAGGTAAACGAGAGAGGCGTTAGGCTAGACAGAGCTAGAGGAGTAGAGTATGGTTTATATGAGAGGTATAGGAACAGGAGGAGAGGTGTTAGGCTAGACAGGTAGTGTAGCAGTAGGAATATGGACTTATATACAGGAGAGATAGGGAATAGGAGGTGCTAGACTTGAAAGCGACTTTAGACGTGAACTTAGTGGAAAACTGTTTCATGTCAATGTTCTAGACATGCCCATCACGTAACCTATTCAGGGAAAAGGTGACTCGTTCAGGGGAAAAAGGTGACTGCTCAGGGAAAAAGGAGGCCCACAAAGGGAAAAAGTTGACTAGCGAAGGGAAAAACGTGACCAGCAAAGGGAAAAAGGTGACCAGCAAAGGGAAAAAGGTGACCAGCAAAGGGAAAAAGGCGACATGCAACGGGAAAAAGGTGACCAGTAAAGGGAAAAATGTCACCAGCAAAGGGAAAAAGGCGACCACCAAAGGGAAAAAGGCGACCACCAAAGGGAAAAAGGTGAGCCATAAAGGGAAAAAGGTGACCTGCAACGGGAAAAGCTAACCCACTAACACTAACAGGTAAGTAATTCAGATAGTATTGCAAGAGGCTGACTGGATCATAGTAGTGTATGATTTCACAGGTAATTCAGCTAGTATCGTATGTATTTAGGTTAATTCGTCTAGTAACACAGGATAGATTCCAGATGCTAACTGCATCATGGCTCTGCATGATTTCACAGATAATTCAGCTAGTATCGTAGGTATTTAGGCTAATTCAGCTAGTATCACAAGAGGATAGATTCTAGGGTTGTGTATAGCATAGTTTCATATTTCACAGGTAATTCAGAGGGTATCGTAGGTATTTAGGATAATTCAAGTAACATAGGTGTTTAGAATAATTAAGCAAGCATTACAGGAGGGTAGGTTCCAGGGGTTGGTTATAACCTAGCTTCGTATTTCACAGATAGTTCAGGTAATATCGTAAGTATTTGAGGTAATCGACATAGCTTCACAGATATTATTGATAATTTCGATCAGAGATTTGTATCACAGCTATTTAAGGTAAATGCAGATGATTCAGGTTGTATCAATAGTATTTGAGTCATTTTAACAGGTAATTCAGATAGTATCACAGGTGCTCGTGCTAATTTAGAGCAGGAATTCGTATCAGAGATAGTTAAGGTAATTTCACTTGATTCGGGTAGTATCACATGTATTTAAGTCATTTCCACAGCCAATTCAGCTAGTATCGTGAGCATTTTAGCTAATTCAGCCAGTATCACAGGAGGCTAGATTCCAGAGGCTAACTGCATCATAGCTATGCATGATTTCACAGCTAATTCAGCTAGTATCGTAGGTATTTAGGCTAATTCAGCTAGTATCACAGGAGGTTAGATTCCAGGGTTGGGTATAGCATAGTTTCATATTTCACAGGTAATTCAGAGGGTATCGTAGGTATTTAGGATAATTCAAGTAACATAGGTGTTTAGAGTAATTAAGCAAGCATTACAGGAGGGTAGGTTCCAGGGGTTGGTTATAGCCTAGTTTCGTATTTTACAGATAGTTTAGGTAGTATCGTAAGTATTTGGGTAATCAGCATAGTTTCACAGATGCTCGTGATAATTTCGATCAGAGATTTGTATCACAGCTATTTAACGTAAATGTAGGTGATTCAGGTTGTATCAATGGTATTTGTGTCATTTTAACAGGTAATTCAGATAGTGTCTAGGTATTTGGGCGATTCAAGCATCATAGGTGTTTAGAGTAACTCAGCTAGTATCACAGGGGTCTAGATTCAATGATCAGGGTTTCGTATCAGAGCTATTTAATGTAATTTCACTTGATTCGAGTAGTATCACAGGTATTTAAGTCATTTTAACGGGCAATTCAACTAGTATCACAGGTAGTCATGGTAATATAGAGAGTAATTAAATTATAAAACATTTCTCATCCAACGTTACAACAATTTGTGTACTTTTTTCTAAACCTTACAAACCTATTATATGTTAAACAGTTATTGTACGATGCGGAAAGGGATAAACTGCATATTGGTTCACAAATTGAAAAGCTTTACGTCAACATACCTTTATTTTAGTTCGTTGTAGATGTCTCTCCCCTTTTATCTAGGCTTGAGACTAGCACTAGGATTGCTCCTAATGACAGGGTTACCACCTTCCCTTCCATCTTCTTCTTTCTTCATCAGGCGTCAGCTATCTGCATATACAGCACACAGATAACCTTCTTTTTTAAGATTGTAGACTCACGAGAAAATCTTGATCTTTAACTTACATTCTTTTAAGCACTGTTTGTAATGGCGTAATGTCCATACGCATATGTCGTTATCCCATCCTCAGCAATAATTCTTTTATCATCAAACGGAGTCAATGCAATTTTATTCACTTGCACTGTAGCAAGAGCATGCTTTCGTGATAGGATCAGATTCATAGGTGTTCTGATGATTTCACAGGTTTTAAGACAGTCTGTATAGCTGTCAAACGAAATGTACTGCTTAATAGCGCTACGTTTTATACCTTTAATCTTTTTTATCATTGACCATTGAATATCTAAGGCATACATCTTAGGACGTAGTCCAACAAAGCGTAGGATGATTTTGCTATTAGCCTCATCTTTAAATTTTCCCAATACCTTCTTGTTCTGAGTAGAGTAACATATATGGTTGGCAGCGTAATCAGCTGTATCGAGATGCTCAAGAAAACGTAGCTTGTCCTGGTATACATCTTCAGTTGTTACACGATGAATGAACAAATCAGTGTCCATATACATAAGCTTCAGGTTTTCAGCTCCATAATAAGGCAACAAAACGTCGTAACGATAGTTATACATTAATGTCTTGGAGATGTCCAACACACTCATACCAATGTATATAGGCTTGTTGAATACAATCTGACGAGAGGCCATATGTACAGCAGCTAGATTATCAGCATATATCATCCTGTCGATAAACGTAGGCTTGGCGATCAGCTTCTCAAGAGTTTTTTCATTGGTCACCAGTCGTATATCCATACGGTTACGCGGGTTCTCCATAGTTTTTCCAAACATAGCGTTGTTAAAGAGCTTGTAGAGATCCTTCTCGAAATCATTTGCAGCTTGTTGTCGTAGCCTGTTGTTAAATTCCACATAAGGTTTTAACCACTGAGACTGTCGGAATTGTAGCACACGATGGATTTTTGTTAGTCGTAGTCCATGACTAAGAGCTTGCTTCAAAGCCATGTAATGCACTACATACTTCTTTCGAGGTCCAAGATGAGGTATCAGTTTCTTTGTAGATGATTCCAATTGTTTCATACACTCTGGCAGGAAAGGTAGATCGTTGTGTAGATCGTGAAGTTCAGCAGGATACTCGATGTCGACTTCTAATATGCACCCATGAGGATCATCTTCTTGTAGTGTTCCTAAGTTGATTTCTTCAGGTGACACCCACTGAAATCCACCAAAAGGAAGAGCGTGACACATTGCTCACCCATATTGGTTATTAGCGTCCTCGTATGTGATAAATTGGGTTGGTCTCGACGGATCAAACTTCTCCATATAAGTGTTATTAGCCTCAGCATACCGATGAGAAACTTGGCATAAACCTCCTCTTATACCTGATTCCACCATGAGTAGTTGATCATAATCTTGTAACAGCTCCAGCTTAATTCCAGTATACAGTAACATGGCGTCCCATGTAAGACCTGGAGAGGTAAAATAATGGGCAGGATCAACTTTGTGTGTTTTAAGGGTTTGCTCTCTGAACGTCTCAAAGACATCAGCTAGGAGAAGTACATCCGAAGTTAAGTAGAGATCGCTGTACTCTCCCAGGTTTCTCACATTAAACAGCTCCCATACATTTCTAGCATGATCGTGGTCAGTATCAGTAATTTCTTCTTCATTTAATCTATTGTAGAATGAGTCCTTAGGAGGCAAGCAGGTCTCGTTCAGGACATCCCATGACGTAACAAAATCATATGGAAATACACCCTTACGGGTCATCAACTTCAATTTGTCTTCTCCAAAGTACTTTAGCGTTTCAGGATACGAGGTTAGATTTTTTACCAACTTATCCAAGCTTGTACTGAGGAATCGGAAGGTATCCACAAATCGAAGCTTTATATCTCCTACATACTTGGTGAATGAGATATAGCTTTCTTCAGAGTTAGAATTACCTCTACACGTTCACTTGTGCACCCCAACTCCCTTACAATGAAATGCGAGTAATATCCGCTAAGGTTATGCATGAAGACTGGGATATATTTAGGTGTTTTACAGGCTAAATTACATTCATCATGAAGACTTCCACGATATTCACCGCTGATGTGATCATGGTCGCGTACTTTATAGTTCTCTTCTGTAAAGGGTTTTCCACACAAGTAGCATGTCGTAGAAGACTCGAAATCCTTTTGCTGTTGATCCGTAAGTTTCATAGGCTTAGCAGATTTGTATATATTACCAATCATTTTTGCAAGAGATGTCAGGTACAGCATAAACTTCTGAGCAGCATCAGCACCACGATACACATAGGGTTGCTTAGGAAGACCAGTTTCGAGATGTTCAACACTGGATGTAGGCTTCACGTAAACACAGAAGCTCATTGGTGTGTGCTCTTGATAAGGGGTTGTATAGGAAGTTTCAGGATTGGGTATACACGTATGGCATGGAGTGAGAATACTCTCAAAATCCGCATAGATGACATAAGGTACTTTCAGCATCCTCTCAACATTTTTAAACTGTACAATTGATTTCTCCTTGGTAGGCATAACTACCCTTGCAACACCATGTTGAATACAGACGGCTGAATGTTCTTGTAGTTTTTCCTGTCCACTTCGTCCGCTCTGGTCATCAAAATGTGTAAAGCAGCGCTTACAAGTATAAACCCGTCCATTATGGTTAGTTTTCTGGCGTCGAACGAGTTTCTCAAAATTCTTTATATACACGTAGTGATGTTTTCCACTGCTGTCATTCAATAGTAGCAGGTCGCGATGTTCAGGTAGTTCAATATCAGCAACCTTTATCGGATACACTTCGTGCTTCTCATCCTGCCCGAAAACGTTAATAGATATATTGTTAAACTTCTCAAATTTAGGTATTTGAGAAAGTGGAGTAGGGTAGGAAACACAGCTGAAGTCGTACTTATCTTGAAGCTGCTTGTATTTGCTCACACGTTGCGCATCCTTCTCTATGAATTTAGCTAATATAGAGTACATGAAACATTTCTCGTCGGTAAAGTTCTGAATGTTTATACACGCTTCTTTAGCTCCGACAGATGACGGTAGTGGTATGTAGCTACTTCCTCGTAACGGGTTGTACTTGTTGATACGAAGTCGAACTCCTTCCACAGCAAGCAAAGCCCAGCTGCTACCCTTAAGCTGAGACTCCTCCATTTCAGTCACCAATTTCTTGAATTTCACTTCAATCGTTGACTCCAGATCTGTTTCTAGAAACACAGCTTGATTCCGTGTTTTAAATGTTTTGTCACAGGTTTCTCCAATACTGTTAACAAATCGACACTCAGCCAGCAGATTAATTTTAACACTCTTATGAATGCTAAGCTCTTTATGCACAGCCTGGATTATACGTTGTTTTGCCTCTTGCAGATACATATTTAGGTCCTTAGCTGATTCGCATCGTATAAAATACGATTTCAATCGTCCTTCGAATGAAGTTTCGTATTCTTTCATATCACAGTCCTCCATTGTTAATAATAGCTGATGTTTAGTTGGCTCCAATCTTCTTTTCTTCTGAGGGCTGCTTATTTCACATATATCTTCGTGTCGCTGTCCCTTATAACAATCTTTGAAGGTTACATTACAATGTTTACATTTGAAGAGCTTCTTGCAGCTCATCTCGTGTCTTCTCTTGTCATAACCTCGGAGGAACTTCCTCCCACATTTTCCGCATGCATATCCAGTAGCGCTTGGAATAATATCCTTATACGCTGAGTTATTCATCTTTATTCTTGATGTAATAACATATTAATCACTGATCAATGAAATGTAGACCTCTTCACCTTGACACCACTTTAGAAAGCTGATTATTCTTGGAGAGAACACGATGTTAACACCTCAAGACTAATTAGCACAATGAGGTCCAATTTTTTTTTTCGAGTGGAGGAGAAAATGATTTAATCACTTACCCCAGCCCCGATGGGAGTCGGGACTGAGAGTGTGGGAATCTCCAATAGTCGGCATACCCACTAAAAACTCCTCCACCGGTGGAAAAAGGAAGAAGGTAAAAGTGGAATGACGTGGCTTTGTGCGGTCCCGCATAGCACCCGCGTTAGTAAGTGATAGATGGATGTCTCCGCCCTATAGGCTGGAGCGGGATAGGTGGGTACTAGGTTGCAGCCATGAAACCTGACTGCAACCCTAGTGAAAAATGGCGAGGGTTTAGGTAAGGGTTGGAAAGGTGATTGAATGGAAGGTGTAGGTTGGCGTGGAACTTACTTCCTGTGATGTTGCATCCTGCTGGTGTACTCTTGTGAAAATGCTGCGCTAGCCGGAGGCTTTCGGCGGTTGCTTGGGGCCTCCGGTATGGTTGTCTGCTGGAAGTAGGCCCGCAGTTGGTGCTGCTGCTCTTCCAGGGATCTGATGGCGATGTCGATGGAATCTAGGTGTTCTGTGATGGTGTCTGTTGCTGATGATGAGTTCTGGCTGGAGGTTTCTATGGTGCTGAGTCTTGAAGTGAAGGTCTCGAACTGCCCAGCTAGAAAAACTTGCTGAGCAGCTGAGGTGTCTTGAAGGTCCCTGATGAGTTCCTCCAGGGCTGTAAGCTTCGTCGTCATGTTCAGGAACTCCGCGTGGAGATCCTGAACGGCGTCGCGTAGACCCTGGACGTCCTCGATGATCGCTGCTGATGATGGTGTCGGCGCTGGTGATGGAGCTGGTGTTGACGTCTGTGGAGGTGATGCTGGCTGCGATGAAGGTGCTGGCGGCTTCTGCGTTGCCTTCCTGCGAGGATGCAGGGGGCAGAGCGCTTGGCCGGTGAAATGTGTTGACCCTCCACAGGTCGCACAGTAGCGGCGTCGGCGGCGAAGATCGTGCTGCGTGCACGAAGACGTGGTGCTGGAAGCGCCACAGTAGTGGCACCTGGGTTGAGCTGCGCAGGTCGTCTCACTGTGCCCGTAGGCACAGCAGCGTCTGCAGGGAGCCTGGCGTTCCACTCGGCTGGCCTCGATGCGTAAGCACCGCCCTAACAAGAGCAGGCCCGCCCTCAAGGCAGCCTCGTAGTCTGCTGGATCTGCAAACTCCAACCTGACGAGCGATGTGGGTCCCTGAGCTCCGTGAATCCTGGTGGCCTTCAAGGCTGAAGGCCACTGCTGGTGGGCTGCGGTGACGAGGAACCTGGCTGGCAGGTCCCTCGGGACCCCACGAGCGACGGCGCTGTACCTGCCATGAGGCACAGGCTGGATCTGCGGTGGCTGGGAAGTGCCCAGAATCGGCAGCGTTGATGCCGGTGAGTGATGCGGCGACTGCCGAGGCAGTCGCGGCGAGGCGGCGCTGGCTGGCGGCGAAGCGGCGGTTGCGGCATAGGTTGCCCTAGGCTGCGGTGGCTGCGGCGAAATCTCCTCGGCGGGTGCCGGAGGAGAAGAAGAGGTTCCTGCCTCAGCAGGAGCGGCGACAGAGCGACCCTTCCTCCTCGCCATCTCGGAGCTCGTGAAAATGTATGTAGTCCAATGCCCTAGATCACAATATTTATAGAGGGAGCACGAACCTTTTAGATCAATCATAAACTCGTTTCATAACCAGATGTATATGATCGCTCAACGTGTATTAACCCCCCCAGCCATATAACCTCAAGTCTAGAGACAGGATGTTTATGACGTCACACCCAGAGACAGAATGTCTGACAGCATCAAACAAACACGTTTAAACTCGTCTAATAACTACCTGCTTATGCTGTCACACCAGCAAGAGAAGCATTCTCCCACGCTCATTCAGACATATATTTCAAATTCAAAGCCTACCACCACCATCACCACCTATTGTACCAAGGTTAATTCCAGCTGTATTATCACAATACTTAAAGTAAAAGCTTAAAAGGTAACGAGAAGATGTCCCCCTTATTTACTTAATTATCTCATGTTTTCATTCCCTTTTCAATTCTTCCTTTCCATCTCACAGAAAGCCCATTACATTTAACTACAATCACGAGAAAATCAATTTTTCCATAGTTACACAGATTCTAAGCTTCTAAATCGAACCGGGTAATACTTTTAATAAATGTATTTTAGCTCCCCAATATCAGCATCTACCATTTAATCTTTACTCGAACCTGATATGATTCATAAGCTTGAAGATATATGAAATCACCCCTTCGGGATTCGATCTGAGTACTTTAAAGTAATATTTGTCATGATAACGATATTTAAGGACTAGATACTCTATTTACGTTTACCTTGACATGTCTATCTAAATTAAATTACGAGTTATTAAATTTTTGCAAGTAAATTTCATTGAATCGGTATTCGAACCCAGAACACCAGGAACAAAATAATTTATAATATTAGTCTGACATGTTAAACAAAGCTGTATGCAGTTACATCTTCGATCTAAGTGATATATTCTAGTGTAGAGAGGAAAGTTAAGGAAGTGATTAAAAGATGGGGAATCGAACCAAGCACAACTGATTGACAATTATATACAGCGTTAATCACCCAGTACAGAACCTATCAATCATGCTTTGGGGCACTCCTCTACCTCACTTAGTTCCCGAGATAATGAAAATTTAAAAATTAAGGATCGAACCCAGGACGTCAGGTATCTAATTACACATCTAAAAGATACTACCTATAAACATAAATGCAATAAAGTTTATTTGGTGTCTTTATTGTAATTAGTTTAGGAGTTATTAAATTTATAATTAAATTTCATTTTATCAGTATTCGAACCCAGAACACCAGAAACAAAATTATTATAATATTAGTTTGACATGTTTAAAAGAGCTGTATGTAGTTACAGCATCAATCTAAGTGATATATTCTAGAGTATAGAGAAAAATCAAGAAAGTCATTAAAACTCGGGATTCGAACTAGGGACAACTGATTGAAATTTATATACAGTATTAATTACACATTATAACAACTATCAAACTTGCTTTGGTCCATTCCTCTAGCTTTCTTAGGTTCCGAGATAATGGAGATTTAAAAATTAAGGATCGAACCCAGGACACCAGGTACAAAAATATACATTTACAAGAAACTACCTAATGACATTAATGTAATAAAGTCTATTTGGCGTCTTTATCTTAATTAGTCTGAGTTAATAGAAGATGAATTTGTAATCACTCCTAGGATTCGAACCCAGGCATCCCGGTCAACTTGGAACAACACCTTAATGACGCGGCACATTCCAAAGAATTGATTAGTTTTTATCTTATTGTTCTATCCCTTGTCATTCAGGAGATATAAGCGATTAAACAGTAGACATATTAGGAGAGAGCTGGCCCACAGAGAGATGCCGCCCACTGATTTACATGTGTTTTAACACATGTAAACATGTGTAACCAGCACCGGCTAATATGCCTACTGTTTAATCGCTGTTTAAGCTCTTCAAATGTAAACATTGTAATGTAACCTTCAAAGATTGTTATAAGGGACAGCGACACGAAGATATATGTGAAATAAGCAGCCCTCAGAAGAAAAGAAGATTGGAGCCAACTAAACATCAGCTATTATTAACAATGGAGGACTGTGATATGAAAGAATACGAAACTTCATTCGAAGGACGATTGAAATCGTATTTTATACGATGCGAATCAGCTAAGGACCTAAATATGTATCTGCAAGAGGCAAAACAACGTATAATCCAGGCTGTGCATAAAGAGCTTAGCATTCATAAGAGTGTTAAAATTAATCTGCTGGCTGAGTGTCGATTTGTTAACAGTATTGGAGAAACCTGTGACAAAACATTTAAAACACGGAATCAAGCTGTGTTTCTAGAAACAGATCTGGAGTCAACGATTGAAGTGAAATTCAAGAAATTGGTGACTGAAATGGAGGAGTCTCAGCTTAAGGGTAGCAGCTGGGCTTTGCTTGCTGTGGAAGGAGTTCGACTTCGTATCAACAAGTACAACCCGTTACGAGGAAGTAGCTACATACCACTACCGTCATCTGTCGGAGCTAAAGAAGCGTGTATAAACATTCAGAACTTTACCGACGAGAAATATTTCATGTACTCTATATTAGCTAAATTCATAGGGAAGGATGCGCAACGTGTGAGCAAATACAAACAACTTCAAGATAAGTACGACTTCAGCTGTGTTTCCTACCCTACTCCACTTTCTCAAATACCTAAATTTGAGAAGTTTAACAATATGTCTATTAACGCTTTCGGGCTGGATGAGAAGCACGAAGTGTATCCGATAAAGGTTGCTGATATTGAACTACCTGAACATCGCGACCTGCTACTATTGAATGACAGCAGTGGAAAACATTACTACGTGTATATAAAGAATTTTGAGAAACTCGTTCGACGCCAGAAAACTAACCATAATGGACGGGTTTATACTTGTAAGCGCTGCTTTACACATTTTGATGACCAGAGCGGACGAAGTGGACAGGAAAAACTACAAGAACATTCAGCCGTCTGTATTCAACATGGTGTTGCAAGGGTAGTTATGCCTACCAAGGAGAAATCAATTGTACAGTTTAAAAATGTTGAGAGGATGCTGAAAGTACCTTATGTCATCTATGCGGATTTTGAGAGTATTCTCACTCCATGCCATACGTGTATACCCAATCCTGAAACTTCCTATACAACCCCTTATCAAGAGCACACACCAATGAGCTTCTGTGTTTACGTGAAGCCTACATCCAGTGTTGAACATCTCGAAACTGGTCTTCCTAAGCAACCCTATGTGTATCGTGGTGCTGATGCTGCTCAGAAGTTTATGCTGTACCTGACATCTCTTGAAAAATGATTGGTAATATATACAAATCTGCTAAGCCTCTGAAACTCACGGATCAACAGCAAAAGGATTTCGAGTCTTCTACGACATGCTACTTGTGTGGAAAACCCTTTACAGAAGAGAACTATAAAGTACGCGACCATGATCACATCAGCGGTGAATATCGTGGAAGTCTTCATGATGAATGTAATTTAGCCTGTAAAAAACCTAAATATATCCCAGTCTTCATGCATAACCTTAGCGGATATGACTCGCATTTCATTGTAAAGGAGTTGGGGTGCACAAGTGAACGTGTGGAGGTAATTCCTAACTCTGAAGAAAGCTATATCTCATTCACCAAGTATGTAGGAGATATAAAGCTTCGATTTGTGGATACCTTCCGATTCCTCAGTACAAGCTTGGATAAGTTGGTAAAAAATCTAACCTCGTATCCTGAAACGCTAAAGTACTTTGGAGAAGACAAATTGAAGTTGATGACCCGTAAGGGTGTATTTCCATATGATTTTGTTACGTCATGGGATGTCCTGAACGAGACCTGCTTGCCTCCTAAGGACTCATTCTATAATAGATTAGTTGAAGAAGAAATTACTGATACTGACTACGATCATGCTAGAAATGTATGGGAGCTGTTTAATGTGAGAAACCTGGAAGAGTACAGCGATTTCTACTTAACTTCTGATGTACTTCTCCTAGCTGATATCTTTGAGACGTTCAGATAGCAGACCCTTAAAACACACAAAGTTGATCCTGCCCATTATTTTACCTCTCCAGGACTTACATGGGACGCCATGTTACTGTATACTGGAATTAAGCTGGAGCTGTTACAAGATTATGATCAACTACTCATGGTGGAATCAGGTATAAGAGGAGGTTTATGCCAAGTTTCTCATCGGTATGCTGAGGCTAATAACACTTATATGGAGAAGTTTGATCCGTCGAGACCAACCCAATTTATCACATACGAGGACGCTAATAACCAATATGGGTGAGCAATGTGTCACGCTCTTCCTTTTGGTGGATTTCAGTGGGTGTCACCTGAAGAAATCAACTTAGGAACACTACAAGAAGATGATCCTCATGGGTGCATATTAGAAGTCGACATCGAGTATCCTGCTGAACTTCACGATCTACACAACGATCTACCTTTCCTGCCAGAGTGTATGAAACAATTGGAATCATCTACAAAGAAACTGATACCTCATCTTGGACCTCGAAAGAAGTATGTAGTGCATTACATGGCTTTGAAGCAAGCTCTTAGTCATGGACTACGACTAACAAAAATCCATCGTGTGCTACAATTCCGACAGTCTCAGTGGTTGAAACCTTATGTGGAATTTAACAACAGGCTACGACAACAAGCTACAAATGATTTCGAGAAGGATCTCTACAAGCTCTTTAACAACGCTATGTTTGGAAAAACTATGGAGAACCCGCGTAACCGTATGGATATACGACTGGTGACCAATGAAAAAACTCTTGAGAAGCTGATCGCCAAGCCTACGTTTATCGACAGGATGATATATGCTGATAATCTAGCTGCTGTACATATGGCCTCTCGTCTGATTGTATTCAACAAGCCTATATACATTGGTATGAGTGTGTTGGACATCTCCAAGACATTAATGTATAACTATCATTACGACATTTTGTTGCCTTATGGAGCTGAAAACCTGAAGCTTATGTATATGGACACTGATTCGTTCATTCATCGTGTAACAACTGAAGATGTGTACCAGGACAAGCTACGTTTTCTTGAGCATCTCGATACAGCTGATTACCCTGCCAACCATATATGTTACTCTACTCAGAACAAGAAGGTATTGGGAAAATTTAAAGATGAGACTAATAGCAAAATCATCCTACGCTTTGTTGGACTACGTCCTAAGATGTATGCCTTAGATATTCAAGGGTCAATGATAAAAAAGATTAAAGGTATAAAACGTAGCGCTATTAAGCAGTACATTTCGTTTGACAGCTATACAGACTGTCTTAAAACCTGTGAAATCATCAGAACACCTATGAATCTGATCCTATCACGAAAGCAGCTCTTGCTTCAGTGCAAGTGAATAAAATTGCATTGACTCCGTTTGATGATAAAAGAATTATTGCTGAGGATGGGATAACGACATATGCGTATGGACATTACGCCATTACAAACAGTGCTTAAAAGAATGTAAGATAAAGATCAAGATTTTCTCGTGAGTCTACAATCTTAAAAAAGAAGGTTATCTGTGTGCTGTATATGCAGATAGCTGACGCCTGATGAAGAAAGAAGAAGATGGAAGGGAAGGTGGTAACCCTGTCATTAGGAGCAATCCTAGTGCTAGTCTCAAGCCTAGATAAAAGGGGAGAGACATCTACAACGAACTAAAATAAAGGTATGTTGACGTAAAGCTTTTCAATTTGTGAACCAATATGCAGTTTATCCCTTTCCGCATCGTACAATAACTGTTTAACACATAATAAGTTTGTAAGATTTAGAAAAAGTATATAAATTGTTGTAACGTTGGATGAGAAATGTTTTATAATTTAATTACTCTCTATATTACCATGACTACCTGTGATACTAGTTGAATTGCCCGATAAAATGACTTAAATACCTGTGATACTACTCGAATCAAGTGAAATTACATTAAATAGCTCTGATACGAAACCCTGATAATTGAATCTAGACTCCTGAGATACTAGCTGAGTTACTCTAAACACCTATGATGCTTGAATCGCCCAAAAACCTAGACACTATCTGAATTACCTGTTAGAATGACACAAATACCATTGATACAACCTGAATCACCTGCATTTACCTTAAATAGCTGTGATACAAATCTCTGATCGAAATTATCACGAGCATCTGTGAAACTATGCTGATTACCCAAATACTTACGATATTACCTGAACTATCTGTAAAATGCGAAACTAGGCTATAACCAACCCCTGGAACCTACCCTCCTGTAATGCTTGCTTAATTACTCTAAACACCTATGTTACTTGAATTATCCTAAATACCTACGATACCCTCTGAATTACCTGTGAAATATAAAACTATGCTATACCCAACCCTGGAATCTAACCTCCTGTGATACTAGCTGAATTTGCCTAAATACCTACGATACTAGCTGAATTAGCTGTGAAATCATGCATAGCTATGATGCAGTTAGCCTCTGGAATCTAGCCTCCTGTGATACTGGCTGAATTAGCTTAAATGCTCACGAGACTAGCTAAATTGGCTGTGGAAATGACTTAAATACCTGTGATACTACCCGAAACATGTGAAATTACCTTAACTAGCTCTGATACGAATTCCTGCTCTAAATTAGCACGAGCACCTGTGATACTATCTGAATTACCTGTTAAAATGACTCAAATACCATTGATGCAACCTGAATCATCTGCATTTACCTTAAATAGCTGTGATACAAATCTCTGATCGAAATTATCAATAATATCTGTGAAGCTATGTCGATTACCTCAAATACTTGCGATATTACCTGAACTATCTGTGAAATACGAAGCTAGGTTATAACCAACCCCTGGAACCTACCCTCCTGTAATGCTTGCTTAATTATTCTAAACACCTATGTTACTTGAATTATCCTAAATACCTACGATACCCTCTGAATTACCTGTGAAATATGAAACTATGCTATACCCAACCCTAGAATCTATCCTCTTGTGATACTAGCTGAATTAGCCTAAATACCTACGATACTAGCTGAATTATCTGTGAAATCATGCAGAGCCATGATGCAGTTAGCATCTGGAATCTATCCTGTGTTACTAGACGAATTAGCCTAAATACATACGATACTAGCTGAATTACCTGTGAAATCATACACTGCTATGATCCAGTCAGCCTCTTGCAATACTATCTGAATTACTTACCTGTTAGTGTTAGTGGGTTAGCTTTTCCCGTTGCAGGTCACCTTTTTCCCTTTATGGCTCACCTTTTTCCCTTTGGTGGTCGCCTTTTTCCCTTTGCTGGTGACATTTTTCCCTTTACTGGTCACCTTTTTCCCGTTGCATGTCGCCTTTTTCCCTTTGCTGGTCACCTTTTTCCCTTTGCTGTCACCTTTTTCCCTTTGCTGGTCACGTTTTTCCCTTTGCTAGTCAACTTTTTCCCTTTGTGGGCCTCCTTTTTCCCTGAGCAGTCACCTTTTTCCCCTGAACGAGTCACCTTTTCCCTGAATAGGTTACGTGATGGGCATGTCTAGAACATTGACATGAAACAGTTTTCCACTAAGTTCACGTCTAAAGTCGCTTTCAAGTCTAGTACCTCCTATTCCCTATCTCTCCTGTATATAAGTCCATATTCCTACTGCTACACTACCTGTCTAGCCTAACACCTCTCCTCCTGTTCCTATACCTCTCATATAAACCATACTCTACTCCTCTAGCTCTGTCTAGCCTAACGCCTCTCTCGTTTACCTATGACTCTCACATAAACCATACTCTGCTCCTCGACCTCTGTCTAGTCTAACTCCTCTCCTCGTTTTCCTATACCTCTCATATAAACCATACTCTACTCCTCGACTTCTGTCTAGCCTAACACCTTTCCTCGTTTTCCTATATCTCTCATATAAACCATGCACTACGTTTCAAGCTCTGTCTAGTCTAACACCTCTCATCGTTTTCCTATACCGCTCATATAAACCATACATTACTCAGCCTCTGTCTAGCCTAGCACCTCTCCATGTATTCCCTATCTGTCTCATATAAAGCGCACTCCCCCTCCTACCACTGTCTAGCCTAGCGTCAGTCCTCGTATTCCCTCTCTCGCCCATATAAACGCATTTTCCTCCTTGAACCGTCGCATCTAGCCTCGTTTTCCCTATCCTTTCCCATATAAACGCAAAAAACTGCGCTCGATCTCTCTATATATACCTACTTATACTAAAGCTTATTTTCTTTCTACTTCCATTTAACTGAGATAAACCGTTTGCAGAAGTAGCTACATTATACGTTTCGTTTCATACGAAGAGAACAGCGATAGTCAAATGTTTAGGAACTGGATGCTATACGCTGGCCTTAAAATTCCATACTGTTTCCATGACATCGCGAGAAACAACTGAATGCTGAAAGGAATCTAAGAGAATGACCAAGTAATGAACAGTTCGATCCATTAATAAAGGATATCTCAGAAATGGCTTTGCCACAAAAAAGTTATTTGAAATAAATTGTGTGTTTTAAACAGACCTAAATGTTTTGTGGAGTTTGTTTTCGTCTATCGCTTAATGCTTATTAGTTAAATCAAATTATACATAATTCTTTCTGAATAAAGAGGACTTTAAAGTCTATTCTCATAAAATTTAAGATATAAATTTTATTTGACATATAAATACCCTTAATATATGGTATTTTAATCAAAATTGTTATAATTTCTAAGAACGTAAAAAATTCCGAAAAATGCTTCATATAAACGATAGTTGGGGTGAGGGGATTTTCTTGAAAGTATTTGGAGTATACTGAACATAAAAATCAAGTTTGGTATTTATCAACTTTTCGTTTTTTTCTGACCAGGGGGCCTAAAAGCATGTTCTTCCGGTGAAATTTGGTATCGTTTTTCTGGGTGGAATGCAATACACACTCTATTTACGAGGTATAGAAAGTAGTAAACTACAGTGGGTAAAAAAGTCAGGTAATGTAACACATCATAATGCTTTTAGATATCCATTTTAACTCGCCCTCAGAAAGTAATATGCTTGTTCAACCTCTATTCACGACTCGGTAAGCAATAAAACTGCTCACTTCCAAAAAGACAAAATTAGAACCAATTTTGGCTAAAGCACGAACATTTTCTGATACTTCCGTGCTGTTACTTTATGTACTGTCTTGTACCGACAGCCGCAAAGAAGCACGATGACAGGGGTTTACTTTATTCACCCCCGATTAAATGGAAAATGGGGTTAATGTTTAGAGTTGTTGATATGCAGCGAAGTTGCTTGTAGTGGCCAGTTAACGACAGCCGTTATCTAGGGACGGCAGTTCAGCAATTTTATGGCGCTTCCGGTCCTGAATACCTTATCTTACTGAATTTATGAACAAGACCGTTTCCGAACAGGAACTACGTCATAAAGGAACAGCAGAACACGTTCTTCGAAAACGCTTAAGTGAAGTAACAGCAATTTCATCAGTGTTTTGTTTCGCCACGTGTAACGACATGGAAGTTTGCATGTAAATATTCCTAACTGTGTTAATAATTGAACTATCACATTACTGTCAAAGGTTCAATAAAATACTATTTTATTACTGTTATGTCTTCAAAACTTTACCTGTTTTTATCAACAAAAAATGCATAGCTTATGCATTGGTGCATTTTTATCTTCTTGTTTTCAAATAGTAATAGTAATAATAATAATAATAATAATAATAATAATAATAATAATAGACCTGATTTTGTTGTAATCTTGGCAAAGGCTTTAAGTTCTGCGCGGTGGATAGAGCATGGAGCTCTGGTTTCTGACCACCGAATGCGTCCGGATTCGATCTCACCTATTGGGGTGCGGATTTTAGATCTCACTCGCATCAAGAGGAAAGTAAGGAGCTGCAATGGGTAGCGATCCCGGTCAAAGAGATCAACATTCCGTAGGGAATACGTGATGCTGGCCACCTCTACGGTACGTACGAGGGCGTGAGGCCAGCAGTCGGGTTGTCAGGTCTAGGCCCTTCATGAGCTGAGGCGCCACAGCTTTTTTTATTGTAGCTCTGTTTATGCAATTTCCAAACTATCTAAAACAAATGCTGAGGCAGTATTTTTAGCACTTAAATGATTTCAGTCTAATTATATAATATATAAATTCAATAACAGCCCGCCTTAAAGCAATATGTGCATGTAACAATATATAAAAAGTGTACATTACAGTCATTGTATATGCTTGTATTATTGTATCCATGTTTAATAATGTTATGTGAATGTATTACGTAATTTAATAATGTAGGAGCTGTGGGAATAATAGGCTAAAAATTGCTAATAATGAGGTAATCTTGAGGCAATAATGAGTAAGAAAGTTTAATAATGCTACTAGTCATTATTGGAGCATCAATAATGTAAATTTTGAGACAGTTTATAAATAGCCAATCAGCAACCAGAAAAAAAGCTTAAGTTAAATGAAAATGTTCTATTGGAGTAGGATTAGCCAATCAGAAACTGAAATACGGCAAATTGTACAAATTCAGAAATCAGTTGCTTGTAAACAGCGTTCCTAACTGGACGCGAGACGAGTCCTTGGGAAGTTTAATACGTATTTTGTGTGAGACAAAAATAGTTTACGTGTTAAAAAGTGCAAGTAATTAATAAAAAAATCCCACAGCTCTCTCTATATCAGTGAAGCGTTATTTAAATAGTGTCAAGCATTAATAAAAGGAGTGAAGTAAAATTATAATCTATGTAAGCCTACCTTCTTCAGTCGCACCTCTCCATGTTAAGATATTCATGTCTCTAAAAATATATGCTGACGCAGCCGAGGCAAACTTAAATATATAATATTTAAAGAAACAGTCAAATTACAAAGTTAATGTTTTTAAACTTGGGGCGAAGGCTACCGGAAACTTTTTACCATATGTTGCAACTACTTCAAGTTCGGCTCCCCAACAGTCGAAATACAATACAGCTCCTCCTAATATTAAACTTCTTCAAAGCTATGTATGATGCGTTACGTTCACAAGGTATTCTCTAACTACTAACACGTTTTTCTGCAAACCAATCCTACAAAACCTTATTACTTTTTCTAACTTACCTAGTAGTTAGAGAAGATTTGTATCTTATCCAAACATTTGACATCGAGATTTCACCAGAAATACATGTTTTGAGACCCCGAATAAAAAACCCATTTTTAGAAAAATATCCGCGTGTGTGACTCTGTGTGTGTGAACATCATAATTAAAAAACGAAAACTCGGTTCAATACCAAAATTTCGTATTTTAGTTCAGTATTTTAGTTTCTAGAAAACCCTCTCACCACAAATTACCCTTTACATGGAAACGTTTTCGAAAAGTTTGATTTACTCAAAAGTTACTCTAAATGACTGATTAAAATTTCGCATAGCAAAAAAAATGCCTTGAGCTTTCTGGAAATGGCCAGTATAAGTTCTATTCATTCTGAAGGATTTTGTATAGCTTTGTCTAGTGGTAAACGTTAAGAGATATATATAAAAAACCACAACACACGAAATGTAGACTCCTTTAAAACACACAGTACATTTCAATACTATTCTTGTGGCATTAATCATTTCCGAGGTATTCGCTATTATCTTTTTGAAATGCTTAATACTGTTATTACTTTTTAAGTTATGTCTCTATTCAGTTGTTTCTCGCGATGTCGTGGAAACATAAGGGCAGCAAATGGCGTTTTGCCTTTAAACATCTGACTATTGCTTTGAACTGCTCTATTTCTTTGTACTTACAACGAAACGCAACCTCTAGAAAGTTAAATCTCGATTAACGTGAAATAGAAAAATAAGCGTTATAAGAACAGGCTATATAAAATAAACGATAGTAGGTAGAGAAGTTGTGTGAATGTAACTCTTAACGTCTAACTCATATGGTTTACAGTTATACAAGATTATACAAAATGTATTCCAAATGAAGACTTTGCAGTGTACTTGCAGAAAATTCAAGATATAAATTTTGCTGGTCATGTAAATATCTTCATTACATAGGATTATTCAAAAAGAAGTAACATATTTTAAATATTCATTTTAATGAATGACAATAGATACCGACACATCATTGAATAGAGTAAAGTTCAAAGTTTTAGTCCCCACCTATTAGTTCCATTCAGTACCCACAGCGGCGCTGTGTTTGTTTACGAGAAAATGGCGAAACCACAGGAAAAGCCGTTTTGTGTGCTGCATTATGCAAAGAGTGAATTCATTGTTTCATTGCAGCGTGCATTTCGTTGTAAGTTCAACAACGAGCCGCCTCGTTATAAAAATTTTGCAATTCATACAACAAATTCATAGAAGATGGTTGCGTATGCAAATGGAAAAGCACTGGTCTCCTCGCATAACAAATGGTGCTCATTTCATATACATAAAATTGAACTTTGAACTTTTGTCTATCCAGTGATATATCGCATGTGTCGCCATCTATTGTCGTTCACTAGAAATAAATACTTAGTCTGTTCCTTCTTTTTGAATAACCCTGTGTATTATTTTGTTCGAAATCCTTACAGTCTTCTTTGAGAAACTAAAGAGTAATTTGGGACGGGTGATTTTTTTTGAAAAATCATCCTTGAAAAATCTAGAACTTAAATACCAAGTACTATAACAGTTAGGTCAGGTGAGAAACCTTGGGTTCCATTGTCGAGCGGCTGTTCATAAGTCACACATCACGCAGGAAAATGCCAAACGACTCCTCGCTTGGTGTAAGGAGCGTCAACATTACACGATTGAACGGTGGCAAAATGTTGTGTGGAGTGACGAATCACGGTACACAATGTGGCGATCCGATGGCAGGGTGTGGGTATGGCGAATGTCCAGTGAACGTCATCTGCCAGCGTGTGTAGTGCCAACAGTGAAATTCGGAGGTGGTGGTGTTATGGTGTGGTCGTGTTTTTCCTGGAGGGGGTTTGTTTTGCGTGGCACGATCACAGCGCAGACCTACATTGATTTTTTAAGAACTTTCTTGTTTCCCACTGTTGAATAGCAATTCGGGGATGGCGATTGCATCTTCCAACACGATCAAGCACCTGTTCATACTGCACGGGCTGTGGCGGAGTGGTTACACGACAATAGCATCTCTGTAATGGACTGGCCTGCACAGAGTCCTGACTTGAATCTTATAGAACACCTTTGGGAAGTTTTGGAACGCCGACTTAGTGCAAGGCCTCACCGACCACTCCGTGAAGAATGGGCTGGCAGCACCTGATTGAAAGTATGTCTGCGAAAGTGAACGCTGTCATCAAGGCTAAGGGTGGGCCAACACCATATTGACTTCCAGCATTACCGATGGAAGGCGCCACGAACTTGTACGTCATTTTCAGCCAGGTGTCCGGATACTTTTGATTACGTAGTGTATATTGAACAAAAGATATAGATGAGTTCTAATCTTATTGCTTTTATTAATTTTAGAACAAACAGATGTACATTTTGGATGTATCTGGGGCATTTGTTTGCACAAACTAACTCAGATATTTAAATAAACTAAATACATTTCGAATAAGAGGGCATACAAATATACTAGTAGTGTCGTTTTAATCTAAAATCACTGGTAACACAAACTTAATTTTCTCTTACAATTCAAACAAAATATTGGATTTTTACACAATGTGTCGCAGGGCTCTGATTTAGGCCCCTTGTGTTTTTTAATATCTTAAAAATGCGCCGAAGTTAATATGAAAATGGTATCGTCAACATATAAAATTATTTTAATATGGATTTAAACTACTCGAAACTGGACGCAGCAGTAATAGAGATACTGGATCAGTATATTAGTATTTCAGTGTGATCAACTTGCTCTGTAATATTGATTCGAATTATTCATTACTTGGTCATTCTGAAGTCCTTTCAACGTTCAGTTGTTTCTCGCGGTTGCATGGAAACAGTATGGAATTTTAAGGCCAGTATATAGCGTCCAATTCTTAAACATTTGACTATCGCTGTAATGTAGTTATTTTTAAAATTTTGTTTTGATTAAAATGAAGTAAACAAATAAGAATTGTTCGAATACCCACTAATAAACGATAGAGGGTAGAGTCATGTGAATATAACACATCAGGTTTTTCAGAGTACTTTCAATACTAATGTAGACCATCATTTAATATCACATATACATTTTGTCATAAAAGCATTTCCTTCATAAATATCAGTGTTGTAATTTTTCCAGACCTTTATGGAATCAGAGTATAATTCCTTAAAAGCCTTCTTTTTTAGACATTATTTTACTTTTTTGGACTAATTTGTACTTGGAAAGCTGCTTCGTAAAATAAGAAGCAACTTAACATTGAAATGAGATTAAGTATCTGTTTCAGAGAGCAAAGGAAATTTAATAACTGTAGCTGAGCTATCTTCTGCCTATTATACCTTTGCATTAGTCAACTTCTCTGGTACATTTGATCTTGTTCAATCCAAACAACAGGCGGAAATATCCGTTCTGAATAAGGACAGCTAGTGTGAATTCTATCCATGATTATACCATTTTTTCTTTCTCTGCCACTAAGAAAAGGAAGTATACTATTGCAACCAGAAATTCTATATCCAGATTTTCCAGATCTCTGAAATGAAAAAGAGGCATTTTTAGTTAAAAGGTGTTTGTCTGTGTGAAGAGTATAGATCGAAAACGAAACGGTGCGTAAACACCATCTTTGGTATTTAAGTTTAGCATCTTTCAAGGATTCCACGCAAAGATGTTACTCAGATCTACCCTTATTGTTATGTTTTCCAAAACAGCTCTAACGAATTTGATTAAAATAACATCGGTTTACGATATTTACATGAAAAATTATAAGCTATTCTTATTACAGCTTATTTTTCTATCTAATACATTTTAATATAAATAATCCTTTACAGTCAAATGTTTAAGAACTGGACGCTATATGCTGTTCTTAAAATTCCATACTTTTTCCATGGAACTGCGAGAAACAAATAAATCTTGAAAGGACTTTAATAAAATGAACAATTCGAACATTTAATAACGGATATCTCAGAAATGGCTTATTCCAAAAAAAAAAAGAACTTACTTGAAATAAATTCTGTGTTTTAAACAAAATCTACATCTTTTTGTGTAGTACATTTTCGTCTAGCGCTTACGTTTAACAGTATACAAGATTGTACACAATATCTTTCAATTGAAGAGGACTTCACAGTTATACTCAGAAAATACAAGATATACATTTTGTTATGTAAATATCTTTAATGTGTGTATATTAATCAAAATCGTTAGAGCCATTTTTTATAAAAGCAAAAATTTCGAAAAATGTACCATGTAAATGTTAGTTTGGGGTGGGGAATTTTCTTGAAAATTTTCGTATCATATCTTCGGAAGGTACTTAATCCAAATACCAAGTTTGCTGTTTATCCAACGTTTCGTTTTTTGAGTTTACGGACATACACATAGACACACATACACAGACAGACAATCACACACGGATTTTTTTTCACCTGACTTCTTCTTTCCTCTTATATTTAATAGTAAGTATACAAATTATTCTTTCCCAAGCGTATATTTATATCTAGTTCATTTTAATCCAAATAAACCTTTTTAGAAATAGCTACATTACACATTTCGTTATAGATACAAAGGGAACAGCGATAGTCAAATGTTTAACAACTGGACGCTATATGCTGGCCTTAAAATTCCATACTGTTTCCATGCAATCGTGAGAAACAACTGATGTTTATAAGAATTTAAAAGAATGACCAGGAAGTGAACAATTCGAACTTGAATAAAGGATATTTCAGAAATGGTTTATGCCACAAAAAGACTTGTTTGAAACAAATTGTGTGTTTTAAAGATATCTACATTTTTGTGTAGTACGTTTTCGTCTATCGCTTATCTTTCACTAGTTATATTTCTTCCAAATGAAGAGGACTTCGTAGGCTATTCCCAGAACTATATATACATTTTTGTCATGTAAATATCTTTAATATATGGTATTTTAATAAAACATCATTAGATCCACTTTTTAAAAAATAAAAATTTTCCCAAAACGTTCCATATAAACGATAGTTGGGTTGGGGGATTTACTTGATAACCTTTATGTAGCATCTTTGTTAGTTTGATATTTATCCGACTTATGTTTTTGAGCTATACTGTTCATACACACACACTCACTCATACATACATAAACAGGACCTCAAAACATGTATTTACCATGAAATCTCGGTATCCAATTTTTAGGTGGAATACAATACCTTGTGTACCTATTATGTATGTGATAGAGAAGGTAAAGGTGTTTTGGGGGGCTTAAGGGGCCTCAAAACATGCATTTCGGGTGAAATCTCGACGTCTAATTTTTGGGTGGAATACAATACTTTCTCTACTTATTGTAAATGCGTGGTGGGGAAAGTAATAAAATATTACAGCAATGGATAGAAATGGTTTTTTTCATTACTGTAAATAGAAACAGTATTTAGCTCCCTGGAAACAAAAAAACAAGTGATAACTTATAGTGGATGAAAGGCAGTATTTTGACAGGAGTTTTGTCTACGAATAATAAAATGAAGAAATAAGGTAAGTTAATCAGAATATCTACCACTCATTCGCGTTAAGTAAGACAAAAGTAACAAAATTAACTGTGTGTTTAGCTGAAAGCCCCGGTCCCTTCAGTTGTTTGCCCAAGAGGATCGCTCCCTTTTGTTCTTAGTCCCAGTTTTATATTAAACGTCTCCTCGGCCAGAGAGGGAGAAATCTGAGTGAAATAGAAAGATAATTGCGGCGCCTCTAGGGGAGGGATAATGTGGGCCGGACATGGGCATAGCAGTCCAGGGTGGCGAACACACCAATTGACAGCTTCTGCTAGGAAATTAGGTTAAAGTGTTGGTAGTGCGGGAAACGGCCGGTAGAGGGCTGCACTGCGCCGCGCGCACACAATCGATGAGAGTGAGCAAGCAAGCTGGACCTACCCCACGCAGCATCCAGCATCACTCAACATAATATCCTCTCCCTCTCTCCCTTCCTCCCTCCACCTCCACTTGCTGCAGCTCTTTCTTCCAGTCTCAAAGGGGAGAGTTGAAACATGTAATTTTGTGCTTACCATTTCAGAAAGCATTTTGAAGAAGTCCCATGTTCCCAGGTACTCCACAAGCGCTCTTTGTGATCATTTTATTGATCGAAACGTTTAGTCACACAGGATGAGAGTATTGTAACGAGTTAACTGAAAAATAAGGTGTAATATATGGTATCATATATGTTGAAATACATGACAAAGGAATCCAATATCGGAGTTTAAAACACACAAGTGACGTTTCTTTAAAAAGCTGCTTTTATTTTTTATATTGCTCTCTCAACGTTTCCAGAAAACTTTTGTATGTAGCGAAAAGAAAGGCATTTTAAATGGGAGGTTCGTTCCAAAAGAGAGATTTTAAAACCAATGGTAAAATAGCCTAATCGCTAACGTCGCATGATTTATTACTCCAAACACAACACTGTTACTTTCTCTACCATGTATCTAGTATGTAGAGGAAGGATTACATTGCACCACAAGTATATATGTCTGTCCCTGTCTGTGTGTCGGTAAACAGTATAACCAAAAATTCCTTTCGAAAAATTCATAATATATGTTTTGTCATCTACATATCTTAGATATATAGCATTTTAATAAAAACTGCTAGAGCCATTTTATGAGAAAGTTTTCAGCATGAAAATCTTTATGTAAAGTGTAGTTTTGAGTGGGGGAATTTCTTTGAAAGTCTTTGTGGCTCATCTTTAGAAGGTATTTAACCGTTTTTCACCAATGGCAGTGGGGATTAATTGATCTTTATCATTTTCCCTCTGGCTTCCCAATATAAAGTCTGCAAGTTATCACTTTTAAGGCCTTTGCATTTGGCGAGATGTTGTTTGTTCAGGATGACATCTTCACAGAGTGCACTTGGGTATAGGTAGGCATCCTATCTTTTAGAGGTGTTCTGCGAGGCAATTGTGGCCAGTTGCCATCCTAAATAAGGCCACTGCAGTCTTCTTGGCATTTTTACTTTCTCTACTACGTATTGTAAGTAGGGGAAGTATTGTATTCCACCCAAAAATTCGATACCGAGATTTCACCGGAAATATGTTTTGAGACCCCCTGAATCCCCCCCCCAAATTTTGGAAACATATCCGTGTGTGTGTCTGTGTGTCTATCTGTTAACAGCATAACTCACAAACGAACAGTCGGATAAACACCAAACTTGGTATTTAGGTTCAATATCTTCCAGAGATGCGACACGAAGGTTTTCAAGAAAATCCCCTTACCCCAGATTACCCTATATATGGAACATTTTTCGAAAATGTTAATTTTTTCGAAAATGGCTCTAACGATTTTGATTAAAATATCACATATTTAAGATACTTTCATGACAAATAAAATGTATATCTCTAATTTTCTGGGAAATCTCCAAGACTACTCTTCATTGTGAACGACTTTTGCATAACTGGTGGTAAACCATAAGAGATAGACAAAATCTTACTACACAAAAAATGTAGATCGCGTTAAAATACACAATTTATGTCAAATACATTTTTTTGTTGAGTGAACCATTTTCGAGATGTTGCTTGTTATTCCCTTTACTTTTCCAATACTTATACTTTTTCTCAAATGGGAATTCGTTATTCATTATTTTGTCCTGGTAATACAAAGAGAATGGAATACTTGACATACCAACCAGCTTTTAAAATATTTGACTATCGCTTAAAGGCTAGCAATTCCCTTGCATCTACAAGAAAATTAGCAATAAGATTAACATCTCGATATCTCGATTAACATGAAGCATATGGAAAATAAGCGTTTGTAAAAATAATTTGTACAAGAGTAGAGAAAGTCACGTGAGTGTAACATATCTGATTTTTTGTATATCAACTCTACCTTTAATATTCTTATAATCTTTATCTTTTAATTTATCCTTTATCAAGTGTCTGCTGTCTTTTGAAATGTTGTTTAATGTTATTTAATTATTTATTTCTGTTTGTCATACAGGTTTTATTTGTTGTATTGCACCTTTCTTTGCTAATTGGTCCGCATGTTCATTGCCCAATAGTCCGCCTCTATGTGGTGTTCCCTGGGTGACGCTAAATGGACTATAACACAGGCATGCTTCTCAAGCTAAAAAAGTTAAAAGAAGATATTCAACTTAAATACACAATTTGGTGCGTATTCAGCGTTTGTTTATGATATTATGAGTTAGCTGTTCACAGATAGACACGCACACATACATTGAAGTAGAATATTTGTTGGTAGTTGGAAAATGCTTCATGTTTATCTGCACAACGTATGGGAGCCAATTTGTCGCGGTAACTCGTGTTATCTTATTGCTGAGTGCCTGTTATTGTATACTAGTTTGAATTTTGGGTTCTTTATCCTCCGGCTAGCTATTATTACTACTCTTAAATCTCTTAAACAGGGTGTGTAATCCGAAAGGATTTGTTACTGAAAGATAACACTTATAAAAGAATTTGTTTTTACACTTTTATTACCGTCACAAATTAATGAATTTCACATATTGACTCTTGATACACGCCAAACTGAAACCGCTACATTTTCTAATATCACAATAATCACTTATTTGCTGCACATTATTAATTCGCGTATTTCACATTTGTTGCTAACTTTATGACGCGAGAGATTCTGTAGAATTGCGCGACGTATAACCTTTGTATGATTCTGTTGGACTGCACAACGTATTACCCGCGAATCCTTCTGTTGGACAGAGCGACGTTTACCTTGTGAATTATTCTGTCAAAAATGCGCGTTACCCGTCTCTGGCACGGAATTTATACTCCCTCACCCTAATATGCCTAAACATTATAACCGAGCTGCTATTGGTTAATAAAACGCGCCAACATTAGCGTCTTTTTTATATCCAATCAAAATTACGAACACATATGCTCTAGGGAAGATATTCCCTCTATTTCTAAAGAAAAGCACGCTAATCTGACGTCATTTGCTTGCCTCTTCTAATTAATAAACAACTCACCCCCTCGCTCATTGCTGCCCGCTCTTACTGTCAGTTTCAGTAAGGCCGTGTAAACTTATTTCCTAACAATGCTTATAATTAACAAACATCTCAAATCAATGCCATACAATAATGCTTATTTACACTACAATCACTCTGGCATTTACATTGTTGTGATATAAAATACTGCGTCAGCATACAGACATTTTTCTAAACGTACACTTTTACTTTCTCCACCACGGGTTTAGACAGACACACACACACATACACATGTATTTTCGGTAGGGTTATGAGGATGGCGGTGAAAGGACAGAATCACTTTGGACCTTGGGAATACTTCACGTGAGTGAAGGCGTGGATAGCGCCGACTTAAAATCGCCACTCCAGATCCAGGAAACGAACCCCAGACCCTCAGTATGAAATCAGGAAACGAAACCACTGTGTTACTCCTGGGCTCTATCAGTATTGAAAGTAAAAATAACAAAATTAATTACCGTAGGGAGGTGAGAACCGAATTGATAGACTAACGCCTTGAGATTAGGCAACTTCTCTGTCAAATTTGCCCGCGTATACTCCACACAAAAGGCGCAGCAAACACAAGTGTACTGCCTACCAAAGCATACCGAAAGCTATTATGTCTAGATCTCTTGATGTTATTCTCTCTTCTTAACATTGGAGATTGGCTCCATACTTAGGAAAAACCAAGTATCTCTTCAAAAGAGATTTACGTTCAAATTTCGAGAAAGATTTCATACAAGTTTAAAACATCTAATCACGGCAAGGATTATGAAGGAGGGGGGTGGAGCAGAGATGAAGTTTATCTACAATATTAGCTTTCACACAAACACACACTACACTCAGTCAATTTATACTGCACAACTAAGCGATTAGGCCATCATTGTATACGCCACCTTTAACATTTAAGCGGCTTTGGTTTGTGATTCTCACACGTTTATTCTGGGTTTTATCTTTGAATTTTTTTAAGTTGGGTTTTCTTTTATAAACACTAAATTCTCACACACATTTACACTCTCACATTACTTCTGGACTCTAGGGAGAATGAGAAATATTGCTGACAAAATAAAAACTCACGTCCTCCAGCTGGAAATCGAACCCGGGTCCTCTTTATTTAGAAGCTAGCATGCTAACACCAGCCCACAGAAGCACTCATTGTCATAATATCTTAACGTTTTATCTTGTATTTTTATTTTCTCTTCCGCGCACATAGTAGGTTAGGAAGGTATTGCATTCCATCCAAAAATTGGATATTTCACCGGAAATATAAGTTTTGAGGTCCTCTGAATCCAAAACTATACATTTTTAAAATACTGTCAGTGTGTGTGTGTGTGTGTAGTGGTTATCATGCTAACCTCTAGTTCCCGAGGTCGTGGGTTCAAACCCGGCGGAGGGCGATGGATTGTTTTCGGGGTAAAAATTATTATCATGGCTTCCTTTGGAAGGGAAGTAAAGCCGGTGGTCCTGTGTCGTAGATTAACGGCACGTAAAAGAATCTCAAGCCTGATAAAGAAGCCTGTGATCAAAATTACCAGTCTCTCACACCCAATATATAATGGGACGCTAAGGACCACAGCAGTTAAAGAGCATCCATATATAAAACTCAATTTAGTTTAATTTATATAGTTAAGATATTTTATGACAAATAAAAGGTGTATTAGAGTATTCTGGGAATGTTCGCAAAACCCTCTTCATTATGAATGGTTGTTGGATAACAGATAAACCACATTTTTCTACATAGAAAATATAGAGCTCATTAAAACACGCTTTATGTCATATACAGTTTTTGTTGTGAAGTGATACTTATACTTTTTCTCAAATGGGAACTCGTTATTGCTTTTTTATGTCCTAGACATACAAAGAGAAAGGAATGCTCCACATAGCAACCAGCTCTGAAAACATTTGACTATCCCTTAAAGCCTACCAATTCCCCTTGCAACTACAAGAAAATTAGCAAGAATATTAACATCTCGATTAACATGAAGCATATGGAAAATAAGTGTTTGCAAAAATAGTTTGTAGAGTAGAGAAAGTCATGTGAGTGTAATACATCAGATTTTTATGTTTTGTGCTCGTGTTAATGTAATGAGAATATAATTTCTAAGCTATCTTAGAGCGACCGGGTATGAAAGGGTTTAACTATTAGTTTAGGTTACTGTATCATAGGGTATTTCCTGCATTACTAAGATATTCACAGGGAGTTTACTACATTCCATTTATGAAGGGTAGGAGTAAGAGAAAGACTACGGAGGGCCACCTATAAGATATTTTGTGCCTAAGCCACTGACGGAGTGAGGTGAGAGTAGACAGGACGGCCGGACCAGGAGACACGACAGGGCATATGACATAGTCCCTAGCTTTTACAAATGGAAACTCCCGGCAAGGCAGCCTTGTGCAACGGCTCCCCTTCCCCCTGCAGCTTGCACATCTCCCTGGGGGCCCTGGACTCAGAGACCGCCCCCATTCTGGGGAACGAAGGGTTTCAGAGAGCATTAGTTTCTGCTGCCAATGCCGAGACACTCGACGACAATTTCAATCTTGAAACAGGCCATGCAGATGAAAATTTAAGTGAAATGAGAATGTACAGACAGGAAATTCGGGGATGCAATGAAGCTTCCCAGCATTTTAGCGACCCAGAGAAACCCCTTGAAAAAGCCCAGAAGTCACGCGGGTCGAACCCACGGCCTCTCGAATGTGGGACGCAGATGCTGTGAAGGGTAAAGAGAAATATTCACAGTACAGGTCATCTAGATCACTGCACAATAATTTTTTGAAGAACAGGAGGCGTAAATCGAATTAATTCATTTGTCATTTTAGGTTCTGAAATTCACGCTTACTATGTGGGTATGCTTGGTAATTCTTCATAAATAAATATTCAATTAAATTAATTTTATTCCTAAAACTATGCTTTAGGGGGGAATTTTACTATAGTTTAGTTTCAGTTTAATACAAATTATTTTTCTAAACTTTGCACTTAATATAAAAGCACCTTTTATGAAAAAGGAACATTATCTTAGCCAATTGGTGCTATAGAAACCTTTGCAAGTTCAAGGAGAAGTTTAAAATTAGTGCATTGAAACACGAAACATTACACTGGCCGGGAACATGTATTGCTTTATGCAAAAAGTATGAAGTGGGCCATTATCAGTTCGATTGCAATTGCTATTACGTGTTACACTATCATGGTTATGAACTAGAGTCTGTATTACTGCTGGGTGTCATGCATTGACTTCATGTGGAACGTATACTTGTCCAGTTGCCAGTAGATTACGTTTTATCAGTGCAATAACACGTGTTCTTCACTTAAATCAGGGGAGGGATTTATTTCATGACGTTTCCCTTACGGTGAAGGATATTTTCTCTTTTACTTAACCATAAAATTTCAAACAAGCACTCGTATATGTGTCTTATAAGCTTAATTTCTGTTTTCCATTCCATACTATAAACTTATAGTAAGTAGAGAAAGTACTGTATTCCACCTGTAACAGTTATACGTAAGTGAAATCTGGGGATGGAAAAGAACAGAGCATGTAAATGAAACACAGGTAGCATTTTGGAAAAGAGTTCTTGGAGTTTCACAAAACACATCAAATTCAGGGGTATTGAGGGAGGTGGGATGTTATGAAGACACAATGCACTGCAAAATAAGATCAGTAAAGTACTGGCCAAGGCTGATGCAGGGGATAACTCCAAACTACGATCCAAACCAGCGAGAAAACCTGTCTCCTAAGTTTTGGACAGCTGACTTGGAAAGGGGTTTGAGGGAAATAGGCATGGGGTTAGTATGGCTAAGAGCTGAAACAAATAAGAAAAGGCATATGGAAAGGAGTCAAAAAAAGACTAAGAGACATCAACAAACAGGAAATAGAATCATACTGTAAAACTAAACCTTCTGTAAGTCTAGCAAATGAAATAAAATTGAATTGGGATAAAAATACATATGCTTAACTTAGGAAGAAAGGAAAGATCAGGAATGGCATGGTTTACACTGGGGGAGACTGGAGGGCACAGAAAAAGACTGACGATTCTGGCAGTAGAATCTGCCCATTCTGTGATTTGGATGACGACTGGGTACATATTTTGGTGGAATGTGCACAGTGGGGGAACCAGCGAACAAATAAACTCAAACAAAAATTCTCAAGTTTCTCAAGAAAGAGATTGGCATGTTGGGAACTACTGGCTGACCAGAGGAACTGGCAAAACATGGGAAATTTCCTGGCTAAAGTGCGCGAAGCTAGGTCAAATTTGTCCAGTTAGACAAAGGTAACTTATCTCTATTTTCCTTTTTCTTGTTCATTTAGTTTTCTGTTGTTTATTTTGTAACCATACTTGTATCTTAAATATGATGTACGGTCAAATACCCATGTACTATATACTTGTGTAATAACTTCAATAATTTTAAACCAATAAAGATACCTTATCTATCCATCCATCCTATCTATACTATCTATACTATATATATATTATATATATTTTAATTCCTAAAGTTAAAAGCAGTCATTACATGCTCCTGCTACAACTTTTTAAATTTGTTAAATTCCTCATAACCACTATTTTGATTATGTGCAAACTAACAGCGAAAAACAAGCATTAACTGGTATGAAGTATTCCCCTGAGAAATAAGTGTTTTACATAAAACGACGTTAGGAATGAACTAACACAAGTATTTAAAACACTTCCTTAAAATAAATACCACTAGTCCTCTTGCAGCTGAAAAACAATAAATATATTAATGCATGACTTTAACACGCTAACAAAGAAAATTACACCTGCCATATTCTCAATGAAGATTTTAAATTCTGTCCTTCTTGCACAATGTTTGCGAATTTAATACAATTTTAAGTATCAAAACACGTATAAACTCGCTCTAGTGAAATATAATTTAATCGTTTCACACACATAAGGATTTTAATTTAGAAAATTACTTACGGCCAGAGTACAATGTCAATTTTGAAAAAGTCGAAAGGGTCTGGAGCTGGTCGTTTCCAAGAGACAGAACGTGCAGAAATATTTCCCAATGAGTGGCCGTAAACGAAGTCTTTCTGCTTCTCTTGGTGTTTGGCTCATTCTCGAGGCACACATGGAAGTGGGTCACTGGGATGACGTTACCTTCTATCCTGGTGGGAGCTGAGGAAATGTCTTCAGGCGGTAACGAGGTTTGTTATACTGGTTGCTGCACTGGATGTAGCGGGGGAAAAAACGTATTGTTGAACTCCAAGTCGTCGTTGTATTAACGATGGGCCATGCCTGCTAATACAGCTGCTCAACTTGGGGGGGGGGAGAGCCATAAATGACTCCAAACTTTGATATCGAGATTTCGCCGGAAAAAGATGTTTTAAGGTCGACTGGACTAAAAAATAGACGTTTTACACAATAGTGCGTATATAATCAATATGTGTGTGTGTGTGTTGTGTGTGTGAACAGCATAACTCAAAAGAAATATGTCGAAAATTAAAAATGCAATTAAACTAGGCCATGTCATTGAGAAAGAATTGAACTTTTCAATTATGAAAGAATAATCAAAACTGGCTGGGTGGATTTTAAATTGCCCTACATACCAGATGTCCCAAACAAGCCGTTCTTTGTAGTTTTGTTTCCTGCATACATAAGTGCAAAAGAAGTTGCCGTGTCACTGGTTTTCAAAGGGGGATTGCAAGTACGAAACGAAATGTCACTGAAGTACTGCTTGCTTTCTGCATGTGTTTACTTCGCGGTTTTGTGGTGGTAAGCTTCGCGCAGTCGCCTGTTTGGCAGTCCAAGGCATGTTAATCCGGCTGACAGGTAATAGGTTGTTCACTTACAACGGATATGGCTATGATCTATAGACAGATGTACCGAAATGTATCTTAGGCTCGAAGGTTGTATTCTGAACGTTTTTGACGCACGTTCTGCCTTCCGTGTGCATTATTCTACGTACAAAGGAGTTAAAGAAAATCTAAACAATGTGTACCCCGTACGATGGATAGGTCGTGGTGGCTACATTCAGTGGCCAGCGAAATCGTCCGTAGGATATTTTTCTTTTAGGGGTATATGAAAGCCATTCAGAAATTAGAAAGTCTAGAAATTTTCAAAGAAGAGCTTGAATATCTACAGAAATGTTAAACGTGTCCATGCTGATACTGAGAGGTGCTTACATCAATGCATCCACCAAGTTGGACATGTATTTGAACATGGTTATTATGAATGATGCACAATAGGATATCATTTAATTCTAGCATAAGATTAAAGGAACATAAATATGTAAGAAATCTTATTTGTTGCACTCGTATGGCTTTCTCTACTCTTTTACAAACTATTTTTACAAACGCTTATTCTCCATATGCTTCATGTTAATCGAGATATTAATCTTATTGCTAACTTTCCTGTAGATGCAAGGGGAATATGGTAGGCTTTAAGTGATAGTCAAATCTTTTAAGAGCTGGTTGCTATGTGGAGCATTCCATTCTTTTGCATGTCCAGGACATAAAAAAAACCAATAACGAATTCTCATTTGAGAAAATGTATAAGTAATGGAAAATTTAAACACATAGATAACAATAAATATCTCGGAAATGGTTTACTCCACAAAAACCAAATATATGACATAAATTTTGTGTTGTAACGATCCCTACATTTCTGTGTAGAAAACGTTTGTCTATCTCTTACGGTTTACCAGTTATGTGGACCATTCCAAATGAAGAGGATTTTTGGGAACATTCCCAGAAAATTCAAGATATACATTTCATTTGTCAACAAAATATCTTAAATATATTATATTTTAATCAAAATCGCCAGAGCCAGTTTTGAGAAAATCAACATTTTCGAAAAATGTTCCATGTAAAGGGTAGTTTTGGGTAGGGATTACCTTGAAAAGCTTCGTGTCGTATCTTTGAAAGATGTTGAACCGAAATACCAAGTTTGGTATTTATCTGACTTTTCGTTTTTGAGTTATGCTGTTCACAGACACACGGCCACAGACTCACACACGGACCTTATTCTAAAACTTTTAGGGGTATTCAGGGGGGCCTCAAAGCATGTATTTCCGGTGAAATCTCGGTATCGTATTTTTGGGTGGAATACAATACTTCCCCTACTTACTGTACGTTGTAGAGAAAGTGAAAAGCAATAATGAATTCTCATTTGAGAAAAAGTATAAGTAATGGAAAGTTCCAAAAAATAACAAGGAATATCTCGGAAATTGTTCACTCCTCAAAAAGACGTATATGACATAAATTGTGTATTTTAACGAGTTCTTGCATTTTTTTGTGTAGACACATTTTGTCAATCTCTTACGGTTTAGCAGTTATACAAAAGCCATTCAGAAAGAAGAGAACTTTTGGGGACATTCCCAGAAAATTCAAGATATCTATTTTATTTGTCATGAAAATATCTTAAATATATGTTATTTTGATAAAAAAAACGCTAGATCCTTTTTGAGAAAGTCAAAATTTTCGAAAAATGCTCCATATAAAGGGTAGTCTGGGGTGCGGGGATTATCTTGAAGATCTTTGTGTCAAATCTTTGAAAGCTACTGAACCCAAATACCAAGTTTGGTATTTATCCGTCTTTTCGTTGTTGAGTTACGCTGTTTAAAGACACACAGACCTGTTTCTAAAAGTGATTTTTCATTCAGGGGGCCTCGAAACATGTATTTCCGACGAAATCTCGGTATATAATTTTTGGGTGGAATGTAATACTTCCTCTGCTTAATATATGCCTAGAGAAAGTAAAAATAGCGTTTTGTTTAACCTTGTCAACTTTGTAGTACCAATTGGTACGATATGGCTATAGCTAAACTGTAACGTAATTATATAATTTAATACGGGTGCTGTGAGGTTTTTTACCCAGCAGCAATGCTGTATTATTGTTTAAGGGCGAATTGGTTATTATGCAACCGACAAAACACACACGCACACTCTTATTCAAACACCAGATCTGGCCATACAGGGAAATGTTCTTGATTAAAGTTAATTAACTTGAGCTCAACCGGGAATCGAATCCGAGAACCCTCACACAACAGACACATGCTCTAAGACGAGCTACGGACCACGGTTAGTGTTTGTTTTCAAGCATTGGTGTTTAATTCAGCAAGATCTCCTCTCTTTCCGTATGGAGTCCCCTTTACAGCTCTGCTTAGGCAAACCTTTTGGCATCCGTGCTATCCGGGATAAACTAACTTTAACAAAGAACGGCTTGTGTGAGCCACTTGGTACACAAACACGCATCAAGCTTCTCTCTTTATTATACTAACATAGAGTGGAGCATTTCTTGGATTAAATTATAATTTTACACCACACAATATCAAGTCTAGCATGACCTACAGAGCGCAGTTCAGCGAAGTAATGTACACCAAACGTTTCATAATTAATTCAGTTCCAGGAAATGTATCATGCTACGATTTTCTCTTGCTATAACATTCATGTGGGAAATATGTAGTGTGTGGGAAAGGCTTACTGGGAAGAGCCAATAAAACAGAGTTTTGTTTTGTGCTAGCAGGAATGTGTAATAATGAACCGGTTCAATACTCTCCAATTTCTATTTACGAAGCTCTTGCATTAAACACTAACAAGGGGCAATACATAGTTCTGGAACTCTGCAATATAGGTGTATTTATTAGCCTGAAAGAAGCATTATAAATGGTTACTCTTTTTAAATTTTGAAAATTTATGATGCGTAATTTTAACGTGAAAGTAGTCATATAACTGTCTCGCAGGAAATTCGACGAACAGTTAAGTCATTGTTAAAGGGAAGCCTCGAATATTGAAGAACGTTTTTGATGCCCCACGTATGGGCACCAAACTTGAGAGTGGAATATCTTTACGTTATTAGCACCACGCTTTGGGTGCCAAACTTGAGAGGGCTGTTGCCCCACCTATTACGGGAGATATGTTTCTTGGAGTGTACGGTACAAAGTTTCCGGTGGCCTATGCCCCACGTTTACTCTTCCGGTGGCCTTCGCCTCCACGTTTAAAAAGTCAACTTTGTATTTTAATGTTTATTTAAATATTATATATGTATGCCTCGGCTGCGTCACTAGTAATTTGCACAAAAAATGTATCTCTTAGCAGGGGTGGTGTGGCTAAAGAATGAGGCTTACACAAATTATAATGGTATTTAACTTCGTTTTATTAATCGTTCACACGATTAAATAACACTTCACTGATTATCCTACTGTAGAGATGTGAGATTTTTTTTGTTACTTGTATTATTTAACACGTAAACTTTATATTATTCATTCCGTAATCAATTTATTATGTCTCACACTGAATACGTAGTGAGCTAACTACTCGGGAACGCTGCCTTCTAGCATCTGCCGCCTAAATTCGTATATTTGCACTATTTCAATTTCTGATTGGCTAATCCTACTCCAATAGAATACTTTTACTTAACTTTTAGCCTTTCTAGTTGTTGATTGGCTATTTATAAACTGTTTTAAATAGTACATTATTGTTACAAGAATTATTAGTAGCATTATCAAACTTTCTAATTTATTATTGTCTTAAGGTTACCTCATTGTTACCTCATTGTTAGAACTTTCAGCTTCTATTCTCACAGCTCCTACATTGTTAAATTACGTAATATATTCACATAACATTATTATACATGTACATAATAATATAAACATAATACAATGACTGTTACATACAGATTATATATTATATTATACCATATTGCTTTAAGGCGGGCTGTTATTATATTTTATATTATATAATTAGACTGATATTATTTGGGTGTTAAAAATACTGCCTCAATATACATCTGATTCAACCGAGATGGTAACGTGTGAGGCTCATATTTGGGTGGTCCAAGGTCAAATCTCATGGGACAGACATAATTTTGTCCAGTAAGAAATTGTGCAAATGTACGTAATCCACCCAATGAAACATAATTAGAATGTGTTTTTTTCATGGTTTTCCCAGGTCCATAGGCGAATACTGGAGTGGTCCTCTCCTATCAAAAATTTCCTGTTTCCTTTGAACTGTCTCATCTTCATATATTTCATGGTTGCAGCACCTGGCGACGGCGATTGGAGCGTGAAGATGGGACGGTGAAGTTTGCACTGTTGATTTCTCCCTGACACTTAATTGACCGGCTGGAGCCGACTATTTCTGTAGTGCTCCTTCCCGGTACCCTCAGGTGGCGCAGGCATGCTTCCACCAGCGTCAGCATTGGTGTAACTCTGGAATTGTTAGGGACCCCGTACTTGTTAACACACTTCGTCGTCCGAAATTGATCGTTCTTTCCTCACAGGGGTCACAATGGGCCTACTGAAATGGCTTAGTGCGTAGCTGAGCTCCAGTGTCTAGGGGCCAACGCCTGAGTGACCTATCCTATTCTGTCCACCTCCTCTAAACTGTAGCCCTTACGTAGGAACACGGTAATATAAATTCCACCTCCAATATTTAGAGACACGAGAAAACCTAAATCATCTCAATACACCATGATTTTTGTCTACCATACACAGATTTTCACAGCAATCGAGCGGTCCTCGGGGATATTTTCTTGTAAAGCACCTTTGTGACTCCCAGATAGCATGTCTACACGTCGTCTAGTGGCCGTTTGAGGCAGCAAACTGAATGTTTTTCGTTTTTGCATTTCTACAACCGGGGAAGCCAGGCACCAACAGACCCAAATTGTGCCATAATTTCATTCATTCCATTCATCATCCAGACATACCTGTGAATGTTAGCGAAACATTTGCGTTGCTAAAAACTAAAAGGAAATAATGAGCAAAGAAATGCATTTCCACAGACAGGAACTAATAGGATTTTATAATTGGCAAATAAATCGTGTGCTTGTGTTTGATTCGACTCTTAAAAAGTCGATATTGTTACTTTATTTATAAAAATTTGGTACCAAAACTTTACCGAAATGTATGTTTAGAAACCCCTGAAATCAGAAAAAGTATTTTTAGAAAAAGCTTGTTTATCTGTCTGTGAATAGCATAACTCATAAACGAAAATCGAATAAATACCAATCTTGGTATTTTACATCATATATAAATTTGATGATATATAATGATATATTTTACTTGATTAATAAAATGTATATCTTGAAACTGATAAAGTTAAGCGACAGATAAAGACGTACTACACAAAAAATGCCCTCCTTAAAAAGGATCTTAAAAAAACACAATTTACTTCAAATAACCTTGTTGTAGCTTAAGCCATTTCCGAAATATCCGTTATTAATGATTCAAATTGCTCAATACTTTGTCATTCCTTTAAAGACCTGTCGATTTTCAGTTGCTTCTCGCGGTTGCATGAAAGGAGTATGGGATTTTAAGACAAGTATATAGCATCCATTTTCAACATTTGACTAACGCTGTTTATCCAAAGGTTTATCTCGAATAAAATGAAGTAGACACAAAAATGGGGTTTCGTAAGAATAATTTGTATACTCATTAATAAACAATAAGAGGGTAGAGAAAGTCATATGAATGTAATATTTTCATAGGAATGAACCAGAATTTTTATGGTTTAATTTGTGTAGCAACCTTCAAACTTTATGGTCATATTGAGGGCTTTGACTTGAGAATAAACTATTTTCTACTTCATGGCATTATCAACAAAAAGTCAAAGCCAACTTCGTATGTCCTCTTGTGACTGTTAACGCGTTCCTATTGTAGTATTCATGCTTTGTAAATTATTTTTAAACGCTTAACTTGATGCTATGTCCGTCTGGAAGACCAGTGATTTCCAATAATGAAAAAATTATTAAAATCGGTTGATCTGTTTCCGAGATAACCCAAATTTACGTATACACAAATTTTATCCCTTAAATACTATAGATGAGCACAATTTCCTTAAGACAAACTCGGTGTGTTACATTCAAATAACTTTCTCCAGCCAATATCGTTTATGTAGCTTCTGAAAACTGTTATTTTGAAAGTTTATTTTCCTATGAGGCGGCGCCGTGGCCGAGTGGTTAGACCGCTCGCCTCCCACCGAGGCGGCCCGGGTTCAATCCCAGGGACCTGCATGTGGGATTTGTGGTGGACGAAGCGGCGTCTGGGCGGGTTCTCCGGTTTCCCCCGCCATTCATTCCACCAACTGCTCCATCATCACCTTCCATTTCACCAACATTTCGTTTCATCTACTTCCTTCATCCCATACCAGGCATCGGGCTGATCACCCATCCTGGATGCTCTGTCTGATCCATGAGTGTCTGCTCCTCGACGGGCCTCTGACCCCAGGCACCCGCTTGTAAGTCCTTGGGGTGTAAGTCCTATATAAGAGGAGGGTAAACAGTTAATGAATGAATATTTTCCCATGCATTTCATGTAAATCGAGATAAACATTTGCAGAAAAAGTTTAATTACACATTTTTTGTACCTACAATGGGGATAGATGAAAACAAGTCGATAGTTAGATGTCTAAAACAAGATGGTTATATATTGTCCTTTAAATTCCATACTCCTTCCTTGAAATCGCAAAAAATAACTGAGTTGCAACAGCACGTTAAAAATGACGAATTATTGAGAAATTCAAACCAATAATAACGTAATCAGGAAAATGGCTTATGCCACTGTTGTGAATGGTTGCTAAGTTAGTTGTTAATAATATCGCCACACAGAGGCGCTAATGTAAATAGTAAAGTCTATAAAGCAGCGATGGCGCCACCTTGCTAATTGCAGTGGAACCACAGGCTCCAGTACAAACGGGACGGGGAACCAGCCATGAGTCAGTCAAAATACCACACTCAACCAGGCAACACCTCTTCTACTAATCATGCGATTATGCCTTTCAAGTGAAAGTGTAAACTCGAGTTATTCATTCATACTCTTCAACCTTCCTCGAGCATAGGGTGACCGTGGTCCTAAGCTGACGATCCCGTTGTGCATCTCCGAGTTCATCAGGGTAACTCCTGACGGTGTGTCTCGATGCAGATCTACGGAGCCAACTGAGACAAAGTTCTTGTCCTTTGCGAACCTTCACGTGGTAGATCCAGGCACGCAGCTATAGCTCCTGCGACCTGACAGAGGACCACAACAGCCACAAAAAATATATTTTAAATAAATTGTGCGTTTTAAAGAGGTGTGCATTTTTCGTGCCGTACGTTTCTGTCTGCCTGTTATGGCTTACCATAGCATAAAATTATACAAAATTCCTTCAGAATGAAGATGACTTCATAGGCTATTACCAGAAAAATTAGGATATACATTTTGTTTGTCATGAAAATAGATTAAATACAGTGTATTTTAATCAAAATCGTTATAGCCACTTTTGAGAAAATCTAAAATTTCTTTGGAGGATGCAAAACGAAATACCAAGATGGGTATTTATTGGACATTTCGGTTTTACTTTCTCTACTACGTATATAATAGTTAGAGAAGGTATTGCATTCCACCCAAAAATTCTATATCGATATTTCACCGAAAACACACGTTTTGAGACCCCTGAATAAAAAAGGTTAAGGGCCGGTGTGTGTCATGAATAACATAACTTAAAAAGGAAAAGTCAGATAAGACTAATTTTAGTATTTAATTTCAGTATGTTATGAAGATTTTCAAGTAAATTTCCCCACTCCAAACATCCTTTATATAGAACGCTTTTGGGAAAAAATTATTTTCTAAAAAAATAGCTCTAGCGATTTTGATTAAAATACCATATATTAATGATATTTACATGACATCAAAATGTATATCTGGAATTTTCTGGGAATAGCCTTTGAAGTCCTCTTCATTCCGAAGGAATTATGTATAATCTTGTATAACTGATAAGCCTTAAGCTCCTTGTACACGATACATTTTTGTCAATTTCAATATTTTACAACGCTTTTCAGGAGTTGTCACAACTTCAGAACTTTTCTTATCAAAATTACTTCCAATACTTTTAAAGTATTTATTTGAAATTCTTGAAAGCAAATAAGGACATGTTCTAAACGGTCAATGATTTGACAGTGATTTGATGGCTTTGGCCAATGAAATGCGCGTATTTACAGTGGGTCATGAAATCTGCAAAATGGCTGAAAGCGAAAAGTAAACAAAAATGGATACCCGGCCAAGGCATGTCTTATGGGAACTGATTATGTTATACATAAGCTGGCTATGAGGGCTCGAGGGCTTCGTGGATTACCACAACAACATGAAGTAGATCAAAGCATATGAAGAAATAATTGTCAGGCACATTTCCAAACTAAGTATACATTAATGCAACAATATACAGCGTGGTTAACCTATCAGTTGTTGTTATTTCTATTGTATTCCATTATCGTAAGTAATTTCATTGGATATAACACGTGAAAGTGCTACATAACATTAATAAAGTACAACATTTCATTGCTTATTGTTATACCGTGACGCAAATAGTAAATTGCTTTGCGCGTGATACATTATCAATATTCTGAAGGATTTCATTTTGGGAAAGAGACAACTTGTAAATACACATTTATGGCATTGTTAAGTCTTGCCAGGTCTTGTCCAATCTTGTCACATATTGAAAAATATTTGACAATTTTTCTTGTAAACTCTTGAATTGAAAAAAGGGCTTTAGTTACCAAACAAGAAATGTAGAAGTGTTTAAAATACACAATTTGTTTCAAATAATATTTGAAGAAGTTTATTTGTTTCACGTATGGAAAGCCGATTTGAAGTAGGAGTTGTATTGTAGTTCAACTGTTGGGGAGCCAAACTTGAAGTTTGTTTGCAACCGCACGTATAGTACCCGCTTTCCGGTAGCCTTCGCCGTAAGTTTAAAAATATTAACTTTGTAATTTTGACTGCTTCTTTAAATATTTAATATTTATCTTTGCCTCGGCTGCATCAGTATTATTGTTAGAGTCAAGTTTCTCTTTGCAGGGTTGAGGTGCGACTAAGAATGTAGGCTTACACAGATTATAATTTTACTTCACTTCTTTTATTAATGCTTAATAGGATTTATGTAACACTTCACTGATAGAGAGAGAGAGAGAGAGAGAGAGAGCTGTGAGATCTTTTTATTAAACACTTGCACTTTTTAATACATAAACTATTTTCGTCTCACACGAATACGTATTATACTTCTCGAGGACGTGTCTCGCGTCCGGTTAGGAACACTGTTTGCAGGCAACTGAATTGATTTCAACCGCCTAAACTTGTAAATTTTTGTATTTTCAAGTCTCTGATTGGATATTCCCAATCCAATAGAATACCTTCATTTAACTAAAGCTTTTTCTGTTTGTTGATTGGCTATTTTTATTAACTGTCTCAAAATTTACGTTATTGTTGCTCCAATAATGACTAGTAGCATTTAAACTTGGAAAATCATTATTGCCTCAAGGTTACCTCATTGTTAGCAACTTTTGACCTATTTCTCACAGCTCCTACGTTATTAAATTGCGTAATACATTCACATAACATTATTGAATATGTATACAATAATATAAGTATATGCAATGACTGTTACATGCATATTACAAATTATTACATACACATATCGCTTCAAGGCGGGCTGTTATTGAATTTATATATTATATAATTAGATTGAAATCATTTAGGTGTTCAAAATACTGCCTCACATTTTTGTGGCAATAGCCCTTTCCGAGTAATAGGTTATTAATGGTTCGCATTGTTCATTGCTTGGTAATTCTTTAAAGAGGGTAAAGTCACGTGAATGTAAAACATATATTTTGGGGTTATGCTGTTCAAATACACACATACTCTCCCTGTCTCTCTCATGGACAAAAATGATTTTTTGGATTCAGGGGTGCTCAACTTGTATTTCCGATGACATGCCGACATTTAATTTTCGGATGAAATACTATAATTTCTCTTACTTACTCTGCATAGAGGGAAGAGAAAGTAAAAGTTGCTCATAAGCGACCAAAAGAATTGAGAATTGTCCACAGGAGATACCACAGTTTCCACATTATGTGCCATACAACTTGATTTACTTCCGGAGTTGTGCACTAAGGACATATTTGTGAAGGATACAACTCTCAGTATTAATAACCACTTTGATTTATTTATATAGGATCTTTCAACAAAGTGTCCTACCTTTGAACTTAAATAAAACACGTTCTATAAATGACATAGGTTTATTTCTCTTTTTATTTTAGAACATAATTAATGTCATTACGTGTGGAAGACAACGTCAGTTAAGTGACCGCCGCGACTTCGTTGGGTTGCTCGTATACGGTTGACCCAATTTTCAATGACAGAAGAACGTAAATTAGGTCCAACTTCACGAATAACACGCGTGATGTTATTCATAAGATCATTTACTGTTTTTGGATTGTTGACATAAACTCCAGATTTAACATAACCCCACAAGAACTAACCCAACGGCGTTAAATCACATGACTTCGGGGGCCAGTTACCATCACCAACACGGGAAATGATGCAACATCTGAACTTCTACTTCAAAAGATAGATTTTTCGACAGCAGTATTACATGTGGCACCATCTTGCTGGAACCAGGAGTTTTTGAGATCCATACCATCCAATTGAGGCCAAAAATAGTCCCTTATAAGAGCCCGGTATCTTTCTCCATTGACAGTAATAGCTTCTCCATCTTCATCTTGGAAAAAATATGGACCAATGATTCCACCATACCAAAATCCACACCCCACAAGAACCTTTTGGAGATGAAGTTGTCGTTCTTGAATCTTCATTGGATTATGATTGCCCAAATAGCAGCAGTTTTGTTTATTAAAACAATCATCCATCCAAAAGTGGCTTCGTCGTTGAAGATGATTTTTCGACAAAGATCCGGGTCAGCTTCCAATTGTTCCATAGCCCAGTCAGCAAATACACGGTGCAACCTATGGTCGTTGGGCTTTAGTTCTTGAGTTAACGCCATTTTTAAGTGTGAAATGTCAAGTCCAGATGCAGAATTCGCCAAGTTGTGGTCGGCGAAAGCCCCAATTATTGCGCTCGACGAGCAACTGATTTGTTTCCGTTCTCGCGTACACTCTCACGAACGGCGCCTATGTTTTCGTTAGAGCGCTTACGTCGATTACGTACAGGCGTTCTTTGATCGCTGACAGAACCACTTCTTTCTAATTTATCGATCAAACGCCGAATCGTTCTCTCGCAGGGACGATTATGCACACCGTAAACTTCACGCAATACACGGAAGGTTTGGCGAATAGATGATCCATTTTGATAATAAATTTTCACAATTTCTACGCGTTGCTGAATGCTGTAACGTTCCATGGCTATTTGTCAATAAGAGCTGTAACCACATGAAAAAAATGACTGCTGTAACTCAATAACAACTGCAGGTATCACATGATAAAGATAGGATACACTTGTTGAAAGACCCTATATATCTATGTAACATAATATGTTACTTTCTCTCTCTGTGAAACTGCTATGTTAAGAAATATGTTATGATTTTCCTCCTTGTATAGTTGAGTTACATTTGATAAACATGACGAGTGTGTTTTCAGCCTTTATTAGCTTTGTGAGCGAGCTAGTTCAGATTTGAGTGCTGTTTGAGAGAGCTATGTTGGTCAGGAAATTGGATGGCATGATACACTGGAGTGGGGGAAACCACATCACAGTCTTCAAACCACAAAGCATAACTGGAAGTAAATGAGGGATTCTGTAATCACAGATGACGAGAAGGTTTGCTCAGACGAGATTGATTTCGCTACCTAAAGGCATCTCGTCTTGAAAACACAGGGAATATCTTCTGTACACACGCGTGTTGTCTGGGCACGACAGAAGTGCAATGTGTGTTTATGTTTAAAAACAGATTTGATACATTTTGTGTTCTGTGGTAGATAATTTGTTTCTGTCCCACGTATGGAAAGCCAATTTGAAGTAGCTGGTTTGTTACATTATTGTTATTTGCAACACGCTTTGGGCGTCAATTTGTAGTAGTTTGTATTGAAGGAGTTGTATTATATTTCAACTGTTGGGGAGCCGAACCTTGAATTAGTTTGAACAGCACGTATAGTACCCTCTTTCCGGGAGCCTTCGCCCCAAATATACTTTCAGGAAGCCTTTGCCCTAGGATGTATTTTTACTGTTTCTTTAAACATTATATTTATGTTTGCCTCGGCTGCGTCAGTATTTCTTAGAGACACGTATCTCTTGGCAGGGTACGACTAAGAATGTAGGCGTACACAGATTATAATTTTGACTTCACTCCTTTTATTAATACTTGATACGATTTAAATAACACTCCACTAATATAGGTAGCTGTGAGATTGTTTAATTAATTAATTGCACTTTTTAACACGTAAAATTATTTTTTCGTCTCACACGAATACATATTAAATCTCTCAAGGACACACAACCAACGCATCCAGTTATGAGCACTGTCTGCAGGCAACTGAATAGATTTCAACGTTGAGGCAGTATTTTAAACACTTGAATTATATAATATGTAAATTCAATAACAGCCCGCCTTGAAGCAATGTGTATGTAATAATTTGTAAAAATGTATATAACGGTCATTGCTAATGCTTATTTTTATTGTAAACATGTTTAATAATATTATGTGAATGCATTAGGTAATTTAATAATGCAAGAGCTGTGAGAATAATAAGTTTAAAGTTGCTAACAGTGAGGTAACCTTGAGGCAATAATGAGTTTGAGTGTTTGAATGCTACTAGTCATGGGCACTAGTACAGTTAGGGCAGCAATAACGTAAAGCTTGTGACAGTTTTTAAAATAGCCCATCAACAGCCAGAAAAAGCTTTAATTAAATGCAAGTATTCTATTGGACTGGAATTAGCCAATCAGAGACTTGAAATACAAAAGTTAAAAGTTTATACCATTTAAATATGTTCAGTTGCTGGCAGACCTTGGTAGTGACCGGATGGAAGACGTGTTCTCTAAAGAAATATTACGTATTCGTGTGTAACGAAAATTAAGTATACGTGAAAACAAAGTACAAGTTTTAAATTAAAGAATCTCACAACTCTTAATATCAGTGTAGTACTATTTAACTTGTGCCAAGGATTAAAAAAAAGAAGTTAATTTAAAACTTAAAATCTGTGTAACCCTACATTCTTGTCGTACCACAACCTGATTTAGAGAAACATATCTCTAAAGTAAGACTGACGCAGCCGAGGCAAACATAAAAGTAAAGACTATCTATAGAAGCAGTTTAATAAAAAAGATAATAAATATTTTTAAACAAACTCCTTCAAAAACTCCAAGAACAATATCTACTTCAAGCGGCTTCAATACGTTGAAATAACATTATTAATGTTATTTATTTAACATTAATTGTAGCCCCACATTGTGGTAGCCAATTTGAAGTGTTTTATGGTTTGTTTGTTAGCCCCACGTTTGGGAGCCAATTTGCGATGGTAAATTCATAATGTTATTTGTGTATGTGTTTACTCAACATGGTGAAGCCATCTTGTGACGTGATTCATTTGTTCGGCTTGTTAGCTCCATCTGGTGTTAGCAATTTGCGGCAGTATTAGTGTTCGTTTGAAAGAATGCTACTGTTATTTTATTTAATTTTGGTTCTCTGTCCTCCGGCTAGCTATGATCTTTTGGTCAAGCACTTCTCTTTATACAGGTTGTGTAAACGGAAAGGAATCTTTTATCCAAAGATAACACTGATGAAGAAATTTGTTTTACACTTTTATTGTCGAAACACAGTCACTATCACATTTACACATTGATCTAGACACTCGCCAAACTGAAACTGTTATAATAACTTCATTACTGATAATTCTTAATTCGCGTACTTCAACTTTTTTGTATAACTAACTTTATAACACTTGAGATTTTTCATAACTCTGTTACGCGTAACCTGCAAATTGATATCCGACGTGTGCCGTACAAATACTTTCGACGAACTGACTGACTGAAGGCGACGTGTACTTTACAAATATTTTCGACGAACTGACGGGGATGCGACGTGTAGTGTACAAATAATTTTGATGAACTGGGGCGATCTACCTCTGACTTGGCTCTTTTATACTCCTACTCCCCGATATGCCTAAAGATTATAACTGAGCTGCAATTGGCTAATAAAACGTGCCAACATTAGCGTCTATTTTTATATCCAATGAAAATTATGAATACATATGCTCTAGGGAAATGTTCCAGAAGATTCTAAAAGAAAAACGCGCCAATATTACGTAACTTCCTCGTTTCCAATAATGATAAACAGCTCACCCCCTCGCTGCATTATTGCACGCTATTTTTGTCAGTTTCAGTAAGGCAGTATAAACTTACTTCCCAACAATAATTACAGTCAACAAACATCTCAAATCAATGTCACATAATAATGCATATTCATGCTATAATCACTCTTTACATTTAAATAATTTGTGATTCAAATTACTGCATCAACGTGGGGCAGAAAAACAAACACTTTCTCAATTACGTAGCAAACAATCCATTTCAAATTAACGCCCAAAGCGTGGAGCAAACTCCAACGCAAAGACAATAATACTTTTTCAAGTTGGCTTCCCAAGTGTGTGGCTAAACAACAACAGTAAAACTTCAACAACAATAAACTACAACAGTTGAAGAAATATACTTTATCACCGTCTAAACTTGTAAATTTCTGTATTTCAAGTCTCTGATTGGCTAATCCCAATCCAATAGAATACCTGCATTTCACTAAAGCTTCTTCTGGTTGTTGATTGGCTATTTTTAAACTGTCTCAAAATTACATTATTGCTTCCAAGAATCACAAGTATCGTTTAAACTCTCAAACTCATTTTTGCCTCAAGGTTACCTCATTGTTAGCAACTTTTAACCTATTTCTCGCAGCTCCTACATTATTAAATTACGTAATATATTCACATAACATTATTACACATAGACACAATAATATAAACATATACAATGGCTGTTAAAAACATTTTTACAAATTATTACATATACATATTGCTTCAAGGCGGGCTGTTATTGAATTTACATTTTATATAATTAGACTGAAATTATTTAAGTGTTACAAATACCGCCTCAGTTCAGAAATGTGTATAGCCTGAAAGCACCACCCGAATATAAACTAATATTTAGGACTAGCATTGGGAGTGGAGGGGGCTTAGCACGTTGACCTATGAGGATCTTTTGTGACTAAGCCCCTACGAGGCACCTCCAGGAGGGAGGGTTGAAGTGACAGGAGACAGGGCAGAGAGCATGGTCCCTAACTTTTCCCACATTGAAAGTCTCCAAGTGCCAGCTGGTGCAGAAACGATAGGAAGAAATCAATACGGCTTCCCTAGACAAACCGCTTTTATTACCGTTTCTAGGGCGCTTCATGACGTGATGGCTTCATTTTATCGGTTGTTGGTGTCACCTTGTAGGAGCCTTGTGCTGTGTATCTCACCAATAAGCATACCTATGCTAATTCATTTTGAAGAAAACAAATTCATTAGAATTAACCAGTCAACCTTCAGATGTATATATATATTACCCACAGATATTATGGTATCATTTGACGTCTCTATACTCTTCGCAAGCATACCAAAAGAAGAATTATTACCACTCCTAGAAACCTGAATATTAAACAATGGCACACCTAGAGCACAAACAAAAGAAACTAGAAAAACCAAAATTTCTTTTCATTCCATAACAAAATCTTTAAACAAACCACAGGCCTAACTATGGGAAACCCTCTTTCAGCATTTTAGCAGAACTATATGTGAGCCATTTTGAATGCCATATTACTAAATCTTTCCAACATCTATTCAAAACCTGGTACGGTACTAGATGATTTTTTGCTATTGTTCCAAAAACACTTTCAGAAGATGCGTCGAAACTATTGAATTTACAAATAAAAAAAAAATATATATATATAAAATTTACAATAGAAAAACAAAAATGGCCAATTACCTTACCTAGACATCAGGATCATCAAAATAATGCACACAACAAACTAGCGTTCGAAATTTACAGGAAACCAACTCCCACAGAATATTATATTAAAAACAGTAGCTATAATCCTACAAACCACAAACATGCAATTTTAAATAGCATTACAGGAATATCAGAAAGAATACCAACACATTATCCACATAGCAACCATGACTGGATACCACAAAAACAGTAGATAAGAAGTTAAAAAAGTTTGAAAGACAGAAATACATCCAACAAACGACTACATTACTCAGACAACAAAAATCACAAGCATATAGGAAGTTCACTTACCACCCTTGGACACATCATTAATTTCAAAGGATTTTCAAGAAATACATCACCCTGTCTCCACAGAATAACCACAATATACAGAAACTACTATGCAACAGAACAAAATACCCTATTTTCAACGATAAGTCAGCTGGTATATATCAAATAGTTTGTAATAACTGTAACCTGGTATACATACGAAGAAACAAACGAAATCTTGAAATAAGACTTAAGTAACATTTACCAAAAACAGACGGATTAAATCAACAGTAGCACATCATTTCTGCTCTTCAAACCATGAAATCACTCTAAACATAAAACTCTTAAAACCGATCAACAGCAGCAGAATTGCACATCTGGAAAAAAATCTGATGTGTTGCACTCATATGACTTTCTCTACTCTTGTACAAACTATTTTTGCAAAGGCTTATTCTTCCATATGCTTCATGTTAATCGAGATATCGAAATGTTAAACTTATTGCTAATTTTCTTGTAAATGCAAGGGGAATTGGTAGGCCTTAAGCGATAGTCAAATATTTTAAGAGCCGTTATTATGTGGAGTATTCCATTCTCTTTGATTTTACTAGGACAAAAAAAAGAATAACGAATTCCCATTTGAGAAAAAGTATAAGTATTGGAAAATTTAAGGGAATAACAAGCAATAATTTTAAAATAGCTCACTCAACAAAAAAAAAGTGTATATGAAATAATTTCCATATTTTGACCCGATCTACATTTTTTTTAGTAAAATTTTGTCTATATCTTATGGTTTACCAGTCGTTCACAATGAAGAATACTTTTCGAAACATTCCCAGAAAATTATAGATATATATTTTATTTGTCATGAAAGTATCTTAAATATATGTGATGTTTTAATCAAAATCGTTGGAGCCATTTTTAAGAAAATTAAAATTTTCGAAAAATGTTCCTTGTAAAGTGTAATCTGGGGTGGGGGGTTTTTCTTGAAAACCTTCGTGTCGCATCTCTGGAAGATACTGAACCCAAATACCAAGTTTAGTGTTTATCCGACTGTTCGTTTCTGAGTTATGCTTTCACAGACACACACACACGACATGTTTCCAAAAATGCTTTTTTTATTCAGGGGGCCTCAAAACATGTATTTCCGGTGAAATTTTGGTATCGAATTTTTAAGTGGAATGCAATACTTCTCCTAATTACTATACGCAGTAGAGAAAGTAAAAATGCAATGCCACAGCCCGGATTTGAACCACTGATCCTCGCTTTTCTTGCGGTTGCTCTATCCAACTAAAGGAGTCACCTCGCGCCCTGTGACCTACATAGATATATTGTGTCTACCACATCCAGGGGAAGGGGTGAAGTGAAGGAATAACAGGAGGCTCAGGCCACGCGGAAGTCTCTTAACAGTTTCAGGCTCGAAGATCCGTTAAACTGCTGGAGCTGCCTAGAGATGTTGATAAACGACCTATCGACCTAGCAGGCCTCTCTTTCCTTTGAGCAAACATCCGCGCCATCTGTCCGGCACCGCCATAAGCCACGAAACCTGGAAGCATACCGCAAAGCTGAGAAGGAAACGGAATGAAAGGGAAATAAAAAGGAAATCGTGATAGATGAGAAATAATCCACGAAAAATCGAAGGTCAGAAAGGACAATCGACGGGAATCGAACCCGGGATCTCTAGGACTTTACTTACCTATAGTAAGGAGAGGAAGCATTGATTTCTAACCAAAAATTCGATAACAAGATTTCACTGAAAATACAGTTTTGAATCTCCCTGAATCCATGGAAAGCATTTCTAGAAAAAAATTCATGTGTGTTGGATTTTTGGTGCCTTAAAATATTTATTTCCAGTGAAATATCGACATCGAAATTTTGAGTGGTGTGCAACACTACTAGGTGTGCGGTAGAGAAAGTAGAATGAACAGTTGCGTACTTGTTCCACGTTGATGGTCACTAGGGTAGAATGACGTAACTTTCTAGACCTTTTGTCACTTGACTTGGTCACACCAAATAGGATCAGCTCTCTGCCTTGAGGCGGAAGTCCTGCAGTTGGATAATACTTTTCCCCTCAAATGGATCGATGTAGATTGTAGACGGTCGCTCCAACGGTTGGCTTCAAAATTTAAGATCGGTTCTACACTGTCTTTCTCTGCGGGGTGTCTTGTTCAAGCCGGCAAATTCACAAAGCCCGCTTTCAATTAAAACAGAAGCTTTATGCGCACCTAAGTGTAGCTAAGAGCGCAAACATATGCGGTATCGAGCAAGATGGGGCATTTGTATCTAAACTATATTCACGCTTAGGTTGATCCGCGCCAAAACAAAACCCAGGTGACCAGTGCACGTTATAATGTATCCTTCCGCTATTTGCGCCAGAAATACAGGGTGATTTTAAATGATGGCCGCATTTTATAAAATTCGTATTTAATAAAGCACAAATCCAAAATGAACAGTCTGTATAACAATGAAAAGAGGAAGCTTCAAAGTTTTTTTCGGCAGGCGGTGATGATTTTAGAAGCGGCCGGTAGAGTACTCGCGCAATAGGCCGCCATTGCGTTTCACTGTCAGTAAGGTGGCTACTGTGGAGACAAGGTTTTCTGCGTTATTGAGTTCGCAAAAAGTGAGTCGCAAATTGTAGTGCAGCGGGCGTTTCGTAGCAAATTCAGTATTGAACCACCAACTAGAAAAAGTATTGCCCGTTGTCTGTAAAGGAAAAAGCACAGGCCGACGGCGTGTGTCAGAGGAGGACGTCAGACGGATTGAAGACAGTTTTGTTCGCAGTCCACGTAAGTCTACCCATAGAGCTAGTAGAGAACTTGGAATACCCCAACCAAATGTATGGAAAGTTCTGAGACGGCGTTTGCTGTACAAGCCCTACCGATTACAACTAGTGCAGGCTCTTAATCCTAAAGACAAAGAGAAGCGTCTCGAATGCTAGGAATGATGGAGGATGACCCGTCTCTACAGCGTATCATTTTTAGCGATGAAGCGACTTTCCACCTTAGTGAAGTTAACAGACACAATGTTCGCATATGGGGTTTACAAAATCCACATTCAACATTGCAACATGAAAGAGACTCTTCGAAGGTAAACGTGGTCTGTGCTTTATCCTGTACAAAGGTTTATGGACCATTTTTCTTTGCAGAAAAAACTGTAACTGGAATAACGTAATTGGACATGTTGGAACAATGGCTGTTCTCTCAAATTATGGAAGGTTTACAGGACCTCATTTTCCAACAGGATGCAGCTCTGCCCCATTGGCACAGCGATGTACGGGGCTTTTTTGAATGAATCCCTTCCTCAGCGCTGGATAGGTCGCAGGGTAAATGAAGACCTGGCTCTACACTTCTGGCCACCGAGATCTCCTGATCTCACCCCATGTGACTATTTGTTATGGGGTTATGTTAAGGAAGCTGTTTACGTCCCGCCTCTACCTACAACTCTGGACGACCTGTGGAACCGTATCACTGCTACCGTCCACTCAGTAACAGAAGATACGCTTGCTGGTGTCTGGGACGATGTTTGCCGTGCAGTAAACGGTGGACACATTGAACATTTATAATGTATTAAACAAAACTTTGAGAATTCCTCTATTTATTGGTATAAAGATGGTTCATGTTGGATTTGTAATTTAATAAATACGAGTTTTATAAAATGGGTCCATCATTTAAAATCATACTTTCACGACCATACAGCGAGTACACGTAATACAAGTCTTTATTCCGACAACTTATACCGTGACTTGCATATTCTGTTGGGGTTAAAGTGATAAAATTGTTAATTAAGACAAAATAAACATTTGCACATATAATAATAGTCAATTTTAAAAGAAACTAGCGAAAAACGAAGTAACAAGTATGGATAAGTTACATTTATTCGCTCCCTGGAAGCGCACTGTATCAACTGTTGGCTACTCATTTTTAAAACCAATTTTGCACTGTTACGCGAATTGCATTGTTCATAAAATCGTCACATTCCAGCAAGCGTATTTCACTGCTTTATTTTAACTTTCTCTACTACGTATAGTAAGTAGAGGAAGTATTGTATTCCACCCAAAAATTCGATACCGAGATTTCACCGGAAATATATGTTTTGAGACCCCCTGAATCCAAAAAAATCATTTTTGGAAACATTTCCGTGTGTGTGTGTCTGTGAACAGCATAACTCAGAAACGAACAGTCGGATAAACACCAAACTTGGTATTTAGCTTCAATATCTTCCACAGATGCGACACGAAGGTTTTCCAGAAAATTCCCCCACCCCACATTACCCTTTACATGGAACATTTTTCGAAAATTTTAATTTTCTCAAAAATGGCTCTAACCATTTTGATTAAAATATCATATATTTGAGATACTTTTATGACAAACAAAATGTATATCTCGAATTTTCTGGGAATGTCTCCAAAAGTGTTCTTCATTGTGAACGACTTTTGCATAACTGGTAAACCATAACAGATAGTCAAAATTTTACTACTAACAAAATGTAGATCGCGTTAAAATACACAATGTACGTCATATACATTTTTTTTTGTTGAGTGAACCATTTTCGAGATATTGTTTCTTATTCCCTTAAACTTTCCAATACTTATACTTTTTCTCAAATGGGAATTAGTTATTCATTTTTTGTCCTGGTAATGCAAAGAGAATGGAATACTCCACAAAGCAACCACCTCTTAAAATATTTGACTATCGCTTAACGCCTACCAATTCCCCTTGCACCTACAAGAAAATTAGCAATAAGATTAACATCTCCATATCTCGACTAACATGAAGCATATGGAGAATAAGCATTTGTAAGAATAGTTTGTACAAGAGTAGAGAAAGTCATGTGAGTGTAACACATCAGATTTTTTTCCGAGTGTAACCACTTTTCCCGTTTCAGATTTTTCTTTACGAGCACTGTTTATACTTATACTCGAAACACCGGTGAACTTAGAAGTTAATTTCACGCTTCTTTCACGGGAAGTGTTGGATGTTTCTCACATAACTTATAATAAATATTCAACACTATTGTTTTTTCACCATTAGTTAATGGTTGGTTCGCCTTAAGCTTTACGTAAATCGACGAAGATGCAAGAGCAAATTCACCGCTAGCCATGATACTAAACAGAACTGCTGGTTTCTGGCTATAAACATTATTCTGCGCATACCCGGTGTTGGCGACTGATACGAATTGCATGTTGGACTTGTATCTCTGTTTAACATATTAATCAGTGTTAATTAAACTCTTAAGTATTTGTATAGAGTGTTACATTATTTAATAATAGATTAAATATAAAACTTAGATTATTAGAATGGGACTACCTTCCTAGGCGCATTGCTACCATGTGTACTACGGTGCACTGGTCACGTAGGTTTGTTTTTGCGCGGATCAACCTAAAAGTGAATACAATATAACATACAGGAGGACCGAGCAATTCCATTGGGAATTTTCTGCAATTTTGCTTAGTCGATACCGTCGATACTCTCGATATTCTCGATAATTAGTGGTATCGAATTATGTCTAATACTTTGAGATTAATCTTCGATCCTTTTTGATACTTTTAAATGTTTAAGCTTTGCAGTATTGAAAGCTTTTGCGTTTAACTTTATGCTAGATAAAGAATTAAAGGAGTCGAGAATTCACGTCATTTCCTCGTAAGCGTTCCCAAAGTGTTGATGGGCTATAGTTAATGCTAGACCTTGACTGCGTTTCCTGTGGGTGAATGAATGCAACATGCAATAGAATCGTGTGTGTCCAAAAAAACAAGCAAAATAATGCGGGAAGGAATAGAAGAGCTCATGTGACATTCAGTCGGTCCTCCATCTCATGGCTGCCTTCGGAAGGGAAGTAAAGCCGGTGGTCCTGTGTCGTAGATTTACGGCACGTAAAAGAACTTCAAGCCTGATAAAGAAGCTTTGAGAAAAATTACTGGGCTTTCACGACCAATGGGACGCTAAGGACCACAGCAGTTACGGAGCGTCCATAAATAAAACTCAATTTTATGTAACATGCAGCGTTAACTGAGTTGTGAATGAAGCGGATTTAGCTGACGCACTAAATCATGTTTCTGCAACAGCCTGGCTTGGTGACTCACTCCGTGCCATTTCATTTACCTACTGAATCTAGCAGAAACAAATCAGAACTTAAGACGTGAGATAATACAGCGAATGGAAGGATTTGTTCTTTCAAAAATGCTCGTATTCTTAAGCAAAAGTATTTGCTTTCCTTACATCTCTGCTGTAACACATCGTTATTTTTATTGTTTTGAGTTTTATTTAAAATACATATTGGTTTATATTTTCAAGATTTGAAGAATAAAGAAGAAACGCTAGTATTTTTTTCTGTGAATAGACAATCCTTTAAAAGAAATTTTTCAGCACAAAATGTAGTTATACAGGGGGGAAGCATAGATATAACAATAATAATAATAATAATAATAATAATAATAATAATAATAATAATAATGAAATCGGCTAACAGTATGGAGATATATAATCTCTAGCACTATCAAGATAAAACATTTTCTGCCAATTGGAGAATGTCAAATAGAAATAATTTCGAAATACGCAAAGAAATGCTATTAAGAAATACAGTGAATAAGCTATAGCCTTTACGGTTTTGAACTACGTAGTTTGGACTACGAGAATTTTCTTAAACTTCTTCGTATCGCATCCTTGGAGGATACTAAATTTAAATACAAGTTTAGTGTTTATCAGAAATTTCGATTTTGAATTTGAGATTGAACAATATCTCCAAAACTAAGCATTGCAGAAAGAAATTCCTGCAATAAAAGTTGCTTGGGAAAAGATAAAGTGAGGCAGTATTTTTAACACTTAAATGATTTCAGTCTAATTATATAATATAAAATATAATAACAGCCCGCCTTAAAGCAATATGTGTATGTAACAATACATAAAAATCTGATGTGTTACACTCACATGACTTTCTCTACTCTTGTACAATCTGTTTTTACAAACGCCTATTCTCCATATGCTTTATGTTAATCGAGATATCGAGATGTCAATATTATTGGTAATTTTCTTGTAGATGCAAGGGGAATATGGTAGCTTTTAAGCGATGGTCAAATATTTTAACGCTGGTTGCTATGTGTCGCATTCCATTCTCTTTGCAAGTCCAGGACATAAAAAAATGAATAACGAATTTGAGAAAAAGTATAAGTATTGGAAAATTTAAGGGAATAACAAGCAATATCTCGAAAACGGTTCACTCAACAAATGAAATGTATATAACATAAGTTGTGTATTTTAACGAGATCTACATTTTTTGTGTAGTAAAATTTTGTCTATCTCTTATGGTTTACCAGTTATGCAAAAGTCGTTCACAATGAAGAATACTTGTGGAGACATTCCCAGAAAATTCGAGATATACATTTCATTTCTCATGACATTATCTTAAACATATGATATTTTAAACAAAATCGTTAGAGCCATTTTTGAGAAAATTAAAATTTTCGAAAAATGTTCCATGTAAAGGGTAGTCTGGGGTGGGGGGATTTTCTTGAAAACCTTCGTGTCGCATCTCTGGAAGATACTGAAAATAAATACCAAGTTTGGTGTTTATCCGACTGTTCGTTTTTGAGTTATGCTGTTCACAGACACACACACAGACACACACACACACACAGACACACACACGGACATGTTTCCAAAAATGCTTTTTTTGGATTCAGTGATTCTCAAAACATGTATTTCCGGTGAAATCTCGGTATCGAATTTTTGGGTGGAATTCAATACTTCCCCTACTTACTATACGTAGTAGAGAAAGTAAAAAGTGTTTATTATAGTCATTGTATATGTTTATATTATTGTATACATATGTAATAATGTTATGTGAATGTATTACGTAATTTAATAAAGTAGGAGCTGTGAGAATAATAGGTTAAAAGTTGCTAACAATGCGGTAACAATAAGGTAACCTTAGGCAATAATGAGTATGAATGTTTAGTAATGCTACTAGTCATTATTGGAGTAACACAATAATGTAAATTTTGTGACAGTTTATAAAATAACCAATCAACAACCAGAAAATGCTATAGCTAAATAAAAGTATTCTATTGGATTAGGAATAGCTAATCAGACACTTGAAATACAGAAATTTACAAATTTAAGCGGTTGAAATCAAGGCAGTTGTTTGTTGACAGTGCTCATTACTGGACGCGTTCCTTGTAAACAGTGTTCAAAACTGGATGCGAGATGTGTCCTCGAGAAATTTAATACGAATTTTGTGTAAAAATAATAGTTTACGTGTTAAAAAGTGCAAGTAATTAACAAAAGAATCTCACAGCTCTCTCTATCAATGAAGTGTTATTTAAATCATGACAAGCATTAATAAATGGAGTGAATAAAAACGTAAAATCTGTGTAAGCCTACATTCTTCAGTCGCACTACGCCCTGCTAAGACATTCATGTCTCTAAAAATTAATACTGACGCAGTCGAGGTAAACATAAATATATAATATATAAAGAAACAGTCAAATTACAAAGTTAATATTTTAAACATTTTGGGGGGCAAAGGACCCCGGAAGATACATTTGGGGCGAAGGCTACCGGAAAGTGGGTACTATACGTGCGGTTGCAACGAACTTCAAGTGTTCGGCTCCCCAACAGTTGAACTATAATACATCATCTTCAAACTCATTTACCATACGTAGCAGCTACCAAAAATTCTACTTCAAAAGCAAATACCACAAGTCGTGTTTTGTTTGGAGAACGTTGTGATGGTTATTTTGATCAATTTGAATTGACACTAAAATGACCACCAAATAAAACACGACTAATGCAATTTACCTTCTCCCATAATATCAAGCAACTTTCATTCAACACATTTCTTTCTACTCGTACAATGCTTAATTTTGGAGTCTCAATTTGAATGGTTCACTCTGTAGATACAAGAACAGCGCGATAGTTAAAATGTTTAAGAACTGGACACTATATGCTGGCCTTAAAATTGCATACTGTTTCCATGACATCATGAGAAACAACTGAGAATCCATGGTACCTTAAAAGAATGACAAGTATTGAACAATTCGAAGCTTTAGTAACGGATATCTCAGAAGCGGTTTTTGCCACAAAAAACTCATTTTCAGTAAATTGTGTGTTTTAAAGTGATCTAAATTTTTGTGAGATAGTTTTCTTCTATTGCCTAACATTTACAAATTATAAAAAATTATACAAAAGTCCTTCCAAATGAAGAAGAATTCCTATGCAATTCTCAGAAAATTTAAGATATACGTTTTATTTTTCATTTAAATACTTTTAATGTATAGTATTTTAATCAAATTGTTAGTAATTATTTAGAAAATAAAATATTTCGAAAAGTGTTTGTGTAAAGGGTACTTGGGGTGAAGAGATTTTCTTGAAAATCTTCGTGTTGCATCTTTATAAGTTATCAAACTCAAATACAATTTTGGTATGTATCCTACTTTTCTTTTTTGACTTACGCTGTTCACAGACACACACGGACATGTTTCCAAAAGTGTTTTTTTTTGGAATCAAGGAGCCTCAAATCATGTATTTTTAGTAAAATCTCAAAATCGAGTTTTTGGGTGGAACACAATACTTTCCCTAATTACTATACGCAGTAGGGAAATTAAAAATGGGTTAAATATTTAAATCGTGCGTTAAGAACAAAGAATACAAGCCCTAGGTGGGTAAGTGTTAGACCAAAAAACGAAGACCAATTTAGACGACCAAACAAAAAGATGGCATTGACAGACATGAGACCGGAATAGACAACGGCAAATGCCTAAGAAGAGTTGATTAAATTGTTCACATCACTGAAATCTGTACTATCATATTAGTCAGAGGTCATTAAACTTCTAAGGAAAACCAGGAAAGGAAATCGTTTTATAACACTTGTTGACAAATCCAGTACACACGTCCCACGGTTTGAGAACCACTTTAAAATGCCACCAAAGCTAACTCGATAAGCTCGTTTCCAAGTTTGCCTCGCGGGAAAACAATCACAGTTTCTCAGCTCTGCTACGAAATTGGCCCACTGAACTCTTCTACCGAGGAGTGGGTAACTACGCGATATGTCGGAGATAATGGAGAAAATATTAGAAGAACGTGAGAAGGGACATGAAACTAGACTTTGGGGCATTTTAAAGTACCACCCTTTTCTTGGAAGCTCCTTTATAAAAGACTTGCAGTCAAGAGCAGAGCATCATGCTGATATAATGCGGAGTGGTTTATGTTAGTAGGAAAATATCAAACCGTCTCCGCCACGCTCAATCCCCACCATTTTACTACTTAAAACTTGTCTAACTCTCCCCATTTCCTTCGCTCCTGAGCATGAAACCAACCAGTATTTATAGATTAATGTTTCAGTGCCAGAGTTTTGACATCAGACCAATACGAGACGGACTTATCCAAGTGCTGGCGTGCATCGCCGTTGGGAAGCGTGCCTTCCAGCCACTTAGGTGAAATGTTTCCGTACTCCTCTTTCGCCGCTCACCTAGGACTGACCATTGTTCATAGACTAATGTGTGTGTTGGATTTGAATTGAAAGCAATAAGAGATTGGTTCACCCAGTGCTGGTGTGGAACACAGATGATAAAACGTTTCCATGCACTCGACTATACTGACAAACTTTTAAAGGAACGGTAGAAAATGGTATCTTCTATTAAGAAAATTATTTATAAATAAGGACAAAAATAACCCCAAAAGCTTTATATATAGGTATACAAGTGCATGGTCTCTTCTAGTTTATTGTAACAGGTACTATAACTTCGTTTGTTAACGTGTTATCCTCTCTCTTCACGTAATACTCGAGCCAATGATCGCTTGTTTGGTAGATTCACCAGACCAGGGGGTGGGGTAATTCTGGATACTTCTACCCGCGTCCCCAAAAGAGTTCCGGGCACTTCGTAGACTGAGAGTAGTTCCTTCTCCCTCTCGCCAACCAGCCACACGGCAGCCGCCGTGTAAGCCACGCCCTGCTCCAGACGGTGCAAGCAGCAAAGGCGCCTCCAAAGTATTATAAAAATGTTTCATGAAAAAGCGTGTTTTTCTATAATCCCATGATAATTGTTATAAAATAGCTCATATAGTGTACACGAGAAACTAATAAACTGAGTAGGAAAACAAATCCAAGTTCCTAAACATGATACTTCGAGTATGGAGTTTTTTTTTAATTTATTTTAAATCGCTTGACTCGCTGGTTATATCGCGACTTCATGAAGATACAAACCACCACATAATGAATTACATTTTAAATGTGCATGAGTCCAGACGACATTATAATTTGTCGTACATCTTAGTTTGTTTAATATACTTAAGTATAATTTCTTTGAACACGGGAGTGCTGATGGCGATACACATGTCCGGAACTTGCTAGTATTTTATTGTGCTAAGAGTTTTACAATTTGATTGTCTACTGCACTTTGACCCTGGCCACTCATTCAGTAGACAATCACTACAGATTATTTACATTTTACAATTTCCAATCAATAAATTATCTTGCTTCAGTTTTCCATGTCTCATTTCCCTTGTTTTTCACTTTTCACTTATTGATTGCATAACCTTCACACATTCACCATAGTTTTCCATTCAAGGTAAGATGCGCTACCTCTTACTTAGCTCTATCCATTGTCCAAAGCCATTTATTTTTTACTTTACACAAAAACTGTCCAATGCTTCTAGCGTCCTTGCACATCATTTCGATCATAAGCGTATTTCTATCCCCCTTCAATCACTTCTTAGTAAAAAATTCTTTTCTCCAAATTTTGTTCCTGGCACTTAAATACTATGTGTTCAATGTCTTCATTACCACCACATATCGGACATTGGTTCTGAGGAATACCCTGTCTTAACCCTCTTAGCCTCCATGCTCCGGTTCTTACCCATGCGATAGATTCTCTCTCGTATTTATTTACTATGTCTATATATTTTTCCTTACCCCATGTATTTTTCATTGGCCTATAATAAAATAATGAGCTCTTTTCTGCAATCTCACTGAACATGATTTGTATTTCTATATCTTCCAGTCTTTTCCTCGCCTTTTTCCAAACATTTTTCACGTTATTTTCTCTCCTTCTCCACATGTCTCCTAACCCATTTTCTCCAAAATGTTCCGTAAATTACTCACTCATCCATCATTCATTATGCTATTCTCTTGGTATATAATACATTGTCTTAACACATTACTTTCTCCTAGATTTAAAGTTCTGAACCAAAATTTAAAAGCTCTTTCCATTATCTTCCCCTTAGTCGCCACCCTGCCCATTTTTAATTGTGTTACCTGTCTTACAATTGCCCTCGGTAGCCCGAGTATTTCTCCACAAAACCTCCTGTGCACCTCATCTATACTTTCCCATCCTCTATCTAATCCCTATATTTCTATACCATACATCATTTTTGCCCCCACAACCATCTCATAAACTTTTTCCAGCCATTTAACATTTATATTGGGTACTCTATATTTGCAGCTTCTAATTGCTGCCATCGCCCCTTACTTATTTTGTTTCTCCCATTTATTACCTACATCTATTTTTACTCCTAAATAAATACAGTCAGGCACCGCCCTGTAATCTTTATTCTCTCCCTTCCACTTTTCATATTTGCTTAATTTTCTCCCGTTTTGAATACCACAATCTGTGTTTTCTCTTGATTCACTTTTAACCTACATTCTTTACAATATACATCAATTGCTTGAAATGATTGTTTTAAAACACTTAATCTCGTCTTGCACTCGTGTGTTGATGACAATCCAGAATCATATGAGGTACAGTAAGCGGACAATTACAGAAGTTACAAAGTGAAGGGGGATCATGAGATATAAGGTAGGAGTGGGTGATGGCTGCGTGTCATATGTGTAATCGTGTGAGAGCAACGTGGACCATGCGAGGAAGCGAAATCACTGAGTGTTTAGGAGAGGGAATGTCAAGCAGTTTACTTGTATTTGAGCTGTTCCAATGCTGCTTCCTTATCTGAGTGATCTTCTTGTGGATGTATCCGAAATCACAGTACGGTATTCTACAGATCTTTGGAGGATGCTTGGTGGCCTCTTTAGCTGCAACATCAGATCCGACGGGAGATGGAGTCCAGATAAGTTTGATATACACTACGTGATCAAAAGTATCCGGAGACCTGGCTGAAAATGACGTACAAGTTCGTGGCGCCCTCCATCGGTATTACTGAAAGTCATAATGGTGTTGTCCCACGCTTACCCTTCATGATAGCGTTCACTCTCGCAAGAACACTTTCAATCAGGTGCTGAAAGTTTTCTTGGGGAATGGCAGCCCATTCTTCACGGAGTGCGGAACTGATGAGAGGTATCTATGTAGGTCGGTGAGGCCTGGCACGAAGTCGGCGTTCCAAAATATCCCGAAGGTGTTCTATAGGATTCAAGTCAGGACTCTGTGCAACCAGTCCATTACAGGGATGTTATTGTCGTGTAACCACTACACCACAGCCCGTGCAGTATGAACAGGTGCTCGAACGTGTTGAAAGATGCAATCGCCATCCCCGAATTGCTCTTCAACAGTGGGAAGCAAGAAGGTGCTTGAAATACCAATGTAGGTCTGCGCTGTGATCGTGCCACGCAAAACGACAAGGGGTGCAAGCCCCCTCCAGGAAAAACACGACCATACCATAACACCACCACCTCCGAATTTCACTGTTGGCACTACACAGACTACACTACAGATGACGTTCACCGGGCATTCGTCATACCCACACCTGCCATCGGATTGCCACATAGTGTACCGTGATTCGTCCTGCACACAACGTTTTGCTACTGTTCAATCGTGTAATGTTGACTCTCCTTACACCAAGCGAGGCGTCGTTTGACATCTTCCTGCGTAATGTGTGGCTTATGAGCAGCCGCTCGACCATGGAATCCAAGGTTTCTCACCTCACGCCTAACTGTTATAGTAGTTGGAGTGCATCCTGATGCATTTTTGAATTCCTGTGTGATGGTCTGAATAGATGTGTGCCTATTAGTGTTTACAACCCTTCAAATGACGGCGGTCTCTGTCAATCAACAGACGAGGTCGGCCTGTACGCTTTTGTGCTGTACATGTCCCTTCACGTTTCCACTTCACTATCACATCAAAAACAGTGGACCTAGGGATGTTTAGGAGTATGGAAATCTCGCGTACAGACTTCTGACATAAGTGACACCCAATCGCCTGACCACGTTCGAAGTCCGCGAGTTCCACCGAGCGTCCCATTCTGCTATTTCACGATATCTAATGACTACTGAGGTCGCGGATAAAGTACCAGGCAGTAGATGGCAGCACAATGAACCTAAGATAAAAAAGGTATGTTTGTGGGGTGTCCGGATACTTTTGATCACATAGTGTGTTTACCAGTTTGAGATGCTGTGTTGTATAACATTAATAGTTCTGCAACCAGTAAATGAGACGAAGAGTTTTTGTAATGTAATGTACTCATAGGGTCCATGGATATGACAAAGGAGCCATACTGTGCGTTGTCTATGATGTATTCCACAACAAAGCGGATTGCATATAGCTCACACATGTAGACTCTGAGATAATTAGGTAGACTGTGTAGCATCTGTGATCAGGGGACACTACTGCGTGACCGCAGTTGTCATCAAGTTTACAGCTATTGTATAAATCGGAAATGAAGATGAATTTGATGTGTGGAGATACTGAACTAGAGATCTCAGTAAAGGATTTGCTGCACCTGGACATAAAGATGTCCATGGGCATAACAGTACGAGTGCATCAAATTTCAATGTGTACGATTAATTTAGTTTATGCTCGACCATGCGAAAATATACGACTGGGCCTAATTACAGTGAAGTGGCCACGTAACATTGTGAAAGCTCAAGTATTGATTATTCTACGTAGTACGTCTCACAACGCTAGCAACTTTGTTTGACACCGGTGCTACAAGGTCATTGTTTTATAACCATACATAAAGGAATAACGATTGTAATACATCACTCAAACGAGAAACGCATACTTATTTATTTCGGATACACGTCGAGCATAAACAGTCGTATGAAACTTGACTATAATGGTGATTAAAACGCTCGTTTGATAATTATAAATATATTACATTATAATAATAATACTCGCGTTTTAATTACTAGCATTATAGTCTCGTTCCATAATATGCTATTATTTTACGAGTATTTAGTGACCGCTCTTACTGCATTTGGCACCATAGGTGGTGGAACCTATTATACATGAAATGATAATTGAGAAAGGAAACTTGGGAAGGAAACGTTACAAGCCTAAGCTTTGCCTATCTCTCTGAAATTTACCACTTATGAGGACGAGGAAAACCTAGAGAAAACTTCAACCAGGGAGGAGGGTCCTGATGGGATTTGAACCGCAAACCTCCCGTTCACGATTCCGAGCCTTAACTTGCCAGTTCTATGATTAAGATAATATAAAATATGAAATATATGCTGAATGACAAAAGGTTATATTTGACAATGATTCCCCAGAGTTGTGTCCCTCTGTTCTTGATTTGCAGTAACATAAAATTCATTCAGAATTTAAAACTTTTCTCATATTATTTACGCAAAAATTCAACACATGCATGAAGCTAAGGATACTTAGTAAGAATAGTTATTTTTATAGCATAAGAATTGTTAAAATATCCCATTTCATTGGAGTTGGTTGAGTTTTTTAAAAATCTTCACCTTACAATTTCAATAGATGTCTGACTCAAGTGTGCAATTGATATTTGGCCTGATTATGCATACAAGTACACCCGTGTGCATGGAATTGTGTAGATATAATGGTTTATGTTAGTCAGGAAATACTATCATTAGTAAACAAATACTGATCCGTGTTCATAGATTAATGTTTAAGTGCCAGACTATTGTAATCAAACTAATAGGAGACAGGCTCAATCTGGACAAATTTTCCGCACTCCTTCCCTTTCGCCGCTCACCTAGGTCTAATCTTTACTCATAGGATAATGCGCGTGTGTCGGATTTGAATTCAAACCAATAGGTGATTGCCTCACCCAGGGTTGGTGTGAAAAACTCTTGATAAGTTTTTTCTGCCAACATTAATTAAAGAAAGACAATAGATCGACACGTTTCATGCACTCGAACTGTAAAGAGACAAATATTTTTTGAAGCAAAAACCATCACTTAAAATGTATTGTGTGATATATACACCAACAGATGGCAGCAATGTCGTAGCTTCTTTTTCTATGATGGCTGCGTGCACGTAATAATACGTTATAGCTTTGTCAAACTGTAGGGCATAAAACGCATTTTTCCCTAATATAAGTACACATGAGAACCAAACACAATAAATTAGGTATCGGTGGAGAGGAATTATTCATAGAGTACCTCACGCGCATTGAATTTTTCAAATGACTTTCTGAAGCTAGTAAACTCCAATCGAAAAAAAACTAAAACGACTGCCTTAGCCAACGTCTGTATTCAACCCCAAAAATAAATGACATCAGAAAGTTTTGTTTGGAATTAAAAAAATGTCTAATTGTGTTGCATTCACAGAATTTCTCAACTCACTCTTCTACAAAATCTTATTCTTGTCAATACAGACAAATCTTCATACTGACGCATTTCGTGTTGGTATAAGAAAATGCAGCAGTATAAAACGATAGTCAAATGTCGGTCGCTATGTGATGGCTTTGAAATTCTGATCTCTGAACACGAAAACGAAAAGAAAAGAAAAAAAAAGACTAGGGGTTTTCAGTTGGAGAAAGCTATAGAATATTTGAAAATTCAAAACAATAACAAAGAAAATCTGGAAAATGGCTTTGATAGCATAGGAGTAGTTAACGTGTACGCCTAGCACCTAGACCACTAATGGTTCTTTTGTTCCTCCCCGAGAGGAACGGATGAGAGAACCGCAGGAGACGTATGTGTAGCAGAGCAAGGTCAGCGCAAGTCGACAAAAAGTTTACTAATAGTTCCAGACCACGGCCACGTGAGGATCACTCGGAGACGTCTCTGTTAGTCGGACCGGGGAAACACGGCCCAACAGTGGAGGCTCAACAGGCTTCCCTCCAGCAGGGACGACAAGAAGTTCCAAATCGCAAGTCTCTGCGCCATCTGCCCGGCACCGACCGAACCACAGCCCCGGATCAATCTGAAACATGAAATGAGAGGAAATTGGGGTAAAGGAAATCCGTGGTAGAATATCACTCAAGCATTCAACTTTTTCGTCCAAGGAAAACCTCGAAAAAACCCATGGTCAGAGTGGCCGGTCATCGGGAATAGAACACAAGACCTCCCGAGTGCGAGTTTCACATGTTGCCGCGGAACCATCTCGTTCGGTTGGAAAATGGCTAACGTCACATAGGCTGTGTACTTTTCCATTACCTTACACTACTTCTCCACATAGTCACTACCGTTATTCAGGCACAAGAAACCAGTTTTTGTATGCCTTCATCAAAGAATGATGCCGCCTGTGATGAAAGCCAAGTCCGCACTTCTTGTTTCAAGTGCCAAATCCGGACTGTGTGGAGGTTGTTCGAATTGTTCCCAACCAAATGATGCAATCAGATCATGAGTTTCTTTTGCTGTGTGTGGTAGGGCATTGTCACTCATTATTGTTTCCCCATAAACCTCACACAGTTGGCAATGAATGTTTGCTGGTGTAACATTTCTCGCATTCAAAAAATGAGTTGCTTATCTGACTTCAAACTCGCCGGGTCGTTCGAAACGCTCTTACAACAGGAAAACACAAAGCGACCATCGCTCACAGCTGCTTCTGGGGGAAGTGATCGCGCATGCTCAAAATCGCGACTGCAGCAGCAAAATATTAAAACGGTACTCACTTTAAAAACACGCTTGTATGAAGCCCGGACTTAAAGTACTAACAGATTGTAAGTCGGCATTGGGGTGTGCTATATCTGAAAATGCTTTGAGAACGCCTTGTGGTTTAACGGGAGAAAATTTAGTCGGTTGGGAAATTTAATGTGTTGCCGGCATATTACCAGTGTAGTTCAGTTGCTCAGAACAATGGCAAGAAACACCGAATATCCTGACGCTGACCTCTGACACATCTGTGTTGTTCCTGGCAGTTGCTTCAGGGGACTCAGAGTCCCGGGTTCAATGGTTGGGTAGCAGGGATTTGGAATTTGTTTTGGTAGAGGTGAGGTTCTGGTTTTCAGGGGTGGTGACACTGCCTTGATGATATTAATAATACTGCCGGCGAAGTTTGATTTTATTTCTTTATTTGGTTACGAATATTTCTATCTGGTCGACCCGCCACCTTCGTCGTCGAAACCACTGTTATTCTTATCACTTTCGAAGTCGCTACTTATGTGTTCCTCCGACTATCCCTCGAATTGCCTAGGTTTCACAACTTCATTTTCACACTATAAACTTTCTGATTATTTTCTTCTTATTTTGTTTCGTCAACCGTCCTCCTGGTTAGTTTGTACCGGAATGTATCTCGGCGTTTCTTTTCCTTTTTCACGCCTTTCGCCAAACTTAGAATTTTCCCCCCACCTTTCTGATGTTTTACGTTCAAACGTATCATGTGATGCATACGCGATCTTTTGAGTGGCTATCATTTTTGTTTCTTGATTTTATTATTGGCTACCCCCACTTGACAACTTTCACATTTGATTCTTACAGCTTATTTTGAGTTTTAAAATCTTCCCACGAATATTCTTAGATCGTAGATAAGGCACGTATACTTTCTGACCCTGCTAAGCTTTGAAACCGTTGTAAACTACACGTCCGAGCCAACGTACAAAGGCGAAACTTCCGGTAGGCTTGTTGTCGCCCATAGCAGGTAGATACATCTGCTTCGAGGAAAACAAAACTGGTTTTTCTGCCTTTCCGACAAAACCCATTCCTAATATGAATTCAACACATTTTTGTCTTTATGTTCGATCGTATATTATTATTATTATTATTATTATTATTATTATTATTATTATTATTTCTCCTGGGTCTCGATAACCAGCTTCAATCCGTGGTTCAAATCAGGCATTAATATTAAAATTTTCAGTCGGATTCTACCTTTCCAATTCGTATACTGTATATGAAAAGCTCTTGATTTAAATTGGTTCTTGAGAGCCTGGAAAATACGCTATGAAACTTCTGAACTTACTTATATACTTTCTTATTGTTTTCTGTATACAGTTTAAAGATAAACTGGTTTCACGGCTTAAGCCGCTGGCCAAAGTCATATAATAAGAATATTAATTCACTTCAGTAGCCGACGAGTTGCACCAAAAACGCTTGTTACATTTATATTGCCGTTACTTAGTTTGGACATAAGCAAAACAATGTAAACAGGTCCATGGACACGACAAAAGCTCTATAGTGGAAGCTTAATAGCTTAATGTACAGAGAATATTTAAAGAATCCGGCGAAATGTTCCTCTTTGAAGTTCTCTAATGGTAGATGGCGAAAAAAAAGCGACGATAAAGATAAATTGAGAGCTACAAGATGTGTGGGTAATGCAAAGAATTGTGCTGGTGTTAGACAGTGAAGGAATTCAGTATAATTAGGAAATCCATGCGAAAATCAGCTCTCTCAACAAACAATAGCAAAGCATACTTAATGTATTTTGTAAATCTCAATCTTCACAAACTGCTTTGTTCTCGTGTCCAAGAAGTAAAAGCAAATTGACATACACCATTGCCACAATAATACGCAGGTGATAAGGATTAGAGGTCTGTACGGGACGAAATTCTTAGGTTAGACATTACCCGGCCCGGCCCGGAACCGATCCTTCAATGTTATTTTACATAAAATTATTGTATAGTTATTGATTCTTATAAAGATAAGAAGCCGGAGCAGAGCACAGACAGTAAGCCACAACGGTCCTTTTGTTTCTACCGTGACCCCTGGGAGGGATAAGGGGAGAGAACTGAAGGTTCGATGACGACGGGCGCAATCGTGAATGGGATCCCTAACGTTTCCAGATCGAACGAAGTCGACTATGCCCGGGCCCACCTACAAGACTCGAACCTCCGGCGGTTCTCCAAGGCGCGGAGGGGGACTCGACACGTCGACCTATATCCACTGCCGTTTGTGAAAAGTGCAACACCAAGAAATAATTTCCGGAATAACTCCAAATTTGGTGGAAGTGCAGAAAAGTGATTAGGTTTGCAGAGATATGGGGTATACGTAGACCGAGCAGAGCCCTCTTGTGTCGGTCCGACAAGGCCAGTGTTGCTCCCAGTATAGTCAGTGCAAAGCTGTCAAACAAGGTGGAATCAATAAAGAAGTGCAAGTATGCCTCGTCGACGTCAAAAGGAGCCATATCAGCATGTGAGTGAGTTCTTAAGGGGCAGAATGATCGGTCTCCTGGAAGCGGGTTTGTCATACCGTGACATTTCGGCTCGTACAGGGCATGATGCTACGACAGTGATGCATGTGTGAAAGCAGTGGATAGATGAAGGTCGTACGTAGTGAAGAGCGGGTACTAGACCACGGAACATGACCACAGCACGGGATGACCGCATGGGCATAACGGACCGTTCAACTCCTTCCACAGTGTTGGCTCGAATCTGGAGCACTGAAACAGGTGTGAACTTGTCCGCATCAACGGTTCGTCGCCGTCTGCTGCAGGTTGGACTGGTTGCATGCATGGCATTACGTCGGCTTCCATTGTCCAGAAACCACAAGCTCCTCCGACTGCAATGGGCACGTGAACACTGTCACTGCGATGCTGAGTGCATAAATTTAGTCTCTTCGGATGGTCCCGCTCCAATGTGCCCTACATTGATGGCCGCATACGTGACGGCGGTACCGTGGTGAGCGCAACCTGGAGGGCTGAATTTTTGAGCGGAATAGCGGACAAACACCAGCTGTGATGGTTTGGGGCGCCATTGGTTACAACAACCGATCTCACCTCCTACGAATTGAGGGCACTTTGAACAGCAACCGGTACCTAACGGTGGTTGTAGAGCCTGAGGTACTCCCTCTGCTTCAGGCATCTCCACAGGCCACATTCCAACAGGACAATGCCCGGCCACATATTGCGAGGAATGTACAAACCTTCTTCGAAGAGCGACGGGTACCATTGCTTCCCTGACCTGCACGTTCGCCAGACATCGAACATGTCTGAGATATGGTTGGTCGGCACCTGGTGCGTCACGGTACTTCACTAACCAGTGTCACAGATTTGTGGGCTCTATTACAAACTGCGTGCAGGTAAATCCTTCAGGAACTTATTCAGAACCTTTTTGATTCAATGCCACAGCGTATAGCAGCTCTAATTGCAGCGCATGAAGGCCGCACAAAATACTGAATATTAGGACTCAAAGGTCATGTATAGATTTGAAAAGTTGATCCTTTGTTACTTGTCATGTACCTAAGATGTGGTATTAAATTCATTGAATTCATGCGTTTCCTTCTTGGTGTTGCAATTTTCACAAACGGCAGTGTAGATTATTTACAGATTTAAACCCCCCGAATGGGCACTGGTGCAGCCAGCTCCACTCCCCATGTGGGCTTAAACATCCCCTGGGAGGCCCGGAACTAGGAGACTGTCCCCATTCCGGGGACGAAGGCTTCCAAGAGCATCCTTTTCCCCTGCTATGCACACGTTGAGAGCTCCCGCCGACACGTACAACCTTGAATGAGACCAAGCGGATTAGAGATGCAGTGAAATGAGAATGGAGGTGAAATACAGGAGCAGGAAATTCGGGGGGTCTTAATGATCTTTCCCAGAATTAGCCCAGCGACTCCGGGAAACACCTGAAAAAAACCGTGGGTCAAGAATGTCGGCCACGGGAATCGAACCCACGACCTCCGAATGCGGCCCACAGACTTTACCGCATGATCCAGTCCGCTCGGTTATGCATTACATTAATTTTATATTCATCTTGTTTTAAAATTAAGACCGAGCTCGGCGCGCGGATTGGACCGGGTCGGGCCTAGGGCCGAGCCAGGTCACTGGAATAGTGGATTTCCGAAAATTTATGCAGTAACATTTACTTTTCTATTTCCTTCTTAGTCGGTAGAGGAAACATTGCCTACCACCCAAAAAAATCGATATCAAAATTTCAAAGGAAATACGTGTTTTGACAACTACAGAACTCAAAAATATAATTTTTACTTTATCTGTTACTTGCAAAAAGTACTTACTCTTAAGTAGAGGAAGTATCTATTGTAGTTTACCCAAAAATTCCATGTCAAGATCACATCTGTAACACATGTTTTAAGGAATCCAGAATTAAAAACAGAGAATTCATAGAAAAAGGACAGTGTGTGCTGTAAACAGCATAACTCAAAGATGAAATGTATGATAAACAGCAAACTTGGTGCTTAAGATGAGACACAAGATCCTTCCACCCTAAAAAATGCTCAAAATGGTTTTATTTTCTCAAAAATGGCTTAACAATTTTGATGAAGATATCATATAGAGCTTGCGGCATAAGGCAGTTAACCGAAAATGCAGTTCAGTGTTTTTATAGCTTTAATGGTTTGTCCTACTGAAATTGTTGCATACTCCTCATTATTACCAAAATTGTTTTTAGAATTCTTGTTGAATTAAATTCCTTAAATGCTGTAGGTTTGATGGTTTTGTAACGAAAACATTATCTTGCTATATCCCCCACATTGAAAAACCACACATGTGAAGTATTATACCCCGCCTTCCTATCCACTCTTCAAAAACTGTCATTCAAAATGCACGGAGTGCGGTGGAGCACCGTCTTGCTGCCAAATGAGATTTCTTTCGTACAGCTTCAAGCACAGGGGTGTTGTCTAATTCCATAATAACTCGTCTTAACATTTCAAAATACCCTTTCGCAGTCACGTTCCCATCGAAAATATAAGGGCCCATTACTCCTTTACTGCGTATACCTGCCCAAAACGTAACTCCAGAAACATTTTAGGGGACAAGGTAGTCTGAACACATAAAATTACACCTTAAGTGAGTTAAATTACCACTGCTTTTAAAGTTCTCAATGGTTATTCCTGAAATTTTTAGGATTTACTCTATACATCACGAGAAGTATTGCAAGTGGTTGTTTGCATTAATAGCTTTTATAGTTCAGTCCGTAAAAATTATTTCATTCATCAGGAAAATAACAAAATTTACTCTTAAAACATACGAATTCATGTACCTTTTTCTCTGATACTACTTGCAACACAGTATCACGCTTGTGCATGCATGTTCTTAGTATAATCAGCTCTCTTTTGAACCTCAATTATTTAGTGATGTATATCAGTTCACTAAAAGTTCAAAAAAATTAATTGCAAAGTAAAAATGTGGAAAATTTGCAATGCTGTTGTTTTTTAATACCACTAATATACATTATAAAAGTATGATTGTGGTTCAGAAAGTTTAACTATGTTGTATACATGTACTGAAAATTTCAGCTCCCTAACTTTCATACCTTTTGAGAAAAAGGTACATAAGTATCCAAAAATATTCTTTTGAGAAAACCGAATTAAAAGCTTGAACATTAAAATTCTGACACAGTTCGGAACATTCCAGGATCATAATCATCTGCACCTTTATTCCTAGATTGCTTCAGCTTTTTTGATTGCCTGGCCTCTTTTTTTAATTGCTGAACTGCTCGCTGGGTATGATATAGTCGTTCGTTGTTGAAATATAAAAAAATGTTCTAAAAAGGGGCAAGTTTAAAGGAATGCATCCTAGCATTTAAATGGTATTTAAATGTCTTAAAACCTCTTATTCCCCAAAAGGTATATATTTTCTGAAACTGGAAATAATAGAGATTTTATTGGTGCCTAAAACAAAAAATGTGATTTTTGACCATTTAAGAGTATCTTGTCCCCTTAACTACTCCTCAATAACAAATCGTGGATTTTCAGAAGACCAGTACACGCAATTTGTTCGTTAACTCTTCCATTTAACTTAAAACTTACCTTATGAGGCTACAGAATTCTTTTGTATTCACTTTCACTGCGAATCACATACCATTCATAGGATCATCCTAGTTTAAAGCGTGTAGTAATGTAAGCTTATAAGGCATTCAGACGTAATGTTTTTAACATTTTCGTAAACTTCTGTCAGAATATTGCAGTTCCTTAGAAGCTCCTCTTGCAGATAGGGAGAGTGAACGAACGCCTGTGCAACGAGCTGCAGATTTCCTTCAGTAGTTGCTAATTTTGGGCAGCCAATGCGTGTTGGTCAGGTACAGAACCTGTCACCTCGAACCTGCGATTTAATTTGTTGATAGCTTCTCTGCATTGTCTCTGCGTATGCGGGAACTTTTCAATGAAAGATCGCCTTACATCTTCATAATTGTGATTAAATTTCCACCACATCTGTAAAGCAAACACGCGCTGTTCTATAGGCAATTTTCTATTCATAATGTACACTTTTCATGCTAACAGTGAATACACAAATGAAGCCAAGGCCCAGATTGTCACTTGCTAATAACAGAATAGTGCTGCCATCACTCTTTAAACAAATTTCACTACGCAGAGGTTTCTCGATTTTTCAATGTGAGGGATATGAGGCAGTATTTTTAACACTTAAATGATTTCAGTCTAATTATATAATATATAAATTCAATAACAGCCCGCCTTGAAGCAATATGTGCATATAATAATTTGTAAAATGTATGTAACAGTCATTGCATACGCTTATATTATTGTATACATGTTCAATAATGTTATGTGAATATATTACGTAATTTAATAATATAGGAGCTGTGAGAATAATAGGTTAAACGTTGCTAACAATGAGGTAAACTTGAGGCAATAATGAGTTTGAGAGTTTAACAATACTACTTCTGATACTTGGAAGCAATAATGTAATTTTAGTGACAGTTTATAAAATAGCCAATCAACAACCAGACAAAGCTTTAGTTAAATGAAGGTATTCTATTGGAGTAGGATTAGCCAATCAGAAACTGAAAAGGAGAAAATTTTATAAATTTAGAGTTCAGATGCCTACAAACAGTCTTCCTAACCGGACGCGAGACACATCCTCGAGAGATTTAATATGTGTTCGTGTGAGACAAAAATAAGTTTACGAGTTAAAAAGTGCAAGTATTTAATAAAAACATCTCACAGCTCTCTCTCTCTCTATCAGTGAAGTGTTATTTAAATCGTATCAAGTATTAATAAAATGAGTTAAGTAAGCTAACAGTCTGTGTAAGCCTACATTCTTGTCGCATCACAACCCTGCTACGAGAAACGTGTCTCTAATACAATAATACTGACGCAGCCGAGGCAAACATAAATATTTCATACTTAAAGAAACAGCCAAATTACAAAGTTAATATTTTTAAACAATTGGGGCGAAAGCTACCGGAAACTGTTTGCTATACGTGCCGTTACAACGAACTTCAAGTTCCACCCCAACAGTTGAATATAATACAACTCCTACAATAAATTAACGTAACAAACCATCTTCAATACAATTTTCTTCAAATATTACTTAATTAAGTAGCTAAAATTTCATTTTGGACAGAAAATGTGCAGGGGTTAACCTGTATTTAGGTTAATTAAATGCCATATAAATAGTATATCTTGAATTTTCTACGAATAGCCTCTAAAGATGTCTTCATTCTAAAAATGAATTCTGTATATCTGGTAAACCTATGAAGTATCTAGGCAAAGAGTGCACATAGTGTTAGAACATAAGATTTATAGCTAAAAACATTTTTTGAGTCATTGAGAACTTCGATATAACCTTTGTTATTTATTTGAATTTTCAACTATTATTTTATAATTTTTAATTTCCCTACCACGTACATAGTATCTAGAGAAGGTATTGCATTCCACTCAAAAATTTCCATACCGAGATTTCACCGGAAATATATGTTTTGAGGCCCCCTGAATGGAAACATGTCTGTGTGTGTGTGTCTTTGAACAGCATAACTCAGAAACGAACAGTCGGATAAACACCAAACTTGGTATTTGGGTTCAGCATCTTCCAGAGATGCGACACAAAGATTTTCAAGAAAATCCCCCCACCCCAGATTACCCTTTACATGGAACATTTTTTGAAAATTTTAATTTTCTCAGAAATAGCTCTAACGATTTTGATTAAAATATCACGTGTTTAAGATATTTTCATGACAAATGAAATGTATATCTTGAATTTTCTGGGAATGTCTCCAAAAGTATTCTTCATTGTGAACGACTTTTGCATAACTGGTAAACCATAAGAGATAGACAAACGTTTACTACACAAAAAATGTAGATCGCGTTACAATACACAATTTATGTGATATACATTATTTTGTTGAGTGAACCGTTTTCGAGATATTTCTTGTTATTCCTTAAATTTTCCAATACTTATACTTTTTTCTCAAATTCGTTATTCATGTTTTTTGTGCTGGACATGCAAAGAGAATGGAATACACATAGCAACCAGCTCTTAAAATATTTAACTATCGCTTAAAGCCTACCAATTCTCCTTGCATCTACAAGAAAATTAGCAATAAGATTAACATCACGAATAACATGAAGCATATGGAGAATAAGCATTTGTAAAAATAGTTTGTACAAGAGTAGAGAAAGTCATGCGAGTGTAACACATCAGATTCTTTTAAAAAAATGGCTCTAACCGTTTTAATTAAAATAGCATTTATTAACGATATTTACATAACAAATAAAATGTATATCCTACATTCCTCTTCACCCGTAAGGAATTTTGTATAATCTTGTATAACTGGTAAACCATAAGCAATAGACGAGAACGTACCACACAAAAAATATAGACTTCTTTAAAACACACAATTTATTTCAAAATAAATTTCTTTTGCATCATAATCCGTTTCTGTGATATCTGTTATTAAAAGTTCAGTACTTTTTATTTTAAAGCCGAATTGATTTTCAGTTGTTTATCGCGATTGCAGGGAAGCAGTATGGAATTTTAAGGTCAGCATACAGCGTCCAGTTCTTAAACATTTGACTATCGCTGTTCTCTTTGTATGTATAACGAACAGTAAGCTTTAGTAAGAATAGATTTTATATCCACTAATAACGATAGAGGGTAAAGGAAGTCATGTGAATGTATCACATCAAGGAAATATGTAATAAAACTACTTGTTTAAGCATCTATCTCGATTAAGTCGAAGTGGATAGAAGAATAAGGTTTACTAGAACAGTCTGTAGAAGAGTGAGTGTAGAAAGGCGTATCATTTTCTCTGAATTATATCTCATGGATGTTGCCTGTTCAAAAAGGAAAAGTTATTCGTCTAATGTTTGACTGGTTGTCTATAGTTTCTTTCCAGCCGGCGCTAATAGGCCACCTGGTGTAATGCAGAATCACCACTTAACCTATAGACCTCTACGCCCGTTCCATCCTTTAAGCTCTATTTATGTGTAAATCTAGAGTTAGTCTACCAGTAAACTTCGCCTGGTAGGAGGTAATGATACCCGCACTAGCGCTAGCAGTAATGCGAATAAGGACTTTGTATTTACACTCGTAGCAGTCAAGCGGGATCCTGTTGAAATCCCCAACATTTAGGATTTCCTTCCCAAGCTCTAGTTTAAAGCAGACATGCTAAGCTATTTGTTGAATCCAAGTATGGAGAAAATTAAATCACTTTCGGTTTAAGAAGTCGTGATTTTAAAGTAAGTAATGATAGTTGTATTAAAAAATCTGATGTGTTGCACTCACGTGACTTTCTATACTCTTGTACAAACTATTTTTACAAATACTTATTCTCCATATGCTTCATGTTAATCAAGAAGTTAATCTTATTGCTAATTTTCTTGTAGATGCAAGGGGAACATGATAGGCTTTAAGCGATAGTCAAATCTTTTAAGAGCGAGTTCTATGTGGCGCATTCCATTCTCTTTGTATGTCCAGGACATAAAAATGAATAACGAATTCTCATTTGAGAAAAATTATTGGAAAATTTAAGGGAATAACAAGCAATATCTTAAAAAATCGTTCGTTCAACAAAAACAAAAATGTATATGACATAAACTGTCTATTTTAATGCGATCTACTGTTTTATGTAGTAAAATTTCGTCCATCTCTTATAGATTACCAGTTATGTAAAAGTCGTTCACAATGAAGAATACTTTTGGAGACATTCCCAGAAAATTCAAGATATACATTCATTTGTCATGAAAATATCTTAAACATATTATATTTTAATCAAAGTCGTTAAAGCCATTTTTGAGAATATTAAAATTTTCGAAAAATGTTCCATGTAAAGGGTAATCTGGGGTGAGGGGATTTTCCTGAAAACCGTGGTGTCGCATCTATGGATGATACTGAACCTAAATACCAAGTTTGGTGTTTATCCGACTGTTCGTTTCTGAATTATGCTGTTCACAGGCACACACGGACATTTTTTCCAAAAATGCCTTTTTTTGATTCAGGGGGTCTCAAAACATGTATTTCCGGTGAAATCTCGGTATCGAATATTTGGGTGGAATATAATACTTCCCCTATTTACTATTCGTAGTAGAGAAAGCAAAATAGCCTCATATTTCCTTGGTCTCTCAGCGGTTTTCATAAACGTTGTTTATGTGTATGAGATAGTTTTTATTTGTATTTCTTTACCTAGTAGATAAAAGAAGCTACTACATTCCACACAAAAAATCGGCGGAAATAGCTGATTTGAGGCTCCCTGAATCCAATAAAGTGACCTCGCGCTCGTGTATTTGAACAGCATAACTTGAAAAGTCGTAAATACAAAACTTGGTATTGAAGTTCAGTATATTCCAAAGGCGATACAAAGATTTTTAAGAAAATTCCCAAGATTCCCATACTAGCGTTTACATAGGAAATGTTTGGATCTGTTTTTTTTTTTTTTTTTTTTTTTTGCTCTATCTCTCAAATACTGCTCCAAGATTTTGATCAAAATACCGTATGTTAAAGATGTAAAATGAATATCTTTATTTTCTCGGAATATTCTGTTAAGTCCTCTTCATTTGGAAGGAATTTTGTATAATTTTGTGCAACTGATAAATGTTAAGGAATAGACACATACGTAAACGCAGTTTATTGTGGCATCAGTAATTTCCGAGATATTTGTAATTACCGTTTTGAATTGTTCAATTCAGTTTCATTGTTTAAGGTGCTGTACCTATTCTGTTGCTTCTGCCAGTATCATAGAGGTTTGGCCAGTAGATTTTAAATATGAAATGAAACTATTTCTACAACTGTTTATCTTCACTCATACGATGTAGATTGAAAAATAATCTTTCTCAGGTGTAGTTTGCAGAACTTAAATAAAACAAGCTATATTCGGTAGAGAAAATCGTGTTGATGTTACACATCATATCCTTTAAGGAGCTGCCGTTAATCAGTTGTTTCTGGCGATATCATAGAAAGCCTATGGCATTTCAAAGCAGCATAAAGTTATTCGCTTTTAAGCATCTATCAAATCGGTTTCCTCTGTTTAACTTTACGCATTTGTCATTGTACAGGGAATAGGCAGTAAAATTTGGATGTGATACATTCAAATGACATTCTCTATCCTCTAATGTTTATTAGTGGATATATAAACTATTCCTTTAGGTTTATTATGTTTAATTCCATTATGTTTTATAAATAAAGGCTGATTATTAATTCAGAATTTTATGTAAAAGATATGTTAAAAATGGTTTCCTTAAGAAATTTAAATATTTTTATTTATATTTTATATTATTTTTCTACTAAAGCTTAATTTTCTATCTACTTAATTTCAATCCAAATAAACCTTTACAGAAATAGCTACATTACACATTTCGTTATAGATACAAAGAGAACAGCGATAGTCAAATGTTTAAGAACTGGTCGCTATATGCTGGCCTTAAAATTCCATATTGTTTCCATGACATTGCGAGAAACAACTGAATGTTGACAGGACTTCAAGATATTGACCAAGTAATTAACAATTCGAATCTTTAATAACGGATATTTTAGAAACGGCGTATGCTGCAAAAACGTATTTTAAATAAATTGTGTGTTTTAAACAGATCTACATTTTTTTGTGTAGTGCGGTTTCTTCTATCGCTTAACGTTTACCAGTTATACAAATTTATAAAAAATTCCTTCCGAATGAAGAGGACTTCCCAGGCTATTCCCAAAAATTCAATATATATACGGTTTATTCGTCATGCAAATATTCTTCAAAATCGTTAGAACCACTTTTATAAAATAAAAAACTTCGAAAAATATTCCTTGTAAAGGTTAGTTTTAGTGGAAGAGTTCTTTGCAAATCCCCATGTCGCATATTTGAAAGATACTGAACCTGAATACCAATTTTGGCATTAATCTGACATTTCATTTTTGAGTTATGGTGTTCATAGACATACACATATGTGCCTTTTTTTTGAAAATTCCTTTTTTGGATTCAAACATGTATTGGTTTGTCTCATAAGTTCGTTAGGTTTGCTCGCAAGTTCCATCTATAGCGCCTAAAAACCCTGAACCCTCTGTACACTCAAGTTATCCTAGTTACCTAACCACCTCAATGAATTAGAAAACAACAACAGGCTCACTATTGGATGTGTCAGTGTGTATTTGTGACTGACGTTGGATAGAACAGCGTGAAATTGTGTTTACAAACAATGGAAAGCAAAAAGGAACATTTTCGACATGTTATGCTGCTTTACTATCGTAAGGGTAAAACCACCTCACAATACCGGTATAAAATTTGTGCTGTGTACGGGAAGATGCAGTAACGAAGCGAGCATGTCAAAAGGGGTTTAGTCGATTTCGAGCTGGGAATTTCTCTCAATGGACGGCCTATGGTTACGGAAGTGGAAAGAATTCATGAAATGATAGTCAACTATCCACGAATTACAACTCGGGGGTTGGCATTGGAGCTCAATTTATCTCGTGCTACTGTAGCCAGGATATATTGCAATATATTGTCGACAATAATGGTGTATCCTGCAGGAAATAAATAGTTTGCTTACAAAACTTAACTGCCGTAGTTATTTTTCTTTTGAACTACCTTCTGTTTAAAGTTTGTGAACAGAAAGTGCGACAACTACGCTGTCGTAGCTATGCTGCGGGTGAGGTGTTCCCAGGCGTTCTTGGTGATTGAAACGTAACGAAAAGCGAACGAACCTATGAGACAACCCTATATTTCCGGTGAAATCTCGGGTCGAATTTTTAAGTGGCATGTAATATGTTCTATACCTAATTTTTACGTAGTAAAAGCATTTTTACAAAAAGATCCGTGTGTGTGACCGTGTGTCTGTGAACAGCATACCTTCAAAACGAAAAGTCGGATAAATGTCAAACTTTATATTTAGGTTCAGTATCTTTTAAACTTGGACACGAACATTACCGAGAATATTCCCCCATACCAAACTCTACCTTGCATGGAACATTTTTCGTAAATTTTGATTTTCTCAAAAATGGCTCCTGCAATTTTAATTAAAATATCATATGTTTAGGATACTTTCATGGCAAATCAAATGTACATCTTGAAATTTCTGAGAATGTCTCAAAAACTCGTCTTCATTCTGAATGAATTTTTGCATAACTCGTAAACCGTAAGAGATAGACAAAGTTTTGCTGCACAAAAATATAGATCTCGTTAAAACACACAATTTAGGTCATATACACTTTTTTGTCGAGTGAAGCATGTCAGAGATATTCCTTGTTGTTTGTTTGAATTTTTCAATACTTATACTTTTTCTCAAATGGAAATTCGTTATTCGTTTTATTTGTTATATCCTGGACATACAAAGAGAATGGAATGCTCCATAGCAACCAGGTCTTGAAAGATTTGACTATCGCTTAAAACCCACCATATTCCCCTTGCACTTACAAGAAAATTAGTAAAAGTTTATCTCGATTAACGTGAAGTAGATGGAGAATAAGCGTTTGTAAGAATAGATTTACAACAGTAGAGAAAGTCATGTGAGTGTAACACATCAGATTTTTATTTCTCGCTCCCTGGCTGTTGTTTCAGCGATGCGACTGTTAGTAGTCGGAAACGTATAAATAGCCTGTGTTTAATGACCCTTGTTCTGAGCATGTTTATAAACACAATAATACCATGGAAACGAAGTGTGGTTATGTAGTAACATACATAAACGCGTCGGCTCTTTTCGAAATGTAATTGCCTTTTAATAACAAGCGAGCATTTAAACGACATATCTCTTAAAGGTCCTGCAGAACTCTGTGCTAGCGTTTTACAACCACTCTCGTCAAGAACTAATAAACGAGCATCAGCAGATATGGTTTACGTCAGAGAAAGTAAACAAGTTAGTCTTCAAAGGAAGAAATATACCCTTTATCCACCACTCTCTGCCAGTATTGCAGATGTAGCGTCATATAAGTGTCCTGAGAAGTAATATTCATTCACAGTTTCACTATCTTTACTCTTACCTACAGTACATAGTGAGGCAGTATTTTTAACACTTAAATGATTTCAGTTAATTATATAATATATAAATTCAATAGCAGCTCGCCTTAAAGCAATGTGTGTATGTAGAAATATATAAAAAGTGTATATTACAGTCATGGTATATGTTTATATTATTGTATCCATGTGTAATAATGTTATCTGAATGTATTATGTAATTTAATAATGTAGGAGTTGTGAGAAATAGGTCAAAAGTTGCTGACAATGAGATAACAATGTGGTAACCTTGAGGCAATAATGTAATTTGTGATTGTTGGAACCAATAATGTAATTTTAGTGACGGTTTATAAAAAACAGCTCATCGACAAACACAAAAAGCTTTAGTTAAATGAATGTATTCTATTGGATTAGGAATAGCTAATCAGAGACTTGAAATACAGAAATTTACAACTTTAGGCGGTTGAAATCAATTCAGTTGGTTGCAGACAGAGTTACTACCCAGAGGCAAAAAGTGTCTTCAAGAAATTTAATACGTATTCATGCGAGACAAAAATATTTTAACGTGTTAAAAAGTGCAAGTAATTAATAAAAGAATCTCACAGCTCTCTATATCAGTGAAGTGTTATTTAAATTGTGTCAAGTATTAATAAAAGGAGTGAAGTAAAATTATAATTTGTGTAAGTCTACATTCTTGTCGCACCACAACCTTACAAAGAGAAACATGTCTCTAACAAAAATACTGACTGCCGAGGCAAACATAAATATATAATATTTAAAGAAACAGTCAAATTAGTTAATAGTTTTAAACTTGGGACAAAGGCCACCTGAAAGTACATTTGGGGCGAAGGCTACCAAAAAGTGCGGTTGAAACTACTTCAAATGTTCGGCTCCCCAACAGTTGAAATATAATACAACTCCTTCAATACAAACAACTTCAAATTGGCTTTCCATACGTGAAGCATAAAACTTTTTCAAATTGGCTTCCATGCTTGGGGCTAATAACGTAACAAACCATTTTCTTCACAATATAACCCAAAAATGAAAATTCCGTTAAACACTAAACTTGGTATTTAAGTTCAGCTACATGGAGATTTAAACGTAAATCCCACAACCATAAACTAATGTTTATTTTAATAAAAACCTTATTATTATTTATCTTCTCAAATATAGCACTTAATTTTGATTAAAATACCATATGATTGAGGCCTTTGAACGAAAAATAAAATGTATTTCTTAATTTTCAGAATTCTTCCTGGGAAGCCTTTTTCATTCTCAATGACTTTTGTGTAATTATCAAACCGCAAGAGAGAGATAAAATCTTTCTACACAAAAATGTGGATCTTGTTAAAGGACACAATTTACTTTCAATAGCATTTTCTGTGGCGCCAACCACATCCGAGATATTCCTTGTTATTCGTTTGAATTTTCAAATAATTATAATTTTCTCATCTGAAAATTTCTATTCTTTTTTCATGGTCATGAAAAGAACGGAATTTCAAAGATATTACATAGATAAGCACGTTTAAAAAACTTGACTATAACTTTAGTCTTATACCTGCAGCGAAATGTATAAATGTGTAATGGAGATTCACCTCCCTTAACGTGAATCACATAGAAGAGTAAGCTTTTGTGTGAATATTTTGTGGAAGACTGAATGCATATTTTTGGAATCATAAAAAGCCATAGCTTCCCTCTTCTATAGCATAACAGCTTTCAGGATTTTCAAACAGATTTCAAACAAAACCCTTTTAATAACTTTCTTTTCAATTCATATAAAATTTATAATCTTTTTGGAGATCTGCTATGGCATATGCTGACCGTTTACAATTGCAGAACATTCCTTTACCAAGCCTCGATCTGCACAGAAGTGCTTTTGTTTATGACTTTTCTGCCAAATTATAAAATGCACTTTGGAAACATTGAGTGACCTAAAATACAGCTATGATCCTATATATCAGAGAGCTAAACTTCAAATCGAACTAAAATGGGTAGCAGTAATTTAACTCCAAAGGGATTAAACATTTTAATGCAGAAATGCCTGAAACATTAAGCAAATCAATGGATTATTTATAAGATTGCTCTCATTTTTACTTTCTCTACTACATATAGTCAGTAGGGGAAGTATTGTATTCCACCCAAAAATTCGATACCGAGATTTCACCGGAAATATATGTTTTGAGACCCCCTGAATCCAAAAAAAGCATTTTTGGAAACATGCCCGTGTGCGTGTCTGTGTGTCTGTGTGTCTGTGAACACCATAACTCAGAAATGAACAATTGGATAAACAGCAAACTTGGTATTTAGGTTCAGTATCTTCCAGAGATGCGACACAAAGGTTTTCAAGAAAATCCCCCACCCCAGATTACCCTTTACACGGAACATTTGTTGAAAATTTTAATTTTTTCAAAGAGGCTCTAACGATTTTGATTAAAATATCACATGTTTAATATATTTTCACGACAAATGAAATGTATATCTCCAATTTTTTGGGAATGTCTCCAAAAATATTCTTCATTGTGAACGACTTTTGCATAACTCGTAAACCATAAGAGATAGACAAAATATTACTACACAAAAAATGAAGATCGCGTTAAAATACTCAATTTATATCATATACATGTTTTGTTAAGTGAACCATTTTCGATATATTGCTTGTTATTCCCTTAAATTTTTAAATACTTATTTTCTCAAATGGGAATTCGTTATTCATTTTTGTCTTGGATATTCAAAGAGTATTAATCTGTAGCAAAGAGAATGGTGCTCAACCTAGCAACCAGCTATTAAGAGATATGCCTATGCTTAAAGGCTACTGTATTTCTATATTGCCCTTGTAAATACAAAACAAGGGGAACATAGTACGCCTTAAGCGACAAGAAAATATTTAAGTGAAGCTTCAGTTGAGAACAAGTTTTTTCTGGAAGAAAGTAAAGGAATGAAGGAGAGTAAGTTAATTTCTAAATTATTTAAAAACCAATATTATTTATTTAATTTCACTGTATCACCGCGGATGCTGGCACAATTTTGTCAAATATTTTTAGAACTGGTCGCTATGTGTAAGATGTAATTCTCTTTGCATGTCAAAAGATCGTTTCTGCAAATGTTTATCTCGATTAATATGAAATAGATGGAGAATAAGAGTTTGTAAAAATAGTTTGCTCAAGAGTAGAAAAAGTCATGTGTGTGTAACACATCAAATTTTTACTGTCTCTATCATGTACCTAGTAGGTAAAGAAGGTATTGCATTTCACTCAAAAATTCGATACCGAGATTTCACAGGAAACGTTTGTTTTAGGGGCCCAGAAACCCCCAAAACGAAGAATTTTTAGATAAAGATACGTGTTTGAAGTCTATGAAGAGCATAACTCAAAAACTAAAAGTCAGATAAATACCAAACTTGGTATTTGGGTTCAGTACCTTACAAAGATGCGACACAAAGGTTTTAAAGAAAATCCCTCCACCCCAAACTAGGCATTCTATGGAAAATGTTTCGAAATGTTTGTTTTTCTAAAAAATTAGCTGTAACGAGTTTTATTAAAATACCCACATTAAAGATATTTACATGAAAAATGTATATCTTGAGTCGCAATATCCTGTAAAGTCCTCTTCATTGGGAAGGAACTTTTTTTATAATCTTGTATAACTGGTAAACGATAAGCGATAAACGAAAACATACTACACAAAAATGTAGATCTGTTTAAAATACACAATTTATTTCAAATAAGTTTCTTTGTGGTATAGAACAAGGTTAGAATTTTTCATTTCTTGGTCATTCTCTTGATGTTGTTGTTGTTTCTTGCGATTGCATGGAAACAGTATGAAATTTTAACGTCAGCATATAGCGTCCAGTTCTTAAACATTGGACTATCGCTGTTCCCTTTGTATCTGAAACGAAATGTGTAATGTAGATATTTCTGCAAAGGTTTATTTGGATTAAAGTGTAGTAGATGAAATATAAGATTTAGTAAAATAGTTTGTATACCCACTAATAAATGATATATGATAGAAAAGTCCATGTAAGGTAAAAACAAGATTGATGTGCATTGAAATTCAATTGTTAGAAATCACATTTCCTTAAAAATAATAACAGCATACGCATCGTTGATATGTGTGACAATAGGGCCGTAGAATATAAGATGATTGGCATGCAAATAGATCACGAGGGATTCTGCACATCTCTTGTGTTACATGTGGCAGGTTATCAAGGTATTGTGCAGCCCTTACAACCTTTATATGCTAGTATAATGAGCTGTGTTGAATTTCATTCCATTGCTGAAGGGTAAGAGCGTTTTTCCCCACACATACACAGGCCCATTTATGTGCGCCATAAAATATCAATGTGTCACTCAAACATGGGCAGAACAAAAGGCGTACACAGCATACGGTGAAAGGCAGCCAGAGAGAACGGCATGCTCCTGACTGCAAGTAAATATAGGAGCTGTCCTTTCCCGCGATTAATTCATATCCTTGTGTGTCGACACTTTGGACAGCGAAACATTATCATGGCCTCTAGGTCTTCTAACGTGTCGTCTCTTTACCACAGCATTATTATATTATCTATACCAACCTGCTGCCTGACGTTGTAGGTATTATCAAATGCTCTGGAAGGTTTTTATAATAAACCTTTCCCTTTAATTCTTATAATTGTAATTTTGTACAATCTTAGCTATTCCTAATACTGAATTAAAATCCACTAATATTCATGCAAAGGGATGTGAAATATCGGCAGAACGTTTTGTCGTCCTTAATCCCCCCCCCGCCCGATAGTCTTCCAAGTTCTGAAAGTGTTGCATAGTTATAAGTTTCCTCAGGCGGTGGAACAATCATCGGTCCGAAAGGTCCAGTAATTTTTCTACTTTCTCTACTGCAAAGCTACAGTAAGTAAAGGAAGTATTATACTACACCCAAAAATCTGATATGTTGCATTCACATGAGTTTGTCTGCTCTTGTACAAACCATTTTTACAAACGCTTATCTATAGCTAATTTTCTTGTAGGTGCAAGGGGAATATTGTAGGCTTTAAGCGATAGTCAAATCTTTTAAAGAGCTGGTTGCTCTGTGGAGCATTCCATTCTCTTTGCGTGTCAGGACATATAAAAAAGAATAAGTAATTCCTATTTGAGAAAAAATATAAGCATTGGAAAATTCAAATAAATAACAAGGAATATCTCGGAAATGGTTCACTCCACAAAAAAGTATGTGACATAAATTGCGTGTTTTAACGAAATCCACTTTTTTGTGTAGTAAAAGTTTTGTCTATCTCTTACGGATTACCAGTCATGCAAAAAGTTTTTCAGAATGAAGAGGGCTTTTGGGAATGTTCCCAGAAAATTCAAGATATACCTTTCATTTGGCATGAAAAATGTAAAACATATAATATTTTAATCAAAATCGTTACAGCCATTTTTAAGAAAACCAAAATTTTCGAAAAACGTTCCGTGTAAGGATTAGTTTGGGTTGAAAAGATTTTCTTTAAAATCTTCGTGTCGCATCCTTGGAACATACTAAACCCAAATACCAAGTTTGGTGTTTATCCACTTTTCGTTTTTGAGTTATACTGTTCACAAACAGACAGATAGACACACACACGGACATGATTCCAAAAATGTTTTTTTTGTATTCAGGGGGTCTCAAAACGTATATTTCCGGTGAAATCTCAGTATCGAATTTTTGGGTGGAATGCAATACTTCCCCTACTTACTATACGTGGTAGAGAAAGTAATAAAAATAGAATTTTGTTTAATCTTGTTAACTTTTCAGTACCAATTGGTGCCATATAGTTGATTGCAGATTAAATGTCATGGAACTAAATGACTTAACACGTGCACTCAGGTTTGCATAAAGTGACAATCCTAAATTCTTGTTAAGAGCGAAATGCTTATTAAATAACCACATACATACTCTCACATTCAACCATCAGACTCTGGGCACATGAAACGTTTTTGTTTAAGGATAACTTTCTGGAACCGCCGGGAACTGAACCCGGAACACCTCATATAGCAGGCAGTCTCTCTACCAAATGAGCTCTGGAACCGTGTTCGTTTTGAAGCATTGGTCTTCCATTTAGCGATTTCCTCTCTTATCAGCATGGAATCCCCTTTGCAGTTCTGCTTAGGCAAACCTTCTGGCATCTGCGCTATCCGGTGTAAACTAACTTCAACTAAGGACGGCTTGCGTGGGCCACATGGTATATTGCTTGAAGTCAAATACCCCGGCAATTTTTTATATTTTACATGCGTTTATGTGGAGTAACAGCAACTATATGCTACCCCATGGCATTCTCCACTAAAAATTGAAGATTCCTTTTATAACTCCATTGTGTTCGTATTCATGTACAAGGGCGCTCTTAAGTCCTTTTTAATCTTTTGGTAATTAGATGAAATCAGAAGGTGTTTAACAGACAATGTCCATGATAAGAAACTGGGTTTTTCAATTATGAAAGGATTATTAAACCTGGTTCAAAGGCTTTTCAGAATACATACACATGCACCCACATACAAATTTTAGACTCCTAAACTATTAAACAGGAATATGAGTTTACATGATCTTGCAAATAGTAAACATACACAATGAAAGTGGATTTTAGAAATGATTTAAACACAGGGTTATTAAATTACATTTTTTGAGAAAATGTTTTTGATCCACATCCCGTTCATTTTGCCATAGTGGAAAGTTGAGTTTTCCAAATTCAATGCTGGTAACCTAACCAGCCTGTGTGGCTATATCATTTCAATCCTGGGAGCAAACAACAAAGCTCTGTGTATAAATCTCCTTCATCACCAACCGCCAAAAAGGCAAAAATGGTCACTTATGCTGGGAAAGTTAAAGTCATGTCATTTGTTGATATTTATGGAATGATTTATCAGCGTGTTATATCAACACAAAAATAACAATACCTGGAAAATACTATAGAGAGGTCCTGAAAACTCTGCACCATATTAGGTGCAGAAAGCCACAAGCTGGATGCTGCATCACGATAATACACGGCCGCATATCGCAAATGCTTTTTTTTTATTAAAGGTTTATTTAAGGTCTTTTGACTACATTGTCTTATCAGGACACATTATCAAAAAATACAGGGTCATTCAAAAAGAAGGAGCAGAGTTTGAATATCAATTTCTAATAAACGACAGTAGATAGCGATATATATGAGGGGCATTCAAATGAAACCTGGCCAGTGCGTCTAACTTTGCACTACACGTAAGGTGGCACCACGTAACTGCGTGTATGGTGGCACCAACTATTGGTAGAGTGACTACAGCGTGCGCAACGTTTGACGTTGCATAGCGACATGGTTTCACGCCGAAGAGAAGGTGGTCACATAAGTTATCGTCCACTACTAAACATGAAGGCGAGTAAGCAGGAACAACAAGGAGTGATTCGATTTTTAGTGGCGGAGGGAGTTGGAGGCCGTGAAATGCATCGAGGATAAAGGCTATGCACGGTGAGTACAGTCTGTGTCGTTCAAGTGTGATGGAATGGCGCAAAAGATTCCTTGAGGGCGCGAGTTACTGGAAGACGATGCTCGTCCTGGACAGGCTCATCGTTTCATCACGTCTGAAATGATTGCGGAAGTGAATGCTTTACTCTTGGGCAACCGCAGAATCACCGTGGGCGAGTGGGTTATGGGTATTAGCGTGGGCACCATTCACACCATAATGCATCAACACTTGAAATTTCGAAAAGTTTGTGCGCAGTGGGTTCCCCACCAACTGACCGCCGAACAGCGCAACACTCGAATGGCGCTGTCTTTGAGTCATCTGCAACGTTATCTTGAGGAGGAATACGGCTTTCTGTCGCATATTGTCACTGGTGACGAAACATGGTGTCACCATTTTGAACGGAAAGCAAGCGTTAGAACAAGCAGTGGAAACATGCGACTTCACCACCTCCAAAGAAATCAAAGGCCGTGCACACCAGTTCTGCTAAGGTCATGATGTTCTTTTTTGACCACAAGGGCCCACTGCTTGTCGAGTTCCTGGAATGGGGAACCACCATCGATGCCCAGCGTTATCAAGTCACTTCACAGAACCTTAGATGAGCCATCAAGTCGAAACGCTCAGGCATGTTGTCCAATGGCGTTATTCTCCTGCATGACAATGCTCGCCCACACACTGCAAATACGGTGAAGGCAACATTGCAGCAGTTTCGATGGGAAACGCTGGAACATCCACCGTACAGTCCAGACCTTTCGCCGTGTAACTTTCATGTTTATGGACCTCTAAAACAAGCTATTCGCGGACGACGAAGTGTGTGAATGGCAAGACCTGGACCCGATAGCAGTCTACTAGCTTCTTCAAAGATGGCAGCAACCGGTTAGTGTTGCAATGGGATAAATGTGCCAACAGTTTTGGCGACTATTTTTGAGTTAATAAAATCGTTACCGTTACTTTACAAAAGTGACCGGGTTTCATTTGAATGACCCTTATACAATATATCACTGGGTAGAGGAAATTACAAGGTTCTATTTTATGCATTCATCATGAGCACCATTTGTTATGCGAGGATGACCAGTGGTCTTCCCTTTGCATATCAATCATTTCCACGAATTTCTTGTAGAAAATGTTAATGTGTTTATGACGAGGTGTTTATTTGATCAACTTACAACGAAATGCACGCTGCACTGAAATAATGGATTCATTCCTTGCATACTGCAGTCCACAAAAGACTTCTTGAGACATTGTCATTGCCTCATAAAGAAACAACAGCGCCCCTGTAGGCACTGAATGGAACTGTTGAGTACGGGCTTAAAACTCTGAAGTTTTCTCTCTCCAGTGATATATTGCATGTGTCACTATCTATTGTCGTTTATTAGAAATTAATATACAAAATCTGTTCCTTCTTTTTCAATAGCTCTGTACATTATAATATACGTACGTAATACATAATGATATACATTAATTTAAAATTGCATAAACATGAATTAGGTAAACATTTGCAGTAAATCAGAGAGTTTTCTATCCATTAGAAACTGTAGCGTCTTCTTGAGCATATTGGGTCTTTAACTGCATTGGGAAGATTGGAAATGCCGGCTTGTTGTCTACATCTACTGTACTGTGGACAGTCCCTAAGGATGTGCACAATGGTTAGAGAAATGTTACAGCTGGTACAGTTTGGAGGTTGGCCCTTAGTGAAGGACGCAAATTGTTTACGTTATTTGCCCCACATTTAGGTGCCAATTTTAAGTAGGTTGTAGTGTAGTTCTATTTTTGGGGAGCCAAACTTGATGAAGTAGTTGCAACCACGTAGGATACAAAGTTTCCGGTGGCCTTCGCCCCAAGTTTACTTTCCGGTGGCATTCGACCCAAGTTTTAAAAAAATCAACTTTGTAGTTTTATGTTTCTTTAAATATTGTATATTTATGTTTGCCTCAGCTGCGTTCAGTATTTTTGTAGAAACCCCTCTTAGCAGGGGGTGATGCGGCTAAAGAACGTAGGCTTACACAAATTATAATTTTTACTTCACTCCTTTTATTAATTCTTCGCACGATTAACACTTCACTGATATAGACAGCTGTGAGATTATTTATTAATTACTTGCACTTTTGCACTAATATTCTCGCCGTAAAGAATGTTATATGTCTCACACTGAATACGTATTGAACTTCTCGGGAACGCGTCTAGCGTCCGATTGGAAACAATGTCTACTATCGACTGGCGTTTACCGCTTAAATTTGTAAATTTCTCTATTTCAAGTCTCTGCTTGGCTAATCCTACTCCAATAGAATACTTTTATTTAACTTAAAGCTTTTTCTAGTTTTTGATTGGCTATTTATAAACTGTTTTAAATACATTATTGTTCCAAGAATTACTAGTAGCATTATTAAACTTTCTAATTCATTATTGCCTCAAGGTTACCTCATTGTTACCTCGGCTTCTATTCTCACAGCTCCAACATTATTAAATTACGTAATAAATTCACATAACATTATTTTATATGAACTCAAGAATATAAACATAATACAATGACTGTTACATACATTATATATATTATATTATACACATATTGCTTTAAGGCGGGCTGTTATTATATTTTTTATTATATGATTAGACTGATATCGTTTAAGTGTTAAAAATACTGCGTCATTAGTGAGAAGATAACGGTGCATTAGATCGCAAATGTTGTTACTGAGTATCTTGCAAAAATCATTTGGAAATAGCTGAAACCACAAATCAAATTTATTTGAAATAAATTGTATGTTTTAAAGAGATCTGCATTTTTATGCAGTAAATTTTTGTTTATGTCTTATGGTTTACTAGTCATATAAAATTCTTTCTAATCGAAGAGCACACCACAGGCTATTCCCAGAAAATTCAGGATATACATTTTATTTTACAAATGTCTTAAGTATATGGTATTTTAATCAAAATCATCAAGAGTATTTTTGAGAAAATCGAAAATTTTTAAAGATCCTCCATCTATAGAATAGTTTGGCGTGGTAGGATTTTTCTGAAAATGTTCGTGTCACATCTTCAGAAGGTGTGATACCTTCATGATCAAGTGATGATATTTATCAGACTTTCCGTGTTTGCATTATCCTGTTCACAGACGCACACAGTCCTTTCCATACAATCGCTACCAACAAATGAATTTAGAAGGACTTTATAACACTGACAAAGTATTGAACAATTCCAGCCATTAATAACATATATCTCTAAAATTTGTCTATGCCACAAAAGTTTATATAAAATAAAGTGTATTTTTTACAGAGATCTACATTTTTGTATAGTACGTTTTCATCGCTCGTCCAGCGTTTACCGGTTATATAAAATTATACAAAATTCCTTCTAACTAAAGAGGACTTGATAGGCTATTCCCAAATAATTCTGATATAAATTTCCTTTGCCATGTATATATCTTTAATATACGGTATTTTAGTCACTTTTGAGAAAAGTAAAAACTGATGGGAGGTGTAATTTAGGGTGAGGTGACTTTTTTGAAAATGTATTTGAAAGTCACTGAACTTAAACATACCAAGTTTGGCATTTAATCTGACTTTTCGAGTTTTAGTTATGATGTTCATACACACATGCACGCGTGAACCTTTTTCTATAAATACTCCTTTTTTGATTCAAGAAGCCTCAAATCATTATTTTTGGTGAAATATCGACATCGAATTTTGAATGGAATACAATACATCCTTTACTTGTAAGTACCTAGTAAGGAAATTGAAAAAGCCCTGAAAATATGCACAGAATAAAATGTATCTAATATCACTTTTCCCCCTCAAATAAATAAACATTACCAAGATAGCAGCTGAAAAAAGTTTTAAAAACATCCTATGTACAGCAAGTAGTCACAACAAGATAGTACATACCCTAATCGTACATCCTCACTATCTCACAATATACACAGAATGATTCAAAAACACTTTTACAAAGTTTGGAAACGTGTTATGTACACTGAAACAAAAACAAAAGTTCATATAAACATGTGCCCCAAAATGCTTCGTTCCCGCGTTATTAACTTATTATTGAAAGTTTGTGTTCTAGGTTTTCCAGGTCCAACCCAACTTCATTTACCTACACTACGTGATCAAAAGTATCCGGACACCTGGCTGAAAATGATAAAAGTTCGTGGCGCCCTCCATCGGTAATGCTGGAAGTAAAAATGATGTTGGCCCACATTAGCCTTGATGACAGCGTTCACTCTCGCAGGCATACTTTCAATCAGGTGCTGGAAGGTTTCTTGTGGAATGGCAGCCCATTCTTCACGGAGTGCGGAACTGAGGAGAGGTATCGATGTAGGTCGGTGAGCCTTGGCACGAAGTCGGCGTTCCAAAACATCCCAAAGGTGTTCTATAGGATTCAAGTGCAGGCCAGTCCATTACAGGGATGTTATTGTCGTGTAACTACTCCGCCACAGCCCGTGCTGTATGAACAGGTGCTCGATCGTGTTGAAAGATGCAATCGACATCCCCGAATTCCTCTTCAACAGTGGGAAGCAAGAAGGTGCTTAAAATATCAAGTAGGTCTGCGTTGTGATCGTGCCACGCAAAACAACAAGTGGTGCAAGCCCCCTCCAGGAAAAGCACGACCACACGGCCACCTCCGAATTTCACTGTTGGCACGACACACGCTGGCAGATGACGTTCACCGGGCATTCGCCATACCCATACCCTGCCATGGATCGCTACATTGTGTACCGTGATTCGTCACTTCACACAACGTTTTGCCACTGTTCAATCGTGTAATGTTGACGCTCCCTACACCAAGCGAGGCGTCGTTTGGCATTTTCCTGCGTGATGTGTGGCTTATGAGCAGCCGCTCGATCATAGAATCCAAGGTTTCTCAGCTCACACCTAACTGTCGTAGTGCTTGGAGTGGATCCTGATGCAGTTTGGAATTCCTGTGTGATGGGGTGAATAGATATCTGCCTATTACTCTTTACGACCCTCTGCAAATGTCGGCGGTCTCTGTCAATCAACAGACGAGTTCGCCCTGTACGCTTTTGTGCTGTACACGTTTCCACTTCACTATCACATCAGAAACAGTGGACCTAGGGATGTTTAGGAGTGTGGAAATCTCGCATACAGACTTCTGACACAAGTGACACTCAGTCACCTGACCACGTTCGAAGTCCGTGAGTTCCACGGAGCGTCCCATTCTGCTGTTTCACGATGTCTAATGACTACTGAGGTCGCGGATAATGAGTACCAGGTGGTAGGTGGCAGCACAAAGCACCTAAGATGAAAAACGTATGTTTTGGGGGTGTCCGGATACTTTAGATCACATAGTGTATGTAGTCTTTCATGGAGGCTGTGACTCATTGCATCCCACGTAGATGCCGATGTGTTCCCATGGATACTTGTTTCCATTTGTCATTTGCGTACTTATTAGTCTGTCTTTCACGTTTCAATTATGATAGTGTTCCGTACAACCATGGCAGGATGTTTATTTCGTGAGAGGCAGATATAATAATGGACGAAAGGCTGCACGATTGTATTAGAAGTCGTTTCCAGACTGCCGAGTCATCAAGCTTTTGCTGCTCTTCAGCGCCGCGTGGCTGTTATCTTTCATGACGGATGGATAGGTAGAGGAGGGCTAGTTCCATGGCCTGCACGTTCCCAATTGGTTTATGCAGCAGACAACCCGGTGAAGAAGCTCTTCTTAGACGTGTCATGGAAGCCTGCGAAACCATTCGACACCGTCAGGGAGTGTTTGACAGGGTGCGAGGTCCATGGTTCGATGAGTGCAGGCATGCCTAGATGCAAGAGAATAACATTTAAAGCTTCTGATATGACGTCAATATCAAAAAATGATTGTGTTTACTGTAAAAGTCTGTCACTAACAACATTTTGAACTTTTGAATAAATAAAAAACGAAGGATTTTGGGACACACGTTTACGTGAACTTAATTTCGGTGTAACGACCCGTCTACGAACATCGTAAAAGTATTTTTGAACCACCCGTAAATCTCAGAATACGAGCTCCAGCACATTCTGGAATTTCATTAAAGGTAGACTTTTCTGAAAACCATCAACTTAACTCGTCTTCCGTGGCAGATGTTAAAACAAGTACAACTACGTTATAAAGGCTGACCTTTAGATTTCTATAGCCTTGCGCTATTGTGTTACCCCTGCACATCGCTGTGGAGCGAACTGGATTCACAGAGAGACACTAAAAAACCATTTTATTGCCAGTTCCTGTTGCCACCCAATAACTACGTTTAAATCTTCCATACATAAAACCACCATCAAACGTTTTGTACCGCGCTGTAACCATAACTTCTTCTTTGTTTGATTCTTCTCGTGCATGCTGCCGTTTGTTCGCTTTCGCTTCTTCTTTGTCTTGGCCCGTTTTGTTTTACTTGCAGCGAAACATTATTTACTATCAGACTCTAACTGTTCAGTTGTTTTTTCCCTCGTGGATTTCTTGCTTCTTTCCACATCCACGTCTTTTTAGTTACCCTACTTACTATACGCGTAGCACCTGATAATTTAAACTGAATCGTTACTTGTTAATTCCCATCACATTACCGCTAGATGTTAGCATTTGAAAATGGTTTCAAATCTCAACTTATCAATAAATTAATTACTAGTTATAAAAAGAAACTTACATATAATTAGTACCCTATACCCTACAAAATCCGAATAAAAAGAATTTAATATACAAGAAGTTTACATACAACCCAGTGATGATCAAAGTTTTTTAAAAATTATTCATAAAATATCAGATCCAATTGGCACCTCAGAATACCTACAGTTTAAGAAATAAGCTGAATACACCTTTGACTAATAAAACTGATAACTTAAAAAAATCAGGAATTTACCAGATCTCATGTCATGATTGCCAAGTCTCATATATAGGTAGAACTAAAAGGTATTTAAAAATAAGACTAAGTGAACAACAAAGAAATATAAAACTGAAACAAATAGATAAATCAGCAGTGGCCAACCATTTTTGGAACAGTAACCATGAAATAGGACAAGAGATAAAACTATTAAAATCTATACAATTCCTTCACATTTGGAAGTTTGGTAAAAGATTTTTATTCATCTCAACATTAAGAATGCTTTGAATTTTGAAATACCGCCTACAGACCGCTTAATGCAGCTGATCCAATCAGATTACAAGAGAGAAGAGAGAAGACAGATGAGTTCCCAAATTTCACTACAGATGGCAACAAATCCAACACCACTAGTTTCCAAATCTTCACAACACTGGGCCGAAGAATCGTCTAATGAAATACTTCTTGGAGTTAGGGGAGAGAACGTGTCGCTAGTCGGTCGAAGCTGATGATGGGAGAAACATATATTCCGAAAGCGCTCCTTGGTTAACATCTAGCGCTAATGTGATGGGAATTAACAAGTAACGACTCAGTTTAAATTATCACATGATAACATCACAATAAAAACTACTTCTCTTCATTATAAAGTAGTACCTATTATGTTTCATCTAAAAATTCTATGTCGAAATTTCACCGCAAATATTGTCACGTATGCCATTGGCGAAACTATTTAACTTATATTAATTTGATGATACTTCATTGATGATTTCAAGATATCCAGAATTTAGTCGAGACTTAATTTTTATATTTTCTTAACGTGTAGAAGCTTTGTTAAACTGCGTACCTGACGGAATGTGGATAGATGGATAGATAAGGTATCCTTATTGGTTTCAAATTATTGAAGTTATTACACAGTATTTAGTACATGGGTCATTGACCGTACATGCCTATTTAAGACACAAGTATGGTGACAAAATAAACTACACTAAGCAAAACAAAAAGCACAAGAAAAAGGAAAATAGAGACAAATTAGCTTTGACTAACTGAACAAATTTGACCTAGCTTCGCGCACTTTAACCAAAAAATTGCTCATATTTCGCCAGTTCTTCTGGTCAGCCAGTAGCTCCCTACATGCCAATCTCTTTCTTGAGGGACTTAAGAACTTTTCTTTGAGTTTAATTGTTCACTGGTTCTCCCACTGTGCACATTCCGCAAAAATATGTACCCAGTCCTCATCCAAATCACAGAATGGGCAGATTCCTTTGCCAGAATCGTCAGTCATTTTCTGTGCCTTCCAGCCCCCAGTCTAAACCATGCCATTCCTGGACTTTCCTTTCTTCCTATGTTAAGTATATATGCCTCTTTATCGCAATTGAATTTTATTTCATTTGCTATGCAAGTAGCTACCATTTCCTATGGTGGAATCCATTTTCTGATGGAAAGCCCTGGAACAATGTTACATCTGCAACTTGAGATGTAGTGCGTCCGGTAGGAATTTTCCTACTAGCTCACTTAAATCCTGGGGACCAGCGCACAATATATGGTAAAGCCACCATGACGATTTGACGTCATTCGACAGGATTTTAATTTGTTATTTAAATGAGTCCGGGAGTCCTCTCGAGAGATTTTTGTTGTCTGAATTCCGAGTCTCAAGATAGACACTCTACGGCGCTCTGGACCTAGTGTCAGTTATAAAGATTCAGTTTAGCAACCTTGTCATGTAAATACTTGGGTGCAATGCAATGCCTTCACTACCTATTATGTGTACTGGAATATATAAATATGACCCATTATGGGACGGAGCTGTTTATGTTGGTACTGACAAAATACCAGCGTGGTATTTTAGAGCATAATTCTAGTCATAGAATTATGTCCCCTAAAGTATGGACAAACTTCCTAAGGGTAACATTACAACTTAAACCTTATATTTTGCTACATTATCGTTTTCATGCTTTCTTGATGCAGTTTAGCAGCGGCAACAACTTTAACCTTCGTCTGCATGTCGCTGACGAAAGCTGTCGTTCAGTTTAACCACACATGTCCTCTGGAAGGTTAAGCCTTTCCTTGTGTATAAATTGTAATGAAACTCCTTCATAGAGGTGGTATCCGAACCACCCCTTCATTACACAAAGATTATAATGTTCATTGTTTGGTTTCATGCCAGTAAGATAGAGAACTGCTACCGGCTGGGTGGAGTCAAAAATTGGTTACCTTCAGGAGGGAAAATCACCATGGATCTAGGAGAATGGATCAATTTGTATGCATCACATTGTGCATACACAATGCATCCTGAATACCTTAGAAAGGATATTATTAATATTATTATTGTTATTATAGTATTATATGCGAGCTTGTGATTGACAGAGATAGTCGTGTGAAGGCATTGTATCAGATTATTTTAGGAAGGATATTTTTACCAATCGGGATGGCTCGGGCGGTATCGTTTTTGACCCGCATTCGGGAGGTCCTTTGGCGACCGCCCACTCTGGCCCGTAGACTTTTTCGGCGGTTTTCCCTGGTCGTCAGGGGAATCCGGGAATGATCTCTTTCATTCCCGTAATATCCCTTTCCTCCATTTCGTTCAGTTAATCATTTCATTCAATCCTTCACCCAATTTGGCCTATTTCAGGGTTGAAACTGTCGGCGATTACATTTTGGCGCACCATGGCAGTAAGGAGCGCCCCCTGGGGGGTTGGAATCTGTGTGGGGGATCATCGGGCTGCCTGTCCCACTGTCAGGTTGTCTATCTCTGGAAAATATAGGGACCCTGTCATTTCTGTGCAGTCACCCTGATTTCGACCGCCCAGAGTCTCCCTTCAACCCATCCCTCCCTCCCGGGGCGTCATCTCGTGGGGCATCGGTATAATATTCACTGGATCGGTGCCGAATCCCTTCCGCTTCCCAATACAATCCAACGATATTTTTAAAACACCAAAGATAATGACTGATTACGAAACTCTCTTCTCCTCGGTTCCTGCAGCTCTTTCGCTGCACACAGGTTTTGTTGTGCTGCTGTTCAACCAGACCCGCGTATCTTAAGAACCCAACAGGCAAAGCCTTCCATCCTAGCGTTATTAGTATTCTGCCCGTAACATAAAAAGTGCACATCCCGGGGGGGTCGTGTCGGGGAATGGGTGCTACACCACATCCACGAGGTTAATGCCTCATTTCCTAATGCACAGGTAAGCAGAAATAATGTGTTGCTGCACAGCACGAAAGCTAAAAATCCTTGTCAGGTAGTGTTTCCCCGCATTAACATAATACGAGTATTCCACAGAAGGTCCATCGATTCAACTACAAAATTTGGAGTTAATACTGTTAGCTGAACTCGTATTTTTTTAGACAACTCGCACTAAAAATAGAGCTTTTAACGCAAGCACGTCATGCTAGAAATTGAAGATTTTGACACTCATTGGCATACAATTTTTATAACACACTATTGTTAATCGCTTTTTACTTTCTCTACTACGTATAAAAAGTAGGGAAAGTATTGTATTCCTCCCAAAAAATCGATACCGAGATTTCACCGGAAATACATGTTTTGAGACCCACTGAATCCAAAAAAAGCATTTTTGGAAACATGTCCGTGTGTGTGTCTGTGTGGCTGTGTGTGTGTCTGCTGTGAACAGCATAACTAAGAAACGAATAGTCGGATAAACACCAAACTTGGTATTTAGGTTCAGTATCTTCCAGAGATGTGACACAAAGGTTCTCAAGAATATCCCCCACCCCAGATTACGCTTTACATGGAAGATTTTTCGAAAATCTTAATTTTCTCAAAAATGGTTCGAACGATTTTGATTAAAATATCATATTTTTAAGATATTTTTATGACAAATAAAATTTATATCTTGAATTTTCTGGGAATGTCTCCAAAAGAATTCTTCATAGTGAACGACCTTTGCCTAACTGGTAAACCATAAGAGATAGACAAACGTTTACTACAGAAAAAATGTAGATCACGTTAAAATACACAATTTATGTCATATACATTTTTTTTGTTGAGTGAACCATTTTCGAGATATTGCTTGTTATTCCCTTAAATTTTTCAATACTTATTTTCTCAAATGGGAATTCGTTATTCATTTTTTTGTCTTGGATATGCAAAGAGTATTAATCTGTGGGAAAGGGAATGGTGCTGCACCTAGCAACCAGCTATTAAGAGATATGTATGTGCTTAAAGGCTACTGTTTTCTATATTGCCCTTGTAAACATATTTTCCCCTACATCTACAAGAAAATTAGCAATAAGATAAGTTTATTAGGAGAAACCTCGTGGCTCGGTGTGTAGCGGACCGAGAGACGTGTCGAGAGAGGCATGTGCATAGCAAATTGTCGCGGGAATCGGCTCGTGTTATCTTATTTGCTGGGCGCCTGTTATTGTTTTATTTTAAATTTGGGATCTTTGTCCTCCGGCTAGCTGTTATTACTCAGTCAAGCAAGTGTCTCTGAGCAGGTCGTGTAAAGGAGTTATTGTTAAAAGATACCACTGATAAAATAACTTGTTTATACACTTTTATTGCCGTAACACTTAATTTAATCTTTATACACGCCTGACTGAAACTGTGCTATTAACGAATGTAACTACAGTCATTTAAATTGCCGCGTACAATTTACTTCACGTACTTCACATTTTATAACTAACTTTACGACGTGCACCTCACGAGAGATTCTTCAAGACTGCGTGAAACTTGCTTATGGCTCGAGAATATATACTCCTTCATCTCGAAATGCCTAAACGTTATATTATAACTGCTATTGGTTACCAAATCGCGCCAACATTAGCGTCTGTTTTGTCAGCCAATCACTACTACTAACACATATGCTCTAGGGAAGATATCCCCTCCATTTCTAAAGAAAGGCACGCTACCCTGACTTCATTTGTCTCTTCTTAGTGATAAACAACTCACCCCCTCGTTTTTATTGTTACCCACTTCTATTGTCAGTTTCAGTGAGGCCGTGTAAACTTATTTCCTAACAATCCTTATGGCTAACAAACATCTAAAATCCTGTACATACAATAATATTAATTTACACTACAATCACTCTGGCATTCATAGCATGTTATGATATAAAATACTGCCTCAAAATGTACCCCTGTTAATTGTTCTTCCATACAAGCCGTGTGTAGGTCATATCCATGGTATGGCATTGAATTTTTCAGTCGTCGGATTCTACCTTTTCAAACTTGTCCAAAAGACGGCTTATGTGGAAGAACAATTCATTAATATTGATTGACCTAATAGTTGGTTAAACTATGAAGCCGTTGAGATCTTCTTGTGGTTTACCGGAAAAAATGCTAGTGAGTTGGGGAATTTAATTTGTAGCGGAATGTTGCCTAACGGAAACCAAAAGATTTGTAGTTCAAATCCCGGCTGTGGCAATGAATGTTTCAGTCCGATTCTATCTTTCCAATTGTACCTCTGCTTCTGTGGGGGATAGCTGGCAGCTTCGACACGTGTTCACACAGACCTTAGTGCATAGCAGCTATTTCTGCTTCTGCACGTGCCGGGCAGATGGCATTAGGGTGCCTGCTTATTTATATTTGTGGTTAAATCGCACAGCATTCCTTATCACTATTTCTCCCTTTTTTACTGCTGTTTTAGACTTAAGATGGGAATTGAGTCGTGGCATTAAACATCTAATCTGGGTTTTACCTTGACGACTAAGGAAAACCACGAAAAAGTCAAATTGGTCGGTCCACGGGATTTGAACAGAACCTTCTTGTTTCATGCTATGGAAATTATATAGGGTTATTCAAAAAGAAGGAACAGATTTTAAATTGTTATTTCTAATGTAAGATAATAGATGGCGACACATACAACACATCATTGAATAGAGAAAAGTTCAAAGTTTTAAGCTCCACCTATTAGATCCATTCAGTGTTTACAGCAGCGCTGTGGTTTTTTACGAGAATATGGTCACGCCACAGGAAAAGTCGTTTGTGTGCTGCAGTATGCAAAGAATGAATCCACTGGTTCATAAAAAAATTAAAATTGATACAATAAATTCATAGAAGACGGTTGCATATGCAAACTGGTCGTCTTTGCACAACAAATGCTCATTTTGAGCACATAAAATAAAATTTTGAACTTTTCTCTGTTCGTGATGTTCCGCCAGCTATTGCCTTTCGTTAGAAATAAATATTTAAAACCTGTTCCCTCTTTTTGAATAGCCCTGTATAAACGAAGCTTTGTATCGATTAATGTTATAAATGATGTTATCAATAGCAGTCTATTTCCTCTGCACAAGTAGTCTATTCCCTCTGTTGATTCATTTTGCCACAGCCTTCGATTTATTAAAGAATGTTACAAAAGTGTAAGTAATCATTTTGTCAGTACTGGTGGTATGAAGATCAAACCACAACGTAGGCCAAAAAGCAAGAGACTAGTGCTTACCATTGCATATGTCCTAATGTATTCTGCTATTTCCACACAAACTTCAGTTGGATACTTTATAGTTTTATATTCAGGGCTGTCCAAAAAATAGTATATGACAACACCTGTTAAGAGCGATTTTGTTTTGCTTAAAGAATCGTTACTACATTCGGCTTTCAGCCTTGTTCTGCACACATGCATTGTATCATAAATAATTATTTTAAGTAAATCTGAAATGCAGCAAACGTAGAAATTTCCTAGAAAAAATGATCACAATAACAGGGAAAATGGTTATTGCTGCCATATGAAAAAAATTTCGAATAGTTTATAAGTAAAAAACACAAACAAAAACCGTTTGTCGTCTTAATTCGATTAGAGAAAATACATCTAATTGCAATCAGTAAATGTTTACCTCAACTCTATAAATTAACCCCTTGTACGTAGGGCACCGTGGTAGCGTAGTGCTCTTGTTTTCGGCTATCGTATTAAGGGTCCTCGGTTCGATTCATGACTCTAGGATGACGATTTTAAGTTGGTCCTATCCATGCCTTCACCTCTGACTTGCCCCTGTGAAGTATTTCCAAGGCAAAACGTGGTTCGGAGTTGACGGTAAAAGTTGTAGGTCCTTACATTCCTACCATCGGAGGCAACGGATTCCGCCGCTGGGTGCTTGGTGGACGGAGGTATCCCCCGAAGGTCATAGGCAATTTGGAGAGGGTTAAAATGAAAAACACTTGTGCATGTACCCCTCTAGATTTTTATTTTCACTACCACCTATCTTTAGTGGTAGAAAACTGTACTGTATCAAAATTTTGATATCGAGATTTCACAAAACATACATCCTTTGCGATTCCAGAATGAGAGAGAATAAGAGAGCATGGTATAATGTAAAAATGAAATTCAAATTCGTCAGCTTTCAAAAAGGGACAAACAAATGTTCAAAGTATGAATGAAAGAAAAAGCTCTCACCCTCACACTACCCTAGGAAACAGCCCATTATTTTTTATCAAAAATAACCAAAGAGTTTGATTAAAATTCCAAATAAATTATTTTAAGGTATTTGCACAACCACTAAACTGTATAGGCAATGTTCAGTTTTCGGCAAATGATTCTGAATTTATTTTGAATATTTGTATAACTCATAAACCATAGGAAGTAAGCGAAAACTAACCTCACGAAAAATGTAGATCTAGTTAAAACTACAATTTATGTGAATAACTTTATTGTAAAGTTAACCATTTGTTATCGCTTTAGCCTCCTGTATGGTTTCTCCATTGTTCCTACAACGACTGTGTAATTAAATCATATCTGCAAACGTCTAACTCTACTAACATGAAGTAAGTAGAAAAAAATGAATGTGTTGGACCCACATGACTTTCTCTACTCTTGTATAAACTATTCTCTATCTAGCTCATGTTAATTGAGATAAACGTTTGCAGAAACATTTTGCTAATTTCTTGTAGCTGCAAGGGGAATATGGTAGGTTTTAAGCGATAGTCAAATATTTTAATAACTGGTTGCTATGTGGAGCATTACATTCTCTTTGCATGTCCAGGGCATAAAAGAAAGAATAACGAATTTACATTTGAGAAAAAATATAAACAATGGAAAATTCAAAAAAATAACAAGGTATATTCCGGAAATGGTTCTCTCCACACAAAAAAGAAGAAAAAACAGAACGTATATGACATAAATTGTGCATTTTAAGAGACCTATATTTTCTCCGTCTCTTATAGTTTACGAGCTATTCAAAAGCCATTCAGAAGTAAGAGGCTTTTCGAGACATTCCCAGAAAGTTCAAGACATTAATTTTAGTTGTCATGATAATATCTTAAATATAGGATGTTTTAATCCAAATCGTTAAAACCATTTTTGAGAAAATTAATATTTACGAAAAATGTTCCATGTAAAGGGTAATCTGGAGTGGGGGATTTTCTTGAAAACCTTCGCGTCGTATCTCTGGAAGATACTGAACCTAAATGCAAAGTTTGATGTTTATCCGACTGTTCGTTTCTGAGTTATGCTGTTCACAGACAGACAGACAGACACACAGACACACACACGAACATGTTTCCAAAAATGTTTGTTTTGGATTCAGGGGGTCTCAAAACATATATTTCCGGTAAAATTTCGGTGTCGAATTTTCGGGTGGAATACAATACTTCCCCTACTTACTATACGTAGCAGAGAAAGTAAAAGTAGAAGAGTTAAATAAAGTAAAAATAGAATATAGAACTAACTGGAAACAACACTTAGAAAGAATGTCATTAAATAGGATACCCCGAGCAACATATAGCTACAGACCCCAAGGATACAGAAACCCAAGAGGACCAAAAAACGATGGACACAACAAGATTTTGGAGCCGGAACAGGCTAAACGCCTAAAACCGTGAAGTAGAAGAAGAAGAAGGAACTATCCTTAGCATGGCTTCCTTCGCAAGGGAAGTAAAGCCGGTGGTCCCGTGTTGTAGATTTACGGCACGTAACGGAACCTCAAGCCTGATAAAGGGACCTCTGAGCAAAATTACCAGTCTTTCACGCCCAATGTGAAATGGGATGCTAAGGACCACAGCAGTTAAGGAGCGTCCATAAATAAAACTCATTTTTATTTTATTTTACATCGCACCATTCTTTTACCCATTTCACATCAGCAAATTCTTTCGGCTGTTATACAAAAGAAGGTATTTAAAGAAGTAAACAATACGATTTGGCTAAAGTAGAAAAATTGCAACCGTTTTTGCAATCCAGCAGCCGTCGCGAGTAATGTTTGCGAATCGTTTTTTGTCGTTTTAAATCCTGTCCTAAACAAAAGAAAGAAGAGGATGAAATTAATGCTCTTGCTTTTGTTTCTGTGAGTCCACAAGTTAGAGATCCTACTTTATGTCTGCTCTCCCAACTAAAGTTTCCGAGGTCAATATTTACTCTTGTATCATGCGTATGTTTTTTGAAAGAATGAAATAAAATTACGAACCTCCTCCATTCTCTATTGTTTATTAGTGTGTATACAAACTAGTCTTGCTAAATTTTATTTATATAGCTACTTCATTTTAATCGAAATAAGCCTTTGCAGAAATAGCTATATTACACATTTCGTTATAGATACAAAGAGAACAGCGATAGTCAAATGTTTAAGAACTGGACGCTATGCTGGCCTTAAAATTCAATACTGTTACCATGACATCATGAGAAACAACTGAATGTTAATAGGAGTTTGAGTGGCTACGTATGGAGCAATTCTCACCATTAATAACGGATATCTCAGAAATGGCTGATGCCACTAAAAGGTTATTGGAAATAAAATGTGTGTTTTAAGGAGATCTACATTTCTTGTGTAGTACGTGTAGATGTTTACCAGTTATACATGATTATACAAAACTCCTACCGTTTGAAGAGGACTTCAAAGACCATTCCCAGAAATCTCAAGATATACATTTTATTTGTCATGTAAATATATGTAACATATGGCCTTTTAATAAAAGTCGTTAGAGCCATTTTTGAGAAAATTAAAATTTTCGAAAAATGTTCCATGTAAAGGGTAATCTGGGGTAGGGGGATTTTCTTGAAAACCTTCGTGTCGCATCTCTGGAAATACTGAATCTAAATATGTATGTATGTTTAAGATATTTTAATGACAAATGAAACGTATATCTCGAATTTTCTGGGAATGTCTTCTCCAAAAGTATTCTTCATTGTGAACGACTTTTGCATAACTGGTAAACCATAAGAGATAGACAAAGTTTTACTACACAAAAAATATATATCGAGTTAAAATACACAATTTATGTCATACACATTTTTTGTTGTTGAGTGAACAATTTTCGAAATATTGCTTGTTATTGCCTTAAATTTTCCAATACTTATACTGTTTCTCAAATTCGTTATTAATTTTTTTTGTCCTGGTAATGCAAAGCGAATGGAATACTCCACATAGCAACCAGCTCTTAAAATATTTGACTATCGCTTAAAGCCTAGCAATTCCCCTTGTATCTACAGGACAATTAGCAATAAGATTAGTATCTCGATATTTCGATTAACATGAAGCATATGGAGAATAAGCGTGTGTAAAAATAGTTTGTACAAGAGTAGAGAAAGTCATGTGAGTGTTACACAACAGATTTTTTTCTATAATGGTCTGCTTTATTTAAATTTGACAGAAACTCCTTATCTGTATCCCATTCTTGACCTGGTTGAGCCAATCTCTTATTGGTTTGAATTCCAGTCCGACACACATAAGAACAAAATTCAGGACTAGGTGAGCGGCGAAAGGGGAGGAGTAGACAAATATTTCACCTGAGTGGCTGGAAGGCATGATTCACAATGACGGTCCACACCAGCTCCTGGATGATTCCGTCTTCTATTGGTTTTATATCAAATGTCTGGCAATCAAACATTAACAGAGTTCAGTTTCGGGCCCAGGAGCGAAGGAACAGGGAGGAGTAAGACAAACTTTAGCGCGGAGTGCTAGAATTAGTCAAGGGTTGGGGACTGTATGTGGCAGAGACAGTTTAGTATGTCGTTACCAACGTAATCCAGCATTATATCGGCACCCTAGTGTAATTAATTACTGGACGGATGAGCTTATGGGTGTAAAATTTTCCACGTGGGCAGGGATAGGTTTACAGCACAACCCACGCGCCAGGATTTTGTATCAAAGTTACTTGTTCTGCACCCCCTAAACCTGGGGGAAGGGGAAGTTAGCTTCGGGGGTTTGCATACCCCTAGACTTACTCCGGATTATGTATCGACCGTGAGGTATAGTATTAAATTGTTTCGTCCCCTGTCCGCACCAAAGATGTGTGAATGTGGGTTGCATTGATCTCTTGAGATAATGCGGTTGTCGACCGATAGTTTGAGTAATGAAGTGTAACGCGGGACTTGCCGCGTGCTGAGAAGAAATCCGTTGCCAGGCGACCCTTTTGTTGTCGTGTTGCACAGAGTTATTAGACACGCATGCGCAGTACCAGGCGCCGCATTGTCGGCCACTGTGCGCTCTGGCACGGCTTTTGGCTCCGAAATCGATGTGCTTTCTTCTTCCGGAAGATAAACACTACCAAATATTACAGAATTTTACTATCTGCCTCGCCTTTTGACATCTCTGCAGAGCCCTTGCTGCCAGCTTTTGATTCTATAGTTCCTTTCAAAAGCCAAAAGTGCTGTCTGCTACATGGCAAGATTTAGGTTACAGAGTGTTTAATTTCAAATTATTTCAGCTAGGAATCACTCAAAAAATAACCTTTAATGTCAATGCTTTTCTAAAAAGTTATTTAAATAAATAAATAAATTTAATTTTTAATAGTTTGTGATGTTAAAAAACTGTCAATAAATTTCGTCATAGGTGTATAAAAGAGATAACAATCCTAACTTTATGGAATACAAAAGAAAGAGATTCTCTTAAACAAACATGTTAAAACATTAAATTGAGTTTTATTTATGGAGGCTCTTTAACTGCTATATTTCTTAGCGTGAAAGACTGGTAATTTTGCTCAGATGCCCTTTTATCAAGCTTAAGGTTCTTTTACGTGCCGTAAATCTACTTCCCTTCCGAGGGAAGCCATGCTAAGGTTTTTACGCCTGAAAAATATCCATCGCCCTCACACGGGTTTGAACCAGCGACCTCAGAAACTAAACATGTTAAAAGCTTTCATATGCCATTTATTAACCAATATAATTACTTCTTACCCAAAATATACTTTAAGAATTTGGGGACTACTAGTTCTCCTACAAAACGATATATAAAAATGAATTTTAAATATATTTAATTGAAACTGAATCCGCTTTACATTCATATGAATTTCTCTACCCATTATATTTTCATATGGTTTAACAAACTATTTTTAGTGAAGCATATTTTTCTGTCTACTTAATGTAAATCGACGTAAACCTTTGCAGAAATAGTTGCATTATAGATTTAATTCTAGGTACATAAGAAACACAGGAAACCCAGTCAAGTGGCTGTATTCTGTCCTTAAACTGCCATACTCTTTACATGGAGAAATAACTGAATAGCAACAGGTCTTTTAAAAATGGTAAAACATTGAAAATTTCAAAGAATAACGGATATATTGTAAATGGTTGACACCACAAAATAAATTGTGTGTTAAAGAGATCTACATTTTTTGTTTAGTATCTCTTAACCTTTACCACTTATACAAAGTTATACAATATTCCTTCAAAATGAAGAGTACGTTCCAAACTATTCGCAGAAAATAAATATTGTACATTGTGTATGATATTTTAATTATATTGGAATTAACAGCGTTACAGCCTTTTTTTTTTGAGAAAATAAGACATAACGAAATATTAGGAATAGTTTGAGCGATGCGTGTTTTATTGAAAATTGTTATCTGAGATCCTTGGAAGATGCTGAACTTCAATATCAACTTTCATATTTAAACGACATTTCGTTTAGTTATACACATACACACACACACACACTACGCGCGCAGTCCTTTTTTCTAACTTTTTTGTTTATTCAGGAAGCTTCAAAACATGTACCAACTTTTGTTGGAATGCAATGCTTGCTCTAAATTGTATAAGTAGTAGTGCAGTGTAATCCGAGGGACGTAAGAGGATTCAGAGGCCCTAGCACCTCGAATGATTAGAAGTCTTTTATGCTGTCCCTTATACCCAATATGGGAACTCACGAATACAAATACTCATGCCCATGGCGGGATTCAAACCCACGACCCTTTGTGCCACAGAGTGCCGAAGTCATACACTCCAGCAACCGCGGCTACGCGGGGCCTCCTACCGTGTTTGACTCAGGAGAATGGCTTTATTCTTGAACTGCAAGCGTGCAGTGGACTAGGGAGCTTCTTGCCTACGATGCAACTAGTTTAACACCAGCAGTTCTGAAGTATTGCCAACAAGTGTAGTTTCACATGTGTATGTCATAATTATATTGTTTTACATGTATGCAGGTTTTACACGTTTACTTATTGAAAATATGTCATAATTGTTTTGTCTAATGCGGTAATTTAATGTATTACTGATGCTATTTCGCGTAATATTTATTGCTCCGGGAATGAAAGGATAATACCTTTTGAACAGGCTGCAAAACAATGGAAGAGCAATACAGCTCAGGTTCGCTTACGCCAGCCACAAGGTCATAGCTACATTCCTGAGTCAAACACAGTACTATAGTAGTATAAGTATGCAGTAAAGAAAGTGATAACGCACCTATTAGTGTAGCAGTGTAAAAAGACGAAAAACATGTGTAGAAAACCTTAATGCAATCCTCGTATGATACCTTAAACATACAATGCTTGGTAATCCTGAAGTTACGACATCGCAGGATGATGTTGAATTAATCATTTTCTCACTGATGTACAGTACTATACCTTTACTCCACTAACTTGGCAAATTTTATAAAGCAGTTCCTATCTTTAGTTACATATGGGATACCGTAAAATACTTCAGTTATGATCGCTGGCTTTTTATGCCCAGTTTTATGGGTTTGGGCTAGGAAATGGCATTAAAATTGAATAAATGTGACAGCTTCATTCCAATAAATTTACTGACATGTAAAACAGTAAAATAACCCCTACTGGGTAAAATCCCAGTAAACCAGTAATGCTGATATGACCACAAAAGCTAAATTAACTTATTATAACTCGCTGTGTGTGAATGAAAAGCACGCATAGCTGTTTATTCTACTTTGTGTTGTGTATGTGCGCGCATATTTTTCTAAGATGTTTAATGCTTCTTATAAATTCCAATATTGAACTCTAGGGTGGCGGAGAAAGTAAATACTCTTATTTGCAAGTAATGATTTTAAAATTATTTTTCCATTTTAAATGTGCTATGTATTTATTTAAATGTTTTGTAGCAACGTAACCCCTGGTATGGATTACATTTCCGCATTCATTTCAACACTGCCCTATTGTAGCCCTTTATTAGGGTTTGTAGAACTTTATCTCTGGTGTCCTTGCACAATATAATGATAAAGCGCATAATATGTTGTTCACTTTAAAGGAATGACCACTGAAGTTTGAAAATCTAGAGAAAATGAGCATTTGATAACCTCCAAAGATACTGAAAATCTGTAATTTCGAAATTGGTTTTCAATTTCGACTACCTTTAAATGACATAAGGAAACAAATACGGAATAAATGTTAATTCATTTTAAATTTTGAAAACTTTTAGATTTTGTTTCTGTACACTTAAGTTTATTCAAAATGTTTTGAACAATGGGGCTTCCAACTGATGAGTCTGAAACGTTAGACAATTTAAACTATAATATGTTTCTGTGTGTTGCGAAAGCTTTTTGAGATACCGAATTTTAAAAAACATGATACCATAATTATTGACAGATATAAGTAATTAAATAAATAAAAAATAGTAAAGTAGAAAAGTAATCGCAATAAATGATTTCCGTTTAATAAATTAATTTATAAGGAATTGAAATGTTTGTCCGGAAAGAATAGTGTAATTAGGAAGTCAGGTTAGCCAAAGTCATTAGTGACAGTCGAAGTAGTGAGCACGCTAGCGTAAGGATTTCTGGGAATGCAGTTAAGTTATATGTTCAGTACGCTTACACAGTCACGTAGGTCAACATTCTGAAAAAGAGAAGTGAAAGATATTTCCGATAGTTTAGCTAGACTAGCATGGTAACAAAATTAAGATGCACACGTAGTATTTAACCTTTGACCGGCCCGTAAGATAACTTTGGTGGGAGTAATTCTAATGTAGGCGTGGCTTAAATAATATAGAGGCGGGAATCTAAATTAGAGAGAGTTACTCTCTCTGGTAGCGTCAGCGGTACTTGGTTGTGTCATATTTTAAGCGCCCGGTGACGCACTTGTGTGAGTAGCGGTTATCGCGAGGGATCTTACCGGTAAACATTTTAGCGACTCACGGCAGGTTACGCTTCTAGTTTCTTTTATTGCAGATACTGCAGAAGTTAGCAGGTATAATACTTCAGTTGTTACAATGTCAAATGCTACGACTCATAATCAGTCTATTTCTACATTTCGAACGGTCGGCACCTCACCTTAGTTCACAATAACTTCCTCAATCAATTTAAACTTCACAACGCGTCCATGTGTACCCTGAGGAAAAGTAATCGTAAATCTAACACTGTAGCAGCCGGCAGCAGAATCAACAGCAGATACTGCAGACAACGAGAAAAGCTGGCAACTACATTACTGTATCAAACTGTTGCGGCTTCTTTTACAGCTTCATGCACAAAAGTAGATTTTAAAAGCTAGAAAATTACAATGATCATTTTTAAAGATTATGATGTTTCGAATTAAAGTAGTACAACATTTCAGTTTTGTCTACTATGATAATATAAACCTTTGGAGATTTAAAATTTTAATTAGTTGTAACATTTCATCTTAGGTAACATTTGACATAGAAAACTGAAGTGCATTTTTTGAAACACTCCTTGAAAACCAAAGACGACATGATTTAAAACATTAATTGAATACTCAATTAAGAAAAACGTAAAATTAAGTTTTCAGCAAAGGTGAATGAAAAGTTTAGAAAATAGAATTGCGGTGGTGGAATCGTTTAAGGCAAATTCCTGACCCACCAGATCTGGGGTTAAATTATTTGGTATTGTATTAGATTTTGGCCAGTCAAAGTACTTCTGTTTATAATACTCTATCGTGGTGTTAGATCAGTCTAAAGTCTTGGTTTCAAAACATTATTTTTCAGAGGCAAGTTACGCTTTTTTGCTCTCTCTAGCAACGTAGGGTTAGGGGTAATATATTCCACCCAAAAATTCTATGCAGAGGTTTTACCAGAAGTATGTGTTTTGAGCCTCCCTGAATCCAAAAAGGAATTTTTAGAAAACGGTCACTCTGTGAGTGTGTGTGTGTGTGTGTGTGTGTGTGTGTGTGTGTCTCTATGAGTCTGTGTGCGAGTGTCTTTGAACAGCATTAATTCAAAAACGATAAGCGGCATAAGTAACAAACTTGATATATAGGTACAGTACCTTCCAAAGATGTGTCACGAAGGTTTTCAAGTAACTCCCTGCACCGCAAATTACCCTTTATATGTAAAACGTTTCGTAAGTTAGGATTTTTTAAACAAAAATGGCTGTAACGATTTGGATTGAAACACCACTTATTAAACATATAATTTGAAACTCATTCATTCATTATCTGTTTACCCTCCTCTTATGTAAGACTTACACCTCCCAGGACTTGCAAGCGGATGCCTGGGGTCAGAGACCCGTCAAGGAGCAGACACTCATGGATCAGACAGAGCATCCAGGATGGGTGATCAGTCCGATGCCTGGTATGGGATGAAGGAAGTAGATGAAACGAAATGTTGGTGAAATGGATGAAGGTGATGATGGAGCAGTTGTTGGAATGAATGGCAGGGTAAACCGGAGAAAACCCGCCCAGACGCCGCTTCGTCCACCACAAATCCCACATGCAGGTCCCTTGGATTGAACCCGGGACGCTTCGGTGGGAGGCGAGCGGTATAATCACTCGGCCACGACGCCCCCTAATTTGAAACTCAATTAAGAAAATTATTAGTTAAAGTTATTTCAATTACAATAGGTATGAATCTGTGATTTGCCCCACAAATTTCTGAGGATTGACCATAAAATACTCCAGGAGCAACCACGATGGTTATTTTCAACAAATCATAAAGATATTTGGAACATTATATTTTATTTTTGGTGCATGAGCAGGGACGTTAGGAACATCTTTAAGAATTTTACATAATAAGGTATTTTAAGGTATTTACATAGTAAATAAAATATATATCTTGAATTTTCGTGAATAGCCCAAGTCCTCTGCATCTGGAAGGAATTTTGTATACAAATAACTTTTTTTGTGGCATAAACCACTCTCGATATCCTTTGCTAATGGTTCCACTTCTTCAATACTTAGCCATTCTTTTATACTCTGTCGATTTTCAGTTGCTTCTCGCGATGTCATGGAAACAGTATGGAATTTTAAGGCAGCATATAGCGTCCATTTCTTAAACATTTGACTATCGCTGTTCTCTTTGTATCTATAACGAAATATGTAATGTAGCTGTTTCTGTAAAGTTTTTATTATACTACAGTAGATAGATAAAGTAGGCGCTGGAATGAGAGGACACACAGCTATTATCGTGAACTCCGAACCATCACGTTGGACCTTGGGGATATTTCACATGAGCAAGTCAGAGATGAAGGCGTTGATAGGCTCGACTTAAACTGGCCACTCCAGAACCGGGAATCGAACACCGGACCATCAGTAAGAGAGCTGGAAACGAAAATGCTGTACAATCCCGGCGTCTGATGTAAGTATTGCGCTTACAGTGGTAATATATGAATATATCATATTATATATAAGTAAAAATGTCAGATTTTGACAGTGATTGCCATTTTTTGGAAACTATGTGAAGTATATGTTATATAATCTTGGGAAAAATTAAAGTACGTATTTGTTATAAATGTTTATATAGTGTATCTATAATATGCGTGTATAGGATTGTTATTCAACTGTTACTAAATCTTCAAACGCTATAAAAGTGGTTTTGCGTTTCATTTTAATCGTTTGTTCGCGGCTACTACGAACTCTTAAGTAGATTCACTTTGAATGCTTTCTCTTCGCTGGTATCTCTTTGTGGTTAATGAGATAGCCAGAGCTGGTTTGTCTACTAGAGGCACTTTTACCTTTTTTATGGGTATCGTCTATGCGCCGGATGTATACAATCTCCTTTTTACTGGCAGCTTATAGCAGAAGCGGTCGTGTGCATATCTGAGCCTCTCACAAGCTGATTATCCTCTCCATAACACAGAGGCTTGTGGAGAGTGGTAAGAAGGTGGAAAATGGAGTAATATACCGCTTCTCTTTTATATGTGAGATCTAGAACATTTATGGAAAAAGAAGCCAGGAAATCTCTAGACGTTCTTGCTGGAAAAAGTTACCTCCATCATTTTCTGCACCTTTACTTTTGAGCTTTCGACTCAACATCCTGCCATAAACAGCTGCATCATATTGTGACTGTCCTGTTTTCTGTCACTTCACTTTCCTTTTCTTGAGCGTAGCGTTGCAATAAATCACAATAGTGTAAAACACAGGACTTTTCTTCCCTCTTCCGCGATTGCTCACTTCAGTGTCAAACACAGGACCCCACTTTCTCCTTCGCGATCGCTCAGTTGATGTTCGTACACAGGACTCCTCTTCTCTCTCCAGTCGCTTACTGAAGTGTTTAACATAGAACTTCTGACGCTCCAAAGGTCAGAAGAACTCGCTGAGTAACATCACAAAGTGTTGTGCGTCATAACTATCACATTGCGAGTTTCAGGAGCTTCGATATAGTTCGCGGAAAGAGAGAGAAAGGAAATATATACAAACACCTCCTTGTGTCTCGATTATATCGGCCAATAGCGTCATCCTTTCTTTCTCTCCAACCAATCATGCGACGGCAAGCGCTGAAGATCACGCCCGCTATCCACGAAGCGAAAGCCCGGCTTCGTACAGTATCTACATAACTTGACCTAGGGCGAGGGTTAGCGTTTAGAAACGGAGGAGTACTTCAGCACTGCGACTAAGACTAGGTCTATTACGTCTTTTATACTTCCAGGAGAAAGAGATGAGGCAAGGGACTACGAAGATTGACATAGCGAACCTGAGTTTATAACGTTTCCAAATTGAGCATCGTAGGAGGATCTTCAAAGTAAAATTTTACTCCTTAAAGCACCTCTACCACATCTGAGAGGAAATAGTGACAGAGAGAAACTCACCCACCGACCTGAATAGACCACGAAACCAATTATCAGGGTGGTCGAGAATCGAATGCGTGACCTCTCAAATGCGAGCTTCAGACAGCAGCTTGAATCATTCCGGTCGACTCATCAAGACGTTTACTTCAAGGGAAGTGATTTACATTCTGGAGATATTGTATTCAACTACAACGCAAGGAAACCGTGGGAGATGACCCCGTGGTAACATTTGAGGCTCACATTAAGTGGTCCAGGATTCAATTCAAGTTAAACCCCATTCTCTTACCTTGACGAAGGCTGCGGTGGATTATATAGTACCTGAATTGTCCTGTCCCTTATTTGCTGGCGAATGGATGGAGTGAAGTTTGCTTTGTGAAACGTCTGCGAAGGCGTTCGGTGTGTGACACAGCCTCGGAAAGAGGTTTACATGGGGAGAGAGAGAGTCTTGTGGGAGGTCCTGCCTGAATGAGGATGCAATATCTGCCGACGTTATAGACCCCGTTGATGAAGTAAATATTGACGGGAGTACATAAATAATTACATACAAAAATAATAGTAAGATCAATAAAAAATTGCAATAAATAATTTTGTGTACTAGATTAGTGTATAAAATAAAACGTTTGAGTTAAAATGTTCGAAATATGAGGGTAATTAGGCGTAAAATTAACCAAATTCATTAGTAGTAGCCGAATAGAGAACACATTACCGTTAAGGATTCTGGGAAGGCAGTAGAGAGTTAAGTTCAATACTTAACACAGGCACGTAGGTCATTTCTGGAAATTAGAGAGGCATCGGAAATTCTGAAAAGTTTAGCTAAGCCCCTAGTAATAGTGTCACATTCGGATATTGAGAGGTTTGAGTTTTAGCAATGTGTAAGGTGGAATTTTGGTGGGGGAGCTAAAATAATAAATGTCCCTGCATCTGAATCCAGCCGTTATTCTCTTCTCTGGTACCGGCTCTGGTGCTTATATTCGTGCATACAGTTGTGCATAACTCTTGTCTGGTACCACCAGCGGTACTTGCTCGTCTAGTTTCTTTTGTTGCGGAAACAGTTATTTCAAACCGTAAAATTGATCCCACAGAAGTCAGCAGGTATAATAATACAATTAAGAATCATTCTATTTCTTCATTTTAAACGGTCGGAAATTCACTTCTATAACTCAAATATTAGTTCACAATAAATTTCTCAGTCATTTTAAACTGGTGTTGTCCTTCACAATACATCTCCTATGAGAGAAATTACTCACAGCTCAACCACTGGAGCAGCCGGCAACAGAATCAATAGTACACAACGGGAAAAAGTGGCAACTGTAAGCTTCACCGTCTGCGTCCGAGACTACCGACCCGGATCTGATCGCGCTCTGTGTTCTTATTCTACGCATACAGATAGTTCATCAAGACAAGTGGTTGTTGATTAGTATTATACAATGAATCTGTGAGATTTCAATAAGCAAGAGCTCTAAAAGTGTTAATGCTGTTTTGTTACTTTCTCTACTATATTGGGAAAGTATTATTAGGTAGAAGTATTGTATTCCACATAAAAATGTGATACCAATACTTCATGTTGGTATCGAATATTTCATATTTCATACATGTTTTGAGGTCTCCTGAGTCCAAAGAAAGGCCGTGTGTGTATGTGTATATGTGTGTGTGAGTGCGTGCCGAATGTAATACCAAACTTGGTATTTAAGTTCAGCATCTTCCAAAGGTGGAACACGGGGATTTTCAAGAAAACCCTCCCACTCTAAACTATCCCTTAAATTAACCACTTATAATTTTTTTTAGAATTTCAATAATTTCCCTAATGACATTATTAAAAATCCACGTATTTCAGATATTCAGATAATAAATAAGAATGCATCTCTTGAACTTTCTGAAAGAAACCCGCGAGGTCCTGTTCATTCGGAAGAAAAAATTGATTAATTTTGCTGAATTATAAGAGAGAGACAAAAGCGTACTACACAAAAAACTAGCACTCTTTAAAACAAACAATTTATTTTAAATATTTGCAAAATATCTGTCCCAGTTTGAATTTTCCCATGCTCTGAAATTCTATAAAGTGCTGTGGCTATTCAGTTGCTTCTCGCGATTTCATAGAAAAAAACTATGGAATTTCAAGGTACCTATATAGCGACTAGCTCTATCCCCCTTGTTCTACAACGAAATACGTAATGTAACTTTTTCTGGAAAGTTTTATCTCGATTAACATAAAGTAGAAAGAAAAAAAGTCTGATTTGTTGCACTCACATGACTTTCTCTACTCTTGTGCAAACTATTTTTACTAACGCTTATTCTCCATCTTATTACTAATTTTCTTGTAGGTACAAGGCTTTAAGCGATAGTCAAATATTTTAAGAGCTGGTTGCTATGTGGAGTATTCCATTCTCTTTGTAGGTCCAGGACATAAAAAAGCACATAAAAGGAATTCTCATTTGAGAAAAAGTATAAGTAAATAACAAGGAATATGTCGGAAATGGTTCAGTCGACAAAAAAACGTATGTCACATAGATTGTGTGTTTTAACGAGATCTCTATTTCTTGTATAGTAACATTTGGTCCAGATCTTACGGTTTACCAGTTATGCAGAGGTAATTCCAAATGAAGAGGGCTTTTGGGGACATTCCCAGAAAATTCAAGGTAAATATCCTAAATATATTTTATTTTAAACAAAATCGTTAGTCATTTTGAGAAAATCAAAACTTTCGAGAACTGTTTCGTGTAAAAGGTAGTCTGGAATGGTGGGATTTTCTTGAAAACCTTTATGTTGCATCTTTGAAAGATACTGAACCTAAATATTAATTTTGGTATTTATTCGACATTTTGTTTTTGAGCTATTTTGTTTACAGACACACACATACGCACATGAACATTTTTCTAAAAGTGGATTTTTTTAATTCAGGGGGCCTCAAAACATGTACTGCTCGTAGTAGAGAAAGTACATGAGATAGTTTAATACACCAGATCTTTCTTTCTATTGTTAATTTTCTCGGACAGCAGAAACGTATACCACACTTTAGTCCTAAATACTCCTTTCTAGATCCTCTTATAGACTTAAGAAACTACAGCCCCTCTCATCCCCATTCCTTCATCGAGTAGTATCAGCTAAATCAACTCTGAGTCCCATGTCCACCAGCGGCGTCTGCAGTGCAGTTGTCTGGCATATAATGGCTGCGGAAATGTATAAAAAAGTGGTGGGAGTAACAGTGAGGACAGAGTCCGGGCGGTCACGTGCCAGATAGTGATTGCAGTGTTTCAGACTGTAGTGAGCCACAAGTTATTCCTACTCTTTCTTTACTGCAAAGCCGATTTTCTATAATTTCGCATAGTTCTTTATCTATTATGGCATTTTATAATCAGCAGTCAGTCTATTAATATCATGTTACTATAAATTTTGCATTAAAAAAATCGATGTGTTGTGTTCGCATGGGTTTCTTTGCTAAGTCTTCAACGAACTACATCTACAAAAGCTTTTGTCTTCTATCTACTTTATATTAATCGAGATAAACATTTATATAAATGGTTTTATTACAACTACCAAATAGGTTCAAGACTTACGGCAAGTTTAAGCAATAGTCAAATATTTTAAGTGCGGGTCGTTACGTATTGGCTTTGAAACTCCATTACCTGTGCATGAACACGAGGGAAAAAAAAACGAATACAGAATTTCGATTTGAGAAAGGTATAAGTATTTTGACATTTAAATCAATAACACAGAATATCTCTGAAATAGTTAACTCCAAAAAAATGTTATATTATATACATAAATTGCCAGCTTTAACCAGACGCACAATTTTAGAGTTGTTCTGTCTCTTACGGTTTACTAATTATTATTCAAAAGTCATGTTCACATGACTTTCTCAACCCTCTCTGCCCAAGCTTATTTGTCTATCTACTACATTTTAATACAAATGAACCTTTGCAGAAATAGCTATATTACACATTTCATTACAGACACAAAAATAACTGTGATAGTCAAATGTTTAAAAACTGCACGCTGTATGCTGTCCTTAAAATTCCATACTTTTTCTATGCAACAGCCAGAAACAACTGAAAGTCAAAGGGACTTAAAAAGAATGACAAGTATTTAACAATTCAAACCTTTAATAACGAATATCTCAGAAACGGCTTATGCTACAAAATGAAATAAATTGTGTGTTTTGAAGAGATCTGCAATTTTATGTGGTACGTTATCGCCTATCGCTTAATGTTTGCCAGTTATACAAGATGATACAAAATTCCCTCCGAAGGAAGAGGACTTCCTAGGTTATATTCAGAAAATTTAAGATACACATTTTATTTGTATATAAGTATCTTTAATATATGGTAAATTAATCAAAACTGCTGAGGCATTTTTTAAAAAAATATAAAATTTCGACATACGTTTCATGTAAAGGGTACTTTGGGTTGGGGGATTTCCTTTCAAATATTCACATATTTGGAAGGTACTGAACTTAAATACCAAGTTTACTGTTCACCTGACTTTTCTTTTTCGAGTTATGCTGCTCACAGACACATACATATACGGAGAGAGCTGGAACTTTTTCTAAAAATGCTTTTTTTATTCAAGGGGCCTCAAAAAATGTATTTCCACATAAATATGGTATCGAATTTTTGAGTGAAATGCAATACATTCTCTACCTACTGTGTATGTGCTAGAGAAAGTAAAAAAAATGTATTTATTTTTCATGCAAATATCCTTCATATAAGGTATTTTAACCGAAATTATTAGAACCATATTTTAGAACATCAAAATTTTCGAAAAAACCTTACATGTAAAGGGTAGTTCGGATGGGAGGAATTTCTTTAAAGTCTACGTGTCGTATCCTTGGAAGATATTGAACTCAAATACCAAATTTGGTATTCATCCGACTTTTCATTTTTGAATTGTGTTATTCATAGGCACACAGACATACGGAAATGTTTGCAATAATACCTTATTTGAATTTAGGGACCCTCAAAACATGCATTTTTGTGAAATCTCGGTATCAAGTTTTTGGGTAGAATGCAATACCTTCTCTACTTACTATGTATGTAATGGAGAAAGCAAAAATTAGTACACGCAAGTGATTCGAGTCGCTTATACTGCATATGGATTGTTTATAGACAACACGCTCGTTCCAACTTAGATATCCAAAAACATGAGGGATGCATAGTCAATTTAACATAAACGTATTATTTGCTTGTCCCAGTATACGTTTACAGTTCTGCAAACGACAGTTGTCTAATAACGAGTGTATTCAAAGGCGATGCTATAATATCTGTTGTATTATTAGAAATTTCGTTAAGTGTGCACCAAAGACATCCATTGTATACACTTTGAGTAGATCCTACCATAGAGGCCGATGTTTTCAGGCTGGAGTAGAAACTACGGATTGCATAAAACTGCTAAAGTACAGGCGGCTGACTCATCTGTTATAAGATTAGGTCCAACATTATATAACACTGGTTTAACTTTGCCTCAGTCATCCTATGTTCCTCTAGCCATTTGTGTATATTCTAAAATGTCTAACCGGGTGCAAAATTTAGTTTCTGACGTCTTAGTTTGTCGCATATACAAATACATACGCCGTTCCTCGAAAATAGGGCTTGTGGGATAGAGTAGTAAACGTCTTCATGTAAAACACACTAACTCGCAAGACATCTCCACTTGTTTGAATCTGGGATTTCGTTCAAAGTTTAGTTATCTGATGCACAGAAATTGAAACGCTTCTGACCCAAAGTGATATCTCGGAGAGCGTTTGAGTTTCGATCGGACGGCTTTGTGGTCTAAACTTGCAGACCTCTCTTATTCTTACGTTCCTTTCATGCCTCAAACAAAGCAGTTCGCCCAACGCACGAAAACGACCCTAAATATTATTTCGGCTACAACGGTTTCAATTTTTGAGAAGCAGAATGAAATCCCAGTTTCAAACTAGTGGACACTTCCTTGTCGGTAGACCTTAAATATGTATTTCCGGTGAAATCTGGATTATAATTAAGGGGTGGAATGGGTATTTTCTCTACCCATTACAGATAATCAGAGAAAGTAAAAATTAATCGGTATATTTACATGCCTTTCTCTAACCCCTATGTGTTTTTTAAATCTTTGAGTTTTGCTTAAAAAGTATCTACCATACAGTAATTTTCCTTCAACCCGTTCATAATTTTATTTCTCCGTAAATCCCTATCCCCTAAATCGTCATGTGTTAGTCCTCTAGTCATCATTTTGTTTTGGACCCCATTGATCAATTGATCTCTCTTTCCTTCAGCTTTCCATCCTACCACCACTCTTACTGTTCTATTGTTTCCCATTCAATTCACAAGGCCGAATCATTTTACTTTTCTCTCTTCTATTGTTTCCATTAATTTTTGTACTTCTAATATTATTCCTTCCTGAGATTATTTAAACCAAAAATGCATTTCTGTTTATAATGTACAGAAGAACTTTTACTGTGATGTTAACATCTAGCGCTAATGTGATGAGAATTAACAAGTAACGACTCTGTTATTATTAATTTTTCGTTCGTGGGTTTGATTCCCGTGGTCCACATTCGTGACCAGTGAGTTTTTTCGGTGCTTTTCCCGGGTTCTCATACGAATGCTGGGAAGGATTCTCATATACTCCGGATTTCCTGTCCCTCCATTTCATTTCCATTCTCATTTCACTTCATCTTTCATCCGTTGGTCTCTTTCAGGTTTGGAAATGTCGGCGATGGTGTTTCGGTGCAATATGGTAGGAGAAAAGGATGGTCTTTGTGACTCTCTCCGTCCCTCTGCATTTCGGCTGGCTGCCGTGGGTATCCAAACCCCCTTGACGGCCACCCCTCTGTGCGGGGTGGTTCCTCCGGTCTCCTGTCCTTCTTCCGGGGAGTCTATATTTGGAAAATTAGGGACCTTGCCATTCCAGTGCCGTCAACCCTGGTTCCGGCCACTCGGTGTCTCCTCTCGCCTCATCGTTCCTCCGGGAACGCCCCCTTGTAGGCCATAGGTGCAATATCCGTTCTGTGGATCAGTGCCGAGTCCCTTCCGTAGCAAATTGAATCCATTTCAATACGTTAACCACGTTTTTGCTCCATAGACTAATATACTTTGTATTATTGAACTATAAATCAGTTTTTTGGTTTTATTAAAAATGTTTCTACTCCATAATATGGAATTCTGCATTCCAATTGTTTTTCTTCCTTCACTTATTCTACTTTAGATTAGGAATCTACAATTTATATCTGCTTCTATGATTGATCTTAAATAATTACATTTATTGACCATTCAAATTCTCACAATCATAACTTTACTCTCTTTATATCTCTTCTGCAAAATGTTCTTACAAAAGTTTAATCTTCTGTGTACTTCTTGTTGTTGAGATAAGTATTTGCAGAAATGCCGTTGATAAACATTCATTTATAGGTACAAGTGGGATACAGGGGGCTGATGCGATAGTGACTACTCGGGGGAAAAAAGCTGGTCACTTAGAGGGATGATCAGAAACTTAAGGTTACAATGCCGATATTCCTGGAGTTTCGTCCGTTATAGAGAATTAAGTAGTATGAGGTAATTCTAATACATGCGGTTTGCTTCAGCCATCCGCCACCTACAGCGCCAGTTGTAGGTAAATACAAATGGCGACTCGTTTGGAAAACTAGTCTCGCGAAGAAATCGCTCCGTTATTCGATTTATATAGGCGAAACATGTAACCGCGGCTGAAATTCACCGGCAGCTGATAGGAGTTTACGGGGAGACTGTAATATCTCGTCATCATGTCGCAGGATCGTGTCGAAAGTTTGCGGCCGGTAGAGAAAACGTCACCGAAGAGGATCGCAGTGCCCGACCCAGCACGGCATAAACAGATTTGAACACAGCTCGCGTGAAGGAGCTGATTCAGGACAACAGGAGGATCACTTTACGGCATATGACAGTACAATTGGAATGTCATTCCGAAGCGTTCGTCACTTGTTCACGATATTCTGTAGTACCGGAAAGTTTGTTCCCGGTGTCTTCCACGAAATCTGTTCAACCAACGCAAGGAGAAGCGCATGGGGGCAAGTTTGTAACTTTTGCAGCGGCTCTCCACGGAAGGGATTGCCAGTGGATTGGAAACTCCCCTTCTGTCCAAAGATAAACGTTTAAGGTGACGCCATCTGGGCCACAGTGGTAATGGCCACAGTGCTTTGGGACACCGCTGTTGTCAGAGGGAGGGTTTTGGAAACAGTGCTCACAGTGACCGTTGACCGATACTGCGAGACCTTGACAGGTTGCGCGAAGCAATCAGGATGAAACGGCCAGGATTTCTCACCGAGGGCGTCATCCTCCTTCACAACAAAGAGCTACCTCATACAGCCCAGAAGACCAGCACGCTGTTGAAGCAATTTCGCGGGTACATCATCAACCACCCTCCTTACAGTCCGGACCTTCCTCCAAGCGACTTTCACCTTTTCCCTGACTTAAAAGAGCACCTGGGAGACCAACAATTCGCTTCAGACGAGGAAGCGAAACACTTCGCGACAACGTGGCTGAACACGCAAGGGCATGATTTTTACCAGTAGGGAATATTCAAACTATCCCACGAAGTGACAAATGCCAAAATCAATATAGAGACTATGTCTATAGTTGGCTGTATTGGTTGTATGAAATAAAATGTACACGTTTCATTGTAGGCTTTGTAACCTTAGTTTCTGATCACCCTTCGTATATGCAGGCTTGCAAATTATATACTGCTTCCATGACATCTCTACTCTTGTACAAACTATTTTTACAAACGATTATTCTCCATATGCTTCATGTTAATCGAGATATCGAGATGTCAATCTTATTGCTAATTTTCTTATAGATGCAAGGGGAATTGGTAGGCTTTAAGCGATAGTCAAATGTTTTAAGAGCTGGTTGCTATGTGGAGTATTCCATTCTCTTTGCATTACCAGTACAAAAAATGAATAAGGAATTTCCATTTGAGAAAAAATATAAGTATTGGAAAATTTAAGGGAATAACAAGCAATACCTTGAAAATGGTTCACTCAACAACAAAAATGTATAAGACATAAATTGTGTATTTTAACGCGATCTACATTTTTTGTGTTGTAAAATTTTGTCTATCTCTTATGGTTTACCAGATATGCAAAAGTCGTTCACAATGAAGAATACTTTTGGAGACATTCCCAGAAAATTCCAGATATACATTTCATTTGTCATGAAAGCATCTTAAATATATGCTATTTTAATCAAAATCGTTAGAGCTATATTTGAGAAAATTAAAATTTTCGAAAAATGTTCCATGTAAAGTGTAATCTGGGGTGGAGGGATTTTCTTGAAAACCTTCGTGTCGCATCCCTGGAAGATACTGAATCTAAATACCAAGTTTGGTGTTTATCCGACTGTTCGTTTCTGAGTTATGCTGTTCACAGACACACACATACACGGACATGTTTCCAAAAATACCTTTTTTTGAATTCAGAGGGTCTCAAAACACATATTTCCGGTGAAATCTCGGTATCGAATTTTTGGGTGGAATACAATACTTCCTCTACTTACTATACGTAGTAGAGAAAGTAATATATGAACTAGAGTATGTTTATGTAGTTAGGTGTAGTTAGACTCTGTCTCTCTCTCCCGCCCTCTCTCTTATGTTTTACAAGTGTATAAGTCTTCTTCATTTATTCCGAATGAGTACTTCACAGAAAATTCAGTATATACATTTTATTTGTCATATAAATATCTTAAGCAAGTGGTATTTTAATCAAAATTGGCCGATTTTTAAGCCCATTTTGAGAAAATCCAACGAACCGTTTTCTACGAGAAGGGAAATTCGACTTGGGGGGCCAAGTCGTTGTAAATACTCGTGTCGCATTCTTGGAAGAAGAACTTAAATATCAAGTCTTGTATTTATACGACTTTTCTTTTTTCAGTTATCCTGTTCACGCGAGCGCGCGCGCGCGCACACACACACACACACACACACACACACACACACACACACACACACAGTTTCGATTTCACATTACCAGAAGAAGGCTAATACACATGCGCAATATCGTGACACAGAAACATGAAATTTAACTCAGCAGCGATGTGCAGTTAACATATTTCTTTAGGATACATTCTGTTAGTACAGTTGTACGATATCTTTTCCTCCTTATGAAGGATTCCGACGTACTCAACGTCTTGTTTTTGTTCTTCTTCCTTAACATGGATTAGGCCTTTAGACCTGTTCCGAGGCAATCAAACTGCTCTCTCTACCTGCTACGGGGTCGTCCAATGTCTCTTTTCCCAAAGGTTTATAAAACACTACTTGCATGGTAATTCCGAACGTTTCATCCTTGAAACGTGCTCTTTACACTTGAACTGGTACCTTTTATTTTTTTCTGCAATGTTTTATTCTTCTAATTGTTCTCTTGCGGCAGTATTTTTAACACTTGAATAATTTCAATTAAATTATATAATATGTAAATTCAATAACAGCTCGCCTTGAAGCAATATGTATGTAATAATTTGTAAAAAATGTTTATAATTCCCATTGCATATACTTATATTATAGTAAACATGTTCAATAATGATATATGAATGCATTATGTAAGTTAATAATGTAAGAGCTGTGAGAATAATAAGTTTAAAGCTAAACAATGAGGTAACCTTGAGGCAATAATGAGTTTGAGAGTTTAAATGCTACTAGTCATGATTAGAGCAAAGATAATGTAAATTTTTGTGACAGTTTAAAAATAGCCAATCAAGAGCTAGAAAAAGCTTTAGTAAAATGCAGATATTCTATTGGACTAGAATTAGCCAATCTGAGACTTGAAATACAAAAATTTTACGGGTTTGGACGGTTGAAAATGTTCAGTTGCCTGCAGCCCTTGGTAGTAACCGGAGGGAAGATGTGTTCTCTAAAGAAATATTACGTATTCGTGTGAAACGAAAATTATGTATACGTGTTAACACAGTGCGAGTATTAAATAAAAGAATCTCACAGCTCTTAATATCAGTGAAGTGCTGTATAATTTTTGTCAAGGATTAATAAAAAGAAGTGAAATTAAACTTAAAATCTGTGTAAGCCTACATTCCTGTCGCACCACGCCCTGATTAAGAGAAACATGTCTCTAAAGTAAGACTGGGGCAGCCGAGGCAAACATAAACATAAATAATATTTATAGAAGCTGTTTAATAACAAAGTTAAAATATTTTTTGTTAAACTTGGAGTGTAACAACAAAACATCATCTTAAAATCAGCTTTACATACGTAGCAGTATATTACATAACAAACAATCTTCTTCAAATTAACGCCCAAAGCGTGGTGCAAACATTAAACTGCATCAACTCAAAAAAAACTACAACAAGAAAATCAACAACTCCAAAATCATCAACATCAGAAATACACCTTTCTCATCTTATGTCTAAATTCCGGAGTAAATCTTTTCTAGTTGAAGGCAAGAAAGATCTTAAGAATGTGATATGAGATGCCACCAATCTTGATTTTCCTTATTTCTTTTACCCACGTCTCACATGCATATTTTAATGTGGGACTTTATCGTTTGCGTTAAAATTTCTAAAGCTTTATTAAATTCCCTGTGTTAATATTACATCACTTCCATCCTACTTTTTTTTCAAAATAATTAAAGAGGTATGCTCATCTCCAATATTGAGGATTTCCTCTTTTAACTTCTCTGGAAATACAATAATCATGCAAGTTCACAACACAGAATTGGAGAAGTATTAGAATAGTATTTTCAAGATTATTTAAGAATTGATTAAAAAAATCGTGTGTATATATTTAGAAAATATAATTCAAAAACAAAATATGAAATAAATATCAAACTTCGTATTTGGGATAAGATAGGAATAGGGTCGGAGTGGGGCTTGGCGCCTCGACCTACACCTAGGTCCCTGACGGGGCGCCCTCGAGAGATAGGGATGACGTGAGAGGAGAAAGTGGGTGGCCGGACCAAGAGACACGACGAGAAGATGGCAGGGTCCCTACTATTTACAGATTTGAACTCTCAAAGTGCTGGCTAGTGCAGCCGGCTCCCTTAACATCCCCTAGAGTATCCGGAGACCCTTCGCAGTCCGGGGGTCTAAGGCTTCCTCAGAGCATCCTTTTCCCCTGCCATGCACACGCCGAGACCTCCCGCCGACACTTGTAACCCTAAAAGAAACCAAGCAGATGAAGGATGAAGCGAAATGAGAATGGAGGTGAAAATGTAGGGACATGAAATTCGGAGAATGTAATGGTTCTTCCCAGCATTCGCCTGGCGACCCGGGGAAAATCCCGAAAAAAAGTCATGGGCCAGGAAGGCCGGTCACAGGAATACAATCCACAACTCCCAGAATGCGGGCCTAAGCCAACCCGCTCGGTGACCTCGCATTTAAGTTTAGTATCTTCCAAGAATACACCAAGATTTTCAGCAAAATCTCCCCATCCCAAACTACTCTACGGAAAATGTTGTCTGTCTATTTTGATGTTATCGTAAATGTTACTAGCGACATTAATTACAGTACCATTGATTTTAATATTTACATGACAATAAATTTGCAGAATATCTTTCTTCGGAAGAAGTGTTGTATAATTCTGTATAACTAGTAAACCACAACAAATGGGATAAAACATACTGAACCAAAAATGTAGAATCCTTTAAAACATGTAATTTAGTTCAAATAACTTTTTTGTGGCATTAGCGGTTTTTGAGATACCGGTTGTTATTGGTTTCAATATTTCATTGTTTGAAGTGCTGTCGCGATGTTATGGAAATAGTATGGAATCTCAAAGTCAGCATATAGCAACCTCATTTAAACATTTGACTATCGCTTCGGTCTTCTATATATCGATTATATCTACAGTGAAATGTGTAGAAACTCCTTTCTCTGTTGCGTAGAGAAGGTAATATGAATGTAGCAAATCCGATTTTGTATATACCTGGTTACTATGGATATTATTTAGAAATCGGCTTGGAAGCTGCCAGTATTTGCTGGTTAACCAACTTTAATACAGTTTTTTTAGGATTTCTGTGATATCCACGAATTTTCTATTAACACATCATAATATAATTGCATGACATGGCGAATTCAAACGCCCCAAACTAGAAATGGTTCAAGCAGCTTATTGTCATATGTACAGATGTGACTTAATAATTTTCATTAATGTAATTCTTGAAAATATTTATGTAACGTGATTTATGATTAATTAAAACATTATTAAATATGATAATACATTATTGAATATTAATGCCATTGCTCTTACTCTAATCATTTTTAATTTTTTGGTATATTTTGAAAAAATTAGCAAAATTACTAAGCTGCGCTGTATTTTTGGTAATGCTTCTGCTATGATAGTGTTGCGGAAATGTCAATTTTTAGGAATTTCTTGATGTAATAGCCTATATTATACAGAGTGATTTATGAAAAAACTGATACATTTCATTCTTTATATGTTTTGTTCGAAATTCACTCAATGCCCCAATTTTAGCACTAAGTTAAGTAGAATGTCGTGGAATTTCCATTGCCTGTCACTAGATGCGCAGATGTTCATATTTTATTCGTAATTGTTACTTTTATGTCGGCGACTGTTTTTGAGATGTTGTTCTAGTCAACGTGAAAATGGAGTACACATTAAATGAACGACTCTTCCTTGTAAAGCAATACTGGAATTTAAATTGAATTACAGCTACTCAAAGGGCATACCAGAGATAATTTGGTGTTCGGAATCCTCCACAAGTAAACACAATACTGGGACTGGTAAAGAAATTGGAAGCAACTGGGTCTCTGGTGAGTGAAAAAGGCAAAACTCGTTCATTTAGACTTCCCACGGTTGTTGTTTACGTAAGAGCACAGCTACTCAATATGTCAGAGAGCTGTGAAAAGTGCAGGCCTAAAGCCGTATAGGATTACGTTTGTCCATTAGTTACAGAAAGCAGATAAGGGTAGACGGCTGAATTATTGTCGTTGGTTTCAGGCGTTCATTGTGCAAAATCCTGCCATATTGTCCATCACATGGTTCACAGATGAATCATGGTTCCATTTATCCGGCTATGTGAACTCAACTCACGCTATTGGGTCAGGAAAATACATATGTTATTCATGAAGCACCTATGCACCCGGTTAAAATCGGAGTTTGATGCGCAATATCCGCACAGAGGATAGTGGGACCATTTTTTTTAAAGAATGTGAACACTGCAGAGTGCCGACGGATTTTCATGGATTTTGCTGAGCAACTAGATGATGTAGAGCTGAGTCAAGAATATTTTCAGCAGGACGGCACTACATAGCATACATCAAATGAATCCATGGCACTAATTGCAAGTTTCTTTGACGACCGGATAATTTCCAAGAACGTGTGGCTACCGAGATCTGCGGATTTGACATCGCCGGACTCCCTCTTATGGGGTTACATAAAAGACAGGGTTTAGGCCACACGTCGCCAGACATTGGACGATCTGAAGCACAACATTACACAAGGACATTCAAGCTATTGACAACAGAGTCAATGGCCAGTAACATGGAACGACGTGTTAAGTTATGCCTTATCAGGTTGGAGGACATTTACAAAATTTGCTATAGAGGTAAACAATCTCCCAAAATGTTTCTGCATTTCAGGTATAATACGTTGCCGCTCGCATAAATCCTTTTGAAACAATTAAAGAAAGAAATGTGTCAGTTCTTTATAAATCACCCTGTATAACAGCCAATTGTCGTCTAAATGATTTGGAAAATTATCCCTGGATATTATAACCATCAATATGAAGTTACTTTATTGTTACTATTGCATTCACGTTGTCCAAAATGGTCAAATATTAAATATTTAAAAACTTAAAGAAGGCAACAACACGTGTGTTTAATTTTAAAATGTACAAAAAAAATTTGATGTTATACATTCATATGATTTTCTCCACTCTCTATCGTTTATTAGTGGGAATAAAAACTAGATGTACTTAAGCTTATTTTTCGATCTACTTCATTCTAATCCAAATAAACTTTTGCAGGAGTAGTAAGCAGTGATAGTCAAATATTTAAGAACTGGGCGCTATCGCAATCGCGAGGAACACTTGAATATTGACAAGACTTTAAAACAGTGGCTAAGTATTGAACAATACGAACCATCAATAACGGATATATGCAAAATAACGTATGCCACAAAAAGCTTATTTTAAAGAAACTGTGTGTTTTAAAGACATCTATATGTCTTGTGTTGTACCTTTCAACTATTACTTAACGTTTACCAGTTACAGATTATAAAAGTTCCTTAGGAAGGAAGTGAACTTCAAAGGCTATTTACAGAAAATTCAAGATACGCATTTTGTTTTTCATGTAAATATATTTAATGTATGGCGTTTTAATACAAATTGTTACAGCCATTTTTTAGAAAATAAACTTCGAAAAATGTTGCATGTAAAGGGTATTTTAGTTTTCGAGTTATTTTATTCACAGACACGCACGGACCGTTTTGTAAAAATCTGATGTGATGCATTCACATGTCTTTCCCTACTCTCTATCGTTTATAAGCGGGTATACAAACTATTCCTACTAAGGCTTATTTTTCTATATACTACATTTTAATACAAATAAACCTTTACAGAAATAGCTACATTACACATTTCATTATAGATACAAAGGGAACAGCGATAGTCAAATGTTTAAGAACTGAACGCTATATGCTGGCCTTAAATTCCATACTATTTCATACAGTTTTTGTAGCGAAGGTCTACCAGGGCAAGAGCCAAAACCCAAGCCCCCCGTCCGAAACCTAGGGTCAACCCCAGCCGAGTGGCTCTCCAAACGTAGGGATTTCCCATGAGGTCAATACCTAGAGTCTAAAACCCCCCCACTTACGCGAGGATGGAAGTTGATACGCCACTTACACGCGTCAACCCGAAAGGGCGACTACCGAAAACCTCGGTGGGGCCGACAGTAATCTAGCATAGCGTCTACCGGCTCTCCAGGGCGGTCCCGGAGGACATCAAGGCGTCTCACAACCCCGCCTATACGGAAACCCGCACAGACATATCCAATCTCTCACAGATCTCGGGAACCACTGCCATGCCGAGTCCAACCCAATCCGAACAACTCTCTAGGACGTACTTCTAGTAACGCCAGAAGTACCACGAGTGCTCAGGGTACGCAGCGCCCTCACCACGGCAGCTGAAGGGGTCGGAACCCCCCCTTACGGGGACTGTTTCCATGCAACTGAAAATCGATGAGACTTTAAAAGAATCAAAAGTATTGAACAACTCGAACCTTTGATATCGCATATCTCAGAAACGGCTTATGCCATAAAAAACGAATTTTACTTAAGTCGTGTGTTTTAAAGAGATGTATATTTTTTATACTGTGCGTTTTCGTACATTGCTTAACGTTTACTAGTTATACAAGATTATACAAAATTAAAAAGGACTTCACACGCTACTCTTAAACAATTCAAGATATATGTTTTATTTGACATGTAAATATTTTAAACATGTGGTATTTTAGTCGAAACCTATGGAGCCATTTTTTAAAAAATCAAGAGATGTGTGGGTGTGGGAGATTTTTTTGAAATTCCTCGTGTCGCATCTTTGGAATGTACTGAGCCTAAATACCAAATGTATTTATCGAACTTTTCGTTTTTGAGTTATGCACACACTGACCTTTTTTTTCTAAAACTGTATCTTTTCTATTAAGAAGGCTTCAAAAGATGTATTTCCGGTGAAATTTCTGCATTGAATTTTTGGGTGCAATGCAGTACCTAGGCAAGTAAAAATTGGTTGCTAATGGAACAAAGGACCTTTAAAATGCTATAGGTAATTAGGAATCCCTTTGGAATATAGGCATTTCACTAGAATTAAAAATAAGATTTTAAAGGCTGCACGGTGCCTCCATTAAGCCCAACTGCTTCCAAATCGCAGTATCATTATACGTCTGTACTATTTTCATTTCCACTTAAAAACCAATATGAGTTCTCTGTCGCGATCTTTCTTAACTACGCAGTCAGCGTAAGAAAATCGGCAGCGAAGCTAGAGGTTATTGCAATCTTTGTTTTATGTTTCTTCGTTCTCCGAGAACAATCACACAGAATGGAAGCATATGGGACTGCTTCTTCAAGTGCAGCAACATGAGATATTGATAAACTCGGTCATATAGAAAACATTAATAGGAAATACGTTAGAGGACATCTCGAGTATCTCTCTGGGATTTTTCGTCATTCCTCAGAGCGTAATAAGCTCAAGAGTGGTAAACTGCAAGTAGGGAAGATATTCCACTCAATCCAAATATTCAACATAAAAATTTCACTAGGAATGCAGGTTCTGATACCATGAATTCCAGGACAGAAAAAAGCTTTTTTGTCTATGAATGGCATAACCAAAAGAAAAACGATAGATATAAAACTTCCTACTTTAATTATTATTAATAAAATCAAGAACCTCCCAATGCGGTTATGGTATACGTATCCTATATTAAAGATCATTATATTACTATTAAAAAAATCTGATGTGTTACACTCACATGACTTTCTCTACTCTTGTACAAAGTATTTTTACAAGCGCTTATTCTCCACATGCTTCATGTTAATCGAGATCTTAATCTTATTCCATTCTCTTTGTATGTCCAGGAAATAAAAAATCAATAACGAATTCCCATTTGAGAAAAAGTATTGGAAAATTTAAGGAATAACAAGCAATAGCTCCAAAATGGTTCACTAACAAAGAAAATGTATATTACCTAAATTGTGTATTTTAACGCGATCTACATTTTTCGTGTAGGAAAATTTTACCTATCTCTTATGGTTTACCAGTTATGCAAAAGTCGTTCACAATGAAGAATACTTTTGGAGACATTCCCAGAAAATTCGAGATATACCTTTCATTTGTCATGAAAATATCTTAAACATATGCTATTTTAATCAAAATCGTTAGAGCCATTTTTGAGAAAATTAAAATGTTCGAAAAATGTTCCATGTAAAGAGTAATATGGGTTGGGGGATTTTCTTGAAAACCTTCGTGTTGCATCTCTGGAAGATACTGAACCTAAATACCTAAATACACACACACGGACATGTTTCCAAAAATGCTTTTTTTTTTGGATTCAGGGGGCCTCAAAACATATATTTCCCCTACTTACTGTACCTACGTAGTATAGAAAGCAATTATTTGATATTTTCTGAGGACAGCACATCAGGCCCTCTTTAACACCCATCCGAACCGAGGACTCTCACTCCCCAGGACGTATGACAACGCCCAGGACAGACGCCTGATGGAGGGCAGAGGAACTACGGAACAGAATGAGAGACCAGGGTGGGTGATCAGCCACTCGCCTGGGTTGATAGATGCAGATGAATGATTGGAAAGGTGATGATGAAGCACCGGTGGAATGAAACACTGCGGGGGAAACCCGCCAAGACGCCACTTTGTCCACCGTAAAATCCGACATGGGGATCCCTGGGATTGAACCTGGGCGCGTTGGCGAGAGGCGGGCCAAGTCTAACCACTCGGCCACGGCACTGCCTCGATATCCACAAAGTCTTAATTACAAAATGTAAATTATTTTAAAACTCATAATTTATTTTAAACGATTTTTCACAATTCCACAATTTCCGAAATATTCGTTGTTATTGCTTTGAATTTCTCAATACTTTAATTTCTCACGATGTCATGTAAAGAGTATGGAATTTAAACGTCAGTATGTAAACATTTAACCATCCCTTCAACCTACTCTACTCATTTTGTACCTACAACGAAGTGTATATAGAAAACAGTTATACAATGTTGATATAGAAACAAATTTGTTGCACTCGAATGACTTACACTATTCTTGTATAAACTATTTTTACAAACGCTTATTCACCATCTCTTCATATTAATCAAGCTAAATATTTGCATGAACCATCTCATTGCTAATTTTCTTGTAGATGCAAGGGGAATTGGTAGTCTTTAAGCGATAGTCAAATCTTTTAAGAGCTGGTTGCTATGTGGAGTATTCCATTCTCTTTGTATGTCCAGAACATAAAAAATCTTATGTGTTACACTCGCATGACTTTCTCTAGTCTTGTACAAACTATTATTACAAACTCTTATTCTCCATCTATTTCATATTAATGGAGATAAACATTTTCTGAAACGATCTTTTGACATGCAAAGAGAATTACATTTTACACATAGCGACCAGTTCTAAAAATATTTGACTATCGCTTAAGGCGTAATATGTTCCCCTTGTTTTGTAAATGCAAGAGAATATAGATATACAGTAGCCTTTAAGCATAGACATATCTCTTAATAGTTGGTTGCTAGGTGCAGCACCATTCTCTTTGCCACAGATTAATACTCTTTGCATATCCAAGACAAAAACATGAATAAGGAATTCCCATTTTAGAAAATAAGTATTGAAAAATTTAAGGGAATAACAAGGAATATCTCGAAAATGTTTCACTCAACAAAAAAAAAAACGTTTATGACATAAATTGTGTATTTTAACGCGATATACATTTTTTGTGTAGTAAAACTTTGTCTATTCTTATGGTTTACCAGTTCTGCAAAAGTCGTTCACAATGAAGAATACTTTTGGAGACATTCCCAGAAAATTCAAGATATACATTTTATTTTCCATGAAAATATCTTTAACATATGATATTTTAATCAAAATCGGTAGAGCCATTTTTGAGAAAATTAAAATTTTCGAAAAATCTTCCATGTAAAGGGTAATCTGGGGTGGGGAATTTTCTTCAAAACCTTCGTGTCGCATCTCTGGAGGATATTGAACCTAAATACCAATTTTGGTGTTTATCCGACTGTTCGTTTCTGAGTTATACTGTTCACAGACACACACACACGGACATGTTTCCAAAAATGCTTTTTTTGGATTTAGGGGGGCCTCAAAGCATATTTTTCCGTTGAATTCTTGGTACGGAATTTTTGGGTGGAATACAATACTTCCCCTACTTACTATAGAGAAAGTAAGTACTATAGTAGAGAAAGTAAAGTAGAGAAAGTAAAAAAATGGAAAAAGAATTCCCGTTTGAGAAAAATTGTAAGTATTTGAAAATTCAAACAAATGACAAGGAATATCTCGGAAATAGTTCACTGGACAAAAAAAAAGTATTCAAAATTAATTGTGTGTTTTAGCGAGATCTACATTATTTGTGGGGTAAAATTTTGTCTATCTCTTACTGTTTACTAGTTATGCCAAAAGAACGTTTGGGTGCATTCCCAGGAAATTCAACATTATTATGCACCGGGGTGAGACCAAAAGGTTTGCAGCCAAAATATTAAATTTAGTTACTCCGCCATAAACACTGAGGGACGTAGCTACAGGTGCAAGCGAAAGATACCAAGAACTTGCTGCACAAAGCTAACGTGGGCGTGGAATATTTATAAATAATTACATTTGAATTCACATTTTCCTTAGGTTTATTATAAATTAAGGTGCTCTACATGGTACACAAAAGGTTACAGACGAAACACTGCGGGAGATGCTCCACGCATACACCTGACAACACGCACTCTTACACACACGACTCTCCGGCTACAACTGACGCCAAGCCAGACCAAGCAAAGCCAGCACACAAAGGAGGCTATTCACTCGACTTGCCTTCACCCCCCAACTAGAAAGATGAAATTGCCGCGCCGGACAAGAACTTAACACACAAACACAACAGTTATCTCAACAATGTTATACACAGCAACAATGTGTCCGACTCGACAATACATTTGCATACGCTACAATATTTACATTTCATTTGCCATAAGAATATCTTAAACGTATGATATTTTAATCAAAATCGTTAGAGATATTTCTGAAAAAGGGTAGGTCCGGGGTTGGAAATTTTCTTAAAAACCTTGGTGTCGCATCCTTGGAAGATACTAAACTCAAATACCGAATTTTTGTTTTTGGGTTATACTGCTCACAGACAGACAGACACACACACGGACATATTCCCAAAAATGCTTTATTTAGATTTAGGGCTCCTCAAAACGTATTTCATATGAAATCCTGATGTCAGATTTTTTGGGTGGAATGCAAAACTTCTACGTAGTAGAGAAATATTAAGCCTTATAAAAATAGTTTGTACAAGAGATATAAAAAAACTGTTGTGTTACATTCACATGACTTTCTCTACCCTCTATCGTTTATTAGTGGGTATACAAATTATTCTTACGAAACCTACTTCATTTTAATTCGTTATAGATACACAGAGAATAGCCATTTCAAATGTCTCAGAACTGGATGCTATATGCTGGTTTTGAAATCCCATACCCTTTCCATGACATCCCGAAAAACAACTGAAAATCGATAGGACTTTAAAAGAATGGTTAAGTATTGAACAAGTTGAACCATTAATAACGGATATCTTGTAAATAGTTGATGGCATAGAAATGTTATTTGAAATAAGTTGTGCGTTTTAAAGAGATCTACATTTTACTTTCTCTACTACGTATAGTAAGTAGGGGAAGTATTGCATTCCACCCAAAAATTCGATACCGAGATTTCACCGGAAATACATGTTTTGAGACCTCCTGAATCCAAAAAAAGCATTTTTGGAAACATGTCCGTGTGTGTGTCTGTCTGTCTGTCTGTCTGTGTGTCTGTGAACAGCATAACTCAAAAACGAACAGTCGGATAAGCACCAAACTTGGTATTTAGGTTCAGTATCTTCCAGAGATACGACACGAAGGTTTTCAAGAAAATCCCCCCACTCCAGACTACCCTTTACATGGAACATTTTTCGAAAATTTTAATTTTCTCAAAAATGGCTCTAACGATTTTGATGAAAATATCATATGTTTAAGATAATGTCATGAGAAATGAAATGTATATCTCGAATTTTCTGGGAATGTCTCCAAACGTATTCTTCATTGTGAACGACTTTTGCATAACTGGTAAACCATAAGAGATAGACAAAATTTTACTACACAAAAAATGTAGATCGCGTAAAAATACACAACTTATGTCATATACATTTCTTTTGTTGAGTGAACCGTTTTCGAGATATTGCTTGTTATTTCCTTAAATTTTCCAATACTTATACTTTTTCTCAAATTCGTTATTCATTTTTTTTATGTCCTGGACATGCAAAGAGAATGGAATGCGCCACATAGCAACCAGCGTTAAAATATTTGACTATCGCTTAAAAGCTACCATATTTCCCTTGCATCTACAAGAAAATTACCAATAAGATTGACATCTCGATATCTCGATTAACATGAAGCATATGGAGAATAGGCGTTTGTAAAAATAGTGTGTACAAGAGTAGAGAAAGTCATGTGAGTGTAACACATCAGATTTTTTTTGTGTTGAACGTTTTCGTCTATCGGTTAACGTTTACCAGTTATACAAAATTTCAGATAAACGTTTTATTTGTCATGTAAAAATGTTTAATATATAGTACTTCAATCAAACTCGCTGTAGCCCTTTTTTGTTAAATTCTAAAAAAAAATTCAAAAATGTTTCATATACAAATATTTTAGGGTGACGTCTTGAAAACCTTTGTTTTACATCTTTGGAAGATACTGAACTTAAATACAATGTTTGGTATTTATTCGACTTTACATTTTTAAGTTATGCTGTCCACGGATACACACGCACAGATATAGACACACACAAGGACCAATAATCTAAAAAAAAATCTTTTTTGGATTCAAGGGGCCTCAAAACATGTATTTACGGTAACATCTCGGTATCAAAATTTTGGGGTGCAATGCAATACCTTCTCTACCTACTAGGTACGTTGTAGGGAAAGTTATAAACGATAGTTTAGGTTAAGAAGGTTATGTGATTGAAGTAGTTGTTTTGTTGTAGGCGTTATTGTTTTTGCCCCATGTATTGGCCCCAATTTGAGAAAGATGTTATATTGTTGTAGGCGTTGTATTATGTTTCAACTATTGGGGAGCTGAACTTGTAGTAGTTGCAACCGCACGTATAGTAAACAGTTTCCGGTAGCCTTCGCCCCAAATGTACTTTCAGGTGGCCTTTGCACCAAGTTTAAAAAAATATTAACGTTGCAGTTTGACTGTTTATTTAAATATTATATATTTGTGTTTGCCTCAGCTGCGTCAGTATTTATTTTAGAGACACGTTTCTCTTGGCAGGGTTGTGGTGCGACAAGAATGTAGGTTTACACAGATTATAATTTTACTTCCCTCCTTTTATTAATGCTTGACACGATTTAAATAATACTTCACTGATATATATATATATATATATAGAGAGAGAGAGAGAGAGAGAGAGAGCTGTGAGATGTTTTTATTAAATACTTGCACTTTTTAATACGTAAACTATTTACGTCTCACACGAAAATAGGTATAAAATCTCTCGAGGACGCATCACGCATCCGGTTACAATCACTGTCTGCAGGCAACTGAACTCTAAATTTGTAAAATTTTCTACTTTTCAGTTTCTGATTGGCTAATCCTACTCCAATAGAATACCTTCATTTAACTAAAGCTTTTTCTGGTTGTTGATTGACTATTTTATAAACTGTCACTAAAATTACATTATTGCTTCCAAGAACTAGAAGTAGTATTGTTAAACTCTCAAACTCATTATTGCATCGATGTTACCTCATTGTTATTCTCACAGCTCCTACATTATTAAATTACGTAACACATTCACATAACATTATTAAACATGGATACAATAATATACAATTACAATGACTGTAATATACACTTTTCATATATTGTTACATATACATATTGCTTTACTGAATTTATTATATCATCAGACTGAAATGATTTAAGTGTTAAAAATACTGTCTCATGAATATAATTCATAATTTGTTTTTGTTTCAAAGTAGCTTATTATACAAGTTAGTATAAGTTATTACTCAAAAATTTAAATTAATCTGTTTCGGTTTAATGTAGGAGTATATTTAGGTTTTAAGGCAGCCCGAAATTACGGATAGTTGGGCATTGTTTAGTTACGTGGAACAAATGGAATCAAACAGACGCTGCCTGGAATTGAGCACTTGAAAGCACATCTAAGTGGAAAGGCCATGTCATCGTAAATTTTTAACTGAACATTCAACAGCGTTGGCGGTTCCACGCATAAATAATTGCAACATGAAGTACAGTCTAGGAAATACTGTTTTGTGACACACGAATACAAGTGTTTTTACGAAATCCTCCAAATCCTTTACATGAAAAAATCCATCACCTTCTTAAGGGGATATATGCTGCTTTAAACCTTCAAAGATATATTTTTGGTACTGTTATTTACGTCTTTCTGGTGTTTTTTACAAAGAAGGACATTTAGAATTCCAACACTTGAATTCGTTTCCAAGAAAACCCCATACATACGGACATAAATTGGTGGCCGTAATAATATGTAACTACACTATGGTAGAAAGTGTATGTTACATACACTTGAAGTCTTAATTTACATCTTCTTAATAATCAGTAATAACTAATGACAGGCAAAATATAGAATTTCATAAGATAAGCCGTTTTTGCTATCATTATGGGAACTACTGCTTTGTTTTGCACTGTATAGAATTCGATGTTCATGGCAAAGAAATTTATATTTTGGCAAAATCGTATTTTTTTAAAATCTTAATTCTTTTCTCTATTTTATTTTACGTCGCTTTTAACTCCCTGGTCATATCGCGACGGATATGTTGGTGAATAACTCTTAGAACGCTATGTGATGGACAGTTAGCCTTCTAAGTCTCATCCCTGGAACCATCTGCTTCATGCCGTGCAGTTGGCATTAGTGTGCCGTCCAGTCCAACCGCCGCCCGCACATAGTTAGTCTTCTAGGTCTCATTCCCAGAAAATGCCGTCTTGCTTCGTCACGTGCCCACAGAGACCCCCAGCGAATGGCAGTCGGATCTTCCACTTCGTGCCATGCAGATGGCGTTAGGGTGCCGTCCAGTCTAACTGCTTACATTGTCTGTAGATAGATGGCATAGCATTCGCTATTATCACTTGTGTTTCATTTTAGTATTGTTTTAGACTTTAGGTGGAAGTTTGGGTCGTGGTATTAAATATGCAATCCGGTATTTACCTTGGCGACTGAGAAAAAACACGATAAAACCCTCGGATTTGAACCCGGGACCTCCCGAATGCGGGTTACAGGCTTTACTGCCTGAGCCATCCCGCTCAGTGGTATTGTTTTTTTTTTTTTTTTTTTTTTGTATTTTGTAAAATTAAAGGATTTTTTTTTTGCTCTTAAAATGATTTGCGTTAACAATTATTTGCACTTTCCAAATATTCTATTCAGGAAACTTTCTGTAAAACACATTAAGGATACCCTCTATGCAACAACTCGAATACAGATGAGAAAATGTAACATCTCCTGGGTGGCGTCACGAGCGAAATTCAACGTCTCTATTCATTTTATGTTTGCGTATCGATGCTTTAAGTGCATCTTGTATTTAGTATTAACATAGACAAATTAACCAGCAACTTATTTTTCTTTGTTTATAGGTAAGGTTTCTCAGTGATCAAGATCCATAAACTCTATGTAATTCGTGTCATGAAATTTGATATTTTATTATTAAATATATACAAATCGCTACAAAGCCTATCTTTACTTTCTCTACCACGTACCTATAGGTAGAGAAGGTATTGCATTCCACCCAAAAATTCGAAACCGAGTTTTCACCGGAAATGCATGTTTTCAGAGCCCCTGAATACAAAAAAGCATTTTAATATAAAGGTATGTTTGTCTGTAAACAGCATAACTCAAAAACGAAAATTCGGATAAATACTGAGGCAGTGTTTTTAACATTTAAATGAATACAGTCTAATTATATAATATATAAATTTAATAACAGCCCGCCTTAAAGCAATATTTGTATGTAACAAAATATAAAAAGTGTATATTACAGTCATTTTATATGTTTATATTATTGTATCCATGTTTAAGAATGTTATGTGAATATATTACGTAATTTAATAATGTAGGAGCTGTGAGAATAATAAGTTAAAAGTTGCTAACAATGAGGTAACCTTGAGGCAATAATGAGTAAGAAAGTTTAAATGCTACTAGTCATTATTGGAGCAACAATAATGAGACAGTTTAATAATAGCCAAACAACAACCAGAAAAAGCTTTAGTTAAATAAAGGTATTCTATTGGATTAGGAAGAGCCAATCAGAGGCTACAAATACAGAAATTTACAAGTTTAGGCGCTAGAAATCTTGTCAGTTGCCTGCAGACGGTGATTGTAACCGGATGCGAGATGCGTCCTCGAGAGATTTAATACGTATTCGTGTGAGACGAAAAATAATATTACGTCTTAAAAAGTGCAATTAATTTAATTAAAGAATCTCACAGCTCTCTATATCAGTGAAATGTTATTTAAATCGTGTTAAGCATTAATAAAAGAAGTGAAGTAAAATTATAATCTGTGTAAGCCTACATTCTGGTCGCATCACAACCCTACTAAGAGAAACGTGTCTCTAACAAAAATACTGACGTAACCGAGGCAATCATAAATATATAATATTTAAATAAACAGTCAAATTATAAAGTAAATATTTTTTTTAAACTTGGGGCAAAGGCCACCTGAAAGTACATTTGGGGCGAAGGCTACCGGAAACTTTTTACCATACGTGCGGTTGCAACTACTACAAGTTCGGTTCCCCAACAGTTGAACTATAATACATCATCTTCAAACTGACTTTCCATACGTAGCAGCAACAAATCTTTATCAATACCAAACTTGATATTTAACGTAAGTGTCCTTAAAAGATCCCACACGAAGATTTTCAAGAAAATCCCCCACCCCAACAACTTCCTTTACATGAAACATTTTCCGAAGATTTTGATTTTTTAAAACATTATTAACTGTTTTGATTAAAATACTATATTAAAGATATTTACATAAATGAAATGTGTATCTTGAATTTTCTGGCAATATCCTGTGTAGTTACCTTCATTCATAAGAAATTTTGCATCTTGTACAGCTGGTAAACTTTAAGCAATAGACGAAAACGTACTATACAAATAATGTAGATCTCTTTAAAACACACAGTTTATTTAAAATAAGCTTTTAGTGGCATAAGCCATTTCTGACATACCCATTATTAATGGTTAGAACTATTCATTTCTTGGTCATTCTCCTAAGGTCCTTCAACATTAAATGATTCTCGAGATTGCATGGAAACAGTATGGAATATTGTATCCACAACGAAATATGTAAAGTAGCTATTTCTGTAAGGGTTTATTTGGATTAGAATGTAGCAGACTGAAAAATAAGCTGTAGTAAGAATACCTTGTATACCCACTAATAAACGATACATGTTGGAGAATTTCAGGTTAATGTATCACATAAGATTTTTTTAACTTATGAACTGAATCCTCTAGGTCTAAAATGTTTTGATTTTAAAATATATATTTTATAATAATTTGGAATTTTGTCTTAATTTTATTATATTTTGGCAAATTTGTTTTCTATTTCGCCAATCTACAGTAATAACATATTACAATGGATGGCACATAAAGAACAGAATAACTTAGATTATTTCAAACATGATTGAAAACTAAAGGCGTAAAAGTGAATGAACATTTCATACTTCATTCTAGATTATTTAGAATAAACGAAGCACACCCAGTTTTCTATACTTCCTCAATATCTTCGTCTTCATAATCCACGTCTGCAACTTTAAAACTCTACTTGAAATGCTGAATCTAATATCATCCATATTATTATTTTCAAACAATATGCTTTAAGTAACGGCATCAACCATCAAACAATTGACTCAAGACCTCCTAAATGATGGTACTCTTATCTTACTAAAACATCGCATTAATTACGGCTGTTGAATTGATTACATTGCGTTACCGAAAATCCCAGTTGACGGTGTGTAAGTTCTTTACAAATTGTTTCTTTTTATAAATAATACATTAAAAATGCTGAAGTGCACCATCCTGCAAAAAATATCATGCATTCCCCGTGTGCGAAATGCATACTAGATATCTAAAATAGAAAAGGCTATTCTGTAATAATACTGTTACCTCATTTATATCCCAAAATTAAAAGCAGTTATTGAGGAATATTCTAGTAAACGTTTTGTTGCAATGTCTGGTCTTAAATACTGTCTTTCTAAAAAGTAGAAAGACAATTTCACTTTGAACATAGAATTAAAAATTTGATGTGATACATTCATATGAGGTTTTCTACCTTCTATCTTTATTATGGGTATAGAAACTATTTTTCTGTCTACTACATTTTAATCCAAATAAACCTCTGTAGAAATAGGTACATTCACAATTCGTTATAGATACAAAGGGAATAGCGATAGTCAAATGTTTAAGAACTGGACTATATATGCTGGCCTTAACATTCCATACTGTTTCCATACAATCGCGAGAAACAACTGAATGTTGAAAGGAATTTACGAAAAGGCCTAGTAATGAACAATTTGAACCATTAATAACGGTTATCTCAGAAATGACATATGCCACAAAGAAAACTTATTTGGAATAAATTGTGTTTTAAAGAGATCTACATTTTTTACTTTCTCTACTACGTATAGTAAGTAGGGGAAGTATTGCATTCCACCCAAAAATTCGATACCGAGATTTCACCGGAAATACATGTTTTGAGACCTCGTGAATCCAAAAAAAGCATTTTTGGAAACATGTCCGTGTGTGTGTCTGTCTGTCTGTCTGTCTGTGTGTCTGTGAACAGCATAACTCAAAAACGAACAGTCGGATAAGCACCAAACTTGGTATTTAGGTTCAGTATCTTCCAGAGATGCGACACGAAGGTTTTCAAGAAAATCCCCCCACCCCAGACTACCCTTTACATGGAAGATTTTTCGAAAATTTTAATTTTCTCAAAAATGGCTCTAACGATTTTGATGAAAATATCATATGTTTAAGATAATGTCATGGGAAATGAAATGTATATCTCGAATTTTCTGGGAATGTCTCCAAAAGTATTCTTCACTGTGAACGACTTTTGCATAACTGGTAAACCATAAGAGATAGACAAAATGTTACTACACAACAAATGTAGATCGCGTTAAAATACACAACTTATGTCATATACATTTCTTTTGTAGAGTGAACCGTTTTCGAGTTATTGCTTGTTATTTCCTTAAATTTTCCAATACTTATACTTTTTCTCAAATTCGTTATTCATTTTTTTATGTCCTGGACATGCAAAGAGAATGGAATGCGCCACATAGCAACCAGCGTTAAAATATTTGACTATCGCTTAAAAGCTACCATATTCCCCTTGCATCTACATGAATATTACCAATAAGATTGACATCTCGATATCTCGATTAACATGAAGCATATGGAGAATAAGCGTTTGTAAAATCAGATTGTACAAGAGTAGAGAAAGTCATGTGAGTGTAACACATCAGATTTTTTGTATAATATCCTTTCATCTATTGCTTATCTCGTGTAAATATCTCGCTCACTGTCCGAAACTCAGCAGCAGGAATTCTTGTGATGAAATGCCTCATTATGATCAGAAAATTGGAGTGTGGTGTGCGAAAAGTGCTAGAAGGGTAATAGGGCCCATATTCTTTGACGAAACAATAAATGCAGAGCGATATCAGAAGTTAATTATGAGGCCATTTTGCAGTCGCTTGACAGAAGAAGAGAAGTCGTATGGTTGGTTCCAGCAAGATTCTGCAACAGCACATATGGCTGCCGAATCATTACATGCAACAAGAGAGGTATTTTATGACAGAAAAATTAGTGTTAATTTGTGGTTTCATCGTTCTCCTGATCCAATGAGTTGTGATTTTATTTATGGGGTTCTTTAAAAGACAAAGTGTGTCGTTCCAATCCTCGCACCCTACAGGAAATAGAGAAAACATTGTGCAAGAAATCACAAGAATTCCTGCTGCTGAGCTTCGGAGAGTGAGCGAGAATATTTACACGAGATATGCTGCCTGTTTGAGAGCAGAAGGTCAACATTTCTAGCATCTATTATAAGGTAAGGATTTTAGTCCGCCGCTGCCGGCGTAATTTCCCCGGCGACTGCCGGCTGTCTCACGCAGTAGAGAGAGGCCGCGAGTGGGTTCGAATATAATTTAGCTACTCTATATTTTAATGCTACACTAGCCTTTTCTTAACGCCGGTTTTCTTATTGCTGTTTAGTAACAGCAGAAACTGAACCCTCGTCTCCAATGTTTAAACTCACATTAAAAATTATTTGTAATTGGTTTAGGCTTTTCTTGTGTTCCAATCCTAGGGAAACACTTTCATAGGGGTGGTGTCTACCACACCTTCATTCCACATAGGCTATAAACATCGTCCATTGATTAGTTTTTATGCCCCTGAATTGCTTTACAGGACAATCATATACAGGTCTGGTTACCTGAAAGTAAAAATCTTACGGAGAGAAAAACACTGTGGTGGTCTGGGGAAATCGGCCACTTTTTATGCACGGCAGTGTATATATCTCATCAGTCCGATGTGTGCAAAGGAATTGTTATTAACGCTCGTGTACAAGTATTACATTCCTATGCATTCCTTTCAGACAGTTCTTCATCAATTTGCTTGTTAACTCAACGACGTATTCTTTCACTTTTCTGTTTAGTATTCACCTCTATTGTGCTACTCGTTTTCAGATGGCCTGCCGCTTTTGATGATGCACATTTCCTGCATATTCTCGTTAATCACGATTTATATAATTACAACATCACCATAGGCTGTATTCTTTTACAGTTTTTGTAATTCCCTTTCATATATAACAAACGCTATGGCGTATTCGTCGAAAGCAGGTGGTGATAATAGGCGCACCATATTACATGGCATTAGCATTCCCGCGTTACCTTTATTCTGTCGGTTTTAGTGCCATGCGTTTTTATGTGTTTATCAGCTATGTTTCCTCTTGGCAAATACGACACCCGCATTTTTACTTTCTCTACTACGTATAGTAAGTAGGGGAAGTATTGTATTCCACCCAAAAATTCGATACCGAGATTTCACCGAAAATATATGTTTTGAGACACCCTGAATCCAAATAAAAGCATTTTTGGAAACATGGGCGTGTGTGTGTCTGTCTGTGAACAGCATAACTCAGAAACGAACAGTCGGATAAACACCAAACTTGGTATTTATGTTCAGTATCTTCCAGAGATGCGACACGAAGCTTTTTCCAGAAAATTCCCCCACCCCAGATTACCCTTTACATGGAACGTTAATCTAAAATTTTAATTTTCTCAAAAATGGCTCTAACGATTTTTATTAAAATATCATATATTTGAGATACTTTTATGACAAACAAAATGTATATCTCGAATTTTCTGGGAATGTCTCCAAAAGTATTCTTCATTGTGAACGACTTTTGCATAACTGGTAAACCATAACAGATAGACAAAGTTTTACTACACAAAAAAATGTAAATCGCGTTAAAATACACAATTTATGTCATATACATTTTTTTTGTTGTGTGAACCATTTTCGAGATATTGCTTGTTATTCCCTTAAATTTTCCAATACTTTTACTTTTTCTCAAATTCGTTATTCATTTTTTTTCTCCTGGTAATACAAAGAGAATGGAATACTCCACATAGCAACCAGCTCTTAAAATATTTGAATATCGCTTAAAGCCTAACAATTCCCCTTGCATCTACAAGAAAATTAACAATAAGGTTAACATCTCGATTAACATGAAGCATATGGAGAATAAACGTTTGTAAAAATAGTTTGTACAAGAGTAGAGAAAGTCATGTGAGTTTAACCCATCAGATTTTTATAAAATATAAGTCGGTGAGTATCTGAATACACAAGCACCTACTAAGTTCATAAGGAATATTTCATATAAATAATTTCATTGATGACACCGAAAGAAATACAAAGAATGCAACAGTCAAATGTTTTGTATTTAATTAAGTTCACTAAAGATGCGAGTTTTTCCAAGAGATTCTATATATGTATACACGATGCCCAAAATTCACATGACCTTCTACGCTCACTCTTCTACAAACCAATCTCACCAATACTTATTACTCTAATCCATCTTGTTAATCGGATGACTTTCAATTCACATTATCTTCCAAGGGTGCAACACGCAGATTTTCAAGAAAATTTCCACATCGCAGAACATCATTTCTATGGAACATTTTTCGAAAACTATTTTCTTAAAATGGCTCTTAACGATTTTGTTTTAAGTATCATATTTAAGATATTTCATGACAAATGAACTGTATATCCTGAATCTTCTGGGGATCTCCCCAAAAGTCTTCTTTATTCTGTATGACTTTCGCATAACTGGTAAACTGTAAGAGATAGACTAAACTATACTACACAAGAATGTAGATCTATTTAAAACACACAATTTATGCCCTATACATTCTTTTTGTCCATTAAACCGTTTTCAAGATATTCCTTGTTATTTTGTTGAATTTTCAGTACTTTTTCTCAAATGGGAATTCGTTATTCCATTTTTATGTCCTGGGCATGAAACGAGAGTGGAATGCTCCACGTATCAATTTCTGAAAATGTTTATTTCATTAACAAGTAGATGGAGAATAAGCGTTTGTATAAATGGTTTGTACAAGAGTATAGAATGTCATGTGGGTGCAACACATCAGATTTTTTAAAGAGCGTATCGTTATGTGATGGCTAGGGTTGCGACATCGGAGTCGTTACGTTTGTTTGAGGTGTCATGATCTGTACGGTTGAGTCAAGTGTATTGCCGCACAGTGTTCACGTAGACGAAATGCCAAAGGAAAAGCTACAAAATTCCACAACGTTGCAAACTATATGTTGGAGTATGGGGAAAATGCTTTCTCTATTATTAATCAAAACCTTTATTACAAACCGTGCAACAGCACAATTACTTCTGCGCATAGTAGGTCAAGTTATGTGCGAACACATATGAACAAACAAACATACAAGTATTGTTTTGCAAAGTGTGAGAATAAGCTGCTACAGCAAGAGTTACCTCCATCAAATGAAACGCTTAATGAACTATGCGTGGCATTTATTTCGTTATATAAACTTCAGGATACAAAGTTGCGGGTTGTAATTCGTTGCAATAAACTGACATAGAATCTTATCCACGTGCACATTGTGACGTTGCGTTTTGCATTAATGATTTAATAAACACATTTCAGTTATATAAGTCAGCTGTATTGTTATAAATAGTATTGCAGAAATAAAGAACTGTACCGCACGTGGTTAATATCAGCCTCTACACGCTTACCTTCCTATTCTATACGCTTTCCTCCACATAGCAACTCCGATGTCGCAGCCCTAGTGTTGGCTTTGAAATTTCATGCTCTTTGCGGGACAACGAGATAAAAACGACTAATGGCTTCCCAGGTGAGAAAATTAGAAGTATTTTAAAATTAAAATCAATATTTCGGAAATGGGTAACTCGTCAATAAATGTATATTACATAAATTTTATATTTTGAAGGTAATAATATTTACGAGTTATGTAGAAGTCATTCAGAATGAAGAGGACCCCACAGGCTATTCGAAGAAAATTCAAAAGATGTGATATTTTAATACAAATAGCCATTTTGAAAAAATAAAAAACAACGAACCTTTTCCCATATAAAGTATATTTTGGGGTGGGACAGGTCTCCGCGTCGCATCTTTGGAAGGTACTGAACTTTTTGAATTATGGTCTTCACAGACACACACACACACGCGCGCTTTTTTAATTTTTATTTTATTCAGGAAGTTTTAAAACATGCATTTCTGGTGAAATCTCTAAATCGAATTTCTGGATTGAATACAATACTTCTGATTACTATACGTAAGTAAGAAGATGTTTTTCATAGTACACTGCGGTATCTCAAGTATTTTTGCATATTGTAATTATTTGCTGTTCCAAAATTTCATAAAGTTCTACGCAAATTCCAGTGAAATAATGTTCTTTCTGGTTCTTCTAAACCTCATACCATACGTAGCACAATTCTCTTCTTTCTCTGAATTTTTACAGAGTTCCGAGGACCACACTGTCTTACTTCTGCAGCAGTATGAAATACGTAACAACAATCGCCGCTGACTTTGGCAATCCTGTGCTAACCGGTTATCGCTCACCTGTCGCTGTTTAATCATCCGCACGTAGCAAACACTTGCCCTCTTATATACCGGTGTATCGTTTTGCAGAAGTTTTGGCACGCGGAAATTTCAAGAAATTTCTCCGTAGCTAGTGACGTCATTCTTTGCGCTAAGCAGCTACCCCTGCCCCCCTCCACTGCATTGCGGTGGCCTCCGTGATACAAGGAAAATAAAAATAAAACAGTTAACACTAGAATAAATTGTTTGCACACTTTTTTCCATGGCAGATTCTTGGCTATCTTTAGTAATTTCTCAGTTACATTAACTTCAGTGAGAATTATGAGAACTTCTCCGACTATTTACGCAAAACTCAATATATTAGCTGTTTTGTCTTTACGCTATATTATGTTTTCATCGCATTGTTATTCCTGCTTTTGAGAAAATACAAAATTACAGGAAATGCTGCTAATAAACGCGTTTTCTTTAATTTATTTGGTAAAGCGCTAAGAAAAAATTAGGATTGATTTGTCTACAAAAATTTGTTTCTGCCTAATCGTAAATTAGATTACTGCTCCAAATTATGCTAATTTATTAACATAATATTATTACATACATTAAATTGTATTTCTCTCTCTTTACAGTTCATTTGTACCTTTATTTGTTTATTATCCTTCTCCACCACTTATATATTAGGCAGAGAAGGTATTTTCTTTCCACCCGAAAATTCGATACGAGATTTCACGGGAAATATACGTTTTGAGGACGCACGAATAAAAACATCTGATGTGTTACACTCACATGACTTTCTCTAGTCTTGTACAAACTATTTTTAGAAACGCTTATTCTCCATATGCTTCATGCTAATCGAGATGTTAATCTTATTGCTAATTTTCTTGTAGATGCAAGGGGAATTGCTAGGCTTTAAGCGATAGTTAAATATTTTAAGAGCTGGTTGCATTGTGAAGTATTCCATTCTCTTTGCATTACCAGGACAAAAAAATTGAATAACGAATTCCCATTGGAGAAAAAGTATAAGTATTGGAAATTTAAGGGAATAACAAGCAATATCTCGAAAATGGTTCACTCAACAACAAAAATGTATATGACATATATTGTGTACCTTAACGCGATCTACATTTTTTGTGTAGTAAAATTTTGTCTAACTTTTATGGTTTACCAGTTATGCAAACGTCGTTCACAATGAAGAATACTTTTTGGAGACAGTCCCAGAAAATTCGAAATTTACATTTCATTTGTCTTGAAAGTATCTTAAACATATGATATTTTAATCAAACTCGTTAGAGCCATTGTTCCATGTAAAGGGTAATCTGGGGTGGGGGGATTTGCTTGAAAACCTTCGTGTAGCTTCTCTGGAAGATACTGAACCTGAATACCAAGTTTGGTGTCTATCTGACGTTCATTTCTGAGTTGTGCTGTTCACAGACACACACACACACACGGACATGTTTCCAAAAATGCTTTTTTTGGATTCAGTGGGTCTCAAAACATGTATTTCCGGGGAAATCTCGGTATCGAATTTTTGGGTGGAACACAATACTTCCCCTACTTACTTACTACACGTAGCAGAGAATGTAAAAAAGCATTCTCAGAGAAAAGTCAGCCTCTGTCTATGTGTGTGTGTGTGTGTGTGTGTGTTTGTGAGTGTCTGTAAACAGCATAACTCAAAAACGAAAAGACAGACAACACCAAACGTGGTATTTAGGTTTAATACCATTCAAAGATGCGACAGGAAGATTTTCAAAACAATGCCCCACCACATACTACCTTTTACATGGACATATTTTCTTTTTCAACATCTTTTTGTTTTGTAAAAACTGGCTTTAAGGATTTTATGATAATGCCATATATTAAAGACATTTACATGCAAATGCAAGTCCCTTTTCTTCCGTCACTCGGTGCATGTAAAGGGTAATTTGGAATTGGGGAATTTTTTGAAAATTTTTGTGTTACATCTTTGGATGGCACTAAACCTAAATGGCATGTTTGGTGTTTAGAGCACGCTGGACTTAAGCGGACAAGGTAGTCTGAACACATGGAAATTACACCTTAAATGTGTTAAATTACCACTGCTCTTAAAATTCTCAATGGGTTTTCCTGAAATTTTTATGAATCATGTAAATCATGACAATTATTTCAAGTGGTTGTTTGCATTGATAGCTTAAGTAGTTGAGTCAGTAAAAATTATTTCGTTCAGCAAAAACATAATAAACTTTACTCTTAAAACATGTGGATTCACGTACGTTTTTCTCTGATATTACTTACAATACAGTATCACACTTTTGCATGCTTCTTCTCAGTATAATCAGCTATCTTCTGTACCTCAATTATTTAGTTGTGTATATCAGTTCACCAGAAATTGAAAAAAAATAATATTTGCAAAGTTACAAAAGTAAAAATGTGGAAAATTTGCAATATTGTTTATTTCTTAATATAACTAATACACATTATAAAATTATGATGGTGGCTTAGAAAGTTAAACTACGTGTGGTATACATGTACTGAAAATTTCAGCTCTCTACCTCTTTTACTTTCTCAGAAAAAGGTACATAAGTATCCAAAAATGTTGTTCTGAGAAAACCGAGTTTAAAGTTTGAACATTAAAATTGACACACTTCAGTACATTACAGGTTCATAATCATCTTTACCTTCATTCCTGGATTGCTTCAGCTTTTCTGATTGTCTTCTCTTGGTCCTGGCCTCTTTTGTTAATTGCTGAACTGCTCGCTGGGCATGATATAGTCGTTCGTTGTTGAAAGATACAAAAATGTTATATGACGGCTTTAAAGGAATGCAGACTAGCATTTAAATGGTATTTTAATGTCTTAAAAAACCTCTTAATCCCCCAAAATTATATATATATATATATATATATATATATATTCTGAAACCGTAAATAATAGTTATTTTATTAGTGCCTAAAACAAACATTGTCATTTTTGACCATTTCAGAGTACCTTGTCCCCTTAAATACCAAGTTTGATACTTAACCGAGTTTTCGTTTTTGAGTAATGGTGTTTACACACATACACACCCAGAAGCAACCACACATGGACCTTTTTCCAAAAACGTACATTTTTCGATTCAGGGTGTGTTTTTGGTGATATCTTAACTGAATTTCTGGGTAAAATGCAATACTTCCTGCACTTACTAAGGTCGTAGTAGAGTGTGATGGCTCAGGAAACGTCTGTAGCCCGCATTCAGGAGATCCCAGGTTCGATTCCCGGTGACCGCCCACTCTCACCATTTTCATGGTTTTCCCTTGGTTACCTAGGCGGAGCTGGGATGGTGTATTCTACCACGATTTCTCATTTCATCTCTCCCTTTCACGTTTCAGGTGTACCTTTGGGTCCTGCGGTGTCGGGCAGAGGGTAGAGGGCGTAGTTGCTTGCGCATTACAAATATTTCTTCCCGTAAACACCAGGTTGCACTGTCCCGCCCGTTAGAGTCGCTTGGTCTCCCTCTCTCTGGATTCTTCCCCTCTACTGGTGCGAGAGTGTTCGGACTGGATATATTAAGGACTTCTGCGCCTCTCTGTCGGCCTGTATGTCAACGGACCTGCGACCTCCTACGGCTCTCTTCACCTCATGTCTGCCTACTGGGGGTGTAGCCACAATAGATCATCTCCTAGTAAAGCAGCAGAGAAAGTAATAATTATTGCTTTTCGTATATGTTATTAGGTATACAAAATTCTTTTAGGAATACGTTTAAATTTAAACGATGCTAGGTTCTCTGAAGCAATTGAGAGGATGCACTAAAACGGATAGATACTCGCGCACATTCCTAATGGATCGGTGTTTCAGGTGTACCTGATTATCAGATACCTGTCGCTATCATGAAATGAGTTTTTATGTAAACACAAATGAGATACGCAATAGCCGCCTCTTGTTTGTAGAACGTGGTGCAGGGCAGGCAGTTGGTACGTCAGCAAAATGAGTAAATCAACTCCCCGCTCCCTCCCACAAAAAATGTTTATAATTTCATCACGGAATAAAATTTCAATTTGGCTCGCGGGAGGAAATTACGACAATGATGCTTTGTTACTTGATGTATTTATTTATAAATGCGCGTTTGAAGGGAAGTAGTAAACAAAATCCTTTAAAGCTATGTTCTGCAATCATTGAAATACATTAAATAATTGCGTAATGGTTTTTGCAATAGATGGCTAAGTATTTTTAAAATGTATCAGTATTTTGATTTGATATATTGTAAAATTAATATGAATATGTGAATGCAATAAAATTGTAAATTGAATAATATAGTCTACACCTGGGCAAATAATGCTAACTTACTAAAAAAACTGAGTTTTGTTTATAGACGCTCTTTAACTACTATGGTCCTTAGCGTCCCATTCTGTATTGGGCGTGAAATATCGGTAATTTTGCTCAGAGGCCTCTTTATCAGGCTTGAGGTTCTTTTACGTGCCGTAAATCTACGACACGGGACTACCAGCTTTACTTCCCTTCCGAAGGAAGCGACGCTAAGGAGTTTTACGCCCAAAAAATCCATCGTTCTCCGCCGGGTTTGAACCCGCGACCTCGAGAAGTAGAGGCTAACATGGTAACCAGTACACTACGGAGGACGACTACTAACTTACTATTGTCGTTTCCCTCGTTGTGCCTTCTAGTTTCCAAATACAGACCTTACATAGCTGAGATCATGACCAGTCTATGCTGTATAAACCTACATTGATAAAGCCGATTAATTTTTTCCGTCTAAAGGACCCTGCAACGTCTCTGATTTAATAAAGACCTCACCTGACAGACTGTAGCAAAGGTGTGGACAAAGTACCAACAGTACCAAAGAAAATCTTTGGTGGATTTTGTGTCGTTTTCTGGGGTCTTTTGAGGCGTGTCCATCACTTTACTTATCACAGAGCGTGGTAGCTTGAGAACACAGCAATCAGGGGGAAAAGAGGGGAGGTTGATGTCTTTGCTTTTTCTGGTGTTATTGAAACCTAAACATGTTTATTGTCTCAGAACCAGTCATGACGTATACTAGCGAAATTACCCGTGGACGTATCGTGGGTATGTGGGGGGCTGGTCGCACTGTTAGAGCAATTGCAACGGCAGTGCATAAACGTGTTTTTATAATAAATTACTGGATAAAAATATTCCAGGAAGGTGGGGAAAACGATCTACATATTCCTCAAAAAGTGGGCATTCCCCGTAAAACTTCCGCAGATGGTCATATTCGTTTACTATATGCATATTACTCTTTTGTTATAATTGACTGATCATGTTTAGAAACTAGAGATAAATATGTATATGGTTTACCGAATATGACATACGGCAATAAAATTGGGTTATATTTTTGTCTATAATCCTATTGTATTCCTATGGTCAGCAATATGTTAGTAAAGGTATATTAACCAATTGTAGTTTGAGGGAAAACATGCTGCCTTAATTATTCATTATTTAGTTATGTTTGCTTCTATGCAGCAACAAGCATTGATACCAATGTAAGAACACAGTTCTCTTTATTTTTGTAATAAAGTATTGCTATGTATTTAATGAATACCTTTCAAGCTTTAATTTGAAAATCTTCTCACACTACACATTCTACACTTCGCTAATTTGGGCACTCACCAAGTTTTCCCTTTAACTTTTAACCCTTTCAAAGGCGTGTCCAGCACTAGCCGATAAGGCAGGGCTACCAATTCAGTTTCTTTTTAAATTTACAAGCGCGATGTTTCTGAGAAATCTAGTTATTTGCAGCATTTCGGTGGAATAACATCTAAGACGTTTTACTAATTTTTCTAACAGGACTAGAGATTTTGTTCCTCGACCTACAAGATCGTTTGTACCTAAGCCCCTGACGGGGTGCCCCCGGGGAGGAGGGGTGAAGTGAGAGTAGACATCTTTTTGTGCATATATTCACATACTTTCATAGAAATGTGACTTAAACTGGTGGAGAAATAATTTCGTGAAGTAAAGAGTTAGCAAAATTAGGGAATTAAAGCAAAAACATTGAAAATTCCCAAATTTGACATTTTAATCCTCCGTCATATACATAATCCAGTCGTAAGTTGTCCTATGATTAAGAAGCGATATGTCTTATAATTAAAGACATAAAAGGATATAACATATGTATTTTAATTCAGTTACTAAAGAACATTTCTTAGACTACAAATCATTCAAAATGATCACCTTGGCCTTTTCACAGGACCTTAATCTGTTAGGCCAGTCTGCTACTGCAACATGGATGACATCTAGAGGAATTTCCTGCGCTGCCTTTACAAGATCTCTTTTAGAGTTTCCAAACTGAAGTGAGGTTTAGCAGAGGCCTTGCTCTCCAAGATATCCCAAAGCCTATAGTCCAGTGGGTTCAGGTCTGGGCTGCCAGCGGGCTAGTCTTCTGCTGCAATGAATTCTGGAACACTGCCCCTGAACCTTGCTGAAAGACCCAATGGCTTCCATTTCTTTTTTCGAGTGGAGGAGAAAATGATTTAAGTTGGAATAAGACAATCTTAACAGTGAAGAAGTCAATTGATAAAATAAATGAGTCGAATGATATTAAAAGTCTTCACTTACATCGTGATGGTAAAATCTGGACAACCGTTTCGAGAGTTCAAGCTCTCATCTTCTGCAGGAATTGTAAACGACTGACTCTCGCTCCACGATAAAATGTATCGATTGGAAGGACATCAGGTGGTAGTTTTTATAACTACTGCAGGTGAACCAGATGGTTGCTGTGCCGACAACTCTGGTAGTGTAGTGGAACTAGAAGTAGGATGAGCTCCATCTTGATGTGTTTTCTTCTGAAGGTGAACCAAAATGCGGGTCACGTCATCCAATGGCGGAATTTCAAAATTTATAACATGTAAATTATTTTTTAACGATTTAATCACTAACCCCAGCCCCTATGGGAGTCGGAACTAGGAGTGTGGGACTCGCCAATAAATTGGTGTACCCACTAAAATTTCCTCCACCGGAGTAAGAAAAGGAGAAGGTTTGCAGCGGTACCGCTTAAAGCACCCGCGAATTCAAGGTGATGGTGTGACTGGGCCGCAGTGCGGTCACCAGGGAGTAAGAATTGAGTGCTGAGAGACATACTTGACCATGGCCCAGCGGGGTTAAGGTGAGGATAGTAGGTATTCCAGGTGATAGTTTAGGATTAATGGCGTTTGGGTTTTCGGTTAAAGTGATGTGGATAGGAAGAGGGTTGAGAGGTAGGATTCGAGGAAGTTCCGGATTAAGGTGTAGCATTCTTGAAGGTGGTTGTAGTGTTCGATGAGGTCTTTGAAATTCTGGTTGATGGAGTTGTTGGTGGTCATTTGGAGTTCTTGAATCCGCACAACTGCGGCTCCAAGGGCGCCCAGTCGCGTAGATCGGTCGTCGCTGCCGTTGGTGTAGGGCTCGACGAGATACCTTCCAGCTTACTCTGGGCAGACGCGAGAGTCCCCTGTTTGTCTTGTAGCCCGGAGTCTTGTTGGAGAGTGCAGTTATCATCCTGGCTGAGGTTCGCTGCTTGGCCTCCACAGACGAAAAACGTGTGAGGGTTGCACAGCGTAGCTCAGCCAGCTGTGAGGAGAGGTCCATGGATCTTGCCTGAATTGTTAACAGGGTGCTTTGAAGTTCTTGGTGAGCGTGCTTGGTCCTTTCTAAGGGCTGCGTCGAGACACTGGTTGTGATAGTTGGTGTTGGCTTGGGTCGTGGTTGTTGATGTCTGCTCCTTCCACTGAAGAATGTGGTATTCAAGTATCTCAACTCTCTCCAGGATGTCCTCTTAGTACCATTCTGGCTCCTGTTTTTAATCCTTGTTTGCAGAAATGGAGATGTGACACGCCCCACCAAACCATCACTGATGCTGGAAGTGCCCTCTCTGGACACGGGGGACTGATATTTTAGCTTTTTCTGAGCTTATGTTTTATCATTTTGTTTATTGTACTTCTCCTCCACTGTGAACTTTGATCTTTCGTACCTGATCTTCTTTAGGTTCGAGGTTAACAAATGTCCCACTGACCGTTCGATAAGCTATCATATGGAGGTCTTTTCTGATAATCCGAGACTTGGATTTGGCGGATACATTTAATACTTGAACTGTTATTACTTTCTCTACTACGTATAGTAAGTAGGGGAAGTATTGTATTCCACCCAAAATTTCGATACCGAGATTTCACCGGAAATGCATGTTTTGAGACCCCCTGAATCCAAAAAAAGCATTTTTGGAAACATGTCCGTGTGTGTGTCTGTGTGTCTGTCTGTGTGTGTGTGTCTGTGAACAGCGTAACTCAGAAACGAACAGTCGGATAAACACCAAACTTGGTATTTGGGTTCAGTATCTTCTAAGGATGCGACACGAAGGTTTTCAAGAAAATCCCCCCACTCCAGATTACCCTTTACATGGAAGATTTTTCGAAAATTTTAATTTTCTCAAAAATGGCTTTAACGATTTTAATTAAAATATCATATGTTTAAGATATTTTTATAACAAATAAAATGTATATTTTGAAGTTCGTGGGAATGTCTCCAAAAGTATCCTTTTATTGTGAACGACTTTTGCATAACTGGTAAACCATAAGAGATAGACAAAATTTTACTACACAAAAAATATAGATCGCGTTAAAATACACAATTTATGTCATACACGTTTTTTTTGTTGAGTGAACCATTTTCGAGATATTGCTTGTTATTCCCTTAAATTTTTCAATACTTATTTTCTCAAATGGGAATTCGTTATTCATTTCTTTGTCTTGGATATGCAAAGAGTTATAATCTGTGGCAAAGGGAATGGTGCTGCACCTAGCAACCAGCTATTAAGAAATATGTATGTGCTTAAAGCCTACCATATTCCCCTTACATCTACAAGAAAATTAGCAATAAGATAGAGTCTGCAAATGTTTATCTCGATTAACATGAAGTAGATGGAGAATAAGCGTTTGTAAAAATACTTTGTACAAGAGTAGAGAAAGTCATGTGAGTGTAACACATCAGATTCTTTTGCATCCGAAGTGGGCTTCAATGTACTCGTTCTCTTACTGCTTTGACCACTCCTGAAATCCTTATTGTACGTGGCCTGCCAGATCTTGGCAAGTCTTTAATAGAGGAAGATTCAACAAATCCCTTGACAGTTCGGTAAACAAATTGTAATAAAATTTTCAGTTGTTTTACAACTTCAAAATGTCAGTAGGTTTCTTACCACACTTATAAAGTGCATTCACTGCAATTGTTTTCAATTACACCCATTCCATATTTATTGGTTGATGTAGCAAACTACACAAAGCAAATGGGTTTAGAACAATAGCTCTGCTACCATGGTACCATTAAATCATTTATTTTTAAGTTTGAGGCAGTATTTTAACACTTAAATGATATCAGTCTAATTATATAATATAAAAAGTAATAACAGCCCGCCTTAAAGCAATATGTGTATAATATATAAAGTGTATGAAACAGTCATTGTATTATGTTTATATTATGTACATGTATAATAATTCTATGTGAACGTATGACGTAGTTTAGCAATGTAGGAGCTGTGAGAATAGAAGTAAGATACCTTTCGTAGCAAACAGAATTATAAAGTAAAAGCCGTAAGTTGCTAAGAATGAGGTAACCTTGAGACAACAATAAACTGGAAAGTTTAATAAAGGCTACTAATAATTCTTGGAACAATAATGTAATATTAAAACAGTTTATAAATAGCCAATCAAAAGCTAGAAAAAGCTTAAGTTAAATAAAAGTATTCTATTGGAGTAGGATTAGTCAATCAGAGACTTGAAATAGAGGAATTGTAAAAAATTCAAGCTGCAGACGCTATAAAATAGTGTTCCCAAACAGTTCGGTATGGTACGTGTTTAGTGTGAGACATGAAATTTTATTGCGGTGTTAAAAAGTGCAATTAACAATAATCTCACAGCTCTACAGTGAAGTGTTATTTAATCGTGTGAAAGATTAATAATTCATTCATTCATTATCTGTTTACCCTCCTCTTATGTAGGACTTACACCCCCCAGGACTTACAAGCGGGTGCCTGGGGTCAGAGGCCCGTCGAGGAGCAGACACTCATGGATCAGACAGAGCATCCAGGATGGGTGATCAGCCAGATGCCTGGTATGGGATGAAGGAAGTAGATGAAACGAAATGTTGGTGAAATGGATGAAAGGAAAGGTGATGATGGAGCAGTTGGTGGAATGAATGGCGGGGGAAACCGGAGAACCCGCCCAGACGCCGCTTCGTCCACCACAAATCCCACATGCAGGTCCCTGGAATTAAACCCGGGCCGCCTCGGTGGGAGGCGAGCGGTCTAACCACTCGGCCACGGCGCCGCCCCTGAAAGATTAATAAAACAAAGTTAAATACCATTATAATTTGTGTAAGTCTTCATTCTTTAGCCATACCAGCCATGCTAAGAGATACATGCTCTAAAAATACTAATAACGTAGCCGAGGTATATATAGTATAATAAATAAATAAACATTAAAATAAAAGGTCGGTTTTTAAAACCTGGGGCGAAGACCACCGGAAAAGTGAATATGGGGCGAAGGCGACCGGAAAGTTTGTAACGTACGTGGGGCAAACACTCCTAGAAACAATTTCTCGCAAGTTTGGCATCGATTACGTGTGTGGTCTATAACAGCTTCATATTGGTGCCTATATGTGTTGTAACCGCTACAACAACAATCAAGTTTTGGCTCCCATACGTGGGGCTGCAACACCAACTACTGTAAGTTGTAGAGCTACAAACATAGATGACAGCATATGACAGGACTATGTAAAATAATTTTATAACCGCAAAATCAAGTATACATAAAATATTGTTCTACTCAACGTATGTAAGATAATTTTGAAAACACTTTTCAAAAATGTATAAAGCTCATTTTATGAGCGAACTGAAAAACCACAAAAACACGGAAAGTGAAACACCATTTGATCTTTATGTCCTAAAAAATTAATTTTTTGCTGCATTAATTTGGCCGCTAGAATTGTTTAAAAACGCAGGCGAATGCCTTCTTGAGGGGATGTATGTGTAATGTGCTGCACAAAATCGTGTAGGTGTTTCACAATAAAATGTTTCAGATGACCGCATGTTGGAAGCATTCTACTTTCCATAAATGTTGACATTTATGGGCAAATTATAATAGATGTTTCTAGGAGAGATTCTGCACAAGCAATATAGATGCAGCATTATCTTCAAGTCACAAACAACTTTACTGACAAGATTTGTTTATAGTTCTTGCAATGCGCGATAACAATCAGCTGAGAAACAATGGGGGACAAATTTAGCTGAAGAAACAAAAGCGGGACCCTCTGCCAGGACATCTAGATCAGGACTATTAAGGTCTCAATCCTATCTCTGCCTTTACTGTCCTCTTTTTCTTGTGTTATAACATTAAACTGCCAATTTGAAAAATGGTGTCCGTGTTCAGCGTTTATGGGGGATGCATATATATCTGTGTTTTACGTCACCACATTGCCTGTAAGAGTAAATCACATCGCCTGTCTTCGTTTTATTCTACCCCCGAGAGTTTATATAGATTGCTGTGGTAGCTGCTGCCAGCTACTGGGGGTTCCCAGCATCGATCCTGGCACAGTTGAAAGATTTGCTATTAGGGAAATACACATGCTTTGCCATTTGGCGCTGGTACATGTGTAGGGTGGCAGCCCTGCATTCTCATTTCCTGGCCCCAGTAGCATATCACGAAGGTTAGACTACGCACAGCGCAGTGCTTAAGTGTCAAAGTTTGAGAACAACCACATTTCTTTATAAAAATAAACTAATCCGCTGTGATACATTCACAAGACTTTCTCTGCCCACTATCTGTATTAGTGGGTATAAACCTACTCTTACTAAACCTTATTTTTCTATCTACTACATTTTAATCGAAATAAATCTTTACAGAAGCAGCTGCATTACACATTTCGTTATAGATACAAAGAAAACAGCGATAGTCAAATCTTTAACAACTGGACGCTATATGCTGGCCTTAAAATTCCATACTGATTCCATGCAATCGTGAGAAACAACTTAAAATCGATGGGACTAAAAGAATAATTATTGAACAATTCAAACCATTAATAACAGAATCTCAAAAACGGTTTATACTACGAAAAAACTTATTTTTAATAAATTTGATGTTTTAAAAATGTCTAAATTTTTTGTGTAGTAGGTTTTCGTCTATTTTTACAAACGCTTATTCTCCATATGCTTCATGTTGATCGAGATGTTAATCTTATTGCTAATTTTCTTGTAGATGCAAGGGGAATATGGTAGGCTTTAAGCGATAGTCAAATATTTTAAGAGCTGGTTGCTATGTCAAGTATTCCATTCTCTTTGCATTACCAGGACAACAAAAAATGAATAAGGAATTCCCATTTGAGAAGAAGTATAAGTATTGGAAAATTTAAGGGAATAACAAGCAATATCTCGAAAATGGTTCACTCAATAAAAGTGTATATGACATAAATTGTGTAATTTAACGCGATCTACATTATTTGTGTAGTAATATTTTGTCTATCTCTTATGGTTTACCAGTTATGCAAAAGTCGTTCACAATGAAGAATACTTTTGGAGACATTCCCAGAAAATTCGAGATACCCACTTCATTTGTCATGAAAATATCTTAAACATATGATATTTTAATCAAAATCGTTAAAGACATTTTGAGAAAATTAAAATTTTCGAAAAATGTTCAATGTAAAGGGTAATCTGGGGTGGGGGGCTTTTCTTGAAAACCTGCATGTCGCATCTCTTGAAGATACTGAACCTAAATACCAAGTTTGGTGTTTATCCGACTGTTCGTTTCTGAGTTATGCTGTTCATAGACAGACACACACGGACATTTTTCCAAAAATGCTTTTTTGGATTCAGGGTGTTTCAAGACATGTATTTCCGGTGAAATCTCGGTATCAAATTTTTGTTGTAATACAATACTTCCCCTGCTTACTATACGTAGTAGAGAAAGTAAAAAAGAACAAGACTTAAGTATATTTGTAATAAATGAAAACATTTAGGAACACAAAATTGAGACATTGAGTACAAGGAATGATAAGTTATATACTTGTTGATGTTGATCTTGTTGCTCACTCTTTGTGTGATGAGACTTAATCTTGTATAGCCCAGTTTGCGCAGACGAGCGAATGAGAACGCTTTTAATTGTGTAGTTGCTTCAGAAAAACATTTCGAAGTTATTGTTCCGTTTAAGTAAGTTTCTTGTCGCCTGCCGCTTACTAATTACTTATTTCCTCTCACTTGTCCGATGTAAATGTTTTTATTCAGTTGCTTCTTTTCGTATTGTGGTATTCTAATGATTTCTGTGTTTAATCCTTTAGTCGTCGTGTATTTTAATATGACGCGGAATTAAAAGCTTCCTTTTCTTCTGTAACGTTATCTTTATATTCTTTAAATTATGTTTCTCACGACGTTTATTAATTGTAAATTTCCTCTGATTTTACTTCCTTGGATTTAACACTTCTCGAGTGTATGTTATTAACCCTAGACGGAGCAAGGGAGGGTCAAGTTTATGTCCATACTTTTTACTCTCTCTACTACGTATAGTAATTAGGGGAAGTATTGTATTCCATCCAAAAATTCAATACCGAGATTCCGCCGGAAATAAATGTTCTCAGGCCTTCTTAATCCAAATCATTTTTAGAAAAATATTCGTGTGTATGTGTGTCTATAAACAGCATAACTCAAAAATGAAAGGTCGGTTTAATACTAAACTTAGTATTCAGGTTCAGTATGTTTCAAAGATGCGAAGATTTGCAAGAAAATCCCCTCACCTAGACATGTAACATTTTCGAAAATTTTATTTTCTCAAAAATGACTCTTAATGATTTTGATTAAAATATCATATGTTTAAGATATTTTCATGACAAATGAAATGTGTATTTTGAAATATTCTTTGTTATTTTTTTCAGTGTTCCAGTACTTGTACTTTTTCTCAAACGCGAATTCGCTATTCTTTTTTTATGTCCTGGACATGCAAAGAGAATAGAATTCTCCACATAGCAACCAGCTCTTCCCCTTGCACCTACAAGAAAATTAGCAATAATATTAACATATCGATATTTCGATTGACAATGAAGTAGATGGAGAATAAGCGTTTGTAAAAATAGTTTGTACAAGAGTAGAGAAAGTCATGTCTGTGCAACACATCGATTTTTATCACTATTACTACTATAGTATAGAATATGTTGAGACCATGGTGCTGTCATTTTGTATCAGAAATAGCCACAAAATAGCCCTCCCTTGGTTCAACATGTAACAATTTCTTGATTAGAAATTATAAACATATGTTACAACAACCCTATTCGAAACTGCAAACATATGACGTAACAATGCACTTTTTTGGAAACCAACATTATATTGCATTGTTGACATTGTTGCATGGATTAAAAACTAATTTTATAAACAGCTTTATTCTGTTTCTGACCGTGGTATGATTCAGAAATACGAGCAGATAATTATATATTATGGAAAAAGAATGGGAAGCAGTTTTAGAACATGACGAGGAAGAAAGTTGTGATATTTTTTATGAGTGTGTTAGCGAAACCGAAGATGATGTTCAGCAGATTAAAGACATGGACTGTGACTATGATAATGTGATAATGATGACGTTTCAGAACCCTATTTTACTGTATGCACTTCAAGTGACGGCGAAACCGATAGCAATATTAGTGATAACAACAATAGTGTAAGTATAAGAGTTGTGAAATATATGACTAAAAGTGGAAGGGTTTATGTACCTAATTCTACGCGAAGAATTGTTGCAAATATAACGCTTGGTAAACCTGAACTGCTACAACTTACCTAATTAAATTAGTTTGACAATTTTCAAGATATAAAAATGTTTTGTTAAAATATATATGATAAAAATATATATTTATTTCTTAATATATAATATTAACTTCTCTACTACGTATAGTAAGTAGGGAAAGTATTGTATTCCACCCAAAAATTCCATACCAAGATTTCACTGGAAATATATGTTTTGAGGCCTCCTGGATCCAAAAAAAGAGCATTTTTGGAAACATGTCCGTGTGCGTGTCTGTGAACAGCATTATTTAGAAACCAACATTCAGATAAACACCAAACTTGGTATTTAGGTTCAGTATCTTCCAGAGATGCGACACGAAGGTTTTCAAGAAAATCCCCCCACTCCAGATTACCCTTTACATGGAACATTTTTCGAAAATTTTAATTTTCTCAGAAATGGCTCTAACGATTTTGTTTAAAATATCATATATTTAAGATACTTTCATTTACAAATAAGATGTATATCTTGAATTTTCTGAGAATTTCTCCAAAAGTATTCTTCATTGTGAACGACTTTTGCATAACTGGTAAACCATAAGAGATAAACTTTTACTACACAAAAAATGTAGATCCCGTTAAAATACACAACTTCTGTCATATACATGTTTTTATTGAGTGAACCGTTTTCGAGATATTGCTTGCTTTTTCCCTTACATTTTCCAATACTTATTTTCTCAAATGGGAATTCGTTGTTTATTTTTTTGTCTTGGATATGCAAAGAGTATTAATCTGTGGCAAACAGAATGGTGCTGCACCTAGCAACCAGCTATTAAGAGATATGTATATGCTTAAACGCTACTGTATTTCTATATTTCCCTTGCAAATATAAAACAAGGGGAACATGGCACGCCTTAAGCGATAGTCAAATATTTTTAGAACTGGTCGCTATATGTAAGATGTAATTCTCTTTGCATGTCAAAAGATCGTTTCAGCAAATGTTTATCTGGATTAATTTGAAATAGATGGAGAATAAGAGTTTGTAAAAATAGTTTGTACAAGAGTAGAGAAAGTCATGTGAGTGTAACACATCAGATTTTATAATTTAGAGCACACTATCTTTCAACACAATTTCAGGCATTTTATTAAAAACATAACTTTCGTTTTGGTTGATCAAAGTTTATAGTTATTCAACAATCAACAATAAAGGTGTTGCATAATAAACATAATTAAATGTTGCAACTAAATATATTGGTCTTTAGATAATGGGTCATCGATTTAAATTTAAAATTGGTGAGATGAGGCATTAGTGCTCCCTTAATGATTATCCACTGTTTTTCAAGGCATCTGGAATACGAGCTTTCTCCTAAAACAATACGTTTTCCAATTTGCTTTATAATCTTAGCGAATTCTAGCTGTAATTAGATATATGTTACGCTCTTATTAAAACTGTTGATTTAAATAATATTGTATTATTGCTTCAACGCTAAAGTTTTCATACGTTTGTTCCATACAGGATATAGTAACAAATGTATACGGCTTTAAAGTTTGAAGCCACGTTTGAATGCGTTAAATTTGGACAAGCTGTTCTTGCAATCATTTAGCGGAATGTAGCAAATGATTCTCATGAGCAGGCATGCCAACCTTTTCACTTTGCATCAAATACGTGCATGATGTAGCGCTGCTAAACACGAAACCTGGAATGACTGGGTTTCATAACCTTAAAGAACCGAGCAGTGTATTTAAGGCGAGGAAATATACCTTTCATGTATTACCATCATAAATACAATTTTCAGACTTGAATCATCGTATTAGGACGCTTTGCTACTTCTTTCAGTGGTCGATGCTTTGTATTGTCACCACCTGTAACTGCTGCTTATACGCAATAGGTGTGCTATTCCCGTGACAGCAGATAAACTTAAATAAGAACACAACGTGCCTAACTTGCTTATATGCACGAATAATAGTAACGGAAAATCTTGTTACATTCACATGACTTTCTCCACTCTGTATCGTTTATTAATGGTTATACAAATTATTCCATCGAAAGCTTATTGTTGTATCTACTTCATTTTAACCAAATAAACCTTTGCAGAAATAGCTACATTACACATTTCGTTTTAGATACAAAGAGAACAGCGATAGTCAAATGTTTAAGAACTGATCGCTATACGCTGGCCTTAAAATTCCATACAATCGCGGAAAACAAATGAAAATCAACAGACTTGTAAAGAATAACAAACGTATTGAACAATTCGAATCATTAATAATGGATATCTTGAAAACGGCTATTGCCATAAGAAAGTTATGTAAAGTAAACTTTGTGTTTTAAAGAGATCGACGATTTTTGTGTAGCACGTTTTCCAGTTTACCAGTAAAACAAGATTAAATAAAATAGCTTGCAGGCTATTCCCTAACAATTCAACATATAGATCACATTTATTGTCATTTAAGTATCTTTAATATCTGGCACTTTAATCAAAATTGTTAGAGCAACTTTTTAGAAAATAAAAAATTTTGAATAACGTTCCATATAAAGGGTAGTTTGGAGTAGGGGTATTTTCTTGAAAATATTCGTGTCACTTTGGAAGATATTGAACTTAAATATACAACGGCAGACACACACACGTATCTTTTTCTAAAAATTCACAAGGTTTTCTTTATCTTCTATCGTTTATTAGTGGGCCTACAAACTATTCTTACTGAAGCTTATTTTTCTATCTACTACATTTTAATCCGAATAAACCTTCAGAAATAGCTATATTAAACATTTAGTTATAGATACAAAGGTAATAGCGATAGTCAAATGTTTTAAGAACCGGACGCTGTATGCTGGCCTTAAAATTCTGCAATTGCGAGAAACAACTGAAAATAGATGGGAATTAAAAAGAATGGCATAGTATTGAACAAATCGAACTTTTAATAACGGATATCTTGGAAATGGCTGATGTTACGAAGATTATAAATTGTATGTTTTAAAGATATCTACAAGTTTTTCGTCTATCGCTTAAAGTTTACCAGTTATGTAGAATTCTTTCCTTTCATATAAAGGGAATTTCACAGTCTATTCCCAGAAAATTCAAGATATACGTTTTATTTGTGATATAAATATCTTTAGCATATTGTATTTTCATCAAAGTCGTTTGAGCCATGTTTTATAAAATCAAACCTTTCTGCAAATGTGCCATGTAAAGGGTTGTTTAGGGTGCGGGAATTTTCTTGAAAATCTTCTTGTCGCATCCTTGGAAGGTACCGAGATTAGTATTTATCCGACTTTTCGTACGTTATTAGAATGCACATAATGTAACATATTTTTGAAACATATTTATTTCATGGCTGTACACCAATAAAAAATATTTGCTATTCAGCACTGCAACACCAGAACAGGTTATATAAATAATTGCAGTGGCTTTGAAAGTTAGTTAAATAAGTAATATGTGAATTTAGGTGTACAATTACTGATTTCTAAGGACCTATAACAAGTTTCTCCTCCTAACAATTTTTGAAAATTAATTTTTAAAGTTTCTCCTTTACATCTCTTGTGTTATATGCATTTATATTATGTGCAATGGGAACCCTCAGCTCTTGGTGTTAACTCTCTCCCTCTTTCCTCTATTTTTCCTCTACCTTCGTTTCCATTCTATCTTTCCCTTTTGTCGACCCCTCTGCATCTTTCTGTGCAATGTACACGTCATGTGTTGTTCTGAAAATCGGTAACATAACGGCTTTTTCTAGGATGTTAATAACAATTAAAACAACAGTTAAGTATTCAACAATGGACAAACTTCCTTATCGAAACTGTAGAGCCCTCTCCACTTTATACTGTTCACAGACACGCAAACGGATATACATACGGGCCTTTTTCTAAAAATTCTTTTTTTTTGGATTCAGAGGGTCTCAAAACATGATTTTCGCCGAAATATCTGTATAGAATGCAACATCTTTTCTGCCTTTATGTACATGTACTTATAGTATAAAATTCGATACCGAGATTTCACGGAAAATGAGTGCCCTGAATTCAAAAATGCATCTTAGAAAAAAGGTGTGTATGTATGTGTCTATTGATACATTACACCGAAAATAAAGATTAAAAATGCTGGTTCCTTAGGGGATAACCCAGGAAATTAGTCTACTAATTAATTTAAATATAAGATAAATGTCTTTATGCTGTGGCTCACTCAAATGTGTTAATCTTTGAATATTCTCAAGGAATTTCAGTTGGATAAAAGAAGCTTAATTAAACTCTTAAAAAGAAATACAATATCCGCAAAGGTAAAACGTTTTCAATTAATTTTCTTTTCTTTTGCCCCAGTTTTTCTTATCACATACAGTTGAATGATACTGTTTTACATTTATTTGCTGGTTATGATAGCGTGTTAAATGTGTTGCGAGGGAAAGGAAATTAAAACAGTTGCGAAGCGGGCAACTATCACTTGTTTTGCTCCGAATTAGACGTCATCATGACGTAACACGCACGTGAGCGGGAAGTGTTTAACGTCCCCGGCCACCTTGTGGCATTCTCTTTTCGTCGATATTGACTCTTAAGCCTAATATGTGCCTGAAGAAGAAGATATTCACGCGGAGGGCAGACGTGTAGTTGAATGTTGGCAGGACTGTGTGGGTATCGAGCGCCCTGGCGAGCCCCGCACCCCCCCGGAGTGGGCCCACCCGGCGGGCTGCCTGGCCTGGCTGTTTCAGTCTGCCCGTGTCAGCCAAACTCTCGAGGTGCGTGTTCGTGGTGATGATGATGAAGATGGTCGAGGCATAATGATGATGTAGTGATGCAGATGATACTCGTGGCCGGTGGGTAAGTGTCGGTGACGTCACATTTTCTGAAAAAAGTTGGAGTTTGCTACTGTCATTAGCTTGCTGCCGCTACAACGAGCAGAATGTGGCATTAAATTAACGAGTAAACATCAGTAAAGGCATGCAGATAGAGGAAGGAAGTGGTGATAGAAGAAGCATCTAACATTAAGTGTGGTCAATAAGGATTTATCTTAAAAATCCTATTAAGTGAAAATTTATCAGCAGCTATGCGTTAGTGAGAAAAGAAATCCCAAATTTTGCATTTTTATTTTGGAAGAGAGAAGTGGATTTACTCTCTCTTCCCTTGCAGGTGTATGTGTGTGTATCAACAGTGTTATGGTGGAGAGAAAGTGAGGTAGTGAAAACAAAAATCTTGTGTAGTGTTAGTGTCAGTGCATCCTTCAAGGCAGTTCTTCACAGAAGAGGAGATTACGAGCTACGACGTAAAAACACGTGGGGAGTTGTAGTCCATAATTAGCCAGCGAAAACAAAAACAAAAGCTAGCTGTCTGTCACACGTAAACTGTATATTATTTTAATCCCGTTAACAAATACTACCAAGAGTTTGCATACAAAACAATTGTGCAATTAATAATTGATACTCACATATACACCTGTAATGCTAGCTTACTTTGGAATAGTGTTCCCCTCACATTCTAATCAGCAAAACAGTTACAAAAACTAACAATATTATTGTAAATACATTTTAGCAGATATTCTAGAAATGTCAACATCCACTACTCACTATAGCTGTTGCTTACCTTTGACAGAAGTTTTTATATTAATTAGTATCCTCTTACGCTCAATATTTCCACCTATTTATGCTAGAAGAGATAACGATATTGAAAAATACGAAATAAGAGCTTTAAAGCAAATGCTTATACAATTTTGGCCAATACAAGCAATGAAATGTCACACTACACACAATTTCTGACATAACTACGAATCTGTCTCGTAGAATATTTCATGGAATTAGGAGAACATATTGTTTAAAACTTACCTTATTTCTTTATAAGTTTCATATTTAAATCTTCATTCCTATCATTTAAAGGTTTACATTCAAGAGAATCTTCAACACATTATCTAATTTATTAACATTGGTTTTCTTTGTCATTGAACAAAGCACTTCTGAAATAAACAGCTAAGAAATTAATTTCTGATACACAACAACCCAGACTTATAGGATAAGTCATAAAAATATCAGGTAATTATGTACCTTGATGTGAAATACATGCATTAATTCTAAAGGAAGGTAAAAAATTAACGTACTATAATAGAATTATCTCATAAATTATACTTTTAATCAGAAGAGTACGTCACAGAAGCTTTCAGAGATATAGTTTGCCCCAAAATCTTCAATTTATACTCTGATATCCCCACATGGAAGGTGTGACATTCTGGTTGCATCTTGAAAGAGTTGCAAAGATGACTGTAACAGGCAGGGTATATATAGAAGCTTTGTCTTTTCCTATGATGCGAGTTGGGTTGCCTACCTTGAATAATTATACGGCGATTACTTGGTCCTTAAAAATTAATTTATATTAGCTTGATATAAAACATTACATAAATAAATATTTTAAGAAAATACGTTAAGGAATGCAGTTAGCGTTCTTTGCTGTAAGGAAATGAAGGTGAAGTTTGTAAATACCATAAAATATTTAAAAGAAACTTTCTCCATTAGTTGCATGTCTTCAGAACAGCTGATTTGCTAGCAACAGTTTTCCATTTTTTATGGTTTCATCGTGATGTTGTTGTGGTAAAGTGGCAGCACAGACGCCGAATCCAACTTAAAGCATTTTTCGTCGCGGGGCTGTATGCAATTAGGAGCAACTTGACCTGGATCGAAAGCTGTATGAATCGTGTAGCCCGCGGACAACGTTCTTTTCTTATTCATATGTCGGCCACGCGAGCAGTGTTGCCAACTCGCGCGAGGAATTCTGGGAACATCACAGCTGATTAACCACTTCCTGTGCACCGATATTGCTTCCGGAGTACTATTGGTTGAAATCGGAAGACCATTAAGCTATTACAGCTTCATAGTGCGCAGTTTTGTTCAAATATACCCCCAAAACGTTAAGTGCACCTAATGGGTACTATAACAGTTAAAGCAAATAGACTATGTGCTAGAGTATATAAGCTAGACCTCTGACAAAGAATAATATTTTAGTATAAAAACATGTACCATTCTTAGGAAACAAACCTGGTTAGACAATAAACACTAGTCTGCATTTTCTAACTATTTGTCAGATGATTTCTTAAAAGTAGGTGTTCTTGAATCAAGTTGTTATGCTGATTCCAGAAATAACTTCCGTTTTTTTCTATCACGTCAGGTTTTTACACAAAATAAGTAATGTTTTGACAAAACAAGAAGCCAAAGTGTTTCATTTAATTTTTTCACACTTTCTCTTCTTTGGCTTCCTTGCAGATCCTTGAAGATGACTGTCCCTCCTCAACATCCAAAAGTAGTCGGCCATCATTGTTTCATTCCATCTCTTCTGGCACCTCCTCTCCATTTCCTTAACATCTTGGTGAAAACATTCACCCTGCTCTTCACTATAATGTCCCAGATTTTCTGGAAATTAGTCGATATGTGAATGCAGAAAATGCACCTTTACACTCATGCTACAACCCATCTTCTTGAAATTTTCCAACATTGTTTCGACAATGGCCTTGTAATTAGGATCTTTGTTATTGCCTAAGAAGTTTTCAGTAACTGATCGGAAGGCGGTCCATGCTTCTATTTCTCTCTCATTCATTGTCTTCTCAAAATCTTCATCCTTCATCAATTTCTTTATTTGAGGACCAACAAAAATTCCAGCCTTTAATTTGTCTTGTGTAATGAAGGGAAATTTCTTGGAAAGGTACTTGAAGAGGGTCCATCCTGTGGTAGAGCCCTTATAAATTGCTTCATCAAGCCCAATTTTATGTGTAGTGGCGGAAGCAATATCTTTATATCTCTATATTTTTGAAGTGAAATTGTGAAAAAACTGTACGTGATAGAAAAAACCTAAAAGCAGTTCTGAAATCAGCATAAAATCGTGCGTCGGATTCACGTATTACTTTTCAGTTATCCGATATCATGCAGACTAGTGTAATCTTTACAAACACAGTATACCGAAACCTTAAAAAATTCGTAATAAACAAACCATTAATTTATAATGAACAATAACTAAAATTTCTGCTTTAATCGATAATTATACAGGGTGGATCATTTAAGCACTGTACATTATCTCCAAAGCTAAGCTTTGAAATATCTTCAATAAAAGTTGCTTGATATTATGGGGAGAAATAAATGCCATTAGTTGTGTTTTGTTTGAGGGACGTTATGATAGTCATTTTAGGGTCAATTTAAATATTTTTAAATGAGAACCTACAACTAGGGTCAAATTAAATTGATCCTCCAAATAAATCACGACCAATGGCCTTTACTTTCCCCCATAACATCAATCAACTTTTATTCAATACATTTCTTTCTACAACGCTTAGTTTTGGAGGTATTGTACAGTCTCAACTTACATGGTCTAACCTGTATATATAAAAGGAATCCTTTTGATGTGAGTAAAGTTTATAAATTCAATTTTGAAGTCTAATATTTCTCATTACTACATGTATCATGAAAGTTAAATATTCTACCTATTCATGAAATTCTAGCCCAAACATGTATAACAAACATATATAAAAACAATGGTAAATTCATTCTAAAATGCTATATAAACCTCTCTTGGAGATTTTCCACGAAAATTATAATTAGTAGCACTTTTATCTGAATGTAAAATTTGAAAACTGCATTTAAAATATTTCGTAACAGTTCAAATAAAGTTTTTGATCTTTGAAGACTTGTTTATCCAATAGGGAATATTTCAAAATTCATATTAATTGCTGTCGTGAACAAAAATTATTTAATATCTAAAATTAATTTGTACAATCTCTAGCACGTACACTGCTAGAGAAGGTATTGCATTCCATTCAAAACTTTATACAGAGATATCACGTAAATACATGTTTTGAGGTCCCCTGAATAAAAAAAAACATTTTAGAAAAAGCTCCATATATGTCTGTAAGTAGTATAACTCAAAATAGAAAAGTCACATAAATTCTAAACTTTGTATTTAAGTTCAGTATATACCAAAGATGCGACACACAAGATTTTTAAGAGAATCCCCTCAACCCAAACTACCCTTTACATGGAAGATTTTTCGAAATGTTTAAATTTCTAAAAGATGACTATAACAATTTAAATTAAAATCCATATATTAAAGGTATTTACTTGACAAATAAAATGTATATCTTGAATTCTATGGAAATACCTTTTGAACTCTTCTTCATTTAAAAGCCATACTGTATAATCTTGTACAACTTATAAATGTTAAGCGATAGACGAAAGAAATACAGAAAGAATGTAGATCTCTTTAAGACACACAATATATTTAAAATCACTTTGTTGTGACATAAGCCGTTTCTGAGATATCCGTTATTAATGGTTCGAATTGTTGCTCAATACTTTTGGCTATTCTCTTGGAAGTTCCTGCAAACATCCAGTTGTTTATTGCGATTGCATGGAAACAGTATGGAATTTTAAGGCCAGCATATAGCGTCCAGTTCGTAAACATTTGACTGTCGCTGTTCCCTTTGTATCTATACTATGTGTATGCAGAGGTTTATTTGGATTAAAATGTAGTAGATAGAAAAAAAATCTGATGTGTTACACTCACATGACTTTCTCTACTCTTGTACAAACTATTTTTACAAACGCTTATTCTCCATATGCTTCATGTTAATCGAGATGTTAATCTTATTGTTATTTTCTTGTAAATGCAAGGGGAATTGGTAACTTTAAGCGATAGTCAAATATTTTAAGAGGTGGTTGATATGTGGAGTATTCCATTCTCTTTGCATTACCAGGACATAAAAAATGAATAACGAATTTGAGAAAAAGTATAAGTATTGGAAAATCTAAGGAAATAACAAGCAATATCTCGAAAATGGTTCACAGAAAAAAAATGTATATGACATAAATTGTATATTTTAACGCGATCTACATTTTTGTATAGTAAAATGTTGTCTATCTTTTATGGTTTACCAGTTATGCAAAAGTCTTTCACAATGAAGAATACTTTTGAAGACATTCCCAGAAAATTCGAGATATGCATTTCATTTGTCATGAAAATATCTTAAACATATGATATTATAATCAAAATCGTTAGAGCCATTTTTGAGAAAATTAAAATTTTATAAAAATGTTCCATGTAAAGGGTAGTCTGGGGTAAGCAGATTTTATTAAAAACGTTTGTGTCGCATCTCTGGAAGATATTGAACCTAAATACCAAGTTTGGTGTCTATCCGACTGTTGGTTTCTGAGTTATGCTGTTCACAGACACACACACGGACATGTTTCCAAAAGTGCCTTTTTTGGATTCAGGGGGTCTCAAAACATGTATTTCCGGTGAAATTTTGGTATCGGATTTTTGGGTGGAATACAATACTTCCCCTACTTATTCTACGTAGTAGAGAATGTAATAACCTTTTGTAAGAATAATTTGTAAACCCACCAATATATGATATAGTGTAGAGAAGGTCACGTGAATATAACACATCAGACTTTTCGGTTTCATTTACATGTATCCTAAATGCCCAGCATGCAGAAATTGAAGAATATTTGTTGAAATTTATAGACATGAAATTTCCCAGATACACTTAAAACCGATTGTTTCCGTTATCTATGATTCCGCATTATCTGCCAACCTAACAGTTTGTAATAATTTTTTACCCTTTAATAATTTGGGAATTATTTCTTGAAAACAATGTAGATATAATTTAATGATGATAATAGTTGTTCCATAAGGCGTGAGTATTTAGGCTAGTTGGAAAGTTAGAATGACACCTTTTCTTTAATTTTATTTATAATTTAACGAATTTGAAGAAAGCATGTTTCAACACGTAAATAAATAATTTCATGCACTGTTATTTAAATCCATAAGTACAAGTTTTGAATACTCATTTAATGGCTTCACAGTTAAGTACACACCCACCTGGAAAAAAGGCCAAAAAGTGCCAAAATTCATTAATGTAGATTTTAGTGCTATTAAACACTACAAACTTTCTAATTTAATTCTATGTAGCTTTATGGCCACACAACTTTCAAAGAATGTAGATATTTAAATATCTGCCTGTAAGCCTAAATTCCTATAAAATTGCAGTAAAAAGGATAAGATTTGGGTACAGTAAACTTAAATACCAAGGTTGGTGTTGACCTGACTTTACGTTTTTGAGTTACACTGTTCCTTTTTTTGAAGGTGGCCTCAAAACATGCATTTTTGGTGAAATATCGGTATCTAATTTTTGGATGGAATGTAATAGTTTTCATATTTTGACATCACTTAATCTCTCCTTAAAGCTCTCGTCAAAACAAAAATAAACTACTAAAGTATTATGGTACTGTAGATAAAATTAAATTACCGCAAATTCATAAAACACAATACATGGCTTATACGAAACTTTTTTACATTCACATCGGTCTCTCTACTCACTATTGTTTATTTTTATAAACTTCTACAAACTCTTCTTACAAGGGCTTATTCTTCTATCTGCTTTATGTTCATTGAGATAAATGTTTGCAGAAATAATTTTATTACACATTATAGGTGCAAAGAGATAACGATAGTCAAAAGTTTAAACACAGATCGCTATGTGCTGGCCTTGAAATAAAACGTACAATGAGTATTCTGTGAATATGAGGTCCTTTGGAATTTTAGAAAATTTTATGTAATTGAAAAAGTATAAGAAAGTGGCAGAAAATTCTTCTTCTTCTTCTTCTACATTCCAACTGCCTGTTTCGTCGTCAAAGATCTTCCAACCATCTCCTCCTAGGTCCTCCCACGGATCTTCTACCTATAGGATTATGAAGCACCTTTTTAATTCAAGAATTTCATCTTTGATGCCTGTATTTTTCTTTACTTTTTTCATTTTTCCATAGTTCACATCCTTGGGGTAACACAGGTACAACCATTTACTTTATAAAATTTTAATTTCTTCGGTTGAATTCTTTAAGGAATTTTAGTATATTTCCCTATTATAGCTTAAGCTTATAGATGGATAAGTCATGTCTAAGGGTTGCCCTTACTTCATGACTCAGGGTGATTTTTATTCAGGGTTGTCTTGTGTTAGTCTTTGGTGACTCAACACCTAGCTGCAAGGCAGCAGAATCTACCTTTAGGGGCATTTTAAATCTCCAAGGTGGCAGCAAACCTTTCCTCCGCCTCCTAGGGAACCCTTGGCCCTCTTCCCCGCTATGTAATGCAATTGCAATTACTAGTATTGAGCGCTGGGGTCGCCAGATCCCTATGCCTTCAACAGCAATTTACTACAGAAAATTTTTGATATTTCTTAAATTTTCTAGTTTTGTTAAATACACCTGCTCCTACTTTTTAGCTTTTTATGAGTATTTGATTTGATTACTTGATTTTTCACTATTTACAGCTCTGTATACTTTTGAAATGTCATATCAATTCTGTTTTTCAACATACATCAGCACTAGCATGGAGCTATTTTTAAGCATTTGGCTCTCTTGCTATGATTTTATACACGAACAATACAATGTGTATTGAAACATTTTCGGAAAACATTTATTATTAGTAGCAGGTAGTTGGCAGAAAAAAATTGATTCTTTACGAAGAATATATCGAATGGAGATAATAGCTGCATTAGGTAGAGAAGGTGTGATTGTATTCCATCACATTCTTTTTACTTTCGCTATTAGGTCTCTATAAGTACAGCAATTATTGCGTTCCACCCAAAAATTCAATATCGAGCTTTTACCGGAAATTTTGATTTCAAAATAATTTTGTTGAAAACCTTCATATATGGATACTGTGTGTATCTTTGTGTTTTATACAGAATAACACAAAACTGAAAAATCAGATAAATACCAAAGTATTTAATTTCACTATCCTCCAAAACTGCGACACGAAAAGTTTAAACTAAAACGCTTCTCAAACTATCTTTACATGGAAAAAATTTTGAACTTTATTTCCTAAAGAATGGCTGCAAAGGTTTGCATTAAAGCATCATATAGTTAAGACATTTGCATAACAAAATGTATACTTATCGTGAATTTTCTAGGAATACGCTCTGAGGTCCTGTTACCTCGGAGAGAATTATCTATAGTTTTGATTACAAGTAAACCATAAAAGAACAGGCTAAAACGTGATACACAAAAAAGTATGTGTATGTGTGTGTAATACTCAGGTTTACAAGGAAGTCACTTTACTTCTAGCTTCCCTGTATCTGGAAGTGAACTATTGTTGATTTTGAAAAGTTGTACATTTTACCAGATGTTCCATGTGCATTTCAGAGCACAATAAACAATTTGGAGATATAAATATTACATTTTATTTTTTAATTTAGAGGTGTAGTGTACTTTATTAAATCAATTTTGTTCAAATTCTTTCTTCATAATCCCTCAAATAGATTCATAGGATTTTTTGCTGAATCTTGGACCCTTTTATGGCTAACATGTTAGCCTTTTCATTTCCTTGTATATTACAATGTGTTGGGATCCACTGAAAAAGTACTTATTTACTGTCGAGTCTTATTTGCTGAACAACACTATGTTAGTCTTTGTTTGTACCCTAACATAAGAAGTTGATGTTATCATTTAGTTCATAGTTTCTAAATCAACAGTATGACAAAGTCAAATAAGCATGTTTTGAAGGGAGGTACAAACAGCTTTAATCTTGCAATCAAAGTATGTAGATCTCTTTAAAGTACGCGTTTTATTTTAACTTTTTTGGCATTAACAGCTTCCGAGATATTCTTTTATTTTTGGTTTGAAGCTTTCAGTAATTGAATATTTTTACTTTCTCTACTACGTATAGTAAGTAGGGTAAGTATTGTATTCCACCCAAAAAGTCGATACCGAGGTTTCACCGGAAATACATGATTTGAGACACCCTGAATCCAAAAAAATCATTTTTGAAAACATGTCCGTGTGTGGGTCTGTGTGTGTGTGTCTGAGAATCTGCGAACAGCATAACTCAGAAACGAACAGTCGGATAAACACCAAACTTGGTATTTATGTTCAGTATCTTCCAGAGATGAGACGCGAAGGTTTTCAAGAAAATCCCCCCACACCAAACTAACCTTTACATGGAACATTTTACGAAAATTTTAATTTTCTCAAAAATGGCTCTAACAATTATGATTAAAATATCATATGTTTAAATGAAATGTATATCTCGCATTTTCTGGTAATGTCTCCAAAAGTATTCTTCATTGTGAACAAGTTTTGCATAACTGGTAAACCATAAGAGATAGACAAAAGTTTAGTACACACAAAATGTAGATCTTGTTAAAATACACAATTTATGTCATATACATTTTTTGTTGTTGGGAGAACCATTTTCGAGATATTGCTTGTTATTCCCTTAAATTTTCCAATACTTATTCTTTTTCTCAAATTCGTTATTCACTTTTTTGTCCTGGTAATGCATAGGGAATGGAATACTCCACAAAGCAACCACTCTTAAAATATTTGACTATCGCTTAAAGCCTACCAATTCCCCTTGCACCTACAAGAAAATTAGCAATAAGATTAACATCTCGATTAACATGAAGCATATGGAGAATAAGCATTTGTAAAAATAGTTTGTACAGGAGTCGAGAAAGTCATATGAGTGTAACACATCAGATTTTTTGAACATTTGACTTTCGCTATCCCCTTTGTACCTACAAGAAAGTGTGCAAAGAAAATATTTATGCAAAGGATTATCCAAATTGACTTGAGGCAGATACCTACAAGAATAACTTTTTGAAAAACTAGTTGTAGAAGTTGCATAAAAATAAACGCATGTATAACATTCAATTTATATTCAGAGGATCTGGTACTGGGAGTAGGAGCTCAGGGCGACTTAGTACCTCGGCTTATGAAGATCTTTTGTACCTAAGCACGACAGAGCAGAGGCCAGGGTCCCTACCTTTTTCCAGGTTGAAATTCACCGGAGACCGCCGCAATTCCGGAAGGCGAAATGTTACATGGTGAAATGAAGGTGAAATTGGGGAACAGGAAATTTGGGGCATGTAATGAACCTTCCTAGCAACCCGGTGAAACAGATGAAAGAAAGGTTAGAAAGATCGACCACGGGAATTGAACCCAAAACGCCTGACCCTGAGCCATCCTTCTCGGTATTCAGAGGATCTAAAAACATTTCCGATGAAATCTTGATAGGTATTTTTGGATCGTATGTAGTACTTGCTCCATCTTGGGAAAGAGCAGAGCATGTATATAAAACACAGGTAGCATTTTGGAAAATAGTTCTTGGAGTTTCACAAGGCACATCAAATTCGGGGGTATTGATGGAGGTGGGATGTTATGAAGACACAATACACTGTAAAATAACAGCGGTGAAGTACTGGCTGAGGCTGATGCAGGGGGATAACTCCACTAAACGATCCAAATGTTATAAATACCAGCGAGAAAACCTGTCTCCTAAGTTTTGGGCAGCTGATTTGGAAAGGGGTTTGAGGAGAATAGGAATGGAGTCAGTATGGCAAAGAGCTGAAACAAATGACAAAAACAGATGGAAAGGTGTCAAAGAACACTAAGAGACATCAACCAACAAGAAATAGAATCCGATTGTAAAATTAAACCTTCTCTAAGTCTAGCAAATGAAACAAAATTGAATTGGGGTAAAGAGGCATATATGCTTAACTTAGGAAGAAAGGAAAGATCAGGAATGGCATGGTTTAGATTGGAGGTGCTGTAGGGTACAGAAAATGGCTGACGATTCTGGCAATAGAATCTACCCATTCTGTGATTTGGATGAGGACTGGGTACATATTTTGGCGGAATGTGCACAGTGGCAGAACCAGCGAACAATTAATCTCAAAGAAAACTTCTTAAGTCCTTCAAGAAAGAGATTGGTATGTTGGGAGCTACTGGCTGACCACAGGAACTGGCAAAACATGCGCAGCTTTTTGACTAAAGTGCTCGAAGCTATGTCAAATCTGTTCAGTTAGTCAAAGGTAATTTATCTCTCGTTTCTTTTGCTTGTTCTTTTTACTTTCTCTACTACTTATAGTAAGTAGGGGGAGTATTGTATTCCACCCAAAAATTCGATACACAGATTTCACCGGAAATACATGTTTAGAGACCCCCTGAATCCAAAAAACGCATTTTTGGAAATATGTCCGTGTGTGTCTGTGAACAGCATAACTCAGAAACGAACAGTTGGATAAACACCAAACTTGGTATTCAGGTGCAGTATCTTCCAGAGACGCGACACGAAGGTTTTAAGAAAAATCCCCCACCCCAGATTACCCTTTACACGGAACATTTTTCGAAAATTTTAATTTTCTCAAAAATGGCTCAAACGATTTTGATTAATATATTATATGTTTAAGATATTTTTATGAAAAATGAAATGTATATCTCGAATTTTCTGGGAATGTCTCCAAAAGTATTCATTGTGAACGACTTTTGCATAACTGGTAATCCATAAGAGATAGACAAAATTTTACTACACAAAAAATGTAGATCGCGTTAAAATACACAATTTATGTCATATACATTTTTTTTGAGTGAACCATTTTCGAGATATTGCTTGTTATTCCCTTAAATTTTTCAATACTTATACTTTTTCTCAAGTTCGTTATTCACTTTTTTACTTTCTCTACTACGTATAGTAAGTAGGGGAAATATTGTATTCCACGCAAAAATTCGATACCGAGATTTCACCAGAAATACATGTTTTAAGATCCCCTGAAAACATCCTCGTGTGCGTCTGTCTGTCTGTCTGTGTGTCTGTCTGTGAACAGCATAACTCAGAAACGAACAGTCAGATAAACACCAAACTTGGTATTTAGGTTCAGTATCTTCCAGAGATGCGACACGAAGGTTTTCAATAAAAACTCCTACCCCAGATTACCCTTTACATGGAACATTTTTCGAACATTTTAATTTTATCAAACATGACTAACGAATTTGATTAAAGTATCATATGTTTAAGATATTTGCGTGACAAATAAAATGTATATCTTGAATGTTTTGGGAATGTCTCCAAAAGTATTCTTTATTGTGAACAACTTGTAAGCGTTTGTAAAAATAGTCTGTACAAGGGTAGAGAAAGTCATGTGAGTGTAACATATCAGATTTTTTTGTTTTCTTTTTTCTGTTGTTTATTTTGCCACTATACCTTGTATCTTAAATATGCATGTATGGGCAATGACCCATGCACTAAATACTTGTGTAATAACTTCAATAGTTTGAAACCAATAAAGATACCTTATCTATCTATCTACCTAAAGAAATGACTAGCATTGATAATAGAATGTGCAGTCACAATTCGAAATAGTATTATTGTACACACAGAGGGGGGATTAAGAGTATGTCTAAATTCCATCATTAAAGCCTCAAGGGTTTAGGAGTTGATGGAACCCAAATGGGACTTCCTGAAACAGGTGACTTAATATTAGTAAAAGATTCATAATATAGTTAACAGCCCGCTTCCTTCAGTCGCGAGAAGGGAGGAAGCCGTGTAAAGATTCGAGTCATTAAATGCAGATGCGGTTTTACGGCTCCCTTTTTGGTTCCCAGCTGAGATTTTATCTGGTGCAAGATTTATCGCAGATGTTTTCGTTTGTGTGGGCGGAACATTACTTCCACGGAAACAATTCGGCTACATTTCGTGCTGCTTGTTATTCCAAAAATGCCATTCCCCGCAAGCGTGGGCCAGACTGAGTGTGATATGTCTGACATCTGCTGTGATAAAGTGCATCAACAATGCGGCAAACTGGCGTCGAACGGGAGACCAGCAATTTTACTGGATTATATGTCGCTTTCTGTATCCATCTCCTTGGGAGATGTGCACAACCCAGTTGCGAAAATTTCATTATCAAAATCGGATGTTTCACATTTACATGACTTTCTCTGCTCACTCTTCTACGGTGTGAAATTTTAAAAGAGTGCATCTCTATGTGATGGCTTTGAAGTTACATTACTTTATCTACTATGTATAGTAAGTAGAGGAAGTATTGTATTCCACCAAATCCAAAAAGAGCATTTTGGAAAAATGTCTCTGTGTGTGTCTGTCTGTGAACAGCATAACTCAGAAACGAACAGTCAGATAAACACCAAACTTGGTGTTTAGGTTCAGTATCTTCCACAGATGCGACACGAAGGTTTTCAAGAAAATCCCTATACCCCAGATTACCCTTTACATGGAACATTTTTCGAAAATTTTAATTTTCTCAAAAATGGCTCTAACGATTCTCCATTGTAAACGACTTTTGCATAACTGGTAAACCATAAGAGATAGGCAAAATTTTACTACACAAAAGATGTTGATCGCGTTAAAATACACAATTTATGTCATATACATTTTTTTGTTGGGTGAACCATTTTCGAGATATTGCTTGTCATTCCGTTAAATCTTTCAATACTTATTTTCTCAAATGGGAATTCGTTATTCATTTATTTGTCTTGGATATGCAAAGAGTATTAATCTGTGGGAAAGGGAATGGTGCTGCACACAGCAACCAGCTATTAAGAGATATGTATGTGCTTAAAGGCTACTGTATTTCTATATTGCCCTTGTAAATATATATTCCCCTTGCACCTAAAAGAAAATTAGCAATAAGATAGAGTCTGCAAATGTTTTGTTTTCTTTTTACTTTATTTTAATGGAAATAAACCTTTGTAGAAATAGCTACATTACACATTTCGTTATAGATACAAAGAGAACAGTGATAGTCAAATGTTTAAGAACTGGTCGCTATATACTGACGTTAAAATGCAATACAGTTTCCAGCAAACGTGAGAACAATTGGAACCATTAATAGCGAATATCTCGGAAATGGCTTTTGCCACAAAACAAACTTATTTGAAATAAATTGTATGTTTTAAAGAGATCTACATGTTTGTGTACTACGTTTTCGTCTATCACTTAACGTTTACCCATTATACAGGATTATACAAAATTCCTTCCGAATGAAGAGGACTTCACAGGCTTTTCCCAGAAAATTCAACATTATATTATGCATGCAAAAATCTTTAATATATGGTATTTTAATAAATACCATAAATACTATATATTAATACAAGGGTAGTTTATGGTGGAGGGATTTACTAAAAAATCTTTGTGTCACATCTTTGGAAGATATTGAACCTAAATACCAAGTTTGGTGTTTATCGGACTTTTCGCTTTTACTGTTTACAGATACACAGACAGACAGACACACACACACACACACTCGGACATGTCTTCAAAAGTGCTTTATTTAGATTCAGGGCGCCTCAAAACATGTATTTTCCGTGAAATATGAGCAGCGAATTATTGGTGGAATGTAATACTTCCCTTACTTACTACATGTAGTAGAGAAACGACAAAAGAGTAGAAAATGTTCCACCATGTAGCTTACATGTCGCTCACGATGGAATATTTCAACATGGAATATGTGGAAAACGTTTTGGGTAGGAAAATGTTAGTATAACTCAATGTTTATATTAATGATTCCTGTATTTTTCCTGTAATAATATAATCCAATCAAATAATGGACTATTTCCAAATAATTATAGATATCTACTTTACTTTTCATGTAAATATCTCAAGCTTACTGTTAGAGAAAATAACGAAGTTCAGAGCTGTTCATAGACACTCACGCACGCAGGGGACGTCGATTTCCGGTGAAATTCCGATATAAAATTTTTGGGTGGAATAAATATTTCTGCACTTAATCAGCAGAGGAAAAATATAAGAGATAGATACGCTGAGTTAGTCATTAAATTAGTTGTGATTTTCAGAAAAAAAGAAGAAGAACTGCATGAAAGTTGATTCGTAAACGTACTTTGACTATGTTCATATTATGTCGTGTGTACGTTTGAAACTATTACAGATATTATAGTGTTTTAAACCATTTAGGCATGAGATAAAATTGGAGCGTCGGCAATTTTCTTTCTAATCTCGTTTACCTGAGCTTGTGTAGAATTTATAGTCTGTTATGAATTTGCAGCTGTCTTGGCAGGACTTGGACCATTAAGCTTACTCTGGAAATTCGTTTGATTAGACTGCATTTTGGTAAGATTCTTTCCCAAATAATTTTACTGCAGGTTAATGGGGGAAGTGCTGTATGACTCAAATCGTACACCGTCAATGCTGTACGGTATATTAAATTAAGGTTTAAGTTCAAGTACTAAAACCATATTGTTCTTTCTGTAGTATAACATTTAGTCTTCTTGATATGCAAAAAAGTAGTTTCAAGGAGACTGTAGGAGGGTTAGGACTATGTAAGGCGGGGGACTTAGCAGTCCCCACCTACAATATATTTTATGCCTAAGTCCTTGGAAGAGAGGGATGAGGTAAGAGAAGACGAAACAATCCCTACATCCGGCTGGGAGGCTGAGGACTCGGCGACCACCCCATTCCGGGGAACGAAATGTTACATAAAGCATCCTGCAATTCCGAGCCTCCCGCCGACACTTACAACTCTGAAACAGACCAACGGGTTGAAAAGTGAAGTGAAATGAGAATGGTGGTGAAAAGAGGGACCGTAAATTCGGAAAATGTAATGAACCTTCCCAACATTCACTTAGAGACCCTGGGGAACCCCCAAAAAAACATGGGTTAGAAAGGTAGGCCTCAGGTATCGAACCGATGATTTCCCGAATGCGGGTCACAGACATTACCGTCTGAGGCAACCACCTCGATTAAGAGACTATATGTTATAAATGTAGTATTACTACAGGAAGAACAGTGTAGTTTCCCTGACACTCCCACCTGTTCTCGCCACCAACCCTCGGTGCGTTCCTAGCTTGATGGTTTACTTACTAAAGCCCCCCTGCCTAGTAATTGACAAATGTAGCCCCACGCTCTGCCAGCTTGAGATGCTCTGTTTCTCGAGTACAATTTCTAGCCGCTGGATTAGCAAGGTACTTTCACACCCCCAAAATATAGCCGAATTGCCAAAGGGTAACCACACGCTACTTGCTCTCACTGGCGGAGAGTGAGGCAAAGTTTCGCTGAATTTAGGCACAAAAATAAAGTTAAACATAATATAATAAAAACACAGAAATAAGCAGTTCTTCTGCTCCATGTATGAAAACGCTCATATAAATGGCGTAGCTGTCGTTTGGTTTAACGCTAGACACATATAATTTCACGCCTTCGTCTAGAAGACAGAATTATGTTGTTTTAGTATAGTGTTTCCTTTTGTACCAATCGTAGCGAAACTCTTTCATAGAGGCGGTATCCGAACCACCCCTTCATTTCACATCGATTATAATATCACTGATTGGTTCGTTGTGGGGTCTCTGGGTAGTTTTTAGGCCAGCCACAAGGGTGGTTACCTGAAGTTCAAACCATACGGAGGGAAAAGCACTATTGCGATCCTTAGTAGTGGGCCAGTGCACATACAACCTGCATTTGTGACATATTTTTACTTTCTCTACTACGTATAGTAAGTAGTGGAAGAATTGTATTCCACCCAAAAATTCCATACCGAGATTTCACCTGAAATATATGTTTTGAGAGCCCCTGATCCAAAAAAAAGCATTTTTGGAGACATGTCCGTGTGTGTGTCTGTATACAGCATAACTCAGAAACGAACAGTCAGATATACACCAAACTTGGTATTTAGGTTTAGTATCTTTTAGAGATGCGACACAAAGGTTTTTAAGAAAATCCCCCCACCTCAGATTTCCCTTTACATGGAATATTTTTCGAAAATTTTAATTCTCTCAAAAATGGCCTTAACGATTTTGATTAAAATATAATATATTCAATATAATTTCATGACAAATAAAATGTACATCTTGAATTTTCTGGGAATGTCTCCAAAAGAATTCTTCATTGTGAACGACTTTGGCATAACTGGTAAATCATAAGAGATAGACAAAAGTTTACTACACAAAGAACTGTAAATCGTGTTAAAATGCACAATTTATGTCATATACATTTTTTTTGTTGAGTAAAACATTTTCAAAATATTGCTTGTTATTCCCTTAAATTTTGCAATACTTATTCTTTTTCCCAAATTCTTTATTCATTAATTTTTGTCCTGGACATACAAATAGAATGGAATACTCCACATAGCAACCAGCTCTTAAAATATTTGACTATCGCTTAAAGCCTAGCAATTCCCCTTGCATCTACAAGAAAATTAGCAATAAGATTAACATCTCGATATCTCGATTAACATGAAGCATATGGAGAATAAGCGTTTGCAAAAATAGTTTGTACAAGAGTAGAAAAAGTCATGTGAGTGTATTTTGAATACCAACTCAAAGCATGGTTCTTTACAGAAGCATTCTTGGGAGTGGTTTCAGGGTATTCACTGCTTATATTGAAATATTAATTGGTAACTTATTGACCCCATTACCATCACAAACCCCCTCTCTGTAGAGCCGAGCTTGATTTTGGAGTAAGTCCTGGAGAGTTTGTTACGGCTTACTTCCCCCTGAGAGCTTTCTGGCTATTTTGGGCTGCATGCTGGTTATTCACCCTTTCACAATCAGTTAAAGCAGCGCTTCAGGTGATGGTAGTTTAATGCAGCACCATTAAGGCAGTGCATCCGGAAAAAAACTTTCACTACACGTTTCATCTTATAATCTTGAAACGCTTAGAATTAGCGCTCCACATAGCCTGAATACTTTTAAAGTATGGGTTTCGTTTTATAGTAAGTTATGTTAATCAGCTATGATGAATTGCAACATTCCATGTAGGCAATTATACAGACGTAAAACTCTAAATTGTTATAAAATGAATAATACTCTTAAACATTCGTTAACTTTCTAAATCTTGCAGTTTTTATCTAAATGTATTTAGAATTTTGCCACATGCTGCGATATCACAATTATAAGTACCTCTACCCCCTCTTGTATATTACTTTCTCTACTAGGTATAGTAAGTAGGAAAAGCATTGTTTTCCACCCAAAAATTTGATACCGAGATTTCACCGGAAGTACATGCTTTGAGGTGCCCTGAATCCAAATAAGGCATTTTGGAAACATGTGCATGGGTATGTGTGTCTGTGAACAGCATAACTCATAAACAAAAAGTCCGACAAATATCAAATTTGGTATTTGAATTAGTATCTACCAAGAATTCCATACTAAGATTTTCAAGAAAATCCCCCAACCCCAAGCTACACTAAATGGAACATTTTTAAAAAAAATTTATTTTCTCAAAAGTGGTTCTAACGATTTTGATTTAAAAATATCATATGTTTAAGATCTTTTCATGGCAAATGAAATGAATGCTTTAAATTTTCTTGAAATGTTCCCAAAAGTCCTAATCTTGCTGAATGACCTTTGCATAACCGATATACCCTAAGAGAAAGACAAAATTTTACTTGACAAAAAACGTAGATCTTGCTAAAACACACAATTTATGTTTCATGCTTTTTATCGAGTAAACCATTTCTGAGATAGTCCCTGTTACTTGTTTGAATTTGCCAATAATTATACTTTTTCTCAAATGGGAATTCGTTACTCGTTTTTTATGTCCTGGATATGCAAAGAAAATGGAATGCTCCACATAGCAACCAGTGCTTAAAAGATTTGACTATCGTTTAAAACCCACTATATTCCCCAGCACCTACAAGAAAATTAGCAATAAGATTAACATCTCAATTAACATGAAGCATATGGAGAATAAGCGTTTGTAAAAGTAGTTTGTACAAGAGTAGAGAAAGTCATGTGAGTGTAACACGTCAGAATTTTGTTTTCCGTTTTCGTTTATCGCCAAAAGCATCGAAGCCCAACCGCTTTTCTTATGAGTTAACAACGTCACGTCCCTTCACCGCACCTTCGTTTTAATGTTATGAAGAATTTCCCCTTCACTCACTCTGACGGCGATTGCAATTCATCCAAGGTAACCAAACAGAGCGCATGTCATAGCTCCGCGAGTAATGCGTGGGGGTAAATCCACCTTCGCTGTTTCGCTTAAGGTTGGGCATAACTGGCCAAAAGACTATCCAATTATACAACAATTAAAAACAATAAAAAGAAAAAGCGATATAGATAAGGAGATAAATTGCACTGCAATCCCTTTGGATAAACAGATGGATGCTGTCTTGAGTAATTCTGGTAGATCTTTCATCAGCTTAGCGCACGGTTAACTGATGGCGGTTCGTTGAACGAGGATTAACAATGCTGCACCGCAACTACAATTTAACCTCGGTCAAAGATTGATCACGTTTCAGTGACCCTCGAACAGCAAGGTTTTGATCAAGAGTGGAGTTCTTAACCGTTGGTCGCGTGTTCAGAGGAAATTTTATTTACTCAGCTTCTTCAAGGAAACAGGAATGGTCGGGGCAGTTTTATATCAACTGAACGGATGAAGATCGAATACCACAAAGTATTCAAAATAATAAACCAATATGTTGAAGAGTGTTGGCAGACCTCGAATGAGGTAGACAGATCAGTTTTCCTAAAGGTCGAACAAGCCACAAGGCACTTTCTGTGATGATGATGATGATGATGATGATTACTTAATTCTGTATATTGGTGTGCTACCATGCAGGACAGTTCAAGCACAACGTCTGTGGGCCGCATTCGGGCGGTTGTATATTCGATTCCTAGCGATCACCCACTCTCACCATGGGGATTTCCTGGTTGCCTACACAGCTGGGTGTATTCTACCACGTGTATATTCGGATCGTGCTGTGCAGGCGATGTCTGGCAGATGGCGTAGTTGCTTGCACATTATAAAGATTTCTCCCCGTGAACTCCAGGTTGCGTACCCCCGGTTAGTCGCATCTCGCCCTCTCTCGTTATTCTTCGCCTCTAGTAGAGCGCGGGTGTTCAATATTAGGGACCTTTGCGCGTCTCTGTGGACCTGTCTGCCTGCGGACCTAAGACCTTATACGGCTCTTTCACCTCATTTTTCCTCCCGGAGGTATAGCCACAAGCTGGTCGCAGTAGCGATGTGTTACCCTCCGATAAACGCATCCTACATCCTACTGGCGTACATAAAACGTGGCCTATAATGGAACGGAGCTCTTTATGTTGGTACTGATACAAAATCTAGCCCCAACCCCTACTAGCGTGACCACGTCTGTTATTCGAACATAATTCTAGCCACCGGATTGGGTTACGTTATAACTTAAACCTTATATTTTCATGCTGCACTACCGTTCTCTACATTGGTTATCTTATTGGTACTTAGTAGCGGCAATAACGTAATATTCGTCTCCTTGTCGCTAGTGAAAGCTCTCATATAATATGTAAATATCGTAGTTGTCGTTTAGTTTAACCTCATATGTTATAAAATCTTCACCCTTCCTCTAGCAAGTCGTCCTCCGTGGTGTAGTGGTTACTATGCTAGCCTGTAGTTCCTGAGGTAGCGGGTTCAAACCCGGAGGAGGGCGATGATTTTTTTCGGGCGTAAAAAATTCTTAGCTTGGCTTCCTTCGAAAGGGAAGTAAAGCCGCTAGTCCCGTATCGTAGATTTACGGCACGTAAAAGAACCTCAAACCAGATAAAGAGGAAAATTAGCGGTCCTTCATGCCCCATATACAACAGCAGTTAAAGAACATTCATAAATAAAACATAACTCAAAAAAGTTTCCTCTAGAACGCCAAATTATTTTAATTGGTTTAGACTTTCCTTCTGTACTAACCGTAGCGAAACGTTTTCACGGAGGCTGTAACCATAGTATTCCGTAATTTCAAATATATTATAAACATCCTACATTGGTTAGTTTTTCAGGCCAGTCATGTAGAGAATTGATACCGGCTGGGTGCAGTTAGAAGTTGGTTACCTGTAGGCTATATCTATCTAGGGTCATGTTTTATTTTCTCTACTACGATAGTAAGTAGGGGAAGTATTGTTTTCCACCCAAAAATTCGATACCGAGATTTCACTGGAAATATATGTTTTGAGACCCCTGAATCCAAAAAAATATTTTGGAAACATGTCCGTGTGTGTCTGTGAACCGCATAACTCAGAAACGAACAGTCAGATAAACACCAAACTTGGTATTTAGGTTCAGTATCTTCCAGAGATGTGACACGAAGGTTTTCAAGAAAGTCCCCCCACCCCAGATTACCCTTTACATGGAACATTTTTTGAAAATTTTAATTTCTCAAAAATGACTCAAACAATTTTGATTAAAATATCATATGTTTAAGATATTTTCATGACAAATAAAATGTATATCTCAAATTTTCTGGGAATGTCCTCAAAAGTATTCTTCATTGTGAACGACTTTTGCATAACTGGTAAACCATAAGAGATAGACAAACTTTACTACACAAAAAATGTAGATCGCGTTAAAATACACAATTTATGTCATATACATTTTTTTTGTTGAGTGAATCATTTTCGAGATATTGCTTGTTATTCTCTTAAATTTTCTATACTATTTTCTCAAATGATAATTCGTTATTCATTTTTTTGTCTTGGATATGCAAAGAGTATAAATCTGTGGCAAAGAGAATGGTACTACACATAGCAACCAGCTATTAAGAGTAATGTCTATACTTAAAGGCTACTGTATTTCTATATTGCCCTTGTAAATATACATTCCCCTTACATCTACAAGAAAATTAGCAATAAGATAGTCTGCAAATTTTTATCTCGATTAACATGAAGTAGATGGAGAATAAGCGTTTGTAAAAATAGTTTGTACAAGAGTAGAGAAAGTCATGTGAGTGTATCACATTAGAATTTTTATGCATGGCATAAGTTTCAAAAGCCCCACATTTTGCACACAAGAACCAGCCAATGAGGAACAAAGTTGATGCGGAACAGACCACAGTCTATGATGACGATGACGATGTTTTGTTGGTGGTGTAATAAATTGATGTTAGTGTCATGTAGCGCGTCTCTACCCCTCGATGCCCAGCAGCTTGCTTGTAAAGACAAGCATATCACTCACAATCCGACCATCCCTGGACACAAACATAGCTTTGAGTTAATGCAGAACTTCATTTGAATACTGTGGTACGAACGAGAGCCTGCCTAGATTTTTCACTCCCTACTGCGTCATAAAACGTGTTTCGAACACCTCGCTGCTGCGGTGTGATGGATATGACGGAGCACACAAGAAAAACCGTAACCATTTCCCCAGTTTATGGCTTTGTTGACCCACTGACCCGTACGCAGCTACAACATTTATTTCATTTCAGGCAGGATTCTTATTCGTCCTACGAGATGCGATTTATCGTGAATTATTCAATCCATTTTAAATCTTTTCCCTACGTCTTTTCGATAAAAGCTTTTATATTAGCTTTCTATTCTCTTCCATTAAAAAAATAAAAAAAAAAAATCGTGGTTCCTGTACCATAATGCTTTCGGTTTCCAAAATTGTTAAAAGAAATCTTAGGTGGCGAATAAATGCTACAATCCGCCATGTTTTATTTGCTGATTGCATTACCCAGTATCTCAGAAACCATTTAATATATCAGACTGAAATATTTACAGGATGTACACATCTACCTGTGTTTACTGGTCTACTTTTGTGAAACATCACCTTGCATTAAGGCAGTTAGCCTTTCTTATTCATTATGCAACCTTTATTAAAATTCAGCGAGTAGAGAAAGTCATATGAATGTAGCACAGCATATATTACTTTCTCTACCATGTAGAGGAAAGGTCCCTATATTGAACCACTTAAGCCTAAATAGTAAGTAATAATTACAATTTCAAATCAAAATTTTCAGAAACACAATCGTTAAAGTGACAAATCCTTGCATTACAAATATCCTTAACACAATTTAAAATTAATACAATTATCAATTAAATAACATTTAAAAGTGAGATGGTGTAAAGCGGTTCAAATTAGGAACTTGGTTCTTAAATTTAACCACCTGTGTCTTAAAATGAACCATATACTTCTAAAAGTATTCTTATTAATACGAAATACACATATTTTATTTTACATTCAAAACAAATATGCTATCAACAACAAAAGCAGAGTCCAAAATTGTGATAAAAATAGCAATTTCCTTGAACGTTTTGAATTTTTATACACTGAAATCATTTGGCTTTTGGAATAGGTATTATTTGCAAATACAGAGTTTTTACTCATTTTTACTCTCTTGCAAAAGAGTCCAATTATACAGAGTTTTCACAATAAAACACTTTCTTTATGGCACTAATTTTTGCACTCCTTTGGTGAAGCCATATGCTAAAACTCATACACTGGATCATGTCCATCATTTCAGACAATTGACATTCATCTACTATTCTTAACATGATTTTTTTAGCTTAGCGTATTATATGGATATTTATTCATATACTATTCGCAGTTCAGAAATCCTAGAACTTCAATAGGTTTCCTAAATTGGACCAGTTCAATATAGGGTTCAAACAGTGGTTCAATTTATGAGTCACGCCATTTTCGAAGCATTAGCATCTACGTGACAAAGAGAGACGCTGCTTTAAAAAACGTATGCATGAATATTGTTGCTAAATAAACACTTGATAACATGTAATATATATATATATATATAGAGAGAGAGAGAGAGAGAGAGAGAGAGATAGAGAGAGATCATCTCAAACTTATCTAATTGGTATTATAAACTTAGCTAGACGAGTCAAATATTACTTCTGAAGCACCAAAAACACACAACACTTCATACAACTGAAACCATGAAATACATGCTTTGAGGCTCCGTGAATGCAACAAATCATCTTTAGAAGATGGTGCGTGTATGCGTCTGTGTGGACTGTGAGCAGCATAATTGAAAAATGGAAAGTCAGATAAATATATCGTACTTGGTATTTAAGTTCAGTATCTTACAAAGACACGACAGAACGATTTTCAGGAGAGAAAAAATCTCCCTGACGCAAAACTACGCTTTACATGGACAAATTTCTGTATAAATGTTGATTAAATATTATATAGTTAGGATATTTGCACGGAAAATAAAATATATAGGGTAGTTAAATTATATTCAAACCCACTCGCGGCCTCTCTATCCTGCGCGAGATAGCCAGCAGTCGCCGGAGAAATTACGCCGGCGGAGGCGGACTAAAATTCCTACCTTCTAATAGATGCTGGAAATGTTGACCTTCTGCTCTCAAACAGGCAGCATATCGTGTAAATATTCTCGCTCACTCTCCGAAGCTCATCAACAGGAATTCTTGTGATTTCTTGTACAATGTTTTCTCTAAGTTCCTGTAGTGTGCGAGGATTGGAACAATACACGTTGTCTTTAAAGAACCTCATAAATAAAAATCACAACTCGTTAGGTTAGGAGAACGAGGGAGCCACAAATCAACACTAATTATTCTGTCATCAAACACCTCTCTTATTGCATGTAATGACTGGGTAGCCTTATGTGCTGTTGCAGAGTCTTGCTGAAATCAACCATACGATTTCTTTTCTTCTGTCAATGGCCTCAGAATTAACCTCTGACATCGCTCATTTGTTTCATCAAAGAATGTGGGCCCTATTATTCTTCTGGCACTTATCGCACACCACACTCCAATTTTCTGATCATAATGAGGGCGTTTCATCCCGTAGCACAGTTTTTTTCTGAAGCCCAGTATCGACTGTTGTGAGTATTCACTCGTCCACTTAGATGAAACAGTAGATAAAAAGAATTAAAAAAAGGTTTGTGTCAATGAAACTCCTTTCTACGGATAGGAAAAACCAGTTACAATAATTCACACGTTTAGCCGGAGCGATATCAGAGGTTAATTCTGAGCGGCCATTCTGCAATCGCTTGACAGAAGAAGAGAAATGGTATGGTTGGTTTCAGCAAGATTCTGCAACAGCACATACGGCTGCCGAATCATTACATGCAATAAGAGAGGTGTTTGATGGCAGAATAATTAGTGTTGATTTGTGACCCCCTCGTTCTCCTGACCTAACGAGTTGTGATTTTTATTTATGGGGTTCTTTAAAAGACAAAGTGTATCGTTCCAATCCCCTCACACTACAGGAACTTAGAGAAAACATTGTGCAAGAAATCACAAGAATTCCTGCTACTGAGCTTCGGAGAGTAAGCTAAAATATTTACACTAGATATGCTGCCTGTTTGAGAGCAGAAGGTCACCGTTTCCAGCATCTATTATAAGGTAAGGATTTTAGTCCGCCTCTGACGGTGTAATTTCCCCTGCGACTGCCGGCTGCCTCGCACAGTGGAGAGAGGCCGAGAGTTGGTTCGAATATAATTTAACTACCATATATATATATATATATATATATATATATATTGAATTTTTAGGGAATAGCCTGTGAAGTTTCCTTCATTAGTAAAGTCGTCCTGCGTGGTAAAGATAAACTCTTAATTTATAACTTTGAAGGATATTAGTTTATTTAACTTAAAATATTAATAGATTATTAAGATTAAAGTGCAAATTGGTATTCTAAAAATTTGTTTTTTGAATTGCGATTATCTTTTTAATTTTTGATGTAGAAATGCGTAGTGGTTACCATGCTAGCTTCTAGATCCCAAGGTCATGGGCTAAAACCTGGCGGAGAGTGATCGATTGTTTCGGCCGTAAAAAATCCTTAGCATGGCTTCCTTCGGAAGGGAAGTAAAGCCTGTGGTCCCGTGTCCTAGATTTATGCCACGTAAAAGAACCTCAAGCCTGATAAGAGGCCTCTGAGCAAAATTTCCCGTCTTTCACGCCCAATATAGAATGGCACGCTAAGGACCACAGCAGTTAAAGAGCGTCCATAAATAAAACTCAATTTATTTTAATTTCATTAGGAAATAATTTTGTAGTGTTATGTAACTGGTAAATGTTAAGCGATAGGCGAAAACGTACTACACAAAAAATGTAGATATCTTTAAAACACTTAATTTATTTAAAATAACGTTTTTTGTAGCATAACTCATTTACGACATATCCATTATTAATGGTTCCAACTGTTGAATACTTTGTCATTCTGTTGATTTTCAGCTACTTCTCGCGATTTCATGGACAGAACATGGAATTTTAAGACCAGGTTGTAGCGTCCAGTTCTTAAACATTTGACTATCGTGTTCCCTTTGTATCGTAAACGAAATGAGTAATGCTGTTCTGCTAAGGTTTATCTGAATTAAAGTTTGAAGAATTGTTTTATTTTAGGAGGAGTTTTATTGTATTGTAGTTCAACTGTTAAGGAGCCAGACTTGATGAAGTAACTGCCCCACGTATGAAACAAAGTTTCCGGTGACCTTCGCCCCAATGTTCACTTTTCGGTTTTCTTCTCCCCAAGTTTAGGAATAAACTTTGTATTTTAATGTTTTCTTTAAATATTATATATTTAAGTTTGCCTCGGCTGCGTCACTATTAAGTTTTAGAAACATGTGTCTCTTTGCAGGGGGTAATGCGGCTAAATAATGTAGGCTTACACAATTTATAATTTTTACTTCACTCCTTTTATTAATCCTTCACACGATTAAATATCACTTCACTTATATACAGAGCTGTGAGATTATTTATTAATTACTTGCACTTTTTAACACGTAAACTTTCTCTCTGTAATGAATTTTCGTCTCACACTGAATACGTATTAAACTTCTCGAGGACGCGTCTCGCGTCGTTAGGAACGCTGTCTACTTCTGAGTTTGTACAATTTGCTCTATTTCAGTCTCTGATTGGCTAGTTATTCTCCAATAGAATACTTTTATTTAACTTAAGCTTTTTATGGTTGTTGATTGGCTATTTATAAAGTGTTTTAAAAAATTATATTATTGCTGCTCCAAGAATTACTAGTAGCATTGTTAAACTTTCCAATTCATTATTGTCTCAAGGTTACCTCATTGTTACCTCATCGTTAGCAACTTTTGACCTATTTTCTCACAGCTCCTACATTATTAAATTAACTAATACATTCACATAACATTATTAAACATGTACATAATAATATAAACATTATACAATGACTGTTACATAATTTTATATGTTATTTATACACACATTGCTTTAAGGCGTGCTGTTATTATATTTTATATTATATGATTAGACTGAAATCATTTAAGTGTTAAAAAATACTCAAGTTATGTACCTAGATAGGAAAATAAACGTTCGTAAGTGTATTTGTTAACGCTAATAAACAATAGAGGGTAGAAATTCATGTCGATAAATGCTTTATCTCTTTAGCTATTAACATCAATAGAGGTAACCGCAGAGGAAGCGTTACTATCTAGCCTGTACATCAAACACTTGCCAATATTCGTTCCTGCAGTGTGGAAAAATCCATTTCCTCGCATGAGATAGCTCAATGATAGCTGTGTTTAACTCAATTTGTTACTATCATATCCTCTACACCGTAACAATAACTGTAAACATTACGGCATGCAAGTTATTCTGGGTGCCTGGTCATGTAGGAAGCCATAAGCTCTTGTAATAACCAACCTGCAGTGGAAGCGTCTTTATCGTTAGCTGGCTCTGCTATAAATAACTGAACTAGATGGGCTCTGTTACATAACGTTTTATCTACTGAGTAGATCACGGAGCTCTACTGCAAGTTGCGGTCCACAAAATTGAAGTACGAATACAGGAGCTTATAAATAATAACTATTACTATTAAAATTATATTTAAATACAAACATGCCTTACAATTAAAACAAATCTGACTACATTCACACAACTTTCTCTACCCACTATTTTACATAGCTATTCCTGCGAAACCTTATTTTACTACCTACTTAATGATATGCGAGAAACAACTGAATAGCGGAAGCATTTTAAATATGTGAGGAAATACTGAAAATGTCTTACCATTAATAATGGCTATTCCGAATATGGTTGGTGCCACAGAAAAAGTATGTGAAATAAATTTTGTGTTTTAAAGAGATCTACATTTTTCTGTGAGTAAGTTTTCTTTATACACCGGTGTGCAAAACCTAAGGACGAAACTAATCTTCGCATGCTGTGACACTGCCAAGTAACAGAGCTCGATGAAACTTGAATCATACATGGAGGGAACTGCTACGGTATGCTAAAGTAGGCAACTAAACGAAATATGCAATGAGATGAACAAAAATGCCACTTTTATTCATAGACCATAAGCTACACTAAAGTCAATACGACATATGATAGCTATCTAGGTTTACAGAAACAGATACATGGTGCCTGAAAGGGTGTATGATCACCATGGACAGCAGTGCGTGCTCTGCATCGTGCTCCCATGCTGGCCGCAAGGTTCGTAAGTAGTTCTAGTGGTAGGGCGTTCCATTCCTCCACCAGCGCTGTTGACAACTGTTGGATGGTCGTTGGAGCAGATAGATGTGCTGCAATGCGTCTCCCCAAAGCATCCCATACGTGTTCGATGGGAACGGGCAGGCCAGTCCATTCGCCGAATATCCTCTCGTTCTAAGAGATCCTTCACCTGCGCTGTTCGATGCGGTCGGGCATTTTCATCCATAAAAATGAAGTCAGAGCTGACTGCACCACTGAAAAGACGCACATGTGGAAGGGGTACAGTATCACAATAACGTTGACCAGTGAGCGTACCGTGTTCAAAGATTTGGAGGTCGGTGCGCCCACGCAACATTATGCCTCCCCAAATCATAACACCCAGACCACAAAAGGATCATGTTCAAGGATGTTCTTGGGTTCATTTCCTGTTCCCACCTCTTGCCAGATGAGGGTACGTCGAGACTCAATCTGCTCTCATCCGAGAAGAGCACGCGACCCCTATTCCTCGTTGGTCCAATTTTGTTGCTCTTGGGAGCATCGCAAACGGTGCCGCCGATGTGCGGATGTCAATGGAATACAACGTACTGGCCGTCGGGCAAAGAGACCACCTCTGTGTAGTCGCCGTGCCACTGTGTATCGTGAGATTGCGTCCCTAGCTGTCCTGTTAAATGTGGTTGCAATTGCACCCGCTTTTTAGCGTGGATCCCTTCTCACCTGTTGCCCAATGTAGCGGTCATCTGCTGCTGTAGTTGAGCATGGTAGACCACCACCTCTCCTTGGGACAGCAGTGCCTGTGGTTTGGAAGGTTCCCCATGCACGTGAAACAATGCCGTGAGCAATTCCAAACTCCTGAGCAACACTTGTCACACTTCGCCCTTCTTCCAGTTTCTCGATGATTCTTCCCCATATGAAGTCACCCAAGTGGTGTCACGGTGTCATGCTGCAATGAAGAACATCACTACAGTGCACCGTAACAGCTCGCTAATTGCCACACACAGTCTTGTCGTGTTTCGTCAACTGCCCCGTAAACTGCAGCATAGGCTCGCTACACTCAAGCCATGTGACGTCCAGCTTTCGTGTACGTGTGAGAGACCTCTGGCAACATGCTCCCATACCGTTATCTACTTCTACCAAGTAGTTCATTTGTAATGTTACTTTACCCATCTCGTCCTTAGGTTTTGCACACCAGTATATATTATGGTTTACCCGTAATGAAAAAAACCCTCCAAATGAAGTGGGCTTCACGTGCTATTCCCAGAAAATTCAAGATATAATCTACATATTATTTATCAATCACATGTCTTAAATATACGGCTGTTTAATGAAAATCGTAAGGCCTGCTTTTGAGAAAACAAACATTTTGAAAAGCCTTCTATGTAAGGTGCAGCTTGGGGTGGGGGGATTGTTTTTAAAACCTTCGTATCACATCTTTGGACATCTATCTGGCATTGTAGGTTAGATATGCTGTTCACACATACAGGCGCACGCGGTTCTAATCCTTTTTCATTCAAAGGACCTCAAAATTTGTACTTCCGATGAAATTTCGATGTCGAATTTTTGGGAGGAATACAATGTTTTCCCTACCTACCACGTACAGAAACGATAGGAAGAAGACAACATGGCTTCCCTGAACAAACAGCATTTGTTACCATTTCTGTGATACTTCATAACGCCATGACTTCATTTTATTAGGTGGTGGTGTCACCTTGTAGATGCTGCCACGACTTTGCTGTGTATCGCACCGATAAGCATACCTATGGTAGTTCTGTCATTTCTTTGGCAAATTACGAATAGGTATAGGTGAGGAATGGCGACCGATTTTTCTTGATCTTTCGCGAGAATAATTGCGAATATGCAGTCACTTCTCGAAATCTTATCATTTTAAACCTCAAACATAGTTATAGGTCCTCATATAAATTAGCGTTTCCTAGCTACTAACATGTTCTTAAACAGGCAAGCTATAGTCCACTTCCTCCTTCAACACACTAAGGGTGAAAGAGGCGCCAGCGGATACCTTAAGCCACACCCTATTAACGCCCTTACAGACGATCAGAAATGGGATGTAGATTACTTCTTGTGGGATGAGTATGCAATAAAGTAATACATTAGTTTTCAGGTACAATGGGCATTTCCTAAGCCTGGAAAATCGGATTTTTAGTTTCTCTACTATGCACTTAGGTAAGTATAGGAATTATTGTATTACATCTAAAAACCTAAGTCGAGATTTCGGAACAAAAATAAGTAATTTGACGCCCCCTGAATCCCCTCCCCAAAGTTTTTAGAAAAAGGTCCGGGTGTGTGCCTGCGGTCTGTGTGTGAATTGGTGTCTTTGAAAAGGATGACTCAAATACGGTTAAATACGAAACTTGTATTTAAGTTTACGACCTTCCCAGGATGGAACACAAAGATTTTGAAGAAAAAAAACACCACTGAAAGGTACCCTTTAAATGAAACGTTTTTTTTCTCTCAAAAATGGCTCTTGATTAAAATGCATGTGTTTAAGCAGAGCCGAGCGGGATGTCTCAAGCGGAGGCGCCTGTGACCTGCTTTCGGGAGGTTCCAGGTTCAAGACGGCTGCGGTTTTCCTCGGTCGCTAGGCGAATACTGGTTGGTAATTTGATCCGCGACTTTTTCCATCATCCCTTTCATCGCTACATTTCGTTTCCTTCTTCTTCACCGCCATTGGGCAGACCGCCCATCCTGGATATGCTGTGATCCACAGTTTGCTTGCTGCTCGATGGACTGCTGACCTAAGGCATTGGCTTGTGAGTTTGAGGATGTAAGTCCCACAAGGAGGTGGATAACCCTAAGAAGAAGTGTTTAAGCCATTTTCATGGTAAATGAAATTTATGTCTTGAATTTTCTGGAATAAATTGTGTAGCCCTCTTTATTCTGAATATCCTTTGTGTAATTTGAAAACCGTTAGAGGCAGTCAAAATCTTACTACACAAAAACTTAGGATCTCGTTAAAGCACGTAATTTCTGTCAAATAAACTTTTTGTGGTGTTTATCATTTCCAAGATATTTTTATTATTTGGAACTTTGAAATAGTATATTGTTACATTACTAACTTTTGATCACCCCAACACGCAAATGGGGAGCGTAGCTTACAAACGGGACCTTGGTCTCTATATTCAGATGAAGTCGTCAGGTTTTTTGACAAATACACAAGTATCACACCACACAAATTAGCTGTAACTTATTGATAACACACCTGGCGAATCTACATTGCACTCAGAGATTCCTCCAGTCGAGGACTGGCCACGCGCCAGCTGCTTCTTACACATTCACACACAAAAGTGACGCTAACACATTAAAGTAACGCTAACTATACATCCCCCGCTCCAACCCTGTCTAGGCACGCTAGTCAGCCCGAGTCGGCGTCATACCAGACGGGAACTTCAAAACAAAGCCTTCCCTCTCTGGCGTGCTCCGCACCAAAGGAGAAGGCCCGTTTAGCCGAAAAAAATAATCAAAATCACCCAGTAATACTGTCGACAGTGCGATATAATAATGTGTCTGGTATGACCATATACTGATACGCCATAATATACCTACTTCAACTGCAAATTGCTACTTTTTTTCTTTTCTTTTTACTTTCTTCATCACGTATATAGTAGGAAGAGAAACATTTCATTCCACCCAAAGTTCTATACCAATATTTTAACGGAAATAATGTTTTGAGGCCCCTTGAATCCAAATAAAACATTTTTAGAAAAATGTCAGTGTATGTATCTATGAACAACAAAACTCAAAAGGGAAAACTCGGATAAATACCAAAGTTGGTATTTAGGTTCAATACCTTTCAAAGATGCGATACGAAAATTTTCAAGAAAATTCACATAAAATTACCCTTTACATGGAACATTTTTCGAAAGGTTTAGTTTCTAAAAAATGGCTCTAACGTTTTTTATTAAAATTATTCACATATAAATAAAATGTATGTCTTGAATTTTCTGGGAGTATGCTAGAAAGTTCGGAAGGAATTTTGTATAATCTTGCATAACCGGTAAATGCTAAGGGATAGACGAAAACCTACCACACAAAAAATGTAGATCTCCTTAAAGCAACAATTTATTTCAAATAACTTGTTTGTGGCATAGGCCATTTCTAAGATATACGTTATTAATGGTTTGAATTGTTCATTTCCTGATCATTCTTCTGAGATCCTATAATTTGTATACCTAGTAATACACGATAGAGGGTAGTGAAAGTTATGTGAATATAAAACACCAGATTTTTATTTTTTCTTTCTTTCTTTTTCGTGTTCAAAGTCACCACACAACAACAGACTTTAAACGCATTTTACTATCGTTTTAGCCTATGAAAGTTTATCTGTATTAACAATATGAATAAGCTTTTGTAAGAATGCGTAGAAGAGTTAGTAGAGAAAGTCATATGAATGCAACAAGTCCGGTTTTTATTGTGGTGCTACTCGGAAGAAAACCCTACCTCCTGATAAGCGAGGTTACTGTTGCTTCTCTTTTCCTGTTTTTGCTTGATGATGGTTTAAAATACCTGACGACCACCTGTACTATTTCTTCATTAAGTTTTCTGCAGGGCCTGCAACTTTAACATTTCTTGCTCTAAGCTTTGATATTTACTCCCTCTTTCAACTGTTATTCTGCAGGTTTCATTCCCTCCCCCCTCCCGAACACAAAAGCCGATGACAGAACGCATCTCTTGCTCGTTGTGTTGGTACAAAGGAGTGCTCTTTTTAAAAGGATAAAACATGTCTTTAATTACTGACGTGCCTTCATAATACAGAGAAGTGTATTTTGGGAAAGTGAGGTTGCATGACGAGAGACTGTGATCTATGTAGATGGATAAAGTTTGCAGTTTATCTTCAGATAATTAAAAAAAGCTCTACTCACTATCGCTTATTACTTTCTCTATTACGTATAGTAAGTAGGGGAAGTATTGTATTCCACCCAAAATTTCGATACGAGATTTCACCGGAAATACATGTTTGAGACCCCCTGAATCCAAAAAAAGCATTTTTGGAAACATGTCTGTGTGTGTGTGTCTGTGAACAGCATAACTCAGAAACGAACAGTCGGATAAACACCAAACTTGGTATTTGGGTTCAGTATCTTCCAAGGATGCGAGACGAAGGTTTTCAAGAAAATCCCCCCACCCCAGATTATCCTTTACATGGAACATTTTTCGAAAATTTTAATTTTCTCAAAAATGGCTCTAATGATTTTGATTTAAATATCATATGTTTAAGATATTTTTATGACAAATAAAATGTATATCTTGAATTTCCTGGGAATGTCTCCAAAAGTATTCTTTATTGTGAACGTCTTTTGCATAACTGGTAAACCATAAGAGATACGTTTTTATACGTGTGTGTCTGTCTATGAACAGCATAACTCAAAAACGAAAAATAAATACCAAACTTTGTATTTGAGTTCAGTTTCTATCAAGGATGCAACACGAAGTTTTTCAAAAATAATCCCCCCATCTCTAACTACCCTTTATATGGAACATTTTTCGAAAGTTTTGATTTTCTAAAAATTGGCTGTAGCACTTTTGATTAAAATATTACATATTTAAGATATTTACATGACAGATAAAATGTATATCTAGAATTTTCTGGGAATAGCCTAGGAAATCCTCTTCATTCGGAAGGAATTTTGTATGATGTTGAAAAATATTCAATATAAAGGGTAGTTGGGTTGCAGGGATTTTTAAAATTTTCATGTCGCATCCTTGGAAGGTACTAAACTCAAATAAGTTCTGTATTTATCCAACTTTTCGTTTTTGATTTATGCTGCTCATAAACGGTACACAGATACAAACACGAACGTTTCCAGAAATGCTTTATATGGATTCAGGACACTTCAAAACATGTATTTCCAGAGAAATCTCGGTATCTAATTTTTGGGTGGAGTGCAATCCTTGCCCTGCTTACTATACGTAGTAGAGAAAGAAATTCCTTTCGAATGAAAAGGACTTCAGAGGCTATTCTGAAAAAATTCAAGATATACATCTTATCTGCCATGTAAATATCTTTAATATATAATATTTTAATCAAAATCGTTACAGCCAATTTTTAGAAAATAAAAATTTTCGAAAAATGTTCCATGTAAAGCGTAATTAGGGGTAGGGGAATTTTTTTGAAAATCTTCGTGTCGCATCCTTGAAATTTACTGATAAATACTTGGTATTTATTTTTCGTTTTTGAGTTATGCTGTTATAGACACACACACACACTCTGAAAACATATACATAATCATATACATTTAATTTGATATTTAATTATGGTAAACATTCTGTGTTTTAATAAAAATCGTTAGAGCTGTTTCGAAAATATTTAAAACTTCATGTAAAGGGTAGTTTGGGGAGCAGGATTTTCGAAGTTAAATACCAAGCTTAGCATTTAGCCCTCAAAATATGTATTTATGCTGATGTAAGTATAAGTACGTTATAAAAAAAAATAAAAGTTATATTACCACAGGTATAAGCGTGCATAAAATGCGGCGCATAATGGAACGGAGCTGTTTATGTTGATACTGACAATATCTAGCCCTACTCCTTACCAGCGTGGCCAGCTCTGTTTTTCGGGTATAATTCTAGCCACTGTCAGGAAACTTTACCTCCCCAAAGTATAGCTGAAGGGTAAATTACAACTTAAACCTTATATTTACTTGCTATGCTACAGCTTTCTGAATGCTGGTTTTCTTATTGCTCTCATGTGTAAATCTTACAATTGTTGCTCAGTTTAATTACACATACAAAAAATTCTTCATCCCTTCCTCTAGAAGTCTGGATTATATTGTAATTGATCATTCCATTCCTGGTGTACCAATCATAACGAAACTCTTTTATAGACGTGGTATACGAACCACCCCTTCATTTCACATAGATTATAAACATCGTACACTGTTTAGTTCGTAGGTCCCTATGTTGTTTTTTACATTTCGCCATATGTACCCGCATTGTCTACATATTTCTGGAATTTTTACTTTCTCTACTACGTATGGTAAGTAGAGAAATATAGCAAAATTTACAAATCTAGAAGTCAGTTACTTGTAGACAGTGCTCATAACTGGACGCGTTGGTAGCAGACAGCGTCTCTAACCGGATGCGAGATGTTTCCTCGAGAAGTTTAATACGTATTCAGTGTGAGACGAAAATAGTTTACATGTTAAAAAGTGCAAGTAATTAATTAAATAATCTCATAGCTCTCTACATCAGTGAAGTATTATTTAAATCTTGTCAAGCATTAATAAAAAAGGAGTGAATAAAAAATTATAATCTGTGTAAGCCTACATTCTTCAGCCACATCACGTCCTGTTAAGAGAAACATGTCTGTAACAATAATACTGACGCAGCCGAGGCAAACATAAATATATATTATTTAAAGAAACAGTCAAATTAAAAAGTTAATATTTTTAAACTTGGGGCAAAGGCCACCGTAATGTACATTTGGGGCGAAGGCTACCGGAAACTTTTTACGATACTTGCGGTTGCAACTACTTCAAGTTCGGCTCCCCAACAGTTGAAATAACAATACGACAACGTAAAGACAATAAACCTTTTTTAAAATCAGCTCCCAAAACGTGGGGCAAATAAAAAATACAATAAAACACTTTCTTCAGTATTGACTTCCCAACCACCCTGTAATTAATCGCTGGGTGGAGTCAATAGTTGTTTTTCTGCAAGTGGAAACCTTACGGAGGGAAAAACACTTGGCGATCTAGGGGAATAGGCGACCTTTTATGCGCGACAGTGTACGTTGTACAGAGAGACAAAGAAAGAGAGAGATGAAGCTCTTAATCTTCATGAAGATAAGAGTATTTGATGAAAACATTTATGAAGAAAGGTTTTATATTTATTGAAATTTACTCATTCTAAAATACGAAATTATGATTCCCTCTGCTATGGTATTAAACCCCTCTGGTTATCACCATAAAGGTTTGGGGAATCGCTGTGTAAGATATTCATGTACCTGGTGAGAAGATGGCATCAACAGGCAGTAGGATCATTAGCCAAGGGAACTGTGTGGCTCTTTAATTGGTACTCGTACCACCTTGAAGTAGCGGCCTCGCGTGCTGCTTATTTCAGGGTATTAAAAGGGACCAGAGTCAAGTTATTAAAACCTCCTAAGATTTATGATTTATTATAAAACACACTTTTACTCGCATCTCTTCCGCTACGAAAATGGCACACGTTGAGCTCGTAATTTCTTTGGCTTTTTGACAATATCAGAACAAAAAATATGATGTGTTGCACCCACATGGCTTTCTCTACTCCTGTACAAACTATTTTTACAAACACTTATTCTCCATATGCTTCATGTTAATCGATATGTTAATCTTATTGCTAATTTTCTTGTAGGTGCAAGTGGAATTGGTAGGCTTTAAGCTATAGTCAAATCTTTTAAGAGCTGGTTGCTATGTGGAGTATTCCATCACCTTTGAGAAAAAGATTAAGTATTGGAAAATTCAAACAAATAACAAGGAATATCTCGGAAATGTTTCACTCTACAAATAAAATGTATATAAAAAATTGTGTTTTTAACGAGCTCTACATTTTTTCTACGTCTCTTACGGTTTACTAGTTAGGCAAAAGCCATTCAGAAGGAAGAGGAATTTTCTGGAAATTGCCAGAAAATATAAGATATACGTTTTATTTGTCATGAAAATATCATAAATATCTGACATTTTAATCAAAATCGTTGGAGCTATTTTTGAGAAAATCAAAATTTTGGAAAAATGCTCCATGTAAAGTGTAGTCTGCGGTGGGGGCATTTTTTTGAAAATATTTGTATCGCTTCTTTGAAAGATAGTGAACCTAAATACCAAGTTTGGTATTCATCCAACTTTTCGTTTTCAAGTTAGCTGTTCACACGCACACACACACCACAAAGGTTTTCTAAAAGTGCTTATTTGGAGTCAGGGGAACTCAAAAAATGTCTTTCCCGTGAAATTTCCGTATTAAATTTTTGGGTGGAATGCAATACTTCTCTTATATACTATATGTAGCAGAGACAGTAAAAAATATAACTAAATATCTGCTAAGGCGCACTAGCCCTTAATGTGCATGTTTATGATACACTCGTCAAATCATCTAAGGCAGTCAGTCTACTGAAGTTACATATGACATATCACAGTTGTATGATATAACACCGTTTCGGGGATTCTTAAGTAAGGAGTGAGTAGGAAGGCTTTATATTTTGAAACCACGTACTAAAAGTGCAGTATTTACTTCCTTTGCAACATTATCCCTTTCCTAAATATCATTTCATCTTTACCCTTTCATCACGTGGCCTGCACAACCATTGAGCTCCTCTCTCAGAGCCGGAAACAATAAGGGACTTGCTCTCTGAGTCCATAATATACTTAATTAGCTGACATTGTTCTAAATCACAACATAAATTCTACAGTGATGTTTTAAATAATAAAATAATTACTCAAAAATATGTTTCGCCATGCACTCTTAGTATAGCAACCGATAATTGTATTTACTCTAATACAAGGAAAATGAGTTCCAAAGTCAGGTTTTGTATGAAAAGCCAATAGTTATTGAAAACATTAAAGGTAGCCAGAATATTAGGTGGGATAATGACTGCTAAAAATATTTATGAGAAATCTGTACACAGTATTTAAATAAAAAAAGATTAAAAATTGGTTTTATCCATTTCCGATGCATAGATAAGAATGGAATACAATCTTTATCTATTTTCTTTGCATAGCAGTGCTCCACACACTACGATTAACTATCTAATTAAAGAAAAACTTCATTTCCTATAAAATGCTGGATTAAAAACGGTGTCATTAAAATTTAAAAAAAAGCAGTAACAAGCAAAATATAAATCTTATGTGCTATGTAAACAAATACTGGAAAAAAATTTGACCTCGAAAAAGTGATGGACGAGTCCAAATTAAATCGCCTAAATGAAAAATAATTTTATAACTTCATTTCAAGTTCTTTTGATTTTTGGTATAACATCAGCATTGAAATATTACATTCAAGATCCATTTTCTTCTGTTTGAGTTGTTTTTTCTTTAAAGTTTTTCTTCTTCTTCTTCTTCTTCTTCTTCTTCTTCTTCTTCTTCACTTCAAGTATTAGGAATTCCACCTTGTGTGAAATGCCTACAGTTTTTAAATGGCCAAAAACGTTAAATTCTTCAGGTTCTATCCATACAGACAGGAGCTTGCTCTCTGACTGGGATCGTACTCATGGTGTAGTGGTTACCATGTTAACCTCTAGTAGCCGAGGTCGCGGGTTCAAACCCGGTGGAGGGCGATGATTTTCTTCGGGCGTAAAAATCCTTTGCATAACTTCCTTCGGAAGGGAAGAAAACTCGGTGGTCGTAGATTTACGGACGTAAAAGAACCTCAAGCCTGATAAAGAGGCCTCTGAGCAAAATTTCCGATCTTTCACGCCCAATATAGAATGGGATGCTAAGGACTACAGCAGTTAAAGAGCGTCCATAAATAAAATTCAATTTAATTTTAATTTCTCTCACTGGGTATCTTTTCAGGTTATTCTCAGTGTTCATAACTGGGAAATGCCAGGGACTTATCTTAAATTTATGCGTGGAACATTTTATTCCCGTATTTCCTTTCCTAGTAATAATTTGATTTCATCAGTGTTTACCTCCTGTTGTGTCTTATGCCTTAAAAGCGGGCTTTAAATACTACTACTGCTACCCACTTCTTTATATACAAAGTTTTAATAAATTAGCAATGTTTCGTTGTAGAAAGGAACCCATATAGCTAAATTAAGCAAGAACTTCAATAAAATTTCACAAGCTTGGCAAAAACAAAATCTATTGTGAAACATCCAATGATTTATCTACTCTCTATCTCTATTATTAGGTATTTCTCACCACCGTAGTAGTAAGTAGGGGAAGTATGGCATTCTACTCGATACCGAGATTTCACCAGAAATACATGTTTCCGGTGTCCTGAATCCAAATAAAGCTCTATTGGCATGTCCATGTGTATGTCTGTCTGTGTGTCTGTCAGTCTGTGAACAGCTTAACTCGTAAACAGAACGTCGGATAAATACCAAACTTGTTATTTGAGTTTAGTAACTTCCAAGGATGCGACACGAAGACTTTCAAGAAAATCCCCAAACTCAGACTACCATTTACATGGAAGATTTTTCGAAAATTTTGATTTTCTCAAAAATAGCTGTCATAATTTTGATTAAAATATCATATGTTTAAGCTCTTTTCATTGGAAATGAAACGTATATCTTGAATTAACTGGGTTGTCCCCAAAAATCCTCTTCATACTGAATGACTTTCGCATAACTGGTAAACCGTAAGAGATATACAAAGCTTTATTAACAAACAATGTGTATCTCCTTAAAACAAACACTTTTTCCGAGATATTCCTTGTTAGTTTGAATTTTCCAATACTTATACTTTTTCTCAAATGGGAATTCGTTATTCGTTTTTTTTTTTTTTTTTTTTTTGTCCTGGACATGCAAAGAGAATGGAATACTTCACATAGCAACCAGCTCTTAAAAGATTTGACTGTCGCTTAAAGCCTACCATATTCCCCTTGCACCTACAAGAAAATTAACAATAAATTAGTTTCTGCAAATTTTTATTCTCAATTAATATGAAGTAGATGGTTAATACGGGTTTGTGAAAATATTCGTACAAGGGCAGAGAAAGACATGTGAGTGCAACACATGAAATCTTTTTTCTATCTACTACATCTAATACATGTAAACCTTTACACATTTCGTTATAGATACAAAGAGAACAGCGATAGTCAAATGTTTAAGAACTGGACGCTATACGCTGCCGTAAAATTCCATACCGTTTCCATGCAATCGCGAGAAACAACTGAATGTCGACAGGACCTTGTGCAAGTAATGAACAATTCGTACCATTAATAGCGGACATCTCTGAAATGGCTTATGCCCCCAAAAGAAATTAATTGAAATAAATTAGGTGTTTAAAAGAGATCTATACCTTTTATGTAGTAGGTTTTCGTCTATACATTTATTTGTCATGTTGTTTCATTTGCATACCCATTAATAAGCGCTAGTGAGTGAAGAACGTCATATTAATTACATAATTTATGTTAAACAAATTTTCTGTGGCAGAAACCATTATATTCAAATACTTTATCAACGAAAAATAATCGTTACACAAAGCAAAGTAGCCCATAATTTCAAACCCATCACAGAGCGACCGGCTTTGAAAAGATTTAAATGTCGGTTTACCTACTATGTTCCCTTATTTCCCTTGAACCTACAAGGACAAATGTAAAATATCAGTGTTACACTCACATGACTTTCTCTACTCTTGTACAAACTATTTTTACAAACGCTTATTCTCCATATGCTTCATGTTAATCGAGATATCGAGATGTTAATGTTATTGCTAATTTTCTTGTAGATGCAAGGGGAATTGGTAGGCTTTAAGCGATAGTCAAATATTTTAGGATCTGGTTGCTATGTGGAGTATTCCATTCTCTTTGCATACTCAGAACAAAAGGAATGAACAACGAATTCCCATTTGAGAAAATCTATAAGTATTGAAAAATTTAAGGGAATAACAAGCAATATCTCGAAAATGGTTCACTCAACAAAAAAATGTATATGACATAAATTGTGTATTTTAACGCGATCTACATTTTTTGTGTAGTAAAAGTTTGTCTATCTCTTATGGTTTACCAGTTATGCAAAAGTCGTTCACAATGAAGAATACTTTTGAGACATTTCCAGAAAGTTCGAGATATACATTTCATTTGTTATTAAAATATCTTAAACATATGATATTTTAATCAAAATCGTTGGAGCCATTTATTGAGAAAATTAAAATTTCAGACACACAGGCAGACATGTTTCCAAAAATCTTGGTATCCAATTTGTGGGTGGAATACAATACTTACTGTACGTAGTAGAGAAAGTAAAAAATCGTTTCTACATACGTGTATCACGTTTAGTATGAATTGGATAGAAGAATGGGCTTCTGTAAGAATAGTTTATAGAGTAGTGAGTAGCGAATGTCGTGTGAGTGCAACTTATTGGATTTTAATTTAATAGAAGAGTAGTAGTTAAAACTGTTTAACTGTTTAATGGGAATAGCAGATTAGGTTAGGTATATTATAGGTTAAGCAACGGAGACGGACACCTCGCATACAGACATACATTCCGAGCGGGATGGCTCAGGCCGAAACGACTATAGCCCGCATCGGCTTTTCGCGGATTCTCCAGGTCGCTAGACGAATGCTGGGAAGGTTCATTACATCCCCCGATTTTCCTGTCCCTGCATTTCACCTCCATTCTCATTTCACTTCACCTTTCATCTATTTGGCAGTTTCGGGGTTGCAAGTGTCGCCGAAAGTCTCGGCATTGCATGACAGGGGAAAGGATGCTCTATGTAACATTCCGTCCCCCAGAATGAAGGCGATACCCCAGTCCCGCCGCAATGGCGTGTGCAGTCTTACAGGCAGGGAAGCCGGTCATATTAGCTGCCATTCGGAGAGTTTTAATCTGGAAAACTTTATGGACCCTGTGTGCCTCCTGGTCCAACCGTTTCGCCTCCTCCCACCTCACTCTTTCCTCCCATGGGCGCTCCTGACTTCGGGGATTTAGGCTCAAAAGATCTTCATAAGTCGAGATGCATCCCTATCCACTTCTAGTCCCACACCTACTTACTGTAGGCCTCTGACGAGGAAACATTTGTGGAGTATTCTCTCTCCGGAGGAGTGAAAGGGGAATAGCACCACGTGGCAGCTCACGAAGATGTCATAAATATCTCTATTATCTACATTAAAAACACTGCGCAACGTTAGTGTCCCAGCTTATTTCACTTCGAGCAGGTGTAAGTGTTTTCTAGTGTAGAGTTCTTCCATTCATATTTGGCATTATAAATAACTCTACACAGTCAAGCCTGAGAAATAATTGCTGACGTTGTTAAAATCTATGACGAGATAGCAAACAAAGCCAACTGGCCATTCAGCATTACTAGCAGAAGAGTGTGCTTTCTAAGAGGCCTTAAACCTTGCTGATATGTAGAAAGTAGAGCCGTAATCTTCCTCAAATAGCGCTAGAATTGTTGATGTTAACACATTCTTTACAGACATGTTCTCTATAGAGGAACACAGTCGATCCTTCCCCCGGAAGGAAGGGATAAAGTGAAGGAACTACAGGATATTACGAGCCGCTGGCAGACAGGCCACAGAGACGCGCAGAAGTCTCTATCATCTCCAGGATCGAAGGCCTATCCTACAGCTGGAGCTGCCTAGAGAGGGTGATGAACGAGGCGTCGACCAAGCAGCCCTCTAGTGATCTAGAAGCAGTCCTCAAAGTTGGAAAAGAGACGGAATGAAAGGGAAATGATGGGAAGGAAATCATGGTAGTTGAAAAACCACCCCAGCATTCGTCTACTGGCCAGAGAAAGTCAAGAAAACCCCAAGGTAGTGGGCGGTCAATGGGAATCGAACCCTCGTCTTCCCGAATACGACCCTCACACGTTACCGCGAAGCCATATCGCGGTAGTTTAGGTATGTTAGGGTTACATGAACCTGAATGACCTTGAAACTAGCGAGGGTAGGTAAATGACTGCACACTGGCCTGCAGCGTGCGGGTAGCAGCACCACGTTCCTGCCTCCCTATACTATCAGACTAGGTTTACACGACAGTAGCCCCAGGAACTAGCTTGCATACTTGCCCGCAGGACGGAATAGAGAAACATCCTTGTTTTGCTGCCGGGAATGTGACCCTGTACCGCCCACTCTGTACTATGCCGCCTTACCACCTGTACTATCCCGGCGACACCGGGCACGGTTTAATAAAATTGATTAAAAATTTTAATTATGCAGGGGCTTGGATTGGATGGCAGCGCCGACTGAAAGTAACAGTGGAAAGAACGAAGCATATTGTAAAATCGTCTGCGTGTTTCCTGTCCCGGTTAAAAATAAATTTAGCTGCAATACAGAGGGAAGGTTCTTGCAACGATTTGGTTTTTGCTATTCTACTCGTTATGTTTGAATGCTAAACAAACTGTTATAATTCTATTTCGACGTTTTTAGAAAATTAGATTTTATATATCTCTGAAAAAGCTTTTCATTCTTTACTATCTGATGATTTTTCTACTCACTCTTCTAAAAGCCGTTCTTACAATTGCCTATTATTCTAGCTACTCCTTGTTAATCCAAATAAGTTTTCAACTCACCTTTACACATTTCGTGGTACGATATAACAGGTAAAGCGATACTAGATTTTTACTTTCTATACTACGTATAGCAAGTAGGGGAAGTATTGTATTCCACCCAAAACTTCAATACCGAGATTTCACCGGACATATATGTTTTGAGGCCCTCTGAATCCAAAGAAAAACATTTTTGGAAACATGTCCGTCTGTGTGTCTGTGTCTGTGAACAGCATAACTCAGAAACGAATAGTCGGATAAACACCAAACTTGGTACTTAGGTTCAGTATCTTCCAGAGATGCGACACGAAGGCTTTCAAGAAAATCCCCCACCCCACATTACCCACATTAATTTTCTCAAAAATGGCTCTAACGATTTTGATTAAAATATCATAAGTTTAAGATATTTTCATGACAAATGAAATGTATATCTCAAATTTTTTGGGATCTCTCCAAAAGTATTTTTCATTGTGAACGACGTTCACATAACTGGTAAACCATACGAGATAGACAAAATTTTACTATACAAAAAATGTAGATCGCGTTAAAATACACAATTTATGTAATATACATTTGGTTTTGAGTGAACCATTTTCGAGATATTGCTAGTTATTCTCTTAAACTTTCCAATACTTATACATTTTCTCAAATGGGAATTCGTTATTCATTTTTTTTGTCCTGGTAATGCAAAGAGAATGGAATACTCCACATAGCAACCAGCTCTTAAAATACTTGTACATATTTTATGATAAACCAGAAGTATTATTTATAGTGATGCTATGTAACATTTAAAATTTTGTTGAGTTGGAAAATGTAAATTCCCATCACATATATGCGCTAGATGTTATCGCAGAAGCGCTTTCGAGAGATGTTTCTCCCATCTTCAGCTGAGAATCCAACTCAGCTGGATTCTCAGCTGAAGATGGGAGAAACATCTCTCGAAAGCGCTTCTGCGATAACATCTAGCGCATATATGTGATGGGAATTTACATTTTCCTACTCAAAATTTTTTTAAATACTTGTACATAGCTTAAAGCCTACTAATTCCCCTTGCATCTACAAGAAAGTTAGCAATAAGATTAACATCTCGATATCTCGCTTAACATAAAGCATATGGAGAATAAGCGTTTGAAAAATAGTTTGTACAAGAGTAGAGAAAGTCATGTGAATGTAACACATCAGATTTTAGAGGCTACGTTGTTACTTGACCACGAGAAAAATCTCTGTTACATTTACATTACTTTCTCTACCCTCTATCGTTTATTAGTGGATATATAAATTATTCTTACCTGAACTTATTTTTCTATCTACTACCTTATAACCAGAATAAACCTTTGCAGAAATAGCTACATTACACACTTCGTTATAGATACAAAGGGAACAACGACAGTCAAATGTTTATGAACTGGACGCTATATCCCGACCTTAAAATTCCACACTGTTTCCATAACATCGCCAGAAACAGCTGAAAAAATAAAATGGCTTATGTCACAAAAACCTTATTTTAAGTAAATTGTGTGTTTTAAAGGTATCTACATTTTCACTTCTTCTACTACATATAATAAGTAGGTGAAGTATTACATTCCACCAACATTTGAAACTGAGATTTCACCGAAATACTTGTTTTGAGGTGCCCTGAATACAAATAAAAAAATTTTGGAAACATGTGTGTGTGTCAGTCCGTGAACAGCATAACTCAAAAACGAAATGTCGGATAAATACCAAATTTCGCGTATGAGTTTGGTATCATCAAAGCATGAGACACGAATATTTTCAAGAAAATACCCCACCTCCCACTATCCATTACATGGAACATTTTTCGAAAATTTTGATTTTCTAAAAAATGGCTTTCGCAATTTTGATTAAAATATTATATGTTTAAGGTATTTAATCAAATTTATATCTTGAATTTTCTGGGAATGTCCCCAACATGCCTCTTCATTCTGAACAACTTTCGCATAACTGGTAAACCGTAAAGATACACAAAATTTTACTATAAAAATGTGTAGATCTCGTTAAGATACGCAATATATGTCGTATTCGAGTGACCATTTCCGAGATATTCCTTGTTATTTGTTTGAATTTCCCAATGCTTACTTTTTCTAAAATGGGAATTTGTTATTTTTTTTTATGTCATGTACATGCAGAGAGAATGAAATGCTCCACATAGCAACCAGCGCTTAAAAATTTGACTATCGCTTAAAGCCTACCATATTCCCCTTGTACCTGGAAGAAAATTAGCAATATTTCTGCAAATCTTTATCTCAATTAATATGAAGTAGACGGAGACTAAGCGTTTGTAAAAATAGTTTGTATAAAGGTAGAGAAACTCATGTTAGTGCAACACATAAGATTTTTTGTGCAATGCGTTTTCGTCTATCGCTTATCGTTTATCAGTTATGCAAGTTCTGCAAAATTCCATCGAAATGAAGAGGATTTCACAGGACATTCTCAGGAAATTTAATATACACATTTTATTTGTCGTATAAATATCTTTAATGCATGGTATTTTAATCAAAATCGTAATAGCCATTTTTGTGAAGATCAAAATGTTCGAAAAATGTTCCATGTAATGTGTAGTCTGGAGTACAGAAATTTTCTTAAAACTCTGCGTGTGACATCTTTGGAGAGTGCTGAAATTAAGTACCCTGCTTGGTATACTTTTTTCTAAACATGTTTTTTATACAGGGGCCTTCAAAACATGTATTTCTGATTAACACTCGATATTGAATTCTGGGTGGAATGCAATACCTTCTGTACCTACTTGTAAGTGGTGAAGAAGGTAAAAATGTAAATAAGTAGTTCGGGCGCAGAAACATTGCTAGACACTCGAGGACACTTCGGGACCTAGTTCGCGATATTTAAAAACCATTTTTGTATGTGTCAAGGTACTACGGCAAGCAGGTCGTACATCAGTTAGATATATCCTAAATATATCACACACCCACCCACCGAAACACACAGTTGGCCAGCGGCAGCCAACATTAATAGTTGTACAGTACGGTTCATAAAAAAGTCATTATTTTTGAAAATATGATTGCACTGTGTCTGTAATCTGAGATATGTATAATGTAGTTAGCCTAAAGAATTATTTCAATAGAAGTAATTTGGTGCGGATATTGGTTTCTCCATAACTTGCATGAGTGGAGGAATTTCTGCATTTGCCTAAAAATCCTATAACAAATTTACTGGAAATGCACGTAAGGTAGCGCAAATAAAAGAAAAGAATATTGTATGTTACATTAACACGATTTCCTTGCAGGTAATAAGATGAGGAAAAACAGAGCTATGGTCGCCGGCCCGCACAGCCGTAGTCGCTGGAGCGTTTCGTTTCGGCGCTCCGCCAAGCTGAGGGTCGCGGGTTTGTGTCCCGCCATGGGCATGGGTGTTCGTGTGTATGTGTAATTGCGGTTATGAGCGGTAAGGTAAACAGTAGAATACGGTAATCACAAAGGGTAAACAAGGGAACTTTAAAAAAAAATCTGATGTGTTACACACACATGACTTTCTCTACTTGTACAAACTATTTTTACAAACGTTTATTCTCCAAATGATTCATGTTAATGGAGATATCGAGATGTTAATCTTATTGCTAATTTTCTTGTAGATGCAAGGGGAATTGGTAGGCTTTAAGCGATAGTCAAATATTTTAAGAGCTGGTTGCTATGCGGCGCATTCCATTCTCTTTGCATTACCAGGACAAAAAGAAGAATAACTAATTCCCATTTGAGAAAAAGTATAAGTACTGGAAAATTTAAAGATATAAATTTTATTTGTCATGAAAGTATCTTATATATATGACATTTTAATCAAAATCGTTAGAACCATTTCTGAGAAAATTAAAATTTTCAAAAAATGTTCCATGTAAAGAGTAATTTTGGGTGGAGGATTTTCTTGAAAACCTTCGTGTCGCATCTCTGGAAGATACTGAACCTAAATACCAAGTTTGGTGTTTATCCGACTGTTCGTTTCTGAGTTATGCTGTTCGCAGACACACACAAGGACATGTTTCCAAAAATGCTTGTTTTGGATTCAGGGGGTCTCAAAACATATATTTCCGGTGATATCTCAGTTTCGAATTTTTGGGTGGAATGCAATACTTCCCCTACTTACTATACGTAGTAGAGAAAGTAAAAAAGAATCCACTAATTCTTTGTTTCGGTTTAATTTTCCACACACGTAATGGGTTTTGCAATTAGAAGTTTGTTGGGACCCCAATGGCAAACTTTGCGAACTCTTTTCTAAACCGTATCCGAATCTATAAAGCTGAAAGTCGCTGTTCACCATTGCCCGAAACACCAAACATCTGTAATACGCTTTAGTCCCAAAGGATCAATGTCCCACATTTTCCGAGAAGACGATGTATTATACCCAATGTGCAAACAATTTCCATAACAACAGACAACCGGAATATACCGGTGCTTCGTAGAAGAAGACTGCTTCATGAATTATTTCCAATTACTCGCCCCTGAGGCCGCATTCAAGCAGTCCTGCCAACTTGCACTGGGATTTATAACGATTTTGATAAAACCTACTTTTAATCATGCATTTTATATCACAATCTTATTACTTAGTTATAATATGTTATCGTGAAACTATATTAAATATCATCGTCTTCCGTGATTACCATGGTAACCTCTAGCTCACGAGGTCGCTTGTTTAAACTCGTCGGAGAGCAATGAATTTTTTCGGGCGTAAAAATCCTTAGCATAGCTTCCTTCGAAAAGGAAGTAAAGCCGGTGGTCCCGTGTCGTAGATTTGCGGCACGTAAAAAAACCCCAAGCCTGATAAAGAGGTCTCTGAGCAAAATTACCGATATTTCATGTTTAGTACGAATTGGACGCTAAGGATCACGGAAGTTAAAGAGCGTCCATAAATAAAACTGAATTTAATATGTTTTAATTTTAATGACAAGTATTAGGGTTTCCGGTTATGCAGTAAAATAAGAACTACTGGATATTTTGGTCAATTAAATTATTTATTCCATTTTATATGCCTTAATCTGTATTTCCAGACGGCTTTTACTAATCAATTAAATTCTCATTCTGGTCTAGAATAAGTACTAGTGGCTTCACCTAATAGCAGTTCGCCACCATAAAATAATCGTGCAGTTTCTGAAATGCATTTTTCTGTGTCTAAGATTCTATCGGAGAAGAAATTGCCTTATTGGTATCGGTTTCTGTGAGGGGTGGGATTCAAGTGACCCGGAAGTCACATTAATCGTAGAGTAACTAAAAGAAAAATTTCTGAATCTCAAAGCTAATACGATGTAAGCCTAGAACATAAAACTCATTATTCAGGTCCTTCAAGAAGTTTTCGTACATTCACCCCTAAGAGCTTAAAACAGCTCATTTTAAATACAGAAAACTTTAACTCCAGAAGCACGTTTCTGGCGACGGAAGCGCTGTGTCGAGGTTCTAACAAACTTATGCTACAATAAGACAAATGCTAAACAATCGCTTACTGGTAGGAAATCAGTGTAACTTTCGAAGGTTTGGGTAAAAAAATCTGATTTCCACTCGCATGATTTCTCTACTCTTATACAAGCTATTTTTACAAACGCTTCTTCTCCATCTACTTCATGTTAATCGAGATGTCAATCTTATTGCTAATTTTCTTGTAGATGCAAGGGGAATATGGTAGGCTTTAAGCGATAGTCAAATATTTTAAGTGCTGGTAGCTATGTGGAACATTCCATTCTCTTTGCATATCCAGGATATAAAAAAACTGATAATCAATTCCCATTTGATAAAAGTATAACAATTTGAAAATTCAAACAAACAAGGAATATCTCAGAAGTGGTTCAGTCCAGAAAAAAATGTACATGACTTCAACTGAATGTTTTAATGAGATCTGCATTATTACTTTCTCTACTACGTATAGTAAGTAGGGGAAGTATTGTATTCCACCCAAAAATTCGATACCGAGATTTCAACGGAAGTATATGTTTTGAGACCCTCTGAATCCAAAAAAGACATTTTTGGAAACATGCCATGTGTGTGTCTGTGTGTGTGTTTGTGTGTGTGTGTCTGTGAGTGTGTGAACAGCATAACTCAGAAACAAACAGTCGGATAAACACCAAACTTCGTATTTAGGTTCAGTATCTTCCAGAGATCCGACACGAAGGTTTTCAAGAAAATCCCCCACCCCAGATTACCCTTTACATGGAACATTTTTCGAAAATTTTAATTTTCTTAAAAATGGCTCTAAAGATTTTGAATGAAATACCATAAGTTTAAGACATTTTTATGGCAAATGAATTGTATATCTCGAATTTTCTAGGAATGTCTCCAAAAGTATTCTTCATTGTGAACGACTTTTGCATAAATGATAAACCATAAAAGAGACAAAATTTTACTGCACAAAATTGTAGATCGCGTTAAAATACACAATTCATGTCATATACATTTTTTTTGTTGAGTGAACCATCAAGATATTCTTTGTTATTCCCTTAAATTTTCCAATACTTATATTTTTTCTCAAATAAGAATTCGTTATTCATTTTTTTGTCTTGGATATGCAAAGAGAATGATGCTGCACATAGCAACCACCTATTATGAGATATGTCTACGCTTAAAGACTACTATTTCTATATTGCCCTTCCAAATACAATAACAAGGGGAACATAGTAGGCCTTAAGCGACAGTCAGATATTTTTAGAACTGGTCGGTATATGTAAAATGTAATTCTCTTTGCATGTCAAAAGATCGTTTCTGCAAATGTTTATCTCGATTAATATGAAACATATGGGGAATAGGAGTTTGTAAAAATAGTTTGTACAAAAGTAGAGAGAGTCATGTGAGTGTAACACATCTGATTTTTTTCTATTCTAATGTAGATGGAGGATTGAATTTACCAGCATACTATGGGATGCATAAGAACTGGTAAATCATAGAGTAACTCCTGAATTTATTAAACATTTCACTATTTACTGTCCTTTTCGAGTAATGCTATATATATACAATTCCGTTTTAATTATTTTTATTGCTTTTATATAACTTGGGAGAGGGCCCGACCGGCAGATTCTTCTGAACCATTTTTTGTTTGCCGGACTCTGCCTCCAGCATCCGATTGAAGATGGACCATATTGGCCCACTCCTCTAAGAGTAAACATCTTCTTCCGCTTCTTCTCAATGGCACCAAGGGCGAATGTGTTTACACAGAACTTTGTCAATGAATTGCCTTGGGCTGGGAACCATCTTTTCTCGGGCCGTAGAATTTTTTCGTCCCCTTCCTATTTAAATACCTATTTCAAAACTCGCTTCAAACTTTATACGGTTATATATTTTGTAATATTTGCGGAAGGAAGCAAATACATTTAGATGAAGCAGTGGCAATGGTTTCCACAAAATTCTTTTATCTATAGTTATAAAGGCTGGTTTAGAAAAACCGAGAACGGTGACCAGAATGAGAGCGACAAAGTTGAAATATAGGTATTTCAATGTGAGCGCTCACAGTTGACGGGAAGGTTTTTCGGGCCCCGGGAACGAGAAACAAGACTAGGTCAGGTTTTAACTTTCTGTTCTCGTTCCCTAGCACGGCATATTAGATGCATATTGCGCATATATGGATTAGGATTACGCTACAGAGAGGTCACCTAGCGTTTCGACCCACACAGGAATATTTTGTGTACACCCTAGGGAGGACCGGAGGTCACGTATGGGCTGCAGGACTGGCCGACGCAGCGACAGAGACGCGCAAATATCCCTAAGAGTTACAGACTTGTCCACCCAGTCGGAGAGCGCTCAAACTTGCAGGCTCCGCTCCAGCAGGGAAAAGCTTGACCTAGCAGCGGTTACACGAGCGACCTCCATCTGATGGAGCCGAGAAGATTTCCATCACGCAAGTCATCTGTGGCGTCCTCAGTCGTCCAACACGTGAAAGAGGAAGATGAAATTAGAGAGAATGAATGAGAGAAAGAGAAATTCGGGGAGGCGATCTTGGCCAGCTTTCGACTAGTGACCCAGGGAAACCCCGAAAAAACACGTGGGTCAGGTAGGTCGGCCGCGGAAATCGAACTCACGACCCCGAATGCGGGCCACAAACGCAACCACCTGATTCAGGCCGCTCGGTTTGTGCATCTCTTTATTGTAGAGATTATTAGGCGGCCGTGACATGAGGAAATCGCAAGCTAGAAGCATGAAACTGGAAGAAATTCTAGCACGTATGCGTGCTAACCTCAGATACCGACACTTGCAGACCTATTGAGTGTTGGTGCTTCTAATGAAAGCGTCATCTGTAGTTCTGTTTACATGCAACTCAAAACTGACTATTGCCTCAAAAACAATAATAAAAGCTGCAAAGAACAGAAAAAACCGGTAGAAATTAACAAATGAAGATGTATTGTATTGTTATTTGTCCAACGCTTTGGGAGCAAATTTTGAAGAAAGGTTTGTTGCTGCTACATATGGAAAGTCAGTTTGAAGAAGATGTATTATAGTTCAACTGTTGGGGAGCCGAACTTGAAGTAGTTGCAACCGTACGTATAGTACCCGGTTTCCGGTAGCCTTCGCCCCAAATGTACTTTCGGTGACCATTACCCCAAAATTTTAAAAAATTATTAACTTTGTAATTTTGACTGCTTCTTTAAATATTATATATTTATGTTTGCCTCGGCTGCGTCAGTATTATTGTTAGAGTCATGAATTACTTTGCAAGGCGTGGTGCGGCTGAAGAATATAGGCTTACACAGATTATAATTTTACTTCACTCCTTTTATTAATGCTTAATATATGATTTAAATAACGCTTCACTGATATAGAGAGCTGTAAGATTCTTTTATTAAATATTTGCACTTTTTAAACACGTAAACTATTTTCGTCTCACACTGGATACGTATTAAATTTCTCGAGGACGCATCTCGCGTCCGGTTACGAACACTGTCTACAACCAACGCGTCCAGTTATGAGCGCTGTCTACAAGCAACTGACTTGATTTCTACCGCCTAAATTTGTAATTTTCTGTATTTCAAGTCTCTGATTGGCTATTCCTAATCCAATAGAATAATACTTTTATTTAACTAAAGCTTTTTTGGTTGTTCATTGGCTATTTTATAAACTGACTCAAAATTTACATTATTGTTGCTCCAATAATGCCTAGTAGTATTGTTAGACTTTAAAATTCATTATTGCCTCAAGGTTACCTCATTGTTAGCAACTTTTAACCTATTATTCTCACAGCTCCTACATTATTAAATTACGTAATACATTCACATAACATTATTGAACGTGTACATAATAATATAAACATTAATACAATGACTTACATGCATTTTATATATTATATTATAAACATATTGCTTTAAGGCGGGCTGCTATCATATTTTAAACTATATGATTTGACTGAAATCATTTAAGTGTTAAAAATACTGCCTCACAAAGAATAACAAACAAATTTAATGTACGCCATTAAATAAACGAAAAGTTTGGTACGACTATAGGAATCGGAAATGTAACAGATGCATTTATATAATGTTTACTGCATCGAATTTTCACTTTGGTTAACCCGTATTGTGTTGGCTGAATTGGAAGCAGGTGAAAATATATAATTAGTCAGTAAAAAACAAATGAAATGCAAAATCTACTTTCCACTTTGTGATTGATACGATCATCGATATACATGAATCAAAATCTTGTATGCTGCTTTGTTTTACGTTCTCGTTTCTGTTTTGGTTACCGTTCTCGGGTTATTGTGAATGAGCCCTAATGCACCATTCTGTCTCCGACGCTAAGAATAGTAGTTTTCAGTAATCCTCTTGGAATATTTTCTATTTCCTGCAGCACAAAATATTTTAGTGTTGTATGATTAAACATTAAAACTAGTTCGGGTCGGTGGTCAGCGTTCTGTCTTGTCAACCCAGAGGTTCTGTCTTAGTTTCCCGCCTGCAGCAGTGAAATTTTCTTTAAAAGAAGTAATTCGTTATCCTCCGCGATTCTGGAAGTATAAATTTGGGGGAATATGAGTATGTGAGTATGTTAAAATGCAAAAAGGTAATAAAAAACCTAACGTTAAGAAATCTACACATAAAAACACCATTAAATGTTTTTCAAGTCAAAGTCCTTGATATTAAACTAGAAGATAAAGAGGGCTATAAAAATGAAACAAAAATGTTTGTGTTACACTCACATGCCTTTCTCTACTCTTGTAAAAACTATGTTTACAAACGCTTATTCTTCATATGCTTCATGTTAATCGAGATGTCAATCTTATTGCTAATTTTCTTGTAGATGCAAGGGGAATATGGTAGTATTTAAGCGATAGTCAAATATTTTAAGAGCTGGTTGCTATGTGGAGCATTTCATTCTCTTTGTATATGTAGGATATACATATATAAAAAAATAACGAATTCGCATTTTAGCAGAGGTCGTCTACATATTTATAGTAAAATTACATCTATCTCTTACGATTTACCAGAAATACAAGTCTTTCAGAATGAAGAGGGCTTTTGGGGACATTTCCAGATTATTCATGATATACGTTTCATTTTCCATAAAAGTATCTTAAGTATATGCTATGTTAATTGAAATCGTTAGAGCCAGTTTTGAAAGAATCAAAATTTTCGAAACATTTTTCTTGCAAAGAGTAGGCTAGGGTGGGGAATTTTATTTAAAATCTTCGTGTCGCATCTCTGCAAGATACTGAACCTAAATACCAAGTTTGGTATTTACACGACTTATCGTTTTGAATTATACTGTTCACAGACACACACACACATACACACACATTCACAATCACACACATGAAATTTTTTCAAAAAATACTCTTTTTGGATTCAGGGGGTTCAAAACATGCATTTCCGGTGAAATCTCGATATAGATTTTTTTTTGGATAGAATGCAATACAGGTTTATTCAAAAAGAAGGACTAGATTTTAAATATTCATTTTTAATGAACGACAATAGATAGCGACATTTACGACACATCATTGAAAAGAGGAAAGTTCAAAATTTTAATCCCCGCCTATTATGTCCATTCAGTGCCCACAGCATCACTGTGTTTGTTTACGAGAAAATGGCGACGCTAAAGGAAAAGTCGTTTTGTGTGCTGCATTATGCAAAGAGTGAATCAATTGTTTCATTCTAGCGTGCATTTCGTTTTAAGTTCAACAATGAGCCGCCTTGCCATAAAAAATTTACAATTGATACAATAAATTCGTACAAGATGGTTGCATATACAAACGGAAAAGCACTGGTCGACCTCGCATAACAAATGGTGCTCATTTTGAACAAACATAATACAATTTTGAACCTTCCTCTATTCAGTGATGTATCGCCATTTGTTGTCGTTCATTAGAAATGAATATTTAAAGTCTGTTCCTGCTTTTTTAATAACCCTGTACTTCCCCTACTTGCTATACGTAGTAGAGTAATTAAAAATCGGATGTGTTGCATTTACATGACTTTCTCGACTCACTCTTGTACAAAAAATTCTTACAAACACTTATTCTTCTATCTTCATGTTACTCGAGATAAATATTTGCAGAAATAGTCTTCTACAAAGGGATTAAGGGAACATGGTAGGTTTAAGCGACAGTTAAATCCTATAAGAGCTGGTCGCTATGCGACGGCTTTGAACTTCCATTCACTTTGTATAGCCAAGAGGGAGGGGAGAAAGTAACGACTCATCAATATGAGTAAAGTATACGTATTGAAAAATTCAAACCAATAACAAGTAATGTCTCGAAAATGGTTAACTCCATTAACAAATGCATTTACATAACAATGTTACTTAACGAGATCTATATTTTTTGTGTAGTAGGCGAGTGTCAGTTTCTTACGGTTTACCAGCTATGTAAAAGTAATCCAGAATGAAGAAGATTTCAAAGACTATTTACAGAACATACAAGATATACATTTACTTTTCATGAAAATACCATAAACATATGGTAGCTTAATCAAAATCGTTAGAGCCATTTTTAAAAAAATAAAAAAATTCGAAAAATGTTCCATGTAAAGACTAGTTTGGGGTGCGGTATTTCATGAAAATCCTCGTGTCGCGTCCTAGGAATGGAGAAATGGCATATTTGGTACTTAACCGACTTTTTACTTTCTCTACTACGTAGAGTAAGTAGGGGAAGTATTGTATTCCACCCAAAAATTCGTTACCGAGATTTCAGCGGAAATACACGTTTTGAGACCCCTGAATCCAAAAAAAAACATTTTTCGAAACATGTCCGTGTGTGTGTGGGTCTATCTGTCTGTCTGTGAACAGAAACGAACAGTCAGATAAACACCAAACCTGGTATTTTGGTTCAGTATCCTCCAGAGACGCGACACGAAGGTTTTCAAGAAAATCCTCCCACTCCAGATTACCCATTACATGGAACATTTTTCGAAAATTTTAATTTTCTCAAAAATGGCTCAAACGATTTTGATTAAAATATCATATGTTTAAGATATTTTCATGACAAATAAAATGTATATCTCGAATTTTCTAGGAATGTCTCCAAAAGTATTCTTCATTGTGAGCGTTTTTTGCATAACTGGTAAACCATAAGAGAAAGACAAGTTTTTACTACACAAAAATATAGATCCCGTTAAAATACACAATTTATGTCATATACATTTTCGAGATATTGTTCCTTATTCCCTTACATTTTTCAATACTTATTTTCTCAAATGGAAATTCATTATTCATTTTTTTTCTTGGATATGCTTCTTATTCGCATTCTTCTTCTACTTCACGGTTTTTAGGCCGTTTATCCTGTTCCGGCTCCAAAATCTTGTTGTGTCCATCTCTATTTTGGTCGTCCTGGGTTTCTGTATCCTTGGGGTCTGTAGTAATATGTTGCTCGGGGTATCTTACTTAATGACATTCTTTCTAAGTGTTGTTTCCAGTTAGTTCTATATTTTGTTATTATTTATGTAACTTTTTATTTGTAACTTTTGCCTTATTTCGTTCTTTGGCTTTTTATCTTAGTTTTGTGTATGCTGCTATAGGTCTGAGAAACTTAATTTCAGCTGTATGTTTCCTTCTTTTATTTTCTGCTGTCACTGTCCATGTTTCAGGCCCATAAGTTACTGTGGGGATGGCCATTGCTTTATACAATTTTATTATTGAATCTTTTCTAATTTTATTTTTTAGTGTTCTCTTCATAGTTCCTGTTATGCAATTGAATTTATTTAACGTTTTATTAATGTCTATTTCAGACCCATATGTTATTTCACATGCTAGAAAATTAAATATTGACACTTGTTCTATACTTTTATTTTCTATAATTATTTTAGACCGAACCGAGTGAGTACCTAAAAGTGAAGAGGAACTTCAATGGATGACATAAAACTAAATTTCAACTGAAAAAACTAAAGTTATCCTGAAGGTACACCTTGTGGCATTCATGTATCTCCAAGATATATGCTATTATGGATTGAACTGTTCAATAATTTGTCATGTGCTGTCGTTATTCAGTGTTTCTCGTGATGTCAAGTAAATAGTATGGAGAACTTAAAGGCCAGTATACTTCGATTAGCTTTTAAACCCCTGTTTCGGCTTCCTCTATGCTCCCTATATCTACATAAAATGTGCAGTGAAATTATATTGAAAAGAATTATCTGAATAAAGCAGTTTTAGAAGAATAACCGCTGGTTAGGATAGTCATTTGAAGAGTGGTGGGAGATAGTCATGTGAATGTAACACAGAACAATTTTTCAAATGGATTATCGCTGCGAAACCTCGAGAAATTCGCTGTCCAGTGTTCCATACGGCCCCTCTTCCTCCATGTGTTGTCACATACTGATTAGGGCGCTCTTTATAAGCACTTAGCACTGACCTGAAGGGCGCGCGTCTCATTACTGAGGTGAAGTCTTCAGGATATATACCCAACTCTTTAGAGACGCAACTGCCGTATGAGTAGCTGGTAATGTGACGTGATATTCCAAATATATGAGCTTCAGTTTGCATTCCGACAGGGCAAATCTCGCAATTTGGCATAGGAAGAAATATTTAAAAACGAAACTAAATGATAGTGACTGCCCTTCCAATTACATTGATGCGCCTGACGAAACACAGGGTTCCCAAAATATCCACTCTCTATTTTTACACGGTGTTTCATCTTTTTCTCTGCAGAACATCACATTGCGGCTAATGGTACGCTCTGTGCAAATAATTATATATCACTGTTGTTTAGAAACTCTACATTTAGTTTTGTTTTAAACGGATTACCCTCTTCTTACAAGGCAATCCCTTGGACCAGTAGCCTGTTGAGGAGCAAGCAAACCCTAGGTCATAACATATCCAGGTTGGGTGATCAGCCCAATGGTATGGCGGTAAAGAAAAAGGAAATAAAATGTGGTGTTAAAAGCATGATATGAAAATTCGCGGATCAAATTATCCAACCCGGCATTCGCCTAAAGACCAAGCAAAACCGCGTAAAAGAACCTACGGTCAGGTTGGTCGGTCCCGGGGATTGAAACCGGGACCTCCCGAATGCGAGTCGCTCTCGTAAGAAATGATTGTTACCTCCACTTATGGACGCCAATTTGAAGTAGAATTGTTCTTTACGTTGTTTGCTGCTACATATGTAAAGCCAATTTGAAGTAGTTGTTTAAATTAGCTCCACGTATGGACGCCAATTTGAGAAGATTGCATTTTAGAAGGAGTTGTATTATAATTCAACTGTTGGGGAGCTGAACTTGTAATAGTTGCAACCGCAGGTATAGTAAACAGTTTCCGGTAGCCTTCGCCCCAAATGTACTTTCAGGTGGCCTTTGCCCCAAGTTTAAAAAAAATATTAACTTTGTAATTTAACTGTTTCTTTAAATATTATATATTTATGTTTGCCTCGGCTGCGTCAGTATTTGTTAGAGACACGTTTCTCTTAGGCAGGGTTGTGATACGACTAAGAATGTAGGCTTACACAGATTATAATTTTACTTCACTTCTTTTTATTAATCCTTGACACAAATTAAATAGCACTTCACTGATATCGAGGGCTCTGAGATTCTTTTATTTAATACTTGCACTTTTTAATACGTATACTATTTTCGTTTCACACGAATTTATATTTCTCTCGAGGACGCATCTTGCATCCGGTTAATATCACTGTCTGCAGGCAGCTGACTTGATTTCAACCGTGTAAACTTGTAAATCTCTGTATTTTAACTCTCTGATTGGTTAATTCTAGTCCAATAGAATACCTTCATTTAACTAAAGCATTTTCTGGTTGTTGATTGGCTATTTTTAAACTGTCTCAAAATTTACATTATTGCTGCTTCAATAATGACTAGTAGCATTTAAACTTTCAAATTCATTATTGCCTTAAGGTTACCTCATTGTTAGCAACTTTTGACCTATTACTCGCAGCTCCTACATTATTAAATTACGTAATACATCCACATAACATTACTGAACAGGTATACAATAATATAAACATATAAAATGACTGTTGCATACACTTTACAAAGTATTACATATACATATTGCTTCAAGGCGGCCTGTTATTGAATTTACATATTATATAATTAGACTAAATTATTTAAGTTTTAAAAATACTGCCTAACTCGTCACCAACTCCCTCTGTATGTTTACTTTTCTTAATACAAAATTACATGTTTAATTTAGTCAACTATGCTATTCAGGAAGCAAATAAACCAAAGCAAAAGATATTTTAGAAGCCATTTTATTTTCCTGAGATAATCATTTATGTATTTCCTCTATTTTTATATCTAGTTAGTTTAAGAGGAGTGCTGCATGAAAAGGGGACAAGGTAGTCTGAACACATAGAATTACATCTTAAGTGTGTTAAACTACACTGCTCTTAAAGTTCTCTATGGTTTTCCTGAAATGTTTATGAATTATTCTATAAATCATGAAAATTATTTCAAGTTGTTCTTTATGTTGACAGCTTAAGTATTTGAATCCGTAAAAAGTATTTCATTCAGCAGATAAATAATAAAATTTACCCTTAAAACATGTGAATTCAAGTACCTTTTTCTCTCATACTACTTGCAATACATAATCACTGTTTTTATACCTGTTCTTGGTATAATCAGCTATAGTTTGAACCTTAATTATTTAATTATGTATATCAGTTCGCTAGAAATTGAAAAAAATTGCAAAGTCAAAAAAGTAAAAATGTAGATAATTTGCAAGGTCGTTGCTTCCTTAATATCACTTATATACGTTATAAAATTATGATTGCGGTTCAGAAAGTTTAACCATGTGTTGTATACACGTACTGAAAATTTTAGCTCTCTACCTCTCATACTTTCTAAGAAACAGGTACATAAGTATCCAAAAATGTTGTTTTGAGAAAACTGAATTTTAAGTTTGAGCATTAAAATATTGACACACTTTAGGACATTCCAGAGCCAATCATCCTGGTTTGCTTCAGCTTTTCTGATTGTGTTCTCTTGGTCCTGGCCTCTTTTGTTAATTGCTGAACTGCTCGCTGGTCATGATACAGTCGTTCGTTATTAAGGCAGTATTTTTAACGTTTAAATGATTTCAGTCTGATTATATAATATATAAATTCAATTATAGCCCACCTTAAAGCGATATGTGTATGTAACAATACATATAAAGTGTATATTACAGTCATTGTATATGTTTATATTATAGTATACATGTGTAATAATGTTATGTGAATGTATTATGTAATTTAATAATGTAGGAGCTGTGAGAATAATAGGTTAAAAGTTGCTAACAATGAGGTAACAATGAGGTAACCTTGAGGAAATAATGAATTAGAAAGTTTAAATGCTACTGGTAATTCTTGGTGCAACAATAATGTAAGTTTTGAGACAGTTTAAGAAATAGCCAATCAACAAACAGAAAAAGCTTTAGTTAAACGAAGGTATTCTATTGGACTAGGATCAGCCAATCAGAAACTAAAATGGAGCAAAATTTACAAATTCAGTAGTCAGTTGCTTGTAGACAGTGTTTCTAACCGTACGCTAGCGGCGTCCTCGAGAAATTTAATACATATTCACTGTGAGACGAAAATAGTATACGTGTTAAAAAGTACAAGTAATTAATAAAAAAAGAATCTCACAGCTCTCTCTCTCTCTCTCTCTCTCTATATATATATATATATATATATATATATATATATATATATATCAGTGAAGTGTTATTTAAATCGTGTCAAGCATTAATAAAAGGAGCGAAGTAAAATTATAATATGTGTAAGCCTACATTCTTCAGTCGCACCACTCCCTGCTAAGATATTCGTTGTCTAAAAAAATATAAATATTGACGCAGCCGAAGTAAACGTAAATATACAATATTTAAAGAAACAGTCAAAATTACAAAGTTAATATTTTTAAACATTTTTGGGGCAAAGGCCACCGGAAAGTACATTTGGAGCGAAGGCTACCGGAAACTTTTTACCATACGTGCGGTTGCAACTACTTCAAGTTTGGCTCCCCAGCAGTTCGAAATATAATACATCTTCTTCAAACTGGCTTACCATACAAGAAGCACCACAACCCGTTTCTCATTACTGAAAAATACAAAAATGTTCTAAAAAGTGGTGTTGCATGACATTTTAAAGGAATGCAAACTAGCATTTAAATGGTATTTAAATATCTGAAAAAGTATTAATCCCCAAATGTATATATTTTATGAAAATGGAAATAATAGAGAGTTTATTAGTGCCTAAAACAAAAAAAAAAAGAATGTGATTTTTGAACATTTCAGAGTACCTTGTCCCCTTAAGAGGAGTGGTGCATGAATTCAGGTTTTTTTTACATACTTTAAACTCTCTTATTTTGTATATCCTCTAAGTACACACTAAAAACAATTATTTCTTGGATTCTCATCTTTTAAACTCCAGCTCCGGAACAGATCTATTAAATACCACATATTTGTAAATTTCATTTATAAGTACTTCGAAACTATAATAAATGAAATAACGAAATACAAATAATGGTGTTGATCCTGTTGTTTTCTGAAATTGAAGCGATTTATAGATTGCGCTACCCTACCCACCAGGCGTGCATTGACACAATAAAGGTAGATTAAACGCACTAGTCAATGTTAAATTTGCTAAATTAATGACCAAGAATAGGAAATCGTAAGCAGTTGGCTTTAAAATGTCTACACCCCACCATTATGTCAACACAAATAACTAAACAGCAGCCAAAGGCCACAAACGGGCAGATAAACACGATCTGGTGAGTGCTGTCTATAAACGCCAACAGACTGTTTGAGAGACGGGGTGATCTGTTACCTGCAACGTCACTGTGTAAGGTCCAGTAACAGTTCAACCTTATTTCCCTTCGTTCTGGTTTTATGCTTAGAAATTCCCATGAGTTTCGTGTCCCATTATCTCAAACTGGAACATTAATGGATGTAGATGAATACCTTCCAAGTTTACTGATGTACTTTGAAGTAGGTGTTTTGTTGTACGAGTTGTATTATATTTCAACTGTTGGGGAGCCGAACACTTGAAGTTTGTTTGTAACCGCACGTATAGTAAAGAGTTTCCTGTAGCCTTCGCCCCAAAAATGTACTTTCAGGTGGCCTTTGCCCCAAGTTTAAAAAAATTATTAACTTTGTAATTTTGGCTGTTTCTTTAAATATTATATATTTATGTTTGCCTCGGCTGAATCATTATTTCTTATAGACACGTTTCTCTCAGCAGGGTTGTGGTGCGACAAGAATGTAGGCTTACACAGATTATAATTTTACTTCACTCCTTTTATTAAAGCTTGACACGATTTAAATAACACTTCACTGATATAGAGAGCTGTGAGATTATTTTTATTAATTAATTACTCTTTTTAACACGTAAACTTACTTTTCCTCTCACACAAATACGTATTAAATTTCTTGAGGACACTTTCTGTGTCTGGTTAGTAACGCTGTCTGCAAGCAACTGAACTGATTTCAACCGCCTAAACTTTGTAAATTTATGTATTTCAAGTCTCTGATTGGCTATTCCAACTCCAAAAGAATACCTGCATTTAACTAAAGCTTTTTCTGGTTGTTGATTCGCTATTTTATAAACTGTCACTAAAATTACATTATTTTTACTCCAAGAATCACAAGTAGTACTGTTAAACTTTCTTACTCATTATTGACTCATTGATACCTCATTGTTAGCAACTTTTAACTTATTATTCTCACAGCTCCTACATTATTAAATTACGTAATATATTCACATAACGTTATTACACAAGGATACAATAATATAAGCATATGCAATGACTGTTGCATACATTTTACAAATTATTACATGCACATATTGCTTCAAGGCGGGCTGTTATTGAATTTAAATATTATATAATTAGACTGAAATTATGTAAGTGTTAAAAAACACTGCCTCAACTTTTATACAGTAAGTTTGACAATGTTCTCAATAACGACATCTTTTAGTTAAAATTTATCAGCAATTATTTTTGGAAAGGTAGAATCAGACTGAAAAATTCAATGCCATAGCCGGGATTTGAGCCACGGATCTCCCGGTCTTCGTCCGGTTGCTCTAACCACTGAGCTACCATGAAATCATGCCGGTACGACATTAAATTCCTCAACTGATTCGCATTTTTCCCGGTAAACTACAAGAAGATCTCAAATTGAATTGAGATGACACCCCAGTGTCCACTTACAATGCTGTAAGTACTTTAAGCCCCGGGTTTCTTGTGTATGGCATTGAATTTTTCAGTCGTCTGATTCCACCTTTCCAACTTTGTCCAACACACGGCAAGCGTGGGAGAACAATTAATTCCATTAATTATTTTTTAGTTACCAAATATCTCTTTAACACCATAGTACATCTACAACAGTACATAGAAGTATTTTTATCACCCTAAAATTGCGTTTATCTATGTTCAATAGTTTCTGAGCAAACGAATCATATATACCAGAAAGCCCATTCACAGAAAATTATGTCCAAAGCAAACGTGGAAAAAACTCACTGGCATATATTTTCAAACTTAGAAACCATATTTGAAATTTAAATATTTTGGCTATAATGGTAAAATGTAATAAAATTAAAGAAAAAGTTGCAGTTCATATGACTGCATTAAAATTTGATCATTTTAACAGAGAAGACGAACATTGAATCAGAGAATGAAGAATCCGGAACGGAGCCTCGGCCCGTAGCCAGGTATGAGTGTGAGGGAAGAAGATGATATGAAATGAAGGCGAAATGGATGAAAGAACCCGGAGAAAACCCGCGCAGAGCCGCTTCGTCATTCACAAATCCCCCATGCGGTTCCCTGGGATCGAACCCGGGCCGCCCTGGTGGGAGGCGAGTGGTCTTTTACAATCAGAAATTTTTATTCAACATTTTTGTGAAAGTTAGTGCAGTAGTCAACCATTTATTTCGACTCATTAATACGTTACATTACTGTTTTTTATGATTGGGGCGAGAGATATGAAGGAAAGTTCGGGAAGGTGGGCGAGGTTCCGCATGAGCACCCTCGATAATATGCACCCTTGCGAGGGTAAGTGCTGCTGCTCTAGGGCAGGAGCGGAATGAAGGATGTGCCAGGTAACTCTCATGGACAAGGCCTTGGTAGGCAGCTGGTGATTAAGAGAGGCTTCGCGGAGCAAAGGTTTTTATTGAAAAGTTTAACTGCGCACCGAAGTAGAGGCCACAATGTTAATAACGCCAACCCCGCCCGCCAGGGAGATCATATAGTGGAAGTGAGGCCTGAAGCCACCCGGACTTTTCGCCTGCACATTGGCGAGTGTGGAGGGCTTTTTACCGACAATGTGGGAATGTACTAGGCTTGTTACATTCGCTATGCAGAACTCTACAGTCGAAGCAGTACCTTCCACCTTGTATAAACATGGCGAAAAGGTATAAAAACATCACTTTGCATGCAACAAAGTAATAAAAGGTGCAGACTTTTAAGTATGATCAATTATGGGAACTTGCAGGCGCCGAAGTGCTGTGAATGCTAGCGTACACGTCATTCGGAAGGATTTCGTGTGTAACAGAGGTAACACCGCTCTCTATAACAATTACAAATTCGCTCACATACACAGTACTATTGATATAAAAAGCGATTGTTTTACCCACCTTTCCTTAACCCTTTCCAGCTCAATTTATTTTCGGTCGGAACCGCTTTTGATACCAGAGGGAATACTGTGGAGGGTGTATGTACTGTGCGCCACGGTTAACCTCAACTTTTAAATCAAATAAAAGTAAAATATGTAGAGTACGGCACAAAGGTTTGTAAACAACACACGGAGATCTGTATGTTTCCCTAGGAATAATACATACAATAAGCAAAATGGAGGGTTGGTACTGGTTAAGTACAGCGTGATTTTAAATGATGGATCCATTTTATAAAATTCGTATTTATTAAAGTACAAGTCTAACATTAACCATCTTTACACCAATAAACAGAGGAATTATCAAAGTTTTGTTTAATACATTATAAATGTTCAATGTGTCCACCGTTTGCTGCACGGCAAACATCTACGCGATAGCCAAACTCGTCCCACACACGAGCAAGCGTATCTTCTGTTACTGAGTGCACGGCAGCAGTGATACGGTTCCGCAGGTCGTCCAGAGTTGTAGGTAGAGGCGGGACGTAAACAGCTTCCTTAACTCCATAAGAAATAGTCACATGGGGTGAGATCAGGAGATCTCGGTGGCCAGAAGTGTAGAGCCAGGTCTTCATTTACCTTGCGACCTATCCAGCGCTGAGGAAGGGATTCATTCAAAACGCCTCGTACATCGCTGTGCTAATGGGGCGGAGCTCCATCCTGTTGGAAAATGAGATCCTGTAAACCTTCCATAATTTGAGGGAACAGCTATTGTTCCAAATGTCCAGGTACGTTATTCCAGTTACAGCTTTTTCCGCAAAGAAAAATGGTCGATAAACCTTTGTACGGGATAAGGCACAGACCACGTTTACCTTCGGAGAGTTGTTAATTATAACAAAAGAGTAATTTGCATTTAGTTAACGAATATCATCATCTGCGGATGTTTTACGGGGAGTGGCCGCTTTCTGACGAGTATGTAGACCGTCTTCCCCACCTTCCTGGAATATTTTTATCCAGTAATTTATTATAAAAACTCTTTTATGCACTGCCGTTGCAATTGCTGTAACAGTGCTACCAGCCTCCCACATACCCACGATACGTCCACGAGTAATTGCACTAGTATATGGCATGACTGGTTCTGAGACAATAAACATGTTTAGGTTTCAATAACACCAGAAAAAGCAAAGACATCAACCTCCGCTCTTTTTCCCCTTATTGCTGTGTTATCAAGCCGCCACGCTCTGCGATAGGTAAAGTGAAGGACACGCCTCAAGAGACCCCAGAAAACGATACAAAATCCGCAGAAGATTTTCTTTGGCGCTCTGTATTCATATGCTATTGTCAGTAAACTGAGAGAATCAGAACAGAAAGCATGAGACGGAAAAACGAGAGAGGAAGAAAGACGGTTGGCAATACGATGTCTCCAAAACGGCAAAACAATAAAAGAAATAGCCGAAATATTAAATAGGCTCATTACTAATGTTAAGAATATCATATGTTCAGTCAAGACTCGGGCTTAAAAACGTTAGATAGTTAGAGAAATGAAAATAGATCCTAAATTAAGCGCTATAAAGATTACTGCAGAAGTGGAAAAGGTAATTGGAAAACATGCAAATGCACAGACTATAAGAAAAAATTTTCATGAGGCTGAATACAAGAACCGAAAACCCGCAGAAAACCATACATAACCGAGGTTAATAGGAACAAGAAGCTGGAATATGCTTAAAATTATATAAATGCTAATTACGACTTTTGGAAAAACGTAATGTGAATGTATTACGTAGTTTAACAATGTAGGAGCTGTGAGAATAGAAGCAAGCTGCTTTCCGTAGCAAAAAGAATTACAAAGTAAACGCCGAAAGTTGCTAACAATAAGGAATCTTGAGCCAACAATAAATTAGAAAGCTTAAAATGCTACTAAGAGTTCTTGGAACAATAATAATTGTAATATATAAAACAGTTTATAAATAGCCAATCAAAGACGAAGAAAAGCTAAAAGTTAAATAACGGTATTCTATTGCAGTAGGCTTAGCCAATCAGAAACTAGAAATAAAGGAAATGTACAAATTCAAACGTTAGACGCTACAAGAAAGCGTACCCAAGCAGTTTGGTTCGGTACAGGTGAGACATGAAAATTAATTGCGGTGAGGATTATATAAAGCTTACCCGCTAAAAGTGTAATTAACAAAAATCTCACAGCTCTATAGAAGAATACATCAGTGAAGTGTTATTTAATCGTGTGAAGGATTAATAAAAAATGTAAAATACAACTATAATTTGTGTAAGCCTTGTTCTTTAACCGTACCAGCCCTGTTAAGAGATGCATGCTCTACAACATACAAATGACGAAGCCGAAGTATACATACATAGATAAATAAATAATCATTAAAAATAAAAAGTTGGTTCTTAAACGTAGGGAGGCCACCGGAAATTTTGGACTGTACGTGGGGCGAACACTCCTAGAAACATATCCCCCGTAAGTTTGACACCCAAGTGTAGACCAACACCTTGCTTCAAATTGGTGCCCATACGTGGTGCAACCACCACTACAATTAAACTCCCGCACCGAATAAAAAAATTTGATGTGTTACACTCTCATGACTTTCTCTACTCTTATACAAACTATTTTCACAAACGCTTATTCTGCATATGCTTCATCTTAACCGAGATATCGAGATGTTAATCTTATTGCTAATTATCTTGTAGATGCAAGGGGAATTGGTAGGCTTTAAGCGACAGTCAAATATTTTAACGCTGGTTGCTATGTGGAGTGTTTCATTCTCTTTGCATTACCAGGACAAAAAAAATGAACAACGAATTTGAGAAAAAGTATAATTAAATTTTGTATATCGCTGTTTAAGAATATATTTTTAGATAATTTTCTGAATATATGAAAATTTAAGGGAATAACAAGCAATATCTCAAAAATGGTTCACTCAACAACAAAAATGTATATGACATAAATTGGGTACTTTAACGCGATCTAAATTTTTTGTGTAATAAAATTTTGTTTATCTCTTATGGTTTACCAGTTATGCAAAAGTCGTTTACAATGAAGAATACTTTTGGAGACATTTCCAAAAAATTTGACATATACATTACATTTTTCATGAAAATATCTTAAATATATGATATTTTAATCAAAATCGTTACAGCCATTTTTGAGAAAGTTAAAATTTTCGAAAAATGTTACATGTAAAGGGTAATCTGGGTTGGGATGGATTTTCTTGAAAACCTTCGTGTCGCATCTCTGGAAGATAACGAACCTAAATACCAAGTTTGATGTTTATCCGACTGTTCGTTTCTGAGTTATGCTGTTCACAGAGACACAGACACACACACATGAACATGTTTCAAAAAATACTTTTTTGGATTCAGGAGGCCTCGGAACATGTATTTGCGATAAAATCTCGGTATCGAATTTTAGGGTGGAATGCAATACTTGCTCTACTTACTATACATAGTAGAGAAAGTAAAAAGTATTTTAAAATATACTGTTTGACGTGTCGAGCTGTTTTTGAAAAACACTTCCATTTAGCTTTAATAAAAAATCTGACTTTCTCTACTCTTGTACAAACTATTTTTACAAACGCTTATTCTTCATCTACTTCATGTTAATCGAGATAAACATTTGCAGACTCTATCTTATTGCTAATTTTCTTGTAGATGTAAGGGGAATATATATTTACAAGGGCAATATAGAAATACAGTAGCCTTTAAGCTCATACATATCTCTTAATAGCTGGTTGCTATGTGCAGCACCATTTCCTTTCCCACAGATTAATACTCTTTGTATATCCAAGACAAAAAAATGAATAACGAATTCCCATTTGAGAAAATAAGTATTGAAGAATTTAAGGTAATAACAAGCAACATCTCGAAAATGGTTCACTCAACAAAAAAATATATATAACATAAATTGTGTATTTTAACGCGATCTACATTTTTTGTGTAGTAAAAGGTTTTCTATCTGTTATGGTTTACCAGTTATGCAAAAGTCTTTCACTATGAAGAATACTTTTGGAGACATTTCCAGAAAATTCAAGATATACATTTTATTTGTCATGAAAGTATCTTAAACATATGATATTTTAATTAAAATCGTGAGAGCCATTTTTGAGAAAATTAAAGTTTTCGAAAAATGTTCCATGTAAATGGTAATCTGGGGTGGGGGATTTTCTTGAAAACCTTCGTGTCGCAGCTCTGGAAGATACTGAACCTAAATACCAAGTTTGGTGTTTATCTGACTGTTCGTTTCTGAGTTATGCTGTTCACAGACACACACACACACGAACATGTTTACAAAAATACTTGTTTTGGATTCAGGGGGTCTCAAAATATGTATTTCCGGTGAAATCTCGGTATCGAATTTTTGGGTGAAACATAATACTTCCCCTACTTACTATACGTAGTAGAGAAAGTAAAAATAGAATGGGATTTTTTAAACATACCGTACATTGCACATCAAGATAAACTGAGAAATTTAAACGCATGCAAATGAATATGTTGGAAACAGTGAATGCTGTAGGAATGTTTATTTGTTATAAATTATAAACTTTAATGAGATCTAGTTTTTTCCCCTTATTATTTTTGCTCCCCTCGCAATTGTTAGATCTGCATAAAATTCTGGAGTGTTGCATTAAAACTATTTTCATTACTGGTTTGGTTTAAATTTATATCACTTCTAAATACAGTTCTCACAAATTGTTTCATTTTTACAGAAATTGTTGCAGTACATATGTGGTTTTAGGCACAAAGGGAGTAAAGATGGCTGTTGCTAGTGTTAAAATTACACAGTTGTTCCATGACGTCGCGAGGAACAACCAAACGTTGGCAGTACCTCAAACAACAACAAAGTATTGAGAATCTCAAACGAATATTTCAGCAACGGCTGATGCTAAAAGAATATATTTGAAATAAATTGTATGTTTTAATAGCCACATCTCTCATAGTTTACTGGTCATACAAATTTTTACAAAATTATTTCCGAAAGAAGATGACTTCCTAGTCTATTACCAAAAAATTCAATATACACATTTTGCTCGTTTTCTTTTGCATTTGTGGACTTCTCCACCTTTCAGCGATTGTCCTTTATTCCCTTCCGCCACCTTTCTCGATCTTTCCAATTCATCCATCTGCATACGTCGCGCCCTCATTATCTGGTTTACTCCAAGTTTCCTGTTTTCCTTGGCTGGGCACGTTTCCTTCTTTCTCGTCCTGACCACGCCAGGATATCCTTGGTCATGTTTCTTCATTCATTCTTTTCACGTGTCTATACTATTTAAGGAGTCTTTGCTCTACCCTTTCTATCACGGTGTCTGCTGTTTCCATCAATTTTCTTAACTCCTCGTTCTTTTATTTTCCAATCTAGATACTCTGGCTGCCCTTCTTATTCCATCCAATTCTACCACTTGTGTTCCACCTTTCTGACTTTCAAGAAGTGTCCATCCCTCTGCCCCATATGTTAATATTGATTCAACTGGACTTTGAAGAATTGTTTTCTTCATTTTGATGTAGGATTGGTGGTGTCGCTTTGTTATGGGTGGATGCGTGGATGTATGTTTTGATTGTAGGTTCTTAGCCCCTCATGAGTTCGTTCCCCTTTTCGGTGGTGACGGGATATTGGACCGGGGAAGGATTCTTACTGCAGGGTTTTTCAAGTAAAGAATATGCAGGTAGCAAGTTTTTTTTTCGAGTGGAGGAGAAAATGATTTAACCACTAACCCCAGCCCCGATGGGAGTCAGGACTGGGAGTGTGGGACTCACCAGCATACCCACTAAACACTCCTCCACCAGATTGAAAGGAGAAGGTTTGCAGCGGTAGCGCATAAAGCACCCGCGCATTCCAAAGTGATCGTGTAACTGGGCCGCAGTGAGGTCACCAGGGGAGTAAGATTTGTGTGCTGGGAGACAGGTTTGACCAAGGCCCAGCCTGACCCCACAGCGGAGTTTAGGTGAGGATAAGAAAGGATTCCTGGTGGTAGCGGTAAAGGTTAGTGACGGTGGTGTCTTCTGTTCGGCGGCGTGCTGAAGTTCGCTGCCAAGTTCTCAACGGCGTAGAGTTTGGTGGTGATAGTCTGATGGCTGAGGTCAACGAGTGTTTGAAGATATTGAAGTTCTTGGAGTTTCTGAGTGATGTTTGCTATGGACTCTTCCAGAGCGGCTAAGCGGGCACCGAAGTTCAGGAACTCAGCATGAAGATCCTGAATGGCTTCCCGCGTCGCTGCTCCGGTCGAATGTGCTGGTGATGATTCCAAGGTGACTGTTGATGTAGGCTGTAGTGGTAGTGTCATCTGCGGCGGCGTGGAAGGAGCAGACGGTTCCGGCGATGCCTTCCAGCCAGGATGCAGGGGGCAGAGCACTTGGCCGCTGAAGAGAGTCGTCCCTCCACAAGTTGTACAATAACGGCGCCGACGGCGCAGATCATGCTCCTTGCACGAATCAATGGTGCTGCAGGCGCCACAGTAGTGGTAGCTTGGTTCTGCTGTATCATTGTGCCCCTAGGCCATGCAGCACCGGCAGGGCACCTGACGTTCCACTCGGCTGGCCTCGATGCATAAACACCGCCCTAACAATGGCAGGCCCGCCCTCAAGGCCGCTTCGTAGTCGCCAGGATCTGCAAACTCCATTCTGATGAACGACGTGGGTCCCTGTGCTCCGATAATCCTCAAGGTTGAAGGTCTCTGCTGGTGACCTGCGTGGTGAGAAACCTGGCTGGCAGGTCCCTCGGAACCTCTCTGATGACAGCATTGTACCTCCCTTGAGGCACAGGCTGCCTCTGTGGCGGCTGGAAAACTCCCAGAATCGGCAGCGTGGATGTCGGTGAGTGTAGTGGCGAAACGGCTGCTGAGGCAGGCTCGGCGGCTCTGTGTTGTTCCCTCTACCCCATCTCGAAGGTGAGTCCCCCCTGCAAGTAGATGACCTTTGGTTACCAGTCATTTATTCTTGCAATAACAGGTAACACTTTCCCTCTATACCACATGCAAGACACAAGCCAATTATTACTTTCAGTTGTTATAATTACTTTAGCCACTGTCATCTATACTACGTCTCACCAACGAGTTGACGTTCCTAGCCATGAAGTATCGATCTTTGTGATTTCCTCACTCACTTGCATTGCGCTGTATATTAACTTTGATAATATAGACTTAATAATTTTTCCGACCACTGCGTTGGAGGTGTAACACTTAGCGTCTTAATATAGTGATGCTCGGAGCGATAGTGTCGCCTCACCTTCACAGCTCCTACCTCGCTCTCTGTCAAGGATCCTTTTCTATTTCACGCCCATTTTCTAGGCGACTTGGTTTGGTCCCCTAACCACGTGATTTATCACGTCGGTTGTTCACTGCTTTCTTTTCCTCACTTAATTTTTATTGACGGCTTTCCGACCAAGACTAGTGCAAATTGCTATTTCCTATTTGGAAAGTTTTATGGCCTGTCATTCATTTCTAGCGTTGGTTTTTACGCTGAAGTGGTTTTGGAGACCGATTAAGCACGTATGTTACTGGTGCCTCTAAGTCCCTTGGAATGTTATGTCTCTGATTTGCGGGCCACATGTTTGACAGACTTCTTAAAGGGCAGAATACCTTTTCGGTGTGTCCCGTTATAGCCTCCAGCTCTCTTAAGAGATACTTGTTCCTAGTCTACCTTTCCGCAAGCTTTAGTTCTTGTGAAATTCGTTCCTTATACTACGTGTATAAATATTTTATGTGTATTTATTATGGGTTTCTGCTTCAATTTGCCTAGAAATAGTTCTACTCCACATAACCTCATTCAGCAACTCTATCCTGCATCTGCTGCATCTATAGTACGCATCCGTTTCATATCTGTTTCCAACATCATGGACAATAGATCTCAAATATTTAAATTCATAGACAGATTTAATTGTTCCTTGAGATATTTTTTATCATTTTTATCTAGTTCTGAAGGTAGTGGGTTCAAATCCGACGGAGGGTGATGGATTTCTTCGGGCGTAAAAGTCCGTTGCATGGCTTCCTTCGGAAGGGAAGTAAAGCCGGTGGTTCTGTGTCGTAGATTTACCTCAACCTGATAAAGAGGCCTCTGAGAAAAATTTCTGGTCTTTCACGCCCAAAATAGAATGGGACGCTAAGTACCATAGTAGTTAAATAGCGTCCATAAATAAAACTCGTTTCATTTTCGAGATATCTTAATGTTTTTCACTTACTTTCCACAACTAGATATTTAATTCTATTCATGTTGACCAGAAGGTCTCCTATATCGAAGGCTATACATTTTATTTAAACATTCAAATATATCAAAATATATGCGATATTAATCAAAATCGTTATAGCATTTTTGAGAAAATTAAAAATAACGAAAATGTTCATGTAGTTAGGGATGAAAAATACTCTTGGAACTACCTTCGTGTCGCACCCTTGTAGGAGGATTAATTTGAATACTAAATTTGTTATTTATCCAATTTTTTGTTTTTGAGTTATGCTGACACACATCCACAAGAGCCTTTTATAAAAATGAGTATGCCTTACAAAGACATGAAAATCCGGCGCAGAAAACAAAATAGTGGGACAGCTGCATCTGTGGCAATAAGCTTAGATAAATCACAGTAGCTTAGTAGCATTCACATGACGAACTTTATTGACCCTTCTATAAACTATTCTTATGAAATCCTCTGTATAATTGTTAATCGAGATACATTTTATTTGTATATTCAAGCGTAAGAAGCATAAAATAGGGTAAACCCATTGTCAGAATTTTAAAAATGTTCGCTATAATGGCTTTCTAATTCCAAGCTTTTTTGCATTATCACGAGAAAAACGAATTCAGACATACCGCTTTTAAAAAAATCTGATACATTCACATAACTTTCTCTACCCTTTATCTTTGTTAATGGGTATACAAATTTTCTTACTAAAGCTTATGTTTCTATCTATTATATTTTAGTTCATGTAAACCTTCACAAAATACCTACAATACACATTTCGTTATAGATATAAAGAGAACAGCGATAGTAAAGTGTTTAAGAACTGGACAGTATATGCTGGCCTTAAAATTCCATACTGTTTCTATGCAATTCCCAGAAACAACTAAAATCGATGGGACTTTAAAAGAATGACAAGTATTGAGCAATTGGAACATTTATAACAGATATCTCAGAAGCGGCTTATGCCACAGAAAAACTAATTTGAAGTAAATTATGAGCTTTAAAGAGATCTACATTTTTGTATGGTTCGTTTTCGTCTATCATTTAACATTTACCAGTTTTACAGGATTATATAAAATTCCTTCCGAATGAAGAGGAATGAGAGTCAATTCCAAGAAAATTCAAGATATACATTTTATTTCTCAAGTAAATATCTTTAATGTATTATAGTAATCAAAATCGTTAAAATCATTTTTAAAAAATCTGATGTGTTACACTCACATGACTTTCTCTACTCTTGTACAATCTATTTTTACAAACGCTTATTCTCCATATGCTTCATGTTAAACGAGATATCGAGATGTCGATCTTATTGGTAATTTTCTTGTAGATGCTAGGGGAATATGGTAGCTTTTAAGCGATAGTCAAATATTTTATTGCTGGTTGCTATGTGGAGCATTCCATTCTCTTTGCATGTCTAGGACACAAAAAAAAATGAATAACGAATTTGAGAAAAAGTACAAGTATTGGAAAATTTAAGGAAATAACAAGCAATATCTCGAAAACGGTTCACTCAACAAAAGAAATGTATATGATATAAGTTGTGTATTTTAACGCGATCTACATTTTTTGTGTAGTAAAATTTTGCCTATCTCTTATGGTTTACCAGTTATGCAAAAGTCGTTCACAATGAAGAATACTTTTGGAGACATTCCCAGAAATTTCGAGATATACATTTCATTTCTCATGACATTATCTTAAACATATGATATTTTCATCAAAATCGTTAGAGCCATTTTTGAGAAAATTAAAATTTTCGAAAAATCTTCCATGTAAAGGGTAGTCTGGGGTGGGGGGATTTTCTTGAAAACCTTCGTGTCGCATCTCTGGAAGATACTGAACCTAAATACCAAGTTTGGTGCTTATCCGACTGTTCGTTTTTGAGTTATGCTGTTCACAGACACACAGACACACACACAGACACACACACACACACACAGACACACAGACACACACACGGACATGTTTCCAAAAATGCTTTTTTTGGATTCAGGAGGTCTCAAAACATGTATTTCCGGTGAAATCTCGGTATCGAATTTTTGGGTGGAATGCAATACTTCCCCTACTTACTATACGTAGTAGAGAAAGTAAAAATGAACAACGAATTTGAGAAAAAGTATAATTAAATTTTGTATATCGCTGTTTAAGAATATATTTTTAGATAATTTTCTGAATATATGAAAATTTAAGGGAATAACAAGCTATATCTCGAAAATGGTTCATTCAACAAAAAAAATGTATAGAATATAAATTGCATATTTTAACGCGATCTACATTTTTGGTGCAGTAAAATTTTGTCTATTTCTTATGGTTAACCAATTATGCAAAAGTCGTTCACAATGAAGAATACTTTGGGAGACATTCCCAGAAAATTCGAGATATACATTTCATTTTTCATGAAAATATCTTAAACATTGATATTTTCATCAAGATCGTTAGAGCCATTTTTGAGAAAATTAAAATTTTCGAAAAATTTTCCATGTAAAGGGTAATCTGGGTTGGGAGGGATTTTGTTGAAAACGTTCGTGTCGCATCTCTGGAAGATACTGAACCTAAGTACGAAGTTTGGTGTGTATCCGACGGTTCGTTTCTGAGTTATGCTGCACACATACAGACAGACACACACGGAATTGTTTCCAAAAATTCTTTTTTTGGATTCAGGGGGGTCACAAAACATGTATTTCCGCTGAAATCTCGGTATCGAATTTTTGGGTGGAATACAATACTTCTCCTACTTACTATACGTAGCACTGAAAGTAAAAATCAAAAATCTTTGGAAGGTAGTGAACCCAAATACCAACTGTGGTATTTATCCTTTTGAGTTACATTGTACACACAACACACGTACACATGACCTTTTTCTACAATGCTTTTTGCTGGATTCTGCGAACCTCAAAACCTGAGTTTCGGGTGAACTTCGATATCAAATTTTTGGGTGAAGTGCAGTGTTTTTCTGGTTATTATAGGTAAGTACAACCAATGATATTCAAAGGTATAGTTTTACACCAGGTGACAGGAGGTGTTGAACTGTGAACACTGGAAGGACGATAGACAGTAAGGAAAAAGAAAGTGAGGAAGGTGTGCTCATGAGAATAAAAAAGAATGAACGCTGCACTCGAGGGAAATAAGGCAATAACACTGCCTCGGAATACAGAAACAAACCGTTCCGCTAGTTGAAGGAAAATGGCTCTAAAAATATACACATTCTATTCCACAAATGTGTTTTTTAACCTGCTACTGCTCTATTCTTCAGAGCTTCAGTCTTTTCAAACAACGTCTGAAATAGCCTTTTCTTTGCTCCTGTGTGTTTGTTTTTATTTATGCAGTTATGATACATTGTACATTTAGAATAGGTTTTGTGTGTTTCATTGCTTTTTATTTTCTCTGCCACGTATAAGTAGGGGAAGTATTGTATTCTACTCAAAGATTTGATGTCGAGATTTTGCAGGAAATACATCCTTTGAGCACCCTGAATGCAAAAAAGCATTTTTAGAACAAGATCTGTGTGAATGTGTGTCTCTATGTCTGTGAACAGCATAACTCAGAAAACAAAATGTGAATATCAAACTTGGTATTTGGGTTCAGTATCTTTTAAAGATGAGACGCGAAGGTTTTAAGAAAATCCCCTACCCCAGATTACCCTTTACATGGAACACTTTTGGAAAATTTTTATTTTCTCAATTATGGCTATAACGATTTGGATTAAAACATCACACGTTTGAGATATTTTCATGGCAAATAAAATGTATATCTTGAATTTTCTGGGAATGTCCCCAAAAGTCCTGTTCATTGTGAATAGCTTTTGCATAACTGGTAAACTGTAAGAGATAGATAAGGTGTTTTTACAAACAAAATGTAGATTTGTTAAAGCACACAATTTATGTCATATGCATTTTTTTGTCAAGTGTACCATTTCCGAGATATTCCTTGTTATTTCTGTCAATATCTCTGGTCATGCAAAGAGAATGGAATCCCACATAGCAACCAGCTTTTAAAAGATTGGAATATCGCTTAAAGTCTACCATATTCCCCTTGCATCTACAAGAAAATTTGCAATACGTTTCTGCAAATGTTTATCTCATTAACATGAAGTAAATGGAGACAAGCGTTTGTAAAAGTGTTTTTTCAAGAGTAGAGAAAGTCTTGTGAGTGTAACGCATCATAATTTTTGCAGTAAGTTTGCTTTTGAGGAATATAAGATTTATTTTCTCAATTATAACATGCTTCAATTAAAGTTTATCAGAAATATCTTTTAAAGGACAACAGCTATGTTAACACCAAAGGACTTAGGGTTACTTATAATTCTAAAATTTAATAAATTAGCTTCAATTCTTCTGCTAAAACATCGTCTATACTACAAAATGTCATTCAGAAAAGGCTGCTCGGAGCATAAAATGAAGAAAATATTTTTTTAAATCAAGTAACCACACAGGACACAGTAGCAGCAATTTTTAGAGCAAAACTTTGCCTAAAACCTGCGTTAAAGTTTACCTCTGAGCTTCGAGGTGTGTATTAGTTATGATTTTTTTCTGTAAAGTGGTTTAAAAATCACAGTACAGGATAACATATATAGTGCAATTGTACCTTAAATGATTATATATGCACAAGGTGTGTTTTTGAAGTAAGAACTTATAATTCTTTAAAAATAACAAGAATATTATTTTCTAAAAACTTTATCATCATTCACCTTACACTACAAAGAATGACGCCGCCTGTGATGAAAACCACGTCTGCACTTCTTGTTTCACATCATCGTCGTTGAAATGTTTCCCAATAAGAAATTTCTTCAGATCAAAATCGCTTGGTGCCAAATCCGGACTGTATGGAGGATGTTCGAATTGCTCCCAACCAAATAATGGGATCAGTTCTTGAGTAGGTTTAGCTTTGCGTGTGCGGTCGGACATAATCACTCATTATTGTTACCTCATAAGCCTCATACAATTGGTGATGAGTGTTTGCTGGCGTAACATTTCTCGCATTCAAAAAACGAATCAGTCATCTGACTTTACAGTCGGTGGGTCGTTGTTTTGAGCATTTTGGAATTCTCTAACAACAGGAAAACACAAAGTGGCGATCGCTCACAGTTGCGTATGGCTTATCGCGACCACAGCGGCAAAATATTAAAACATACTTACTTCAAAAACACGCCTCATATATACAGAGTGAATTACCTAAGCAAATATTTCGGAAATGGAAAGTGCTATTGATGTGCAGTTTTCACAGCACCGAATGGTAGTTAGGGGCTCGTACATTTAGCCTATTAGCATATTTGAATAATACTGAGAAAGTGTATTTTTGAGCAGACATACAATTTTCTAAATGGAACAATGCCTAGTTACATCAGAAGAATAAAGATAGGGTAAATTAGAATGTCAGTGGCGTTTGTTGGAAGATTCTTGTGCAAGTGGTTTACGAGAAATTTTATTTTAAATCTTTTATGCACCAACCATGTACAACCTGTGGTAGCACAAACTAAAGAAAAACAAAGGGGAATTGCAATACTTCTGTGGATTCTTGCAAGTAAAGAGAACATAGCCCTTCAAAGGTTGTGCTCAAAACGACCACCGGCAGCTTCAATACACGTTCCAGTCTGTTATGGAAGGACTGCTGCACACGTTCTAGCATTTCAGCGGAAATTTCAGAGCAGGCAGCAGTAATACGTCGTTTCATATCGTCTGGTGTAGTTGGTACTTCCTTGTAGACAGTGTCTTTCAGCCACAGAAAAAAGTCTAAAGGGGTCGGATCCGGTGAACGGGCCGGCCAAGGTACAGGTCCTCTTCGTCCAAACCAACGATTTGGAAACAATCCGTTAAGACAAGCTGTAGTACTTGGTGCATTATGAGCTGGACACCATCATGTTGGTACCACAGGTTCCTCCTAGTCTGCAAAGGAACGTATTCTAGCAGATGGTGTGCCAGGAGGCTGTGATACTTGTGCGAGTTCATTATGAACAAAGGGCCTATGAGCTGATGGTTCACTATTCCACACCACACGTTTAAACTCCATGGACGCTGACGTTCCACCTGACGAAGCCAATGGGGATTGTCAACAGACCAATAGTGCATGTTTCTGCGGTTTTCCAGGCCATGATTAGTAAATGTTGCCTCATCACTAAACAAGATACATAATGAATCTGGAGTATCATGTCTTATTGCCCATGTACAAAACTTAACACGATTCTCAAAATCGTTTCCATGCAGATCTTGATGGAGGGAGGTGTGATAGGGATGGAACCTATGTCGCTGGAGAATGCGCAGTACACTTGCTTGACTTATGCCACTTCCACGTGCGATTGTGCGGGAACTAATTTGCGGATCTACTGCAACGGCAGCCAAAACATTAATTTCTGCCTCTTCTCCAGTCACTTATTTGTTTCTGTTACGTTTTATAGGTGTTACAGTACCGCTTTCACGTAATTGGTTGAAGAGGTTGATAAATAATTGCCGAGATAGTTGACGTCTATTGGAATACGTTTCCGCATACACCGTACAGGAACGAACTGCATTCTTCCTACACTCTCCATACACCATGAGCATGTCGGCTTTTTCTGCATTAGTAAACCCCATCTTCCACTCACGTCTAACTGCTTGAACTGTCACAAACTAACCGACCAGAAAGTCGCAATGCAATCAACGAACAGAAATCACAATGCAAACAAACATAACAACATCGTACCTAGCAACTAAGTAGGTTGAATGGCATAAACAATTGTTGGGGTGGAAGCTCTTCAAAATAAGATTTCTCGTAAAGCACTTGCACCAGAATCCTGCAACAAAGACCATTGACATTCTAATTTACCCCACCTTTATTTTGTTGATATAACTATGCATTGTTCCATTTTAAAAAATTGTTTGTTTGCTCAAAAAATACACTTTCTCAGTATTATTAAAATGTGTTTATAGGCTAAGTGTACGAGTCCCTGACTACCAATCAATCCTGTGAAAACTCTACATCAATAGCACTTTCCATTTCCGAAATATTTGCGGTGCAAGTTTTACGTGATTCACCCTGTATAAGTGAAACTTTCAATTTATAAAACTGCATAAAAATTAGAAATTTCATCAATTTTCGTCACTTGGTATCCCCTTAATTAAGAGTAGTTTCAGAAGAACTATTTTCTTAGCGTACCTAATAATCAGGCACAGGAATTTTTAAGCAATTGGCTTCAAGTTTCTACACTCATACCATTATGACTACAAAGAAAGCAAAGCAACAGCGACAATCCGGTAAAAACCGCTCAGAGTGCTGTCTGCAAACGCTAAAAGACAGTACGAGGAATAAGAGAATATTCGTTTCTTGCGATCTTTCTGCCTATAGTCCAGTAACAGTTCAACCTTATTTACTTTAATGCTTAGAGATTCCTGTGCCTGGTAATAGTGGTTTGGTTTGCATAGATGCTGATACCTTTAAGGTGGTCACGATACGCTGCACAGTTTCAATTTCAACACTTATTCCGTGCGATTTTAACACCGCATTTAGAAGCAAAATCCAGTATTATCGCCCTCCAGCAACATTGCCTCGTTGGTGGAAATAGAATTATTTAGTTGGTATGACTGCACACCACATCTGCACGAGATGGACTGAGGACCTTAGGCAGATAGCATCTCGGGCTCGCGTGTGTTAGCTACAAGTCGACCCGGCGACCTATCGATCCTTAAACTCACCCCACCCTCGCTGCGTTTCAAATACTTCACTAAAACCAAACACTTGAACCTTATCGACTATTATCCACTGGGATGCCGAAATTCGTTGTCATAGCAAATACCTATCCGATATCCGCTCGCAAGAAACTTGTGGTTCGTTTCAATGGGTTTGATGTCTAGAATACGAATATTTATCGACAGAGTGCAAACTCCATACTTTGAACCACAAACTGCTTTGACTGTCGTAATAATCCTAACTGGAAACTGCGCATTATTTTCTAACGGTATCATTCGTTTAATTTTAAATCTCTTCCACAAATTATTCCTACAAAATGTTATGTTTCTATCTCCTTCATGTTAATCGAGATAAAGTTTGCAGAAATGCTTTCAATACAGATTTCATTATAGGTAGAAGAGGGATATGTGAGCTTGAAGCGATAGTCAACTCCTTAAAAAGCGGCTTTCTATCTGCTGGCTTTGAAATTCCTCTCTTTGAATGACCACGAGGAACAATTGCAAGTAGTTGTTTTTGAAAATGCAAGCCAGTAATAACAAATATCTACGAACTGTTTAAACACAAAAACGGATATGTAAAGTGTGTGTTTTGAATATATTGTAGCACCCTTCTCTAGGGTGCTAACCCCCCGGGTGGCGTGCACAGGAGGGCTGTAGACTCAGTTGAGGAACAGCGGATCGGTATCAGGGGTGGTAGGTAGGGCGAGGAAGGGGCGTCAAATGAAAGGCCCAGGGGATTGTATAAAAACTAAGCGTTGTATTCAGACTTAATGCAGTTACAGTTAGTGGGGTGCTTGATAGCCTGGTGACCAGTACGAGCGAGAACATAACGCTACTCTGTATTCACTCGCATAAACCCACGTGACCAGTCTACCGCGGTACAACACAGTAGTAATGCGCGCAGGAAAGCAGTCCCACGCTAAAAATATCGATATTAAAACGAATTTATCCATAAATGGTATAATATTCTATACAAAACCTGAGAACTTAATAAACGTTGATTAATACCATTTAACAGTCCCAACATGTAATTCGTATGCAACCTGGCATCCGGGTTATGCGCAGAATACTGTTTACAGCCAGAAATCGGATCTGTTTATTTATTATCATAGCGGACGGCAAATTTGCTCTTGCATCTTCGTCGACTTAGTAATCCATAAGCCGAGTAAACCATTCACTAGTGGTGAAAATACAAGTGTTGAATGTTTATTATAAGTTATGTGAGAAATATCCGACACTTCCCGTGAAAGAAGTGAGGAACTTAACTTCTGAGTTTACGGGTGGTTCACTACAAGTATAAAGTGCCCTTAAAGAAAAATTTGAAACGGAAAAAGTGGCTACACCAAGGAAAAAAAGAAAGCGTGTGAAATGTGCGATGCAGGCATGTGAAGATTTTATTAGTAATGCAATTCGCGTAACAGTGCACAATTTCCTTTTTAAAAATCAAAGAAGTTTTATTGCTGCTACGTATGGAAAGTCAGTTTGAAGATGTATTATATTTCGACTGTTGGGGAGCCGAACTTGTAGTAGTTGCAACCGCACGTATGGTACCCGGTAGCCTTCGTCCCAGGTTTAAAAATATTAACTTTGTAATTTTGACTGTTTCTTTATATATATATGTTTGCCTCGGCTGCGTCAGTATTATTGTTAGAGACATGTTTCTCTTTGCAGGGTTATGGTGCGACTGAAGAATGTAGGCTTACACAGATTATATTCTACTTCACTCCTTTTATTAATGCTTGACGATTTAAATAACACTTCACTGATATAGAGAGAGCTGTGAGATTTGTTTTTTTATTAAATACTTGCACTTTTTAACACGTAAAACTATTTTCGTCTCACACGAATACGTATTAAATTTCTCGAGAACACATCTCGCGTCCGGTTAGGAACACTGTCTACAACCAACACGTCCAGTTATGAGCGCTGTCCACAAGCAACTGACTTAATTTTACCGCCTAAATTTGTAAATGTCTGTATTTAAAGTCTCTGATTGGCTAATCCTAGTTCAATAGAATACCTTCATTTAACTTAAGCTTCTTCTGGTTGTTGATTGGCTATTTTATAAACTGTCACAAAAATTACATTATTGTTGCTCCAAGAATGACTAGTAGCATTATTACATTTTCTTACTCATTATTGCCTCAAGGTTACCTCATTGTTAGCAACTTATAACCTATTCTCACAGCTCCTACATTAATAAATTACGTAATACATTCACATAACATTGTTACACATGTATACAATACTATAAACATATATAATGACTGTAATATACACTTTTTATATTAATATATATTGTTACATACACATATTGCTTTAAGGCCGGCTGTTATTATATTTTTATTATATAATTTGACTAAAATCATTTAAGTGTTAAAAATACTGCCTCAAAATTAGCCATCAACAGTTGGTAAAGTACCGCTTCCAGAGAGCAAACAAATGTAGGTTATCCTTTCCGCTCGTTTCTTTTAGAATTAAAATTAACCATTATATGTGCAGACGTTCTGCTGTAACTATCAATCTTATCTCCTTTAACCACTAACAGAATATGCGAGTGACAATTTAAGTTATGGGAATCAGGGATCTGTTCTTTTTTCATTATGTGCCGCGCGTATTCGCCACATGGTCATGAAAGTGTGTCTTTCTGACGCGAATGGCGGAAGGATGCTTTATAACGGTGCACTGGTTACTTGGGCTTTGTTTTGGCGCGGATCAACCTAAGAGTGAATACAGTTTAGTGCATCTTACCTGTACGTTAATGCGGTCTAGATGTATCCACTTATTAAATGTTAACTTAATTATGATGGGAGTGTGACGCACCCCTTGTTGCTCAGAGCTTCGTCATCAAGTCCGTCACCCGGACGAGAGTGACAGTAAGACCCCTATGACCTCAACTCGCGGTCATTAAATATCCTTTTGATTGCTGACAGAGCAGCCCCCTGTCCTACAAAGACATGCATTTAGGATTTAGACATTTTATCACTTTTCGCAATACTAGCGTAATTCTTGATAATCTTTTCGAAACTCGCTACAATATCTACATTGTTTGTATAGTAAGCTTTGACCCATCTCTTATAACAGGTATGGGCATTTTTGACCTCGCGTGTCACTGCGTGTCAAGCGACCTCCACCCCGCTCCTTCTCGTTGTTGTTTCCAACACACAGGCAGTCTTCTAATTCAGGGTAGAACACTGCTTAACGAAATTACAAGATGAATTCCACAAAAATTGGTAGGATTTTTAAGGAGGAAGGACTGTTTCATAGTTTGTAGCATACAAACTTGCTGCATTGTACTGTGTGGATGGATGGATGGACGGACGGACGGATGGATGGGTGGGTGGGTGGGTGGATGGATGGATGGATGGATGGATGGGTGGATGGATAAGGTATCTTTATTGGTTTCAAATCATTGAAGTTATTACACAAGTATTTAGTGCATGGGTCATTGACCGCACATGCATATTTAAGACACAAGTAGGGTGACAAAATAAACAACAAAAGAAGAAAACAAAACAGAAAGGAACAAGAAAAGAAAAAACAGATAAATTATCTTTGTCCAACTGAACAAATTTAACCTAGATTCGCACACTTTAGCCAAAACATTGTCCATATTTTGCCAGTTCCCGTGGTCAGCCAGTAGCTCCCAACATGCCAATCTCTTTCTTGAGGGACTTAAGAATTTTTCTTTCAGTTTAATGTTTCGCTGGTTCTCCCACTCTGCACATTCCGCCAAAATATGTACCCAGTCCTCATCCAAATCACAGAATGGGCAGATTCTCCTGCCAGAATCGTCAGTCATTTTCTGTGCCCTCCAGCCCCCCCCCCCAGTCTAAACTATGCCATTCCTGATCTTTCCTTTCTTCCTAAATTAAGTGTATATGCCTCTTTACCCCAGTTCAATTTAATTTCACTTGCTAGTGTGTGTGTGTGTGTATTTATGTATTCGTGAGTATACATAAATTAAATTGTGTGTTTTAATGAGATCTACATTTTTTGTACAGTACGTTTTCGTCTTTTGCTTAACGTTTACCTGTTATACATGGTTATACAAAGTTCCTTCCGAGTACAGAGGACTTCATAGGATATTCCCAGAATATTCAAGTTATACACATTATTTATCATCAAAACATCTTTAATATATGGTATTTTAATCAAAATCGTAGAGCCACGTTTTACAAAGTAAAAGGTTTCAAAAAGTGTTAAATATAAAGGGGGATTTTTTTGAAAATTTTGGAATTGAATCTTTGGAAGGCACTGAACTTAAATATCTAGTTTAGTAATTATTCAAGATTCCGTTTTTGAGTTATACTGTACACAGACACACACGGACATTTTTATAAAAATTCTATATTCTTCTATTCAGGGGGATCTCAAAACTTGTAATTCCGATGAAATCTAGGCATCCAATTTTTGGGTGGAATGCAATACCTTCTGAACTGCTAGGTGTGTGGTAGAGAAGGTAAAAAGCATGGGATAGAATCCCTGGCTTTAATTAGGAAGTCAATAACTTCAATTAAAGCAAGATATTTATTTGCTATACAATTTTAATTACTGAGTAATTGTTACTGTTCATTGTTCCTGAAATTTTATAAGGGACATTATATTTATTTGTTCAGTTTGATAACAGGTATGCGATATTTTCAGTTTCAAACCTTTATGAATAATAATGATAAAAAAATACTTGATTTTGTTTTGTCATTTTATTCGCACATTGAATTTGAATAAATATGCATTTCTAGCTTTTCAAAATTAAGAAAATCACATTACGCCACTGCTAGGATAGAGGGGTAGCTACGTTACGTCACAGTACACGTCCCTCATGGAGGTAACGCGCGCTTGCGCATACCTGTCTTAGTTTACTTTTTTTAGCGTTTTCTAACTGGGTTGGTCATATTGGAAGATGAATTGTTATTCATACTATGCTCCAATGGGTCTGGGCTACCTAGAGCTTTGAATTACATGACATTCATCTTCTCCGGAAAAGGGAAACTTGAAAAATCCTTGTCCAAATAACTCACCCTTACCGAGATTCAAACTCGTGATCACTTGAATTTGAGGTAGAAATTCGCCCCCACATCACGAGATGCGCTAGGGTTTGCTTTCTAAACAAAAGTATACAGAATACTTTCAGAATGAAGAGAACTTCACAAGCTATCCCAAAAATCATAATATATATACATTTTATTTGACATACAAGTGTCTTATACATGTGATGAATTCAAAATCGTAGCACAGTTTTTGAATAAATAACAAAAAAAGAAAAAAAGAAAATTCTCCCGTTTAGGAAGGTGTACTTTAGGGTGGATGATTTCCTTAAAAATCTATCTGTGGTATCATTGCAAAAAGTTGAACTTTGAAGGGGTTTAATTTTTGGGGTTGCACCACGTTTAAGCACCAATTTGAAGCTGTTTTAGACCACGGACGTAATGGAGCCAATTTGTGGCAGATTGTTTCTACAAGTGTTCGCCCCACGAACGTTACAAACTTTCCGGTGGCCTTCCCCCCAAGTTTAAGAATCAACTTTTTATTTTTTAATGTTTATTTAAAAATTATATACGTATGCCTCGGCTTCGTTATTAGCATTTTCTAGAGCACGCATCCCTTAACAGGGCCGGTACGGCTAAAAAATGAAGGCTTACACAAATTATAATTGTATTGTACTTTGTTTATTAATCCTTCACACGATTAAATAATACTTCACTGATATATCCTACTATAGAGCTGTGAGATTATTGTTAATTGCACTTTTAACAGGTAAACTTTATATTATTCTCACCGCAATGAATTTTCATGTCTCACACTGAACCCGTACCGAACCGAACTGCTTGGGTACGCTTTCTTGTAGCGTCTACCGCCTGAATTTGTACATTTCCTCTATTTCTAGTCTCTAATTGGCTAAGCCTACTCCAATAGAATACTTTTATTTAACTTTTAGTCTTTCTAGTTTTTGATTAGCTATTTATAAACTGTTTTAAATATTACATTATTATTATAGTTGTTCCAAGAGCTATTAGTAACATTTTTAAACTTTCTAATGTATTGTTGTCTCAAGGTTACCTTATTGTTAGCTACTTTCGGCTTTTACTTTGCAATTCTGTTTGCTACGGAAGGCAACTTGCTTCTATTCTCACAGCTACTACATTGTTAAACTACGTAATACATTCACATAACATTTTTATACATGTACATAATAAAATAAGCATAATACAATGACTGTGATATACACTTTATATATTATATTATCCACATATTGCTTTAAGGCGGGCTGTTATTTTATTTTACATTATATAATTAGACTGATATCATTTAAGCGCTAAAACTACTGCCTCAACTTATATACCAAATTTGGTATTCATCCGACTTATCTTTTTTTATTTATGCCGTCCCGACAAACACCCACAAAGACCTTTTTCTAAAAATGGTTTTAGAAGGTTCAGGAGACTCCATGTATTTCCTGTGTAACGTCGTCATCGAATTTTAGATGGAAAGCAATGCTTCCTCTAGTTTGTAGACTAAATGAAAACATAGATATTGCGCATTGTGGTATAAATTTGCAAACGAGTCGTGTTTGTAACCAGACAAGTCCAGAAACTAGCATATTCAAAGAGAAACTAAGAAAAAACTGTGATTCTCAAAATCACCTTCTCAAATCTATCTCATTAAAGACATGTCCTGTAACATTTTACTCAATAATTAAAAGCCTGCTTAAGGAAATATAAATTTATATTATTATCTTTATTTCTCTTCTTTCAATTGCACATTTTGTGTTGGTCACAATTCGGGTAACAGTATATAACGCGATCTGTTTCTTCTGGGGTAGTATTTTTAACACTTAAATGATATCAGTCTAATTATAAAATATAAAATATAATAACATCCTGCCATAAAGCAATATGTGTATAATATAATATATTAAGCGTGTGTAGCAGTCATTTTATAATGTTTATATTATTATATACATGTATAATAATATTATGTGAATGTATTAAGTAATTTAACAATGTTGGAGCTGTGAGAATAGAAGCAGAAAGTTACTAACAATGAGGTAACCTTGAGGAAATAATTAATTAGAAAGTTTAATAATGCTACTAATAATTCTTGGAATAATAATGCAATATTTAAAACAGTTTATAAGTAGCCAATCAAAAACTACAAAAGCTTTAAGTTAAATAAAAGTATTCTATTGGAATAGAATTAGACAATCAGAGACTTGAAATACACTAAACGTACAAATTAAGCGGTAGACACTACACGTTAGAAGGCAGTGTTCCCGAGCAGTTCTATATGTATTGAATGTGAGACATAAAAAAATTCATTATGGCGAGAATAATATAAAGTTTACGTGTAAAAAGTGCAATTAGTACAAAAATCTCACAGCTCTATAGTACGATAAATCAGTGAAGTGTTATTTAATCGCTTGAAGGAATAATAAAAGGAGTGGAATACAAATTATAATTTGTGTAAGCATTCATTCTTCAGCCGTACTATCCCTGCTAAGAGTTTCTGCAAATTACTATACTGACGCAGCCGAGGCATACATATATAATATTCAAATAAACATTAACAAATACAAAGTTGATTTTTTTTAAACGTGGGGGGTGAAGGCCATTAGAACCTTTGTACCATACATGGGGCATCAAAACTCTCACTTTTCATCTACAACACACAAGTACACTATCATAACTGCTACCTACACGTCTTATAAAAACCTCTCTCTGGACTGCTCTGTAGATAGTCCGAATTTGTAGACCCTATAGTTAAAGCAATAAGCGAAAAAAAGACGAACTTATGCACGCTTGAGATGGCATGTAATTTTGTGTTGATTCGCCAATCTGTAAAGAGAGTTGATCTGTGCTTGCATACTTTTAAATATGGCGAGCACTTCCTCGTCCCTATGAGCGCTGCAGACGGGAGCGCAGAGAGGGGAAATAAGTGTCATAATTTGTTTATTTATTTGCAAAGAGCTCCCAATGAGTATACGGTTCTTGGTATGTACTGCATTTTACAATTGAAGCGGTAATAAAAATATAAAAGAATAAATACATATGAAAAAGTATACAAAGAAAAAAGCTACACACATATATTTATTTATTATTAACCTATTTGGTGTGTTTGTGGTTAACATTAGAACTCTGGTTCTAAACGCAAATTTTCCAACATTTCAAGACGGAGTTCCCAGAGGGAGACGAGGGATTCAATGCCTAGGCAGTTAAATCATGTTTTGCACAAGGTTTTATCCAAGAAAAACTTTTTTTTAATGCCAATATAATGTAAGACTGAAGTAAATTATACTTTTTACTCACAAAAGGTGCCCTTTCTACAATATTCATTGCCTTCAGTGTGGTGTTCCTGAAGGTTTTTCGGTGGCCTTGCGTGACCACCAGTCTGCAATAACAGTAATGTTTGTAAAATAAATACGTTGTATAATTTTATATAATCAAATTCTAATTTGTTTCAAAATATTCTAACTTTTTAGATTTATTGTGGTCCTGATATGACTTTAATGTTTAACCGGATGGCTCAGGCTCAGGTTTGTGGCCTGCATTGGGGAATTCCGGGTTCAAATCCCGTGGGTCGACCAATCTGTCTGAGGGGTTTTCGTGGTTTTCCTCAGTCGCCAAGGTAAATACCGGATTGGATATTTAATACCACTACCCTAATGCCATCTGCACGGCATGAAGCAGGTGGTTACAGGGATGATACCTAGAAAGTTAACTGTCGCCTTTATATAGGGGTGGCGGTTGGACTAGACGATACCCTAATGCCATCTGCACGGCATGAAGCAGGTGGTTACAGGGATAAGACCTAGAAGGCTAACTGTCCGCCTTTATTTGGGGGCGGCGGCGGTTAGAATGGAAGGCATCCTAGCGCCGTCTGCACGGCATGAAGCAGGTGGTTACAGGGATGAGACCTAGAAGGCTAACTGTCCGCCTTTATATGGGGTGCGGCGGTTGGAGTAGAAGGCACCCTAATGCCGTCCGCACGGCATGAAGCAGGTGGTTACAGGGGTGAGACCTAGAAGGCTAACTGCCCCCCTTTATATGGGGGCGGCGGTTGGACTGGAAGGCACCCTGATGCGTCTGCACGGCACGAAAGCAGATGATTCGGTAGCTATTCGCTAGGGTCTCTGTGACACGTGACGGAGCGGGTGGTTACAGGGATGAGACCTAGAAGGCTAACTGTCCATCTCATGTTGTAAGAGTTATCCGTCAATAGATTCGTCGCGATATGACCAAGGAGTTAAAACGACGTAAAATAAAATAGAGTAAATAGAGTAAATTTAATGTTTAAGCGATAATAATATATTTTAAAGAATTCTGTTCTGACGATTGTTAGGCAGTTGCTCAGTTCTCCAGCAGAACACACATGCCAGCTTGAAAAATAACCTAAAGGTATATCAGGAACTTAGCTTTAATAGTTATTTATTAAAGTGCACCTGAAGTTTTTAAAAATAACGAAGGCAACACGCGGAAGGCTGTGGATTGACTACGGAGGGGAATCGGCACTGATCCACATAGGAGATTTTGTTCCTACGTTCCACAAGGGGGCGTCCCCGGGAGGAAGGATGAGGTGAGATAACACACCGGTTGACCGGACCCGGGAGTGACGGCACAGGAATAGCACGGTCTCCAGATAGAGGGGGTTCAGCGCCCATAAAAAGGTTTCGGATACTCCCAGTAGCTGTCCGAATGCCGAGGGACGGAGAGAGTCACAAAGAGCATCCTTTTCCCCGGCCACACTGCACCGAAACACCATCACCGACACTTCCAACCCTAAGAAACCAACGGATGAAAGATGAATTGAAATGAGAAGGGAGTTGAAAAGGAGGGACAGGAGCTTTGGGGGTGTGAGAATCCTTCCTGTTGACCCGGGAAAACCCCGAAAAAACCAATGGTTCAGGAAGGTCTGCCACGGGAATCGAACCCACGACCTTCCGAATGCGGGTCAGTGACGAAACCGCCTGAAACATCCCGCTCGGTTGAAGGATGTCTTACCTTAAATGGAAAACATTTGATGACAACGTAATCGATGACAGTTTTCTTGAACCACAACTGTTTTGCAATCGCAAGTAATGCCGAGTCCCTTATAAGGTCTACCAACTTCAGCTCAGAGAATGTCTTTTTAAAGCGATCCATGTGGATGGTCCATTGTTCATGCAGAAATATATTTTTCAAAATACCTCATCTCGTATTCTAAAGCGAAAGTGCTTTTTCGACATCTGTTTCCTTTTGCTTCCGCTGTCTTTTACCTGAACATTGGCGGCTGTGAAAGAGAAGGGGGAGAGAGAGACTGTTATTCATTATTTCTGTTTAGATAAAAGCTTTTCTGTTTTGTTTTAGCACTGGTAAGGATGCGATCGGGAATTTCTGTATAGGAGTCACGTTACTATGGCAACGGTAAACGTTCTTCAGTTCTTTAGAGCTAGTAAATGCAAAAGCCACGAATAGGGATTGACATATTGTAGAACATGCAATCCCAGGAGGATAAAAGCGTGGCTATTGTGAGATTTAAAAGTAAAGACAGCACCCAATGAATACACCACGAAAATGAAGGTAATTCAAGAGGCATTATGCTTCTTTTCCGTACCTGAATGGCATGGATGAGAGTTCATGTAGCTTGTACCAAATAGATCGGCTCGAAATGAACATCTCTGCCATCTATACTTCTGTTGACAATGAAAGCTCTTAAAGAAGAACTTGTATATTTTATCTCATTTTCAATGCCTCGAAGCGTAGCATAGTCGTATACTTTCTGTCTAAGTAAAGCACTAAAGCTGATTAGAAATAGTTTATATATAATACCCACATAATTTTTAAAATCTGATGTGTTAAACTCATATGACATTCTCTGCTCTTGTACAAACTATTTTTACAAACGCTTATTCTCCATATGCTTCATGTTAATCGAGATATTAATCTTATTGCTAATTTTCTTGTAGATGCAAGGGGAATTGGTAGGCTTTAAGCGATAGTCATATGTTTTAGGAGCTGGTTGCTATGTGGCGCATTCCATTCTCTTTGCATGTCCAGGACATAAAAAATGAATAACGAATTCCCATATGAGAAAAAGTATAAGTATTGGAAAATGTAAGGGAATAACAAGCAATATTTCGAAAATGGTTCACACAACAAAAAAAATGTATATGACATATATTGTGTATTTTAACGCGGTCTACATCTTTTGTGTAGTAAAATGTTGTCTATCTCTTATGGTTTACCAGTTATATAAAAGTCGTTCACAATGAAGAATACTTTTGGAGACATTCCCAGAAAATTCGAGATATACATTTCATTTGTCATGAAAATATCTTAAACATATGTTTAAATCAGAATCGATAGTCATTTTTGAGAAAATTAAAATTTTCGAAAAATGTTGCATCTAAAGGGTAATCGGGGTGGGGGATTTTCTTGAAAACCTTCGTGTTGCATCTCTGAAAGATACTGAACCTAAATATCAAGTTTTGTGTTTATCCGACTGTTCGTTTCTGAGTTATGCTGTTCACAGACCCCTCCAAACACACACACACACGGACATGTTTTCCAAAAATGCTTTTTTTGAATTCAGGGAGTTTCAAAACATGTATTTCCGGTGAAATCTCGGCATCGAATTTTTGGGTAGAATACAGTACTTCCCCCACTTACTATACGTAGTAGAGAAAGTAAAAATAGAGGTGTTTTCTCAGTACCAACCTGAACAACTCCGTTTCATTATGGGCCACATCTTATTTACGTCAGTGTACGGGGTAGAAAAAGAAAAGTACCGGTTCCCATAATGAAAACAAGCACGGTTTAGAATACGAAATGCAGTATTTTGCCTGTCTCTAGTTATAAAGCAAAGATTGGGCGAGCCAGCCAATATACAGACGAGGGGACAAAATTTATGGAACAAAGTGAAATTCAGGGTTGATGACATTGAGAAACAGGAACTATATGGTAGTTTAAGGAATAAGAGAACTCTGATATATTATCTGAACTTGAAAAAAGATTGGGGAAGGGAAAAATATATTGATGTTTGTGATAAAATGGAAAGGGAGGGCCTGGCATGGGCAAGAACAGGAACCATATTGTTAAAGGGTTTAAAGTTGACAAAGAACTGTGTCCACTATGTGGAAGTGTAGATAAAAATGCACACTGTATAAAAGAATGTGCAGAAACCAAAGTTTGGAGAGAGGAAATATGGAATAGGAAGTGGGATAAATTACTGAGAGAGATATTATTTTTAAAACCCTTTGGAAATAATAAGAAAGAATTTTTGAAACAATTAGGTAAATATACAGGGAAAGTAAGAGAGAAAAGGGAGGAAAACTATTAAAGAAAAAGAGGATTATAATAACAGAAGTGAAGATATAGATAAACTATAGACGAGGAAAGTAATTTAAATTGCTAGTTTTGGAAAATGTATATAGTAAGATGAAGGGTACATATACACAAACAACCAGGGTGTTAAGTGTATATGATCCTATCTCAAGCAAATCCTAGAAAAATATAGTCTATGTACGAGGGACACTATTTATATTTTGAGCCTTGGCAACCCTGTATGTTGTAGGTGCCATCTGACTTTCCAATGGAAAGTTTGACATTTTTGACCATAATCTACCTCAAACATTTTGCCAATAGAGTGTCATTTGTTTTGTTTACACTAACTTGAAAATTGTGTGTCAACAAAAACATGGAATTGTCTCGTGAAAATGTTCCTGCAATGATTTATTACGACTTTCGACGTGGATTATCAAGACAAGAGTGCATCGATCAACTAACTTCCACATTTGGCGATGAAGCTCCATCCTTTGCCACTGTGAAACGCTGATATAACGGATTTAATCGTGGCCACCGTTCGCTCAATGATGAAGTTCGTGAAGGTCGTCCAAAATCAGTTGTGCCAGAAAACATTGATGCTGTGCAAAAAATAATGAAAGATCGTCATGCGACATATTGAGAGATTGAGGCATATATATACATATATATACATATATATATAATATTGAATGATTATTTAGCCGTGAAAAAGGTTTGCTCTCGTTGGATCAAACCCACATAATTTGACGCAATCTCAAAAAGATGCTCGTGTCGATTGGTGTAAAAAATGGTCAAGAAATACAATGGCGGTGCCTCAAAAGACGTATATAAGATCGTAACAGGTGACGAAACATGGATCTATGCGTATGAGCCGGAACGTAAACAGCAGTCGAGTGTAAGGGTGTTTCAAGATGAAGTAAATCCAACAAAAGTTGTTCGCATTCGAAGCACTTCGAAGTAAATGGTCGCCTGCTTTTTCAGCAAAACTGTCCATGTGGCAACAGTGCCTTTACAGGAACGTAAAACTGTCAGTGCCGAATGGTATACAACAATTTGTGTCTAACAACAGAGTATTTGAAGGCTCAAAAAATCGAATTGATGGGTCATCCGCCATACAGTCCTGATTTGGCACCCAATGACTTCTTTTTGTTCCCGAACATCAAGACTAAATTGCGTGGACAACGATTTTCGTTAGCAGAAGAAGCCGTTGATGCCTTCAAAAACCATGTTTTGGAGGTGTCTCAAGAAGGCTGGAATAAAATGCTTTGACAAATGGTTCAAACGGATGCAAAAGTGTAGTGATCATAAAGGAGAATATTTTGAAAAACAATAAAGCAGTTTTCAATCAGATATTACTTTGTTTTACTTATTAGGCTCAAAATATAAATAGTGCCCCTCGTATTAGTATGCAGATATTAGGAAAGGAAAATATAAATTATAAAATAAACGTGTTATAAAATAATTATTATAAATATGAATATAAAAAGGTAGAAGATTTTAATAAATAAAAAGGTAAATGAAAGAAATATAGTACTGGATATTAGTAAGTAAGCGCTGGATACCAGTGGAATAGGTTTTAGTTTAGTGGTAAGTTTTGCTAGTTAAGCAGCTGGATAGCAGTTGTATTGATGCTGGTTACTAGTACTAGCAAGAAAATTGAATGAATTATGTATGTATCCAAATATATGGAGAAATAAATAAATATATCTATAAAGCGAAGAATACACATAAAATATTGACAATTACATCTAAGTTTATTCAGAATCGAAAATTACCTGAAGATATTTTTACTTTCTCTACTACGTATAGTAAGCAGGGGAAGTATTGTATTCCACCCAAAAATTCGATAACGAGATTTCACTGGAAATACATGTGAGACCCCCTGAATAAAAAAAAAGCATTTTTGGAAACATGTCCGCGTGTGTGTGTCTGTGTGTGAGTCTGTGAACAGCATAACTCAGAAACGAACAGTCGGATAAACACAAACTTAGTATTTAGGTTCAGTATCTTCCAGAGATGCGACACCAAGGTTTTCAAGAAAATCCCCCCCACCCCAGATTACCCTTTACATGGAAAATTTTTCGAAAATTTTAATTTTCTCAAAAAAGGCTTTAAAATTTTTGAATAAAATATCACATGTTTAAGATATTTTCATGACAAATGAAATGTATATCTAGAATTTTCTGGGAATGTCTCCAAAAGTATTCTTCATTGTGAACGACTTTTGTATAACTGGTAAACCATAAGAGATAGGCAAACTTTTACTACACAAAAAATGTAGATCGCGTTAAAATACACAATTTATGTCATATACATTTTTTTGTTGAGTGAACCATTTTCGAGATATTGCTTGTTACTCCTTTACATTTTCCAATACTTATACTCTTTCTCCAATTCGTTATTCATTTTTCTGTCCTGGTAATGCAAAGAGAATGGAATACTTCACATAGCAACCAGCTCTTAAAATATTTGACTATCGCTTAAATACTACCATATTCCCCTTGCATCTACAAGAAAATTAGCAATAAGATTAACATCTCGATTAACATGAAGCATATGGAGAATAAGCGTTTGTAAAAATAGTTTGTACAAGAGTAGAGAAAGTCATGTGAGTGTAGCACATCAGATCTTTTACTTTGTAGGGATATGCAAACAAGATATCAAATTGCAGTTGCTAGCGAAAGAGGAACGATATTCAAGTGACATAAAAGTCACCTGGACCGAAGGTAACACCTATCGAACTCTCGAGAGCAGTTGACTTGTTGATGGTCTGTTTCTACTCGGGCTGGCTTGTTTAAAGAGGCCCCTGACAAAGAAGGAGTTTGATATTACGTCAGTAACGCAAGCATCTCAAGTTGTAAAGGGATGGTCCATTGTAGAGGTTGTGTTGATTGATGGGCCAACGTCTTGAGATAAATATCCTGTGATGATGCTGCTGCTGATGATGGTGATGTAGACTTAAAGAGGAACCATAAGGGAGAATATCCTTCAAGAGAAAGACACCGTGTTCGTGAGCTGCTATTTGTAAATTACCTTCGACATTTGTTTCGGCTTTCGTGAGGAGGTTAACTTAGGATCTGATTCTCATATCTCGCATGGTGCAAGCGCCCGCTACCTCTAATCTGGGTAGCAGTCTATATTCGCGTGATTCTGGGTTTGATACCCACGGTGGCCATCTTGCTGGGGGGGGGGGACTTCTCCAGGAAATAAACAACTACTAGCTGAAATACCTGGCGTTGCCCGAAGTTTGACGGCTTACCCCTACAACACTTAGCCATAGATTGCCATAGCCTTGCGTTTCTTTAGAGGAATTTAAAAAGTATTACACAAGATAAACAAAGAGTGGATTAAAATTCCTAGAATTCTACAAAGAAAAACAACGACAAAATCTGGTGTTATACACTCGCATGACTTTCTCTACCCTCTATCGTTTATTAGTGGGTTTACAATCCATTCTTACTAAAGATTAGTTTATAATCTACTACATTTTAATCCAAATAAACTTTTACAGAAATTAGTTACATTATACATTTCGTTATAGATACAAAGGGAACAGCAATAGTCAAATGTTTAAGAACTGGACGTTATATGCTGGCATTAAAATCCATCTGTTTCATGCAATCGTGAGAAACAACCGAAAATCGATGACTTGAGTTTTTGTATTTATAGACGCTCTGTATCTGTTGTGGTCCATTCTATAATGGGCGTGAAAGACCGAAAATTTTGCTCAGAGGCCTCTTTATCCGGCTTAAGGTTCTTTAACGTGCCGTAAATCTACGACAAGGGACCACTGGCTATACTTTCCTTCCCAAGGAAGCCATCGCCCTCCGTCGGGTTTGAACTCTCGACCTAGGGAACCGAAAATCGATGAAGAATGGAAAAGTTTTTAACTTCCGACCATTGATATAAAAACATTTTATTGAAATAAATTGTTTTCGTTAAAGATATCTATCTTTTGTGTAGTACCTTTTCGTCTATCGCTTAACGTGTACATGTTATGCAAAATTTCTTCCAAATGAAGTGTATTTCACAGCCTATTCCCAAAAATTCAAGATATACGTTTTATTTGTAATGCAAATATCTTTAATATATGGTATTTTAATCAAAATCGTTAAAGCCATTTTTTAGAAAATAAGAAATTTCAGTAAATCGTCTATGTAAAGGGTAGTCCGTGTTGAGGAGAATTTTATTAAAATCTCTGTGACGTATTATTGGAGGGTATTACACCTAAATAGCATGTTTGGTATTTATCCCACATTTTGTATTTGACTTATGCTGTTCACAGACACACACACACACACACACACACACACACACACGTGGACATCTTTCTAAAAGTCTTGTGTGTTGCACTCACATGACTTTCTCTACTCTTGTACAAAATATTCTTACAAACGCTTACTCTCCATCTACTCCATATTAATCGAGATGTCGAGATGTTAATCTTATTGCTGATTTTCTTGATATTGATTTTCTTGTCATTCCTGTAAGGGGAATATGGCAGGCATTAAGCGATAGTCAAATCTATTAAGAGCTGGTTGCTATGTGGAGCGTTGCATTCTCTTTGCATGTCTAGGGCATAAGAAAAACGAGTAAGGAATTCCCAAATTCAAAAAAATAACAAGTAATATCTTGGAATTGGTTCACTCGTCAAGAAAATGTATATGACATAAATTGTGTGTTTTAATGAGATCTACATTTAATTGTGTAGAAAATTTTTGTCTATCGCTTACGACTTACAAGTTATGGAAAAGCCATTCAGAAAGAAGAGGACTTTTGGGAACATTCCCAGAAAATTAAAGATATACATTTTATTTATAATGTATATATCTTTAATATATGGTATTTTAATCCAAATCGTTACAACCACTTTTTATAAAATCAAAAATTTCTAAGAATCTTTCATGTAAAGAATAGTCTGGGGTGGGGAGACTTTCTTGAAAACGTTTGCATCGTATTTTTGGAAGTAATTGAACCTAAATACCAAGTTTGGTATTTATCCAACTTTTGGTTTTGATCTCGACAACTAATTCCTTGTGGAATACAATACTTCCCTACTTACTATACGTAATATAGAAATTAAAAATAAATAAATAAAAATTCTGAGAAAACACTATGACAAAGCACTGCTGAACAACCACAAATACCACAGTTTGTAATAATTTCTCGTGAATGCAACTGACTTCTAGGTTGTCGCATTTTGGCTATCTGGTCGTGATGAATAGAGAAAATCTCGGTTGGAGGGAAATGATAATAGTTTAAGTATTATCAATACAACCTTGTTGATTCTCAGTAACCAATATACACTAAACTACTAAGAAAACACACGAAAGTCACAATAAAATGAAGGCCGAAACGAATATACAAAGAAAAGAATAACAATAAAAGGAAGTACTTCGTCTAATTTGATGCTGTTGTTGTTATCCATGACCACAGTCATTTGTATATGTTACTCAGTTACAAAAAATGAGAAGCTACAAAATATTATAGGATGATTTATGAAGAACTGACACATTTATTTCTTTAATTGTTTCAAAACGAGTTATGTTAGCCACAACTTGTTATGCCTGAAATGCAGAGAAATTATTTACCTCTATAGCAAATGTTGAAATGTTCTCTATGCTGCATAAGGTACAGCTCAACACGTCATTCCATGTTACTGGCCACTCGTTGGAGGACTATGTTGTCAATAACTTGAATCTCCTGTGTAATGTGCGTGATATCGCCCAATGTCTGGGGTCCTGTAGCATAAACCCTGTCTTTTAAGTAACCCAATAGAAAGAAGTTCGGCGATGTTAAATCCGGCGATCTCGGTGGCCACAGGTTCTTGGAAATTATTCGGTCGTCAAATAAACTTGCAATTAAAGCCATGGATTCGTTTGATATATGGCATGTAGCGCCGTCCTGGTGAAAATGTCTTTGACTCAGATCTACATAGTGTAGTTGCTCAGCAAACTCGATGAAAATCCGTTGCTACTCTGCACGTTGATATTGTTTTAAACAAAATTGGTCCCAATATTCTCTGTGCGGATATTGTGCACCAAACTCCGATTTTAACCGGGTGCATAGGTGCTTTCATGAATAACATGTGGATTTTCACTGGCCTAGTAGCGTGAGTTATTTGAGTTCACATAGCCGGATAAATGGAACCATGCTTCATCTGTGAACCATGTGACGGACAATATGGCAGAATTTTGCACAATGAAGGCCTGAAACCAACGACAATAGCTCAGTCGTCTATCCTTATCTGGTTCCTGTAACTGTAGAAAACCGTACTCCTATACGGCTTTAGACCTGCACTTTTCACAGCTCTCTCACACACAACAACCGTGAGAAGCCTAGATGAACGAGTTTTGCCTTTTTCGCTCACCAGAGATCCAGCTGTTTCCAATTTGTTTACCAGTCCCAGTATTGTGTTTCTTTGGAGAGTATTCCGAACACTAAATTCTCTCTGGTATGCCCTTTGAGTAGCTGTAATTGAATTCGTAAACCAGTATTGCTTTACAAGGAAGAGTCGTTTATTTAATGTGTACTCCATTTTCACGTTGACTAGAACAAAATCTCAAAAATAGTTGTCGCCAATAAAACTAACAATTATGAATAAAACATGAACATCTGCGCATCCAGTGGCAGGTAATCGAAACTCCAGAAAATTCTGCTTAACTTGGTGCTAAAATTGCAGCATTATGTGAATTTCGAACAAAATAATTAAAGAAAGAAGTGTGTCAGTTCTTCATAAATCACCCTATATAACAAGCTAACATCGGAAAATCGGTGTATGGTCGCAGAATGTATGGATATGAACTTTTACTTATTTATTATTCTTATGTTAGCAATGCTTGAGTACCGTAGAGACTCTTGTAGTCAATGCGACTATGTTGAACGCTTTTATGTTATTTTACATCAATATGCAATAAACACTCATATGAAAATAAAGAAAAGTCTGATGTGTTACACTCACATGACTTTCTCTACTCTTGTACAAACTATTTTTACAAACGCTTATTCTCCATCTACTTCATGTTAGTCGATATATCGAGATGTTAATCTTATTACTAATTTTCTTGTAGATGCAAGGGGAATTGCTAGGCTTTAAGCTATAGTCAAATATTTTAAGAGCCGGTTGCTATGTGGAGTATTCCATTCTCTTTGCATTACCAGGACAAAAAAATAAGAGTTATAGATTTTAACTGTGCAGTAAGCACCGGAGTGATAGCACTGGAAAAATGTTTTTAACACACTGCCTAAATCCCTCGGTATGATCCCTTGTAATGCAAAATTATTTGTCACTACGTTGCAGATTACTTTTACATCATCAATTACAATATCCTGCAGCCAAACCTCATCAGCGCACAAGTAAGGCGGATATGGCATAACAAAATCATAATTTGAAATTGATTTTAAGTGCAAATCATTGCCCAAATGGAGAATTTTATCAATTACTTCAGAACTCCAAGCATCAATATGTATTACAGTTGAAAAACATAACGCCATCATCTCACCAAATATGTCGTTATTTTGGCTCAAGGTGCCAGCAATCCCTTTGGCTACTTTCACGGAAAACAACTTCTTAACATTAAAATTAAAAATGGTTCGTTCATACTAGGCATTATGAAAAGTCTTAAAACGTAAACAAGTAAACAAGGAAAAGAAACCAAAACAGAAACACCTGAAAATTGTACTATAGCAAATAATATATGAATGAATAAAATGAAACAGTCCTTATATCGTAGAAATAAAAAATATAAACTAAAATAGGAACATTTAAAATGCTCCTATAACGAACAATAAGGTATGAATTAATAAAATGGAACGATCTTACTAAATTGGTTCAAATCAGCATACCTTTGAAGCAAAAGCCGATAGAAGATTCACAAAATCATAGCAGTTCGTTTATTTCTCAGTATAAAAATATTTGACTATCAATACTATGTTCCCCTTGTTTTGTATTAGCAAGGGCAATATAGAAATACAGTAGCCTTTAAGCATAGACATATCTCTTAATAGCTGGTTGCTATGTGCAGCACCATTCTCTATGCCACAGATTAATTCTCTTTGCATATCCAAGGCAAAAAATGAGTAACAAATTCCCATTTGAGAAATTAGGTATAAATATTGGAAAATTTAAGACAATAACAAGCAATATCTCGAAAATGGTTCACTCAACAAAAAAAAATGTGTATAACATAAATTGTGTATTTTAACGCGATCTAAATTTTTTGTGTAGTAACATTTTGTCTATCTCCTATGGTTTACCAGTTATGCAAGAGTCGTTCACAATGAAGAATACTTTTGGAGACATTCCCAGAAAATTCAAGATATACATTTTATTTGTCATGACAATATCGTAAACATATGATATTTTAATCAACATCGTTAGAGCCATTTTTGACAAAAGTAAAATTTTCGAAAAATCTTCCATGTAAAGGATAACCTGGGGTGGGGGGATTTTCTTGAAAACCTTCGTGTCGCATCTCTGGGAGATACTGAACCTAAATACCAAGTTTGGTTTTTATCCGACTGTTCGTTTCTGAGTTACGTTGTTCACAGACACACACGGCATGTTTCCATAACGGCTTTTTTTATTCAGGGGTTCTCAAAACATGTATTTCCGGTGGAATCTCGGTATCGAATTTTTGGGTGGAATATAATAGTTCCCCTACTTACCTACTATACGTAGTAGAGAAAGTATTAATAAGAAAAATGGTATTTTGTCTGCTTTGATGCTGTTGCTGTTATAGCCATGTATGACTTAATACTTTCTTTACTACGTATAGTAAGTAGGGAAATTATTGCATTCCACCCAAAAATTCTATACTGAAATTTCGCCGGAAATACATGTTTTGAGGCTCCTGAATAAAAAAAAAACATTTTCAGAAAAAATGTGTTTGTGTGTGTCTGTGTCTGTGAACAGCATAACTAAAAAGCGAAAAGTCGGATAAATACCAAACTCGGTATTTAGATTCAGTATCTCTCAAAGATGTGACACAAAGATTTTCAAGAAAATCTCCCCATCCGGACTACCCTTTACATGTAACATTATTCGTAAATTTTGATTTTCTCAAAAATGGATCTAACGATTTTGAATTAAAATATCGTATATTTAAAATATTTTTGTTACAAATTCAATGTATATCATGAATTATCTGGAAATGTCCCCAAAATTCCTCTTCTCGCTGAATGGCTTTTGCATAACTGGTAAACCGTAAGTGTTAGAAAACCTTTTTCTACACAAAGAATGTAGATCTCGTTAGAGCACACAATTTATGTTATATAGATTTTTTTTGTCGAGTGACCCGTTTCAGAGATATTCCTTGTTATCTGTTTGAATTTTCTAATACTTATACTTTTTCTCAAATGGGAATTCGATCTTCGTATGTTTATGTCTTGGACATACAAAGAAGTGCAATGCTCTATGTAGCAACCAGCTCTTAAAAGATTTGACTATCGCTTAAACCTACCATATTCCCCTTGCATCTACAACAAAATTAGCAATAAGATAAGCGTTTGTAAAAATAGTCTGTATAAGAGAAGAGAAAGTTATGTGAGAGTAACACACGTCACGGCTCTATGTCGTGATACACTGAGCAATTCCTCGGTAAAAGGCGTCCATGGATGACTCCCTATTTCTCCTAACGACCTCTCGACTACTGCTGGGAAAGATCGCACCATCATTTTGAAGTTTTACACATCCCGCCACGTTTCTCTTAGACTATGATAGCCGAAATAGGTTATCAAGCCTGAAATCTCCTGCGCTGAAACACCCAATTATTTTAGAAAGCCGTGATTTCAACAAAACGACCCACTCTGTTTTCTCTCAGTATCTCTTTACGACTGCGGATGCTGCGTGTTCAACGCTGTAGGTGGCATCACAGTGTCTGCAGCCCCTAAGAGCAATCTTCTCAGGGGGTGTCTGTAGCTTTTCCTCCCGTAATGTTCTTGCTTTTGAGACTACATCTTCTTCTGCGCTCGCTTGAGAAAGCGGAAAGCTACTGAATGAATGAGAACTACACACAGCAATCCTTAACAATTTCAAGGCTGTGCACGCCTTGGATAATAAGCACAATAAAGAAAGTAAGAAAAAAATCTGATTTGTTACATTCACATGACTTCCTCTACCGTATATCGTTTATTACTTCATACATAAATTATTCCTAAGAAAGTATACCTTGCTACCAACTTCATTTTAATTGAGATAAAGCTTTGCAAAAATAGCTACATTGCACATTTCGTTATAGATACAAAGGGAAAAGCGATAGTCAAATGTTTAAGAACTGGACCCTATATACTGGCCTTAAAACGAGGAACAACTGAATGTTGAAAGGACTTTTCGAACCTTTAATAACAGATATCTTAGAAATGGCTTACGGTACAAAAATCTTATGTGAAATAAATTGTGAATAACAACAGCGCTTTAAAAATTCATATAGTATTGAAAAATTCAAACCGATAATATCGGATATCTCAAAAATACTTGACGTCACAAGAAATCTTATTTGAAATAAATTGCGTTTTTTAAAGTGACCTACATATTTTGTATACCTATAAGATTTTTATCTATGTATTACGGTTTACACTACACAAAGTTATACCTAAATAATTCTTTACGGATAAAGTGGCTATTCTCAGAGAATTCAAAGTACACATTTTATTTGTCATGTAATTATCTTAAGTTTACGGTAGGTATTGTAATCAAAATCAAGCTAAAATAAAAAATCAACGAAAATGTTTTATATAAATGTAGTTTGGACTAATGAACCCAACAAGCGAGAGCTGTCATCCCAGCTCCATCCTGAACCCAGGGATGCGAACCTGCTTTCACAGGAACCGAAGTGCATACGCCACTTGCGCGCATCAACCCCAGAGGAGACGACTACCGAAGACCCCGTGGGGGTGACAATGTCTAGCCACTGTCTACCAGCTCTTCAGGTTGGTACCGCAGGATTTAAAGCGTCTCACAACCCCGCCTGGGCTTTGCCGGACGTACCCATCACCCATGGGTGTCGAGTCTAACCCAATCAGAACACCTCAGATATTAGGCCCGGCGTACTTCTGGTAACGTCAGAAGTACCACGAGTGCTAGAGGCCCGCAGCGACCGCACCACAACAGCTGAAGAGTTCGGGACTAGGGAATTTTCTGGAAAATATTTGGAAGATACTGAAATTAAATACAAAGTCTGGTAGTTATCCAACATTTCATTTTTTGAGTACTGTTTTTCACAGATTACACACGGAGTTTTTTTTCTAAAAATGACTTTGTTCAGGAGCCTCAAAACATGTGTTTTCAGTGAAATCCGGATATGGAGATTTTGGATGTGAGGCAGTATTTTTAACACTTAAATGATTTCAGTCCAATTATATAATATATATGTTCAATAACAGCCCGCCTTAAAGCAATATGTGTATGTAACAATATATAAAAAGTGTATATTATAATCATTTTATATGTTTATATTATTGTATATATATGTAATAATGTTATGTGAATGTATTACATAATTTAATAATGTAGGAGCTGTGAGAATAATAAGTTAAAAGCTGCTAACAACGAGGTAACAATGAGGTAACCTTGAGGCAATAATGACTAAGAAAATTTAAAAATGCTACTAGTCATTATTGGATTAACAATAATGTTATCTTTGGACAGTTTATAAAATAGCCAATCAACAACCAGAAAAATACCTTAGTTAAATGAAGGAATTCTATTGGACTAGGATTAGCCAATCAGAAACTAAAATGAAGCAAAATTTACAAATTCAGAAGTCGGTTGTTGTAGACAGTGTTCCTAACCGGACGCGAGATTCGTCCTCGAGAAATTTAATACGTATTCAATGGGAGACGAAAAATAGTTTACGTGTTAAAAAGTGCAAGTAATTAATAAAAAAATCTCACAGCGCTCTCTCTATATCAGTGAAGTGTTATTTAAATCGTGTCAAGCATTAATAAATGGAGTGAAGTAAAATTATAATCTGTATAAGCCTACATTCTTCAGCCGCACCACTCCCTGCTAAGACATTCATGTCTCTAAAAATAAATACTGACGCAGCTGAGGCAAACATAAATATATAATATTTAAAGAAAGAGTCAGAATTACAAACTTAATATTTTTTAAACATTTGGGGCAAAGGCCACCGGAAAGTACATTTGGGACGAGGTCTACCGGAAAATTTTTACCATACGTGCGGTTGTAACTACTTCAAGTTCGGCTCCCCAACAGTCGAAATATAATACTCCTGCTCCTCCTAAAAAATTAAACCTACTTTAGATGGAATGCAAGATTTCCTCAACCTGCTTGGTGCGTGTGCTAGAGAAGTAAAAACTGCTTGCCAAATGATACAATAGAAGTAACAGTGAATGAAGAAAGCGAAAAACGGAAGAATAGAGGAGGCTGGAGGACCTTAATTGGGCAGAAAGCTAGGTTTAAATGTAAATCATTGTTTACGTCAGACGGTGTATCATTGAATACGTGCAAATTCTATTCATTCTGTTCATTTTAAAGCGCACTTGTATAGTTAGAACCATGTTATGTAAACATTTACTATTGTGACATGCACGGAGAGAAGTATTTCGGCTCATTTTAAAATTCCGATACAGTTGTTTATGAAACACTGACAATATTGCGTTTTATTAGTAAACAGTTTGCGGAGAGCGTGCAGATCGATTGTGGGAAAATTGAATTGGGCTGACGCATTTCAGTCTAGACGCCTGCCCCGGAAACAACGGCGCCTTGTTCCGTGTTAACAATGGGGCTCTTCAAAATTCTTTCGTCGCGATTCTATCTCGAGTTTATTATCAACAGGAAGTAGGTACTTGCATTGTTTTTTCATCCTCCCTTCTCCTCCCTGACCATTTATTTTTCTTGTGTTTTAACGTTTTCCCTTTTATGTCTATTTTTAACCCTTTACTTTTTCTCTGGTTACACTTTCGCCTTTTGTGTTTTCTAAATCCGGATGCCGCTTTGGCTATTTTTAGCGCTAAGATCTCTCTTATAAGAGGGAGATGTTTAAGGAAGAGAATATATGCGCTGTCGAGTGCATGAAATTGTGCCGATATAATGCGCAGTGGTTTCTATTGGTAAGGAAATACTAAACCTCCTCCGTCATACCCCTTACCTAGTTCTAGCACTGCAGTTAATACTTACCTTACTTCCCCTTTTCCTTAGGTCTTGAGTCTGAAACTGACTATATTTGAGTGCCAAACATTTGACATGAAACCAATACGAGACGGACTCTCCAAAGACTGCTGTGGACTGTCATTGCGAAGCATGCGTTCTAGCCACGCAGCTGAAATATTACCTACTCCTCCCCTTTCGCCGTTCACCTAGCCCATATCTTTGTTCATAAGCTAATGTGTGAGTGTTAGAATTGAATTCAAACCAATAAGAGATTGCCTTAGTCGGTGCTAGTGTGGAACACAGCTAATAAGAAGTTTCTACCAACATTAAATAAACAAAAACCTATAGCAAACAAATAAACATCGGCACGTTTCCGTGCACTTGAATATGAAATTAAAAACGCAAAACATTAGATAGAAGGTGTTTTCTTCTTTTAAATTCTTTGCTCACTGCTAACAATTCTGTTTTGGAGGAGCTATAATATTTTTCTTTGCCTTTTCTTCCACTGTCGTTTTCTGAAATAAACCCCTAGATTAAAAAACAACATTTTTAGAGAGTAATCCTTATATGTTTTTCTATAAACAGAAAGGGTAATTTTGAAAATTCTCTTTTAAATATTTGTTTGCCTACTATCGTTTCTTTTTATAGCTCTTCTACATACTAGTTTTTATAAAAGCTTATTTTTTTATCTGCTTATATGTAATCTAGATAAACGTTTAGAGAAATCGTTTCAGTACACATTTTGTTATAGAAACAAGGGAACAACAGGAGGCTGAGGCCAGTTAAATCTTTAAAGGGGGCGCTGTGTGCAGTCTTTGAAAGTCTGTACCGTTTACATGACGTTGGAAGAATTCAATAAAATAACGACAACGTAGCGCTTCAAAAATGTAAAATGGTAAAAGAATTCAACAAGAACAGTGAATATCGCATTGTATATTCCCACAAAAAATATGAGACATACATTATATGATTTAAAGAGATATTTGTTGTAGTCTTACACTTGTTTCTTACTGGTTATACGCAATTATGTAAAATTCAATCAGAATTAAGAGCCCTCCACAGGCTATTCGCAGAACATTCTGACAGACATGGGGCTATAAACACCTTCTAATTTCATTTCATAAGTTTCTAAAGTATTAAGAAGGGTTTACAAAGCCTATGTGTTTCCCTCCGTGGTCTAGGGGTACAAGCCACTAGTTCCCGAGGTTACGGGTTCAAACCCGGCGGAAGGCGATGGATTTTTTCGGGAGTAAAATTCCTTAGCATGGCTTCCTTCGGAAGAAAGGTAAAGCCGGTGGTCATGTGTCGTACATTTAGGGCATGCAAAAGAACCTCAAGCCTGATAAAGAGCTGAGCAAAACTTCCGGTCCTTTCCACCCAATATAAAATGGGACATTAAGAACCATAGTAGTTAAAGGGCCTCCATAAATAAAGCTCATTTTTTCTGTTCATGTGTTTATCGTGATGTCATGGAAACAGTATGGAATTTTAAGGCCAGCGTATAGCGTCCAGTTCTTAAACATTTGACCATCGCTCTTCTCTTTGTATCTATAAAATGTATAATATGTCTAACTAGCTAATTATGCAATTGTTTATTTGAATTTATTGTATAGATAGAAAAATGAGTTTTAATAGAGTTTTTATACACACTAATAAAGCTAGAGGGTAGAGAAAGTCATGTGAATGTATCACATCAGGGTTTGTTGTATTACTTAGTAATCTTTTTGTACACTGTACTACAATTTTGTTAACATATTGATATTTACATTGTCATGAGGTTGAATCATAATGTTATGAATAAAATGGTGCATTATATTATTCCACTCTGCTGTTTTTAGGTGCATTGCACAAAACAGTATAGTTGAGAGGTAGAATATTTCCAAATTTTAAGTGGCTCCATGCTATATCAATGTTTATGATGTAAATGTTTTGCATGAGTATTAGAGGATTTAATCTGTTATTAGGAATAACCGGAGCGGGGCTGTACGAGGTTAAAACTATAAGGGGAAAAGGGAAGAATTAACCATAAAAAATATCAGATGCGACACGCCCACATGACTTTCTCTATCCTCTATCGTTTATTACTGGCATACAGAGTAACCTTACCAAATCTTATTTTTCTATCTACTTTATTTTAATCCAAATACACTTTACAAAGATAGCTACGTAACACATTTCGTTATATAGGGTAGTTAAATTATATTCGAACCCACTCGCGGCCTTTCTCTACTGCGCGAGACAGGCGGCAGTCGCCGGAAAAATTACGCCGACAGAGGCGGATTAAAATACTTACCTTCTTATAGATGCTGGAAATGTTGACCTTCTGCTCTCAAACAGCATATCTCGTGTAAATATTCTCGCCTCACTCTCCGAAGCTCAGCAGCAGGAATTCTTGTGATGAAACGCCTCATTATGATCAGAAAATTGGAGTGTTTGGCGCGATAAGTGCTAGAAGAATAAGGCCCATATTCTTTGATGAAACAATAAATGCAGAGCGATATCAAAGGTTAATTCTGAGGCCATTTTGCAATCGCTTGACAGAAGAAGGGAAATCGTGTGGTTGGTTCTAGCAAGATTCTGCAACAGCACATACGGCTGCCGAATCATTTACATGCAATAAGAGAGGCGTTTGATGACAGAATAATTAGTGTAGTGTTGATCTGTGGCCCCCTCGTTCTCCTGACCTAAGGAGTTGTGATTTTTATTTATGGGGTTTTGTAAAAGACAAAATGTATTGTTCCAATCCTCGCACACTACAGGAACTTAGAGAAAACATTGTGCAAGAAATCACATACGCGCGTATCTTTTTCTGAAAATGCTTTTTTTTTCAGGGATTCTCAAGGTATGTATTTCCGGTGCAATCTCGGTATGGAATTTTTGGGTAGAATGCAATACCTTCTCTACCTACTAGATACGCGATTGGTAAAGTAATTACTCGAACATTTCGACCGGTAATGGTTTCTCCGCCAAAGGGTACTTACAGGCAGCATTTCCAGAACTTGGAAGGCTGTCGTGGGGAGGTTCAAGAAGTCATATTTGCATGAATATCAAGGAATTTTTCATCCTTTATTAAGAATAGCCAGGGCTGTGCGAATTTACAGTTAAGAGGGGTATTGCTTGTTTGTAGTTTATTGTATAAATTCCAAGTTACAATTTACAAATATTGTTACATTTATTATCTATTTTATTATGTTCATGTCTGGTGCCTTGCTTTATGTTGCCAGTGCAGCTCCCTGGCCATCAACACTCATGTGAAACCTTTACTTCTCTTTGCTAACGCTTCATCACAATTTATTTCGTTTTATCTTACCTCCCCTGCATCTCCCCCTCTCTTGTTCTCTTTGACTTTTGTTATCCATTTTTCTTTAATTTTCATTTAAAAAATTCTCTACTTTCCTATTTCTTTCTTCCTGCTTGCTTGTTAGCATTTTCAGTGGGATTAAATTACACTCATATACTTCAATTATCTCTCTCCATTTTTTAAAATCTTCACATTCTGTTACATAATATTTATACCCTTCTCACCATCACAAAATTCACATACCACTTTTTCATCATCTTTTAAGCCCTTAGAATATCGTTAACCTTCTCCTCCAAGCTAACCGTTCATTTTCTCTTTTACTATACTGCCCTATGTACGAGTATGTTTCTCTTCCCCATTCTTTTTTACTCTCTACTACATATAGTAAGTAGGGGAAGTATTGCATTCCACAAAAAAATTCGTTAACGAGATTTCACCGGAAATACATGTTTTGGGGCCTACTAAATCCAAAAAAAGCATTTTTAGAAAAAAATGTGTGTTCTGTGCCTGTGAACAGCATAACTCAAAAACGAAAATTCGGATAAATACCAAACTTGGTATTTAGGTTCAGTATATTTCAAAGATACTACACGAAGATTTTAAATAAAATCCCCCCACCTCAGGCTACCCTTTACATTCAACATTTTCAGAAAATTTTGATTTTCTCAAAAATGGCTCAAACGTTTTTTTATTAAAATACCATATACTTACGATATTTTAAAGACAAAAAACTGGGTATATATTGAATTTTCTGGGAAGCCCCCAAAAGTCCTGTTCATTTTGAATGGCCTTTTCATAACCGGTAGACGTGTATATGGAGTGAACCATTTCCGAGATATTCCTTGTTATTTGTTTAAATTTTCCAATACTTTTACTTTTTCTCAAATTGGGAGTTGCAATTTCTGCAAATGTTTATTCCCATTAACATCAACTAGATGGAGAATAAGGTTTGTAAAAATAGTTTGTACAAGAGCAGAGAAAATCATGTGAGTGTAATACATCCGATTTTTTTTTAATTTCTGTAAGATTTCAAAGATTTATTGTTATCTACACTTCCCCATATCTCCTGCCTTTCAGTATCTTCCACCCTTTCCCTCACATGGATCCAAAAACCTGGCGGGTAGCGGGTAGAAACACCAATGGTTAGCTCTACTTCAGGGATTTGTGACCCACGCAAGCAACAGGTCTCTCTAGCCTGGAGAGTAGTACCTGGTGAGGACCCCTTGCATGGGGTAACGTGCATCTGCTGCCTTGTAGGAGTCGCTGGTACGACAAAGAATAGAAGGTGCCGACACTTTGATTACAAAGTCGGCGGGATAGACAGAAACTAGAGAGCAGGCCATGAAAGGAGCTCGCATATCAATATACTTAAGAGATATAACCTGAAAAATAAATATCTTAGTATGGAAGGGAAAGTTAAAATATGCAGGGTGGACTATTTAAGTTGAGACTGTAAAATAATTATAGAAGTTGTAGAAATATTTGTAGTTGTAGTTGTAGAAATAATTGTCTTTAATAAAAGTTGCTTGATACAGTGATATCACGCCATGCATGTCCCTGTGAATATCACTCAGTTTATGCCCTTTGGCCCACAAATACCGAACCACACCTCTCTGCTCTTCACACGTGGACGACAGTAACATGCGCGCCATCTTTGTTGTTGCGTAGTTCACGCTTCTCTCGCTAGAGCTGCACATGAAACAAAAAATACTCTGTGGAGTGAAAACTTCAAGCTATATCTGTGTGAAATTGCAACATTCCAGCTGCAATATTCATTCATTATCTGCTTACCCTCCTCTTATGTAGGTCTTACACCACCCAGGACTTACAGGCGAGTGCCTGGGGTCAGAGGCCCGTCGAAGAGCAGACGCTCGTGGATCAGACAGAACATCCAGGATGGGTGATCAGCCCGATGCCTGGTATGGGATGAAGGAAGTAAATGAAACGAAATGTGGGTGAAATGGATGAAGGGAAAGGTGATGATGGAGCAGTTGGTGGAGGAAACAGGACAACCCGGAGAAAACCCGCCCAGACGCCGCTTCGTCCACCACAAATTCCACATGCAGGTCCCTGGGATTGAACCCCGGCCGTCTCGGTGGGAGGCGAGCGGTCTAACCACTCGACCACGGCGCAGCTGCAAAAAGTTTGTTGTGCGTTACTTTTCGATCCGCCCTCGCATAACGCATAGACATCTCAACCGTGATCCACCTCCTGTGTGCGACCTTTGTAGATCCAACCTCACACTTCATCATCTCGTCACAGCCTGCCGTCGCTATGTACAACACAGAGAAAGATGTGACATCCCCAACAGCCTACCAAACGCCCTAATTTTTTCTTTCTTTCACTGTTTAACCTGCACTTATGTAGTACTTACACCCCCCAGGACTTACAGGCGGGTGCCTGGGGGTCAGAGGTCCGTCGAGGAGGAGCAGACTCTCATGGAACAGGCAGAATAACGAGGATGGGTGATCACCCCGATGCCTGGTATGGGATGAAGGAAGTGGATGAAACGAAATGAAGGTGAAAGGGAAGGTGATGATGGAGCAGTTGGTGGAATGAATGTCGGGGGAACCCGCCCAGACGCCGCTTTGTCTACCACAAATCTCACATGCGGGTCCCTGGTATTGAACCCGGGCCGCCTCGGTGAGAGACGAGCGGTCTAACCACTCGGCCACTTCAAACTTTATGGAAACAAGTTTTATAATAATGTATAATACACCTATCTAGAAAATTTAATGTTGCATGTGCTATTATTGTTTAAAATATTATATTTTCACTGTAATCACAGTCTGTATACTAATGTAGTCGCGATATGACTTTAAAGTTGAAGCGACAATAAAGAACATATATAATAATAAATCGTCATTCTTCGAGTTTAAAAAGCCACGCGTGCAAATGTTCCATAAACGCGAAACCTATTCATGGATTAGCTCAGAGTTATGACGAATACCAACATTACAAATTCCCTTTACCAGTGCTGTTATGTATGTTTTCATGCTTAAGTAACCGTGTATGTTCAATTTTGTGAGTCACTGCACGAAGAGACACGTAAGAGAGGGAAGTAAAGTAATTATTGTTTGTCTCTCTTTCCGTTGCTAAGAAGGAAGCAGGCCTTGCATGATTTTATCTCCTGAGACATTCTCGATGTCGCCTTTGCCTCCTTCATCTCTCATTAGGCAGATACTAAAGCTTTAATGAACACGCTGTAAGAACGTTTATTATAGCAGGCCATGGTTCACTACCTGACTAACGAGGTCGACCATGCAAATTACTTTATGGTAGGCCGTGTTTTCAAGATGTTCTGCTCTTATCGACTAAACCATTTTACTCTCGCCCTTCTGCTGGCTATTACATGCACCTTGCTCCCCATTCCCCTTGGGTAAATAACAAAGCCTCGAATTTCCCCTTAATTGCTGGATGCACTAAAACTTTCTGCCCCAAGAAGTCGTTGGAAGTAATTGTGGTATCCGTCAACTTCTTAGAATTATCAGTTCGGAAAAACGAGGGATTTTGTGCCTTAATATTGTTACACGCTAGGCCCAGGAAAACAGAATATTAGATTTCAGAATATTAAGAGTTAAAACACGCACTTATTGCCCTGAGGTTAAATATCTCCACCAGAATTTGGGCATCGCCTATATTCCACAGCGTTTTACTTTCTCTACTACGTATAGTAGGTCGGGGAAGTATTGCATTTCATCCAAAAATTCCATACCAAGTTACCATAGGAAGTACATGTTTTGAGGCCACCGGAATCCAAAAAAGCCCTAGAAAAATGTCCGTGTTTGTGAATAGTACAACTCAAAAACGACAGTCGGATAAATACCAAACTTGGTATTTAAATTCAGCATCTTTCAAAGATGCGACTGGAAGATTTTCAAGTAAACACCCCCCAAAACCAGACTACATTTTACATGGAACATTTTTCGAAAATTTTGATTTCCTCAAAATGGCTCTATCGATTTTAATTAAAATATCATATGTCTAAGATATTTTCATGAAATATAAAGTGTATGTCTTGAATTTTATGGGAATGTTCCCAAAAGTCCTCTGCTTTCTTTACATAACTAGTGAAACGTAAGAGATAGACCAAACTTTACTCCTCAAAAAATGTAGATCTCGTTATAACACACAATATATTTCATACACATTTTTTGTGGAGTGAACCATTTCCGAGATATTCCTTGTTATTTTTTTGAAGTTTCCAATACTTATAAGTTTTCTCAAATGGGAATTCGTTATTCGTTTTTTCATGTCCTGGACATACAAAGACAGTGGAATGCGCCACATAGCAACCAGCGCTTAATTCCCCTTGCACCTACAAGAAAATTAGCAATAACATTTCTGCAAATGTTTATCTCGATTAACGTGAAGTAGGTGGAGAATAAGCTTTTTTAAAAATAGTTTGTAGTAGAGTAGAGAAAGTCATGTGAGTGAATCACATCAGTTTTTTAAAATTATGGATGTTCTTTAACTACTATAGCACTTATATATTGGGCGGGAAAGACCGAAAGATTTTCACAGAGTCCTCTGTATCAGGCTTCAGGTTCTTTTACGGTCACCGGCTTTACTTCCCTACCGGAAAAAAAAATACATTGCCCTCCGCCGAGTCTGAGCCTGCGACCTCGGGAACTAGAGGCTAGCATGGTACCCCTATACCAAGCTAGTAGAGAAGGTAATTTGTATGCAGCACATAAGATTGTTTTAAGTTTGCGCCATTCGCGATGTCATGGGTCTGGTACGGAATTTCAGTGCCAATATGCAAATATCGCACTATTGCTTCGGTATGCTGTATCGCTCTTGTATATGCAACAATATAATGAAGACTTTTATGTATATTTTTATCTTCATTGATATAAAACGGAAGAAAAAATCTTTCGTAGGTGTAGTTTCTATAGGATATATAAGAATAAACGATAGTGGCTAGAGAAGGTCATGTAAATGTAATACATCAAAAACCTTTTTTCACCAAACACTTACGAGCAGAAAAGGGATTACGAATTTGCATAGTCAGGGCCACATATAAATGCATGCTTTTTATTAAGGCAGTGTTTTTAACACTTAAATGATTTCAGTCTAATTATATAACATGTAAATTCAATAACAGCCCGCCTTAAAGCAATATATGTATGTAGCAATTTGTAAAATTATGTAACAGTCAATGCATATGCTTATATTATTGTATCCATGTGTAATAATGTTATGTGAATATATTACGTAACTTAATATTGTAGGAGCTGTGAGAATAATAAGTTAAAAGCTGCTAACAATGAGGTAACAATGAAGTAACTTTAAGTCAATAATGAGTAAGAAAGTTTAACAGTATTACTTGTAATTCTTGGAGTAACAATAATGTAATTTTAGTGACAGTTTATAAAATAGCCCATCAACAACCAGAAAAAGCTTTAGTTAAATGAAGGTATTCTATTGGAGTAGTATTAGCCAATCAGAAACTGAAATATAGTAAAATTTACAAATTTAGAAGTTAAGTTCCCTGCAGACAGCGTTACTAACAGCGTAAGTTTCCTCAAGAAATATAATATGTATCCGTGCGAGACGAAAAATAGTTTTACGTGTTAAAAAAATACAAGTAATTAATAAAAGAATCTCACAGCTCTCTATCAGTGAAGTGTTATTTAAATCGTGTCAAGTATTAATAAAAGGAGTGAAGTAAAATTATAATCTGTGTAAACTTACATTCTTGTCGCATCACAACCCTGCTAAGAGAAACGTGCCTCTAACAATAATACTGACGCAGCCGAGGCAAACATAAATATATAATACTTAAAGAAACATTTTAATTACAAAGTTAATATTTTCTTTAAATTTGGGGCAAAGGCCGCCTGTAAGTACATTTGGGACGAAGGCTACCAGAAACTGCTTACTATACGTGTGGTTGCAACTACTATAAGTTCAGCTCTCCAACAGTTGAAATATGATACAACAATACAACTTTTTAAAATTGGCTTCCATATGTGGTGCTAATAAATAACGTAGCAGCAACAAACATTTCTTATTATTTATATTTTAAAGCAATCCATTATACTGCTTCCGCAATTAGGTGGTTTCATCTATCACGATTTCCTTCCATTCAGTTTGACTACTACTTTCCGAAGAACACGAGAGGGCTGCTTGATCAAAGGGTCGTTCATAGCTCTCTCTAGGAAGCTCCATCAGTGGGACGCATCTTCCAGCCTAGAACTTTTAGGGACTTCCGCGCACTTCTACGGCATCTATCTGCGACCTGTAGCCTCCTGTTGTTCATTCACTTCATCCCTTCCTCCTGGAGGGTGGTAGTCAATAGACATATATATGCAGTGCGCGAAGTGTCCCCCTCTATTCCCCGTAAGGGGGAGTTTGACCCCTTCAGCTGCCTTGTTGCGGGCGCTGCGGACAAGAGCATACGTGGTGCTTCTGATGTTACTAGAAGTACATCAAGCCAAATGTCCGAGCCCCACCTGTAGGGCTGTGGTTTGGATTGGTTGGACTCGGCGAGACAGTGGTTTCTGATACCCATGGGAGATTGAGTACGTCTAGGCGGTTCTCCGTCCAGACGGGGTTATGAGACGCCTCAAGGTCCTGGAAAGCTGGCGTATCCGCTTCCACCCTGTAATGGGGTCTGGATTAAGCAACCCGATGCCGGCCCATAGAAAAGCTCTCGGGGGTGGGAGTGTCATCCCTTGATGCCCGCTTCCCTGGGTCACGTGGGGCCACCGTACCCTTGTGTCTTATGTCCCCCTCTATTGTATAACCTATATCGGTGATCATCTGTAATAGGGATGTTTCAAAGAATAATTTCCTAGTAACGGTTACCGTTAAAGTCGTAGTTACAGTGCGTTAACGTTTACATGTCACGGTCATGAGAAACTATTAAGTTATTTGTTTTCATAGTTATCACGTTAGCAGTTATATTAGATTAATGGTTACCAGTAACGTTTAGCTATAACACTGTTTCAAAATGAACGATGTCGATACAAGCTCACTTTGTTGTTTAATGCAATCTGAAAGGAAGATCTAGCTTTGTTTACTGCGGTGGTTTATAATCACAAAATGAAGTCTCACTTATGTACTTCTATATTCTTACAATACACACACTCACACACAGCAAGACACATTCCTCCGTGTTACCTTCTCCCTATTGACTAAACTATCCGCGCCGTAAGTGCGCCTCTTTTAGCACATGCAGGTTGGAACAGCCGTGAGTAAATGAAAAAATCTGATGTGTTACACTCATGTGACCTTTCTACTCTTGTACAAACACAAACGCTTTTTCTCCATATGTTTCATGTTAATCTCGATGTTAGTCATATTGCTAATTTTCTTGTAGGTACAAGGGGAATTGGTAGCCTTTAAGCGATAGTCAAATCTTTTAAGAGCTGGTTGCTATGTGGAATATTCTATTCTCTTTGTACGTCCAGGACATAAAAACAGTCTGATGTGTTACACTCACATGACTTTCTCTACTCTTGTACAAACTATTTTTCAAACGCTTATTCTCCATCTACTTCATGATAATCGGGATATACATTAGCAGAGTCTATCTTATTGCTGATTTTCTTGTAGATGTAAGGGGATAATATACTTACAAGGGCAATTTGGAAATACTGTAGCCTTTAAGCACATACATATCTCTTAATAGCTGGTTGCTGGGTACAGCACCATTCCCTTTCCCACAGATTAATACTCTTTGCATATCCAAGACAAAAAAATGAATAACGAATTCCCATTTGAGAAAATAAGTATTGAAAAATTTAAGAGAATAACAAGCAATATCTCGAAAACGGTTCACTCAACAAAAGAAATGTATATGACATAACTTGTGTATTTAAACGCGATCTACATTTTTAGTGTAGTAAAATTTTGTCTATCTCTTATGATTTACCAGTTATGCAAAAGTCGTTCACAATGAAGAATACTTTTGAATACATTTGAAGTGGTTTAGTGCTTACGTAATATGTTTTTACGTAAATTATTAGGACTTGAAGATCTTATATTGTGCTGCTTTTGTTTTGTTTGGTTACATAAATTTTAACTGCCCCACGTTGGGCGCCAATTTGAAATGGTATTATTTATAATGTTATTTAATTTGTTAGCCCCACGTTTGGGAGCCAATTTGAAGTGGTTTACTTGTTAATGTTTGTTTATGTGAGTTTACTTCACGTGATGAAGCCATTTTGTGATGTGATTCTTTGTTAGGTTTGTAGCTCCATCTGTTGTTAGCAATTTGCGGTAGTATTAGTGTTTGTTTGAAAGAAAGCGACTGTTATTTTATTTATTTTTTGTTTAATGTCCTCCGGCTAGCTATGATCTTTTTGGTCGAGCACATCTCTTTATACAGGTTGTGTAAACGGAAAGGAGTCTTTTATCCAAAGATAACACTGATGAAATAATTTTGTTTTACACTTTTATTTCGAACACATTCACTATCACATTTACCTACACATTGATCTAGACACTCGCCAAACTGAAACTGTTATAACAACTTATTTACTGATCATTCTTAATTCGCGTACTTCAACTTTTTGTATAATTAACTTTACAACACTTGAGAATTTTCCTAACTCTGCTACGCGTAACTTGCGAATCGATAGCCGACGTATACTTTACAAATATTTCTGACGGACTGAAGGCGACGTGTAGCATACAAATATTTTCGACGAACTGACGGGGTCTATCTCTAACCTAGCCCTTTTTATACTCCTACACCCCGATATGCCTAAAGATTATAACTGAGCTGCTATTGGCTAATAAAACGCGCCAACATTAGCGTCTATTTTTATATCCAAAGAAAATTATGAATACATATGCTCTAGGTATAATGTTCCAGCAAATTCTACAGAAAAACGCGCCAACATTACGTAACTTTCTCGTCTCCAATAATGATAAAAGCTCACCCCCTCGCTGCATTATTGCACGCTATTATTGTCAGTTTCAGTAAGGCAGTATAAACTTACTTCTCGACAATAATTACAATCAACAAACATCTTAAATCAATGTCACACAAAAATGCATATTCATAATATAATCATTCTTTACATTTAAGTAATTTGTAATACAAATTACTGCATCAATTCCCAGAAAATTCAAGATAGAAATTGTATTTGTTATGAAAACATCTTAAACATATGATATTTTAATCAAACTCGTTAGAGCCATTTTTGAGAAAATTAAAATTATCGAAAAATGTTCCATGTAAAGGGTAATCTGGGGTGGGGGGATTTTCTTAAAAACCTTCGTGTCGCATCTCTGGAAGATACTGAACCTAATACCAAGTTTGATTTTTATACGACTGTTCGTTTCTGAGTTATGCTGTTCACAGACACACAGATATACAGACGCACACACGGACATGTTTTCAAAAATGCTTTTTTTAGATTCAGAGGGTCTCAAAACATGTATTTCCGGTGAAATTTCGGTATTGAATTTTTGGGTGGAATACAATACTTCCCCTACTCACTATACGTAGTAGAGAAAGTAATGAATAACGAATTCCTATTTGAGAAAAAGTATTGGAAAGTTTAAGGGAATAACAAGCAATATCTTGAAAATGGTTCACTCAACAAAAAAATGTATATGACATAAATTGTGCACTTTAACCCGATCTACAATTTTTGTAGTAAACTTTTGTCTATCTCTTATGGTTTAACAGTTAAGGAAAAGTCGTTCACAATAAAGAATACTTTTAGGGACATTCCCAGAAAATTCGATATATACATTTCATTTTTAATGAAATTATCTTAAACTTACGACATTTTAATCTAAATCGTTAGTCGTTTTTTAGAAAATTAAAATTTTCGAAAAATGTTCCATGTAAAGGGTAATCTTGGGTGGGGGGATTTTCTTGAAAACCTTCGTGTCGCATCTCTGGAAGATACTGAAGCTAAATCCAAGTTTGTTGTTTATCCGACTGTTCGTTTTTAAGTTATGCTGTTCATAGACACACACACGGACATGTTTCCAAAAATGCTTTTTTTGGATTCAGGGGGTCTCAAAATATATATTTACGGTTAAATCTTTGTATCGAATTTTTGAGTGGAATACAATACTTCCCCTACTTGCTATACGTAGTAGAGAAAGTAAAAAGGTTAACCTTTATGCAAATCGAGGTCAGAAGGATGCAGTTGTGTTCAGCTTTGGATTTGATTCGGGAAATAGTGATTTAACCCAGTTGTATATCTGTTGGACTTTCATTGTTCTTTGCCGTGCAAGATTAAAGGCGTAAATATCAATTTTAGTAAATCCAAATGAGCGGAAATACACACCTTCACACGTGCTTTTCGAATTGAAAATTGGAGAAATATCGCTTTTGTTTAAGCAATCTTAGGTAGTAAACTCCCTGAAATTTTGAAACTCTGGATCTCGATTCACCATTGTTGAAACTTATGCACCGTTATTTGAGCTTATCGGCCCGTGCATCTTTTTCTGCTAAACAGCATTAATTGTTTATTCATGACCATCTACTCCGATGTATAGAAATCTTGTACACCGTAATCCTATGTGTATAACCATGTTAATGCTTTGCTGCCTGAATGCTCACTACCCTATCATCTGTGGCCTGTGACTTACATAAATTGGAAACAGTAAGCAACACGACATAATGTCGTGGTCTAGGGGTACTATGCTAGTCTCTAGGTCCCGAGGTCGCTGGTTAAAACCCGACGGAGGTCGATGGACCTTTTTGGGCGTAAAAATCCTTGGAATGACTCCCTTCGGAAGGGAAGTGAAGCCGGTGGTCCCGTGTCGTAGATTTACACAAGTGAAATAACCTCAAGCTTGATAAAAAGGCTCTGAGCAAAATTTCCGGGCTTTCACGCTCATTATAGAATGGGAGGCTAAGGACTGTAGCAGTTAAAGAGCGTCCATATATAAAACAAATTTAAATTCACACGCTGTAATAAACAAGGATGTACTCGGTGCCAGGGTGACGAGTTAAGATATAAGCGATAACCAATGCTGCACACATGCAATGATTGATGTCATCCAAATTCCACAACGGTCTCGTTACCTTAGTAACCTTAACGCGATAACTGTCTTTGGTAAATGTTATCTGGTAACTAGTTACTTTGTATTCGTTACTTCCGTAACCGTTTTTGAGTAACTAGTTACTTTGTATTCGTTACTATGGTAACCATTGTTAGATAGCTAGCCACATTGCATTCGTTACTTTCGTAACCGTTATTTGGTAGATAGTTACTTTTTATTCGTTACCTTGGTAACCGTTTTTGGATAAGTAGTACCTTTGTATTCGTTACTTCGGTAACCGTTATTTGGAAGATAGTTACTTTTTATTCGTTACTTTGGTAACCGTTATTGGTAGCTAGTTCCTTGGTATTCGTTAGTTTGGTAACCGTTATTGGGTAACTAGTTACTTTTATATTCGTTACTTTGGTAACCGTTATCAATAACTAGTTACTTTATATTCGTTACTTTGGTAACCGTTATTGGGTAACTAGTTACTTTGTATTTGTTACTTTAGTAACCGTTTTTGAGTAACTAGTTTCTTTGTATTCGTTACTTTGGTAACCGTTTTTGGGTAACTAGTTTCTTTGTATTCGTTACTTTGGTAACCGTTATTGGGTAACTAGTTACTTTATATTCGTTACTTTGGTAACCCTTATTGGGTAACTGGTTATTTTGTATTCGTTACTTTGGAAACCCCTATTGGGTAACTGGTTATTTTGTTTTCGTTACTTTGGTAACCCCTATTGGGTAACTGGTTATTTTGTATTCGTTACTTTGGTAACCCCTGTTGGGTAACCGGTTATTTTGTTTTCCTTACTTTGGTAACCCCTATTGGATAACTGGTTATTTTATTTTCGTTACTTTGGTAACCCCTATTGGGTAACTGGTTATTTTGTATTCGTTACTTTGGTAACCCCTATTGGGTAACTGGTTATTTTGTTTTCGTTACTTTGGTAGCCCTATTGGGTAACTGGTTTTATTTGGTATTCGATAGTTTGGTAATCGTTATTGGGTAGCTGTTTCCTTTGTATTCGTTACTTTGTAATCGTTACTTTGGTTACCCCTATTGGGTAGCTATTTCCTTTGTATTCGTTACTTTGGTAACCATTATTGGGAGCTATTTCCTTTGTATTCGTTACTTTGGTAACCCCTATTGGGTAACTGGTTATTTTGTTTTCTTTACTTTGGTAACCGTTATTGGGTAACTGGTTACATTGTAATCGTTACTTTGGTAACCGTTATTGGGTAGCTAGTTCCTTTGTATTCGTTATTTTGCTAACCGTTATTGGGTAACTATTTCCTTTGTATTGGTTACTTTGGTAGCTGGCATTTGTAATCGTTATTGGGTAACTGGTTACTTTGTAGTCGTTACTTTGGTAACCGTTACAGTGTATCGTTACGTTATTTCCTGCCCATCCCTGGTTCCAGGACGACCGGTCTTTACGGCCACTAATGCTAGATAGAAAATAGCATGCCGGATAATGCGATACTCGCCAACGCATCATCCGGCCACCAGAGCAAAGCACTTGAAAGGTCGAGTTGGAATTTTATTACAACCCACGATTCATTTAATTGCCGGCAACCCCACTTGGTAACTACAATAGGTTCCAGGCTATACTTGGTGGGGATGATATCAGCGGTTGAGAAACAGAAAATCTAGTATCGTTTAATTAATGCTCTTTGAGTACGGGACCATCCAATTAAAAGTGCTAATTTTACACAACCTTACGTGATAATTCATGTAAATCTGAGTCCGACTAACCTGCTTGACATACCGGAACGTGCACTCGATCTCTTCACGTGCATTATTTAATAAGCAGTTCTCAGTGACCACGATTCCACAGCCACCTGTACCGACAGCTTTACGCTTATCGATTCGCAAATGTTTTCACTTGCGACAAGGCGTGGCAGAACCTAGAGCCGCCTCCTACTGGGGCTAAGCTCGACTGCTGCTGCAATAAAATATGCAATGCTATTGCAAATTTATAGAGAGCGCTCGGCGCGGCGGAGGAGAAGGGGGTAACCGTTTTGTTTCGTACAAGAAGCAGGGCATGTTTAAACATTCGCTCTTAAGGCGAATAATTACTCGGCAAGTACCGAGTCAAATAAAAAATATTGAAGAAAATCCTGACGTGTTACATTTATATGACTTTCTCTACTCTCTATTTATTAGTGGGTATACAAACTAGTCATACTAAAGCCTATTTTTCTATCTACTTCATTTTAATCCAAACAAACCTTTACAGAAATAGCTACATTACACATTTCGTTATAGATACAAAGGGAACAGCGAAAATCAAATGAACTGGACGCTTTATGCTGACCTTAAAATTCCATTATGTTTCCATGCAATCGTTAGAAACAACTGAATGTTGACAGGACTTAAGAGAATAACAATTCGTAAATTTAATTACGGGTATCTTAGAAATTACTTAGGTCACAGAAAAAAATATTTAAAATATATTGTGTGTTTTAAAGAGGTCCACATTTTACTTTCCCTATTACGTATAGTAAAATGGGGAAGTATTGCATTCCACCCAAAAATTCCATATCTAAATTTCACCATGAATATAGGTTTTGAGGCCCCCTGAATAAAAAAACACTTTTAGAAAAATGTCCGTGTGTGTGTGTGTGTGTGTGTGTAAACAGCATAACCCAAAAACGAAAAGTAGGATAAGTACCAAACTGGGTATTTAGATTCAGTATCTTTAAAAGATGCGACAGGAAGATTTCAAGAAAATCTGCCCACCCCAGATTACATGGATCATTTTTCTAAAATTTTTATTTTTCAAAAATTGCTCTAACGATTTTGATTAAAATATCATATATTTAAGATATTTTTAGAACAAGTAAAATGTATATCTTGAATTTTCTGGAATGTCCCCAAAAGTCCTCTTCTTTCCGAATGGTTTTTGCATAACTGGTAAACCGTAATAGATTGCCAAAATTCTGCTACACAAAATGTGTAGAGTTCGTTAAAACTCACAATTTTTCATATACATTTTGTTATAAAGTGAAATATTTCCGAGATATTCCTTGTTATTTGTCTGAATTTTCCAATAATTAATACTTTTTATCAAATGGGGATTCGTTGTTCGTTTGTTTATGTCCTGGACATACAAAGAGAATGGAATGCTCCACATAGTAACCAGCTCTTAAAATATTTGACTATTGCTTAAAGTCTGCCATATTCCCCTTGCATCTACAAGAAAATTAGCAATAAAATAGTTTCTGTAAATGTTTCGATAAACATGAAGTAGATGCAGAATAACCTTTTGTAAAAATAGTTTGTACAAGAGTAGAGAAAGTCAAGTGAGTGTAACACATCAGATTTTTTCTATTCTAAGTTTTCGTCTGTTGCTTAACGTTTTCTAGTTATATAAGATTATACAAAGTTCCTTCCAAATGAGGAAGACTTCATAGACTATTCTCAGAAAATCCAATATATACATTTTATTTGTCACTTAGATAACTTATATAGATTACTTTAATCAAAATCGAAAAATGCTCCATGTAAACGTTAGTTTCGGGTGGGAGCATTTCATTAAAATCTTCATGTCGCATCTTTGGAAGGTGCCAAACCTAAATAATATGTTTGGTATTTATCCGACGCTTGGTTTTTGAGTTATGCTGTCCACAGATACACACACACATTTTTCTAAAAATGCTCCTTTGTATTCAGGAGTATCAAAACATGCATTTCCGGTGAAACAACGGTATGAAATGTTTGGGTGGAAAGCAATACCTACTCTACCTTGTGGTACAGAAAGTAATTACATATTGAGATTTCACCGGATATCTGAGATACCGCGAAATCATAAAAAAGCATTTTTAGAAAAAAGACCGTGAATGTATTTGTGTATCTGTAAACAGCATAACTAAAAAATTAAAAGTCTGTTAAATACCAAACTTGGTATTTAAGCTCAGCATTTACCAATAGTATGAAACGAAGATTTTCAAAAAATATCTATACTCAAAACTACCCTTCACAAGAAATGAATTTCATTACTTTTACTTTCTCTACTACGTAAAGTAACAGTCGGATAAACACCAAACTTGGTATTTAGGATCAGTATCTTCCAGAGATGCGACACGAAGGTTTTCAAGAAAATCCCCCACCCCAAATTACCCTTTACATGGAAAATTTGTCGAAAATTGTAATTTTCTTAAAAATGGCTCTAACGATTTTAAATAAAATACCATAAATTTAAGAACTTTTTATATATTGTATATGTCAAAATTTCTGGGAATGTCTCCAAAAGTATTCTTCATTGTGAACGACTTTTGCATAACTGGTAAACCATAAGAGATAGACAAAATTTTACTATACAAAAGATGTAGATCGCGTTAAAATACACAAGTTATGTCATATACATTTTTTTTGTTAAGTGAACCATTTTCCAGATATTGCTTGTTATTCCCTTAAATTTTTCAATACTTATTTTCTCAAATGGGAATTCGTTATTCATTTTTTTGTCTTGGATATGCAAAGAGTATTAATCTGTGGGAAAGGGAATGGTGCTGCACCTAGCAACCAGCTATTAAGAGATATGTATGGGCTTAAAGACTACTGTATTTGTATATTGCCCTTGTAAATATATATTCCCCTTACATCTACAAGAAAATTAGCAATAAGATAGAGTCTGGAAATGTTTATCTCGATTAACATGAAGTAGATGGAGAATAAGTGTTTGTAAAAATAGTTTGTACAAGACTAGAGAAAGTCATGTGAGTGTAACACATCAGATGTTTACTTTCTCTACTACGTATAGTAACTAGGGGAAGTATTGCATTCCACCCAAATATTCGATACCGAGATTTCACCGGAAATACATGTTTTGAGACCCCTGAATCCAAAAAAAGCATTTTTGGAAACATGTCCGTGTGTGTGTCTGTGTGTGTGTGTCTATGTGTCTGTGAACAGGCATAACTCAAAAACGAACAGTCGGATAAACACCAAACTTGGTATTTAGGTTTAGTATCTTCCAGAGATGCGACACGAAGGTTGTTAAGAAAATCCCCCCACCCCAGACTACCCTTTACATGGAAAATTTTTCGAACATTTTAATTTTCTCAAGAATGGCTCTACCGATTTTGATTAAAATATCATATGTTTAAGATATTGTCATGAGAAATTAAATGTATATCTCGAATTTTCTGGGAATGTCTCCAAAAGTATTCTTCATTGTGAATGACTTGCGCAACTGGTAAAACATAAGAGATAGACAAATTTTAATACACCAAAAATGTAGATCGCCATAAAATACACAATTTATGTCATGTACATTTTTGTTCTTGAGTGAACCTTTTCGAGGTATTGCTTGTTATTCCCTTAAATTTTCCAATACTTATACTTTTTCTCAAATTCGTTATTCATTGTTTTTTGTCCTGGACATGCAAAGAGAATGGAATGCGCCGCATAGCAACCAGCGTTAAAATATTTGACCATCGCTTAAAACCCTATCATATTCCCCTTGCATCTACAAGAAAATTACCAATAAGATTGACATCTCGATATCTCGATTAACTTGAAGCATATGGAGAATAGGCGTTTGTAAAAATAGGTTGTACAAGAGCAGAGAAAGTCATGTGACTGTCACACATCAGATTTTTTTGTCTTGGATATGCAAAGAGTTATAATCTGTGTCAAAGGGAATGGTGCTGCACCTAGCAACCATCTATTAAGAGATATGTATGTGCTTAAAGGCTACTGTTTTTCTATATTGCCCTTGTAAATATATTTTCCCCTTACATCTACAAGAAAAGTAGCAATAAGATAAGAGTCTGCAAATGTTTATCTCGATTAACATGAAGTATATGGAGAGTAAGCGTTTGTAAAAATAGTTTGTATAAGAGTAGAGAAAGTCATGTGAGTGTAGCACATCAGAATTTTTTTCTGAAGTGTTTATGAATTATTCTATAAATCATGACAATTATTTCAAGTGATTGTTTGCAATGATATCTTATGTAGTTGAGTCCGTAAAAATTATTTGGTTCAGTAGAAAAATAATACAATTTACTCTTAAAAATATGAATTCATTTACCTTTATCTCTGATACTACTTGCAATGCATAACCACACTTTTGCATGCTTGTTTTAGTATAATCAGCTATCTTTTGAACCTTAATTATTTAGTTGTGTTATATCAGTTCACTAGAAATTGAAAAAAAGTTATTTCTATAGCCAAAAAAGTAAAACTTTGGAAAATTTCCAATGTTGTTGCTTTCTTAATATCACTAATATGCATTATAAAATTATGATTGTGGTTCAGAAATTTTAAGTATGTATTGCATACATGTACTGAAAAGTTCAGGCCTCTAACTCTCATACTGTCTGAGAAAAAGGTACATAAGTATCCAAAAATGATGTTTTGAGTAAACTGAATTTAAAGTTTGAACATTAAAATTTTGATGTACTTCAGTACATTCCAGGGTTATAGTCATCTACACCTTTATTCCTGAATTCCTTCAGCTTTTCTGATTGCCTTCTCTTGGTCCTGGCCTCTTTTGTTAATTGCTGAGCTGCTCGCTGGGCATGATATAGTCGTTCGTTGTTGAAAGATACATAGATTTTATAAAAAGGGACATTGCATGACAGCTTTAAAGAAATACAGACTAGCATTTAAACTGTATGCAAATGTCTTAAAAACCTCTTAAACCCCAAAAGTATATATTTTCTGACACTGGAAATAGTGAAGAGTTTATTAGTGCCTAAAACAAAAAATGTGATTTTTCACCAATTCAGAGTACCTTGTACCCTTAAATAAACAGCCCTGGAGCGCAATGGCTGTTAGCGACCGAAAGCTGAGACCTTCGTCTTGTAGTGCTGTGAATGCCAGTCATACAGAACAATCCAATTGGGAGTTAGACTGGTACCACAGATGGTGTTGATTGTACCCAACGCGCATCGATAAAGTTTTGTGTTTTTGTAGACAAAACACCTACAGAAGCCTTAGAAATGGTGCAGCAAGCATATAGATACTATACTTTAGACAGAACACAAGTCTTTGAGTGGAACAAACGTTTCAAAGAGGGTTTATGAAGACCTTCAAGATTCTCCGCGCCCTGGAAGACCCGTTACAGCAAAAACGCAAGTCAATATCAACACAATTCACACAATTGTGCAAGAAGATCGTTGCGTAACAATTGCGAAGGTTGCAGAGATGATGAAGGGGCCACTGAAGAGAAAGATTGCCGAGAAACGACCAGATCATGCCAGGACAGCATGAATCTTGCACCAAGACAATGCGCCGGCTCATCGAGCGCGTGCAACTCAACATGTCATCGAAGAATTGGGTGTTGAGATCCTGCCTCATCCACAGTATCTTCCGGAGCTCGCACCTTGCCATTTTCACCTCTTTCCTAAAGTGAAAAATCTGATGTGTTACACTGACATAACTTTCTCTACTCTTGTACAAACTATTTTTACAAACGCCTATACTCCATCTACTTCATATTAATCGAGATATCGAGATGTTAATCTTATTGTTATTTTTCTTGTAGATGGAAGGGGAATTGATAGGCTTTAAGCGATAGTCAAATATTTTAAGAGCTGGTTGCTATGTAGAGTATTCCATTTTCTTTGCATTACCAGGACATAAAAAATTAATAACGAATTTGAGAAAAAGTATAAGTATTGTAAAATTTAAGGTAATAACAAGCAATATATCGAAAATGGTGCACTCAATAACAAAACTGTATATGACATAAGTTGTGTATTTTAACGCGATCTACATTTCTTATGTAGTCAAATTTTGTCTATCTCTTATGGTTTACCAGTTATGCGAAAGTCGTTCACAATGAAGAATACTTTAGGAGACATTCCCAGAAAATTCAAGATATACCTTTTATTTGTCATGAAAGTATCTTAAATATATTATATTTTAATCAAAATTGTTAGAGCTATTTCTGAGAAAATTAAAATTTTCAAAAATGTTCCATGTAAAGGGTAATGTGGGGTGAGGGGATTTTTTTGAAAACCTTCGTGTCGCATCTCTAATAGATACTGAACCTAAATACCAAGTTTGGTGTTTATCCGAATGTTCGTTTCTGAGTTATGCTGTTCTCAGACAGAACACATTTCCAAAAATGCTTTTTTTGGATTCAGGGGGTCTCAAAACATATATTTCCGGTGAAATCTCGGTATCGAATTTTTGGGTGGAATACAATACTCCCGCTACTTACTATACGTAGCAGAGAAAGTAAAAATTATGCTGGAAGGAAAAATGCGTATATACTATGTACACTAAAGTTCATATTATTCAATATACAGAAATGATTGTGTTTCAAAATAAGCATGAATTATTGTTACATTTTCCTGCAAAGTTTCACTACGATTGGCGAACGACTTTCAGAGAAAAAGGTACATAAACCATAGAAGGTACAGTTTTGAAGTAGAGACGTGGCAAGCATTTAAAAGGTGCACTGCCCTATTAAATAGCCATTCAAGGGCGTAAATAATAACGCAACCATGTAAGTCTATATATCATTCTATTAAAAAGGAATTGCACTATTTTTAATTTCTCTGCCACGTGCCTACATAGTAGGTGGAGATGGTATTGCATTCCACCCAAATATTTGATATCGAGATTTCACGGGAATACATGTTTTGAGACTCCGCGAGTCCAAAAAAAAGGCATTTTTAGAAAAAGGTCCGTACGTATGTATGTCTGTGAACAGAATAACTCAAAAACTAAGAGTCGGTTAAATAAAAAACTTAGTATTCAGGCCCGTTATCTTCCAAAGATGCGACACGAAGATTTTCAACAATATTCCCCACCCCAAACTAACCTTTACATGGAACATTTTTGGAAACCTTTTATTTTATAAAATATGCCTATGACGATTTTGATTAAAATACCATTTATGAAAGACATTTACATGACAAATAAAATGTATATCTTGAATTTTCTGGGAATATCCTATTAAGTGCTGTTCATTCGGAAGGAATTTTGTATAATCTTGTATAACTGGTAAACGTTAAGCGATAGATGAAAACGTACTACACAAAAAAGGTAGATCTCTTTAAAGCACACAATTTATTTAAAATAAGTTTTTTGCAGCATATACTGTTTCTTATATATCCGTTATTAAAGGTTCGAATTGTTCATTTCTTGGTTATTCTCTTAAAGTCCTTTCAACATTCAGTTGTTTCTCGCGATTGCATGGGAACAGTATGGAATTTTAAAGCAGAGTATAGCGCCCTGTTCTTAAACATTTGACAGTCCCTCTTCGCTTTGTATCTATAACAAAATGAGTGATGTAGCTATTTATGTAAAGATTTATTTGGATTAAAATGTAGTAGATATAAGAATAAGCTTTAGTAAGAATAATTTGTATATCCACTTATAAATAATAGGGTGATGTAATTGTATCACTTTAGATTTCTGTAGAAAATAAAAAAAAATGGATTTTTGAGGCTTACGTTGCCTATCTCTCCTAAACCAACCTTTCGTTTTTGAACTATGCTTTTCAGATACAGACACACAGACACACGCACACAACTTTTTATAAAAATTGTTTTTTGGATTAAAATGTGTATTATAGTGAATTCTTGATATAGAATTTTTGGTACAATATAATACTTCCTCTGCTTACTATAGGATAATCATGGGTCCCTGGTCACACAGGGGTGATTGGAAATGAAAATGCAGACAGCCTAGCCACAGTGGGAATACGGCTCAATTTCTTTGACCAGAACCTGTCTTGGAATTTTCAAATTGATGGTAAGGACAGCTCATTAGATGGATTCAAAGACAGCATATGGAATACTGGAAACATACTCAGGAATAAACACATGATACAACATCCATCTTAGAAGCATTACTGCAGCCCTTAAATTAAGTAGGAAGCAGATGAGCCTCATGATGGGTTTGATGGCTCTGGTCATGGGAATTTTAAAAACACCTGCAGATAATACGGCTTTCACAAGACCTAAGATGCAGGATGTGTGATGTAAAGGAAACGGTCTCGCATTTGATATTCCAGTGTGAAACACTGCAATCAGTTTGGAACTGTTGATCTAAATGGAATTGTATTTAATAAAAGCCTTAGAAATAGACTCCTGAAAATGATTACAGTTTAGGGAGGTGACGATTGGAAACACAGTGAGGAAACCGTACAATAAACCTAAGGTTTCAGTGCGGACAGGAAGGTGTATGTTCATCTCCCTGACAAATACCTTATCTAATCTATCTACTGTATATAAATATAAGGGAAAGTAATATACTTGTATGAGATTAATGTATGGAAGAAGTATACAAATAAACGACAGCGCTTACGGGGACAAGGTACTCTAAAAATATGGTCAAAAGTCACATTTATTGTTTTAGGCAGTAATAAAATTTCTGTTTTTTCTAGTTTCAGAAAATATATGCTTTTGGGGGGGCTAAGAGGTTTCTAATGCATTTAAATAACATTGTATGCTAGTCTGCATTCCTTTAAAGCTTTCTTGCAACACCTCTTTTAGGATACTTTTGTATCTTGCAACAACGAACGACTATATCATGCCCAGCGAGTAGTTCAGCAGTTAAGAAAAGAGGCCAGGACCAAGAGAAGCCAATCAGAAAAGCTGAAGCAATCCATGAATGAAGGTGCAGATGATTGTGACCCTGGAATGCACTGAAGTGTGTCAGAATTTTAACGTTCAAACTTTAAGTTCAGTTTTCTCAAAACAACATTTTAGGATACTTACGTACCTTTATCTCAGAATGTATTAGAGGTAGAGAGCTGATATTTTCAGTACAAAGGTCAACACATAGCTAACTTTTTGAACTACAATCATAATTTTATAATGTATATTAGTGATATTAAGAAAGCACCAACATTGCAATTTTCCACATTTTTACCTTTTTGACTTAGCAAACACCTTTCTTTTCAATTTCTAGTGTACTGATATACATAACTAAGTAATTGAGGTTCAGAAGTTGATTGATTATACTAAGATCAAGCACGCAAAAGCGTGATTCTTTATTGCAAGTAGTATCAGGGAAAAATGTACATGAATTCACATGTTTTAAGAGTAAATTTTATTATTTTTCTGCCGAACGAAATAATTTTTACGGAATCAACTACATAAGGTATGAATGGAAACAAACACTTGAAATAATTGTCATGATATATTGAAGAAGATAGTTTGTTTTGTTGTTGATTTACGTATAACTTATTAGCCTCACGCTTGGGACATCAATTTGAAGAAGATGTCTTTACGTTGTTTATTTATTTCTCTCCACGTATGGACGTCAATTTGAAGTAGTGTTACTGTTGTTGAAGTTTGCACCACGCTTTGGGCGTTAATTTGATGAAGATTGTTTGTTACGTAATATACTGTTGTGTATGTAAAGCCGATTTTAAGATGTATTTTTGTTGTTACACTCCAAGTTTAAAAAAAGAATATTAACTATTATTATTAAGCTGCTTCTATAGATAGCATTTATGTTTATGTTTGCCTCGGCTGCGTCAGTATTACTTTAGAGACACGTTTCTCTTAGTCAGGGCGTGGTACGACAAGAATGTAGGCCCATACATATTTTAAGTTTAAATTCACTTCTTTTTACTAATCCTTGACACAAATTAAATAGCACTTCACTGATATTAAGAGCTGTGAGATTCTTTTATTTAATACTTGCACTTTGTTAATAAGTATACTTAATTTTCGTTTCACACGAATACGTAATATTTCTCTAGAGAACACATCTTCCAACCGGTCACTATCAAGGTCTGCAGGCAACTGAACATATTTCAACCGTATAAACTTTTAACTTTCTATATTTCAAGTCTCTGATTGCCTAATCCTAGTCCAATAGAATACCTGCATTTTACTAAAGCTTTTTCTGGCTGTTGATTGGCTATTTTTAAACTGTCACAAAATTTACATTATCGTTGCTCTAATCATGACTAGTAACATTTAAACTCTCAAACTCATTCTTGCCTCAAGACTACCTCATTGTTACCTTATTTTTGGCAACTTTAAACGTATTATTCTCACAGCTCTTACATTATTAAATTACGTAATGCATTCGTATAACATTATTAAACACGTTTACAATAATATAAGTATTTGCAATGACTGTTACATACATTTCAAAAATTGTTACACACATATTGCTTCAAGGCGGGCTGTTATTGAAATTACAAATTATATAATTTAATTAAAATTATTTAAGTGTTAAAAATACTGCCTCAATATAGAATAATTCATAAACAATTCAGGAAAAACATTCATAACTACAAGAGCAGTGGGAATTTAACACAATTAAAGTGTAATTTTGTGTATTCAGACTACCTCTTCCCCTTAAAGAAAGCGATGTGTATATAACACATCAGGTTTCTAGATTACACTATTCACAAACTCATAAATCGATACACAAAACTGCGTGCGCATGATATCGATATCGAATTTATCAGTAGAATAAGGTACTTCTCGCTACCGCACAGAAAGCAATAATTCCCCTGATGTAGGTTAAGCATTGATGTTTAACATTGACGGTTTTTGTATTCATAGGGAAATCTGATGCGTCACGCTTTAGACTTGGTAAACGTAATATTGTAAGGAATTGGTTAACGTTACATCAGAACGGTCTCCAGGCAAGAAACTTACACGTTTATCGTTGGGAAACTGTGCACGAAAGTTGTAACTCATCAGCAAAGGCCTTTTATCTGTCAGATCTGCAAAATGGGGAAATAAAACGGCTACTTACATGCAGTCCTCCGTCACAGAAGTCGGTAAAAGAGAATTATGCAAATAAGATGAATTTCTTGCCTCTGAGGTTTGCTACAACAGAGTTACATAGTGGCTTCGGTTCGTTTCAGAACCTTCTCGGCATGGTACCAAGAATGTTTACCAGTCAGAGATCTATTTTTCTTGCAAGTACAAAAACCTGATTTAAGCGTTTAACATAAACAGTACAGAGATTTATTTGATGAAGTAGGTTGTTGCTTCACGTATAGAAAGCCAATTTGAAGTAGGAGTTGTATTGTAGTTCAACTGTTGGGGAGCGAACCGCATGTATGGTACCCGGTAGCCTTCGTCCCAAATTTAAAAATATTAACTTTCTAATTTGACTGTTTCTTTAAATATTATATATTTATGTTTGCCTCGGCTGCGTCAGTATTATTGTTAGAGACATGGATTTAGTTGCAAGGCGTGGTGCGGCCGAAGAATGTAAGCTTACACAGATTATAATTTTACTTCACTCCTTTTATTAATACTTGATACGATTTAAATAACACTTCACTGATAGAGAGCTGTGAGATTCTTTTATTAATTACTTGCACTTTTTAAGACGTAAACTATTTTTCGTCTCACACGAATACGTATTAAATTTCTCGAGAACGCCTCTTGCGTCCGGTTAGGAACACTGTCTACAATCAACGCGTCCAGTTATGAGCGCTGTATATAAGCAACTGACTTCTAAATTTGTAAATTTTGCTTCATTTTGGTTTCTGATTGGCTAATCCTAGTCCAATAGAATACCTTCATTTAAGTAAAGCTTTTTCTGTTTGTTGATTGGTTATTTTATAAACTGTCACTAAAATTACATTATTGCTTCCAAGAATCACAAGTAGTATTGTTAAACTTTCAAGTTCATTATTGCCTCAAGGTTACCTCATTGTTAGCAACTTTTTACGAATTTTTCTCACAGCTCCTACATTATTAAATTACGTAATACATCCACATAACATTATTACATATGTATACAGTAATGTAAACATATATAATGACTGTAATATACACTTTTTATATATTGTTACATACACATATTGCTTTAATGCGGACTGTTATTACATTTTTTATTATATAATTTCACTGAAATAATTTAAGTGTTAAAAATACTGCCTCATTGATAAGACGGAGTGTAGGTCTAAGGTTGTCCTTTTGAGTATGCTTCCATTAAAATGTATTCCACAACGAACTATAAGCATTAATTAAGAGGATATTAGTGAAAACAAAAGAAATCAGACACGTTGGCCCATAGCTCCGTAGGTGGAGCACTTACCAGCTGTGCTAAGGGTCCCGGGTTCGATTCCAGACTGAGGGAGTGGGAATTTTTCTGTAGTCAAAGTTATTCTCTATGCTCCTCAGAGTCTGGATGTGTGTGTACACAATCTAATGTATAAAAACAAAGACAACACAACAATTCCATGGGCCTTTATCGTACATGCTTGTCCTATCCCTATAATCTAAATGTGTGTATAAATCTAAATATATACTCACTATATACACTACGTGATCAAAAGTATCCGGACACCCAGCTGAAAATGACGTACAAGTGCGTTGCGCCCTCCAATGGTAATGCTGGAAGTCAATATGGTGTTGGCTCACCCTTAGTCTTGATGACAGGCATATTTTCATCGTTCCGAAACATCCCAAAGGTATTCTATAGGATTCAAGTCAGGACTCTGTACAGGCCAGACCATTACAGGGATTTTATTGTCGTGTAACCACTCCGCCAAAGCCCGTGCAGTATGAACAGGTGCTCGATTGTGTTGAAAGATGCAATCGCCATCCCCGAATTTCTCTTCAACAGTGGGAAGCAAGAAAGTGCTTAAAATATCAATGTTGGTCTGCGCTGTGATCGTGCCACGCAAAACAACAAGGGGTGCAAGCCCCCTCCAGGAAAAACACGACCACACCATAACACCACCACCTTCGAATTTCACTATTGGCATTTCACACGCTGGCAGATGACGTTCACCGAGCATTCGCCATACCCACACCCTGCCATCGGATCGCCACATTGTGTACCGTGATTCGTCACTCCACACAACCTTTTGCCAATGTTCAATCGTGTAATGTTGACGCTCCTTACACCAAGCGAGGCGTCGTTTGGCATTTTCCGGCGTGATGTATGACTTATGAGCAGCCGCTCGACCACGGAATCCAAGGTTTCTCACCTCACGCCTAACTATCATAGTACTTGGAGTGGATCCTGATGCAGTTTGTAATTCTTGTATGATGGTCTGGATAGATGTCTGCCTATTACGCTTTACAACTCTCTTCAAATGTCGGCGGTCCCTATCAGATAACAGACGAGGTCGGCTTGTACGCTTTTGTGCTGTACATGACGCTTCACGTTTCCACTTTACAATCACATCAGAAACAGTGGACCTAGGGATGTTTAGGGATGTGGAAATCTCGCATACAGACTTCTGACACAAGTGACACCCAATCATCTGACCACGTTCGAAGTCAGTGAGTTCCACGGAGCGTCCCATTCTGCTATTTCACGATGTCTAATGACTACTGAGGTCGCGGATAATGAGTACCGTACAGTAGGTAGCAGCAGAAAGCACCTAGGATGAAAAACGTATGTTTGTGGGTGTGTTCGGATACTTTTGATCACATAGTGTATATGCACTAGTCTGTACTATTATACATACTAACATAAAGAAGGAAGAAGAAGCAAAATAATAATATTAACAATAATAATAATAATAATAATAAGCATGATTACAATTCTATTACATATACACTGTTGTTTGTGAAAATTGCAACACCAAGAAGAAACGCATGAATTCAATGAAGTTAATACCACAGACTAGGTACATGAGTAACAAATGTTAAACTTTTCAAATCTATACATGACCTTTGAGCCCTAATATTCAGTATTTGGTGTGACCTCCACGCGCTGTAATTAGAGATGCTATACGCCATGGCATTGAATCAAAAAGGTTCTGAATAAGTTCCTGATGGATTTCCCTCCACGCAGTTTGTATTCGAGCCCACATATCCGTGACACTCGTTACTGAAGGACCGTGACGCACCAGGTGCCAACCAACCATATCCCAGACATGTTCTATGGGCGACATTTCAGGGGCGATCGTGCAGGCCAGGAAAGCAATCGTACCCGTCTCTTTTTGAAGAAGGCTTGTACATTCCTCGCAATATGTGGCCGGGCACTGTCCTGTTGGAATGTGGCCTGTGGAGATGCCTGAATCAGAGGGAGTACCTCAAGCTCTACAACCACCGTTAGGTAACGGTTGCTGTTCAAAGTGCCCTCAATTCGTAGGAGGCGAGATCGGTTGTTGTAACCAATGGCGCCCCAAACCATCACACCTGTGTTTGTCCACTATGCCGCTCAAAAATGGACCTTCAGTCTGCGCTCACGACGGTACCGTCGGACACGTATTCGACCATCACTGTAGGACACGTTGAAGCGGAATCGTCCGAAAGGACTACACTTTGCCATTCAGCACCCCAGGGACGGTGTTCACGTGTCCATTGCATTTGGAGGAGCTTGTGGTTTCTGGTCAATGGAAGCTGACGTAATGGCATGTATGCAACCAGTCCAACCTACAGCAGACGGCGACGAACAGTTGATGCAGACAAGTTCACACCTGTTGAAATGCTCCAGTGTCGAGCCAGCTGTACGGTCCGTTATGGCCATGCGGACAAGATGACGGTCATCCCGTGCTGTGGTCATGTTCCGTGGTCCAGTATCCGCTCTTCGTTGCGTACGAGCTTCATCTATCCACTGATTCCACAATGCATCACTGTCGTAGTATCATGCCCTGTACGAACCGAAATGTCACAATATGACAAACCCGCTTCCCAGAGACCGATCATTCTGCCCCGTTCTAACTCACTTACATGCTGATATGGCTCCCTTTGACGTCGACGAGGCATACTGGCACTCACTTTACTGTTTCCGCCTTGTTTGACAGCTCTGCACCGACTACACTGGGCGCAACACTAACCTCGTCGAACCGACACGAGAGGGCTCTGCTCGGCCTACGTGTACCCCATCTCTCTGAAACCCAATCACTTATTGCTTGCACACTCTTCTACACTTCCACCAAGTTTGGAGTTATTCGGGAAATTCTTTCTTGGTGTTGCAATTTTCACAAATGGCAGTGTATATACAGTGCTCCGACCTTTAAGATCTCGCTCTTATGCACCGTCCGCCCCCTCTACCGCTCTCTAGAGCAATTAACCTCCTTTGCCAAATCTTAACAAAAAAGACATTTTATGGCACTCCGTGTCTAAATTTACATCCAAGCAAGCCTCCATTTCCCTATTGGACTCCAGAAACTGTGGCGGTAAATAATGTTTTCTTAGTAATTCCATTTCCCTGCGCTCAGCCAGAACATGCATTCATGTTTCCCTTTCACCACAAAGAAGACACATTCTCACTCCGGTGTCATAAGTTAATTTGTTGCATTTCCAGTCGCCCAATATTAGTCACGCCAAACCACTTCTTTCTCTCGCGTACAGACATCTAAATAGCCTTACCTCCCCCAGCCCCCGCGCTATTTGACACTGTAAGTTAAGTGAAGTTTTAGCCACAAGTTTTCAAAAATTTTAATTTTCTCAAAAATGGCTGTAACGATTTTGATTAAAATATCATATTTTCAAGATATTTTCATGACAAATAAAATGTGCATCTCGAATTTTCTGGGAATGTCTCCGAAAGTATGGTAAACCATAAGAGAACACAAAATTTGACTACACAAAAAACGTATATCGCGTTAAAATACACAATTTATTTCATATACATTTTTTTTTTGAGTGAACCATTTTCGAGATATTGCTTGTTATTCCCTTAAATTTTTCAATACTTATATTCTCAAAAGGGAATTCCTTATTCATTTTTTGCCTTGGATATGCAAAGAGAATGGTGCTGCTCATAGCAACCAGCTATTAAGAGATATGTTTATACTTAAAGGCTACTGCATTTCTATATTGCCCTTGCAAATACAAAACAAGGGGAACATAGTACGCCTTAAGCGATAGTCAAATATTTTTAGAACTGGTCGCTATGTGTAAAATGTAATGCTCTTTGCATGTCAGAAGATCGTTTCTGCAAATGTTTATCTCGATTAATATGAAATAGATCGAGAATAAGAGTTTGTAAAAATAGTTTGTACAAGAGTAGAGAAAGTCATGTGAGTGTAACACATTAGATTTTTTATACCTCTGTATATGTATTGTTCGTGTAAAGCTTTATTTTCTAAGGATTCAATTACCATATTTTCTGTCGCTTTATGTGAGTGCTTCCTAATAGACTATAAAGATAATCTATAAACGTAACATTTAAAAAACTTTGAGAACGCACATTTTTGAACACCGAGTGCTATTTAGTGTGAACAGCATAACTCAAAGCAAATACCTAACCGAGTATTTATGTTCTCCAAAGAAACAATAGACGATTCTCAGAAAATCCCCTCACCTGAATTTACCAACTACATAAAAACTTTACCTTTAATTTCAAGAAATGTTTTTATTAAAATATTATAATTAAGTTATTATTCATAAGATATTTACCTGAGAAACAAAATGTATATCTTAAATTTTCTAAGAATAGCCCCTGAATTCCTATTTATTCTAAGTTAATTCTGCGTAGTTTCGTGTTAATGATAGACAACGACATTTCTTCCATTAGTTTGACACTGTTCTTGGAGTGCTCAGCAGCCCTCGCTGTGCTATAACATTGCTGATTATGGCTAGTAATTTTTGGTTTGTTGTGTATAGCCTATGTTCGTTTCAAATGACATATATAATAAAGAGGAAATTATTTAAAAACCAGTTCTAACCAACCACTTCACCTTATTAAATACTCTAATTAAAGTGTCATATTTTGATTTTCATGCACTTAGTTTTTAAGTTGTAATTTTATATGACATATCTGATGGCTTGTAAGCTCTGCAAGATAAAAATACATATCTATCTATCTCATATTTTTGTCTTACACCCTCCCCTCGGCTTCCTTCGCTCCTGAGACGGTTAGCTTATGTGTACCAGACTTTTGACATCAAAGAATAAGATATGGACAGATATAGAGAATATCTGGCGAGTATCTTGCAGCCATTCAGGTAAAATGCTTCCGTTTTCCACCCCTTTCGTAACTACCTTGTTCAAACCAATAAGAGATTAGCACATCCGGCTAGATGTGAAACACAGCTATAAAGAAGGTTCTGCCAACATTAAATAATGAAACACACTATAGCAAACTAAAACCAGCACCACGTTTTTTGGGGGGGCATAGGACTGTATATAATAGTTAAAAAGTATTCATTCCACGTAGAAATTTGATATCGATATTTCACCGGAAATGCATGTACTGAGGCTACCTAAATCCAAAAAAGCGTTTCTGGAAAAGATCCGCGCACGAGCGCGTGTCGGCCTGTGAACAGCATAACTCAAAAACAAAAGTGAATAAATACCAAATTGGTAATTAATTTCAGTGTCTTCCAGAGAAACAACATAGAGGATTTTCAAGAAAATTTACCAAATCCAAACTGCCCTTTATAAGGACATAAGTAAGGATATAGTACTTTTTTGCTTTAATTGTAATTATATTTATTATTTATTCAAATATCTTACACAATTTCATTTTATTTATTTTTTGAAGAAAGTTTAATTCTAGCGTTATTTTTCGAAACTTTTTATTTTCAAAAAAATGGCTGTAACGATTTTGATTAAAATACTATATGTTGAAAATACACACATGACAAATAAAATGTACCTATACTTTGAATTTTCTGTGAACTACTCTTCATTTAAGAAGAAATTTTGTACAATCCTGTACAACTGTTAAACGTTAAGCAATAGACAAAAACGTATTTAACAAAAAAAATTAGATCTCTTTAAGACATACAGTTTATTTCAAATAATTTACTGTGGCATAACCCACTTATGAGATAACCATTATTTATTGCGCGAATTGTTCAATCCTTTCTTCTTCTTTTAAAGTCCTGTCAACATTCGACTGTTTCTCGAAATTGCATGGAAGGAGTATCGAATTTTAAGGCCAGTACACAGTGTTAAGCTTTTAAACATTTGAATATCGCTCTTCCCTTTGCATGTTTAACAAAACGGCGTTGTAACTATTATGTAGAGATTTATCTCGATTAAACTGAAATAGATAAAAAAAAATCTGATGTGTTACACTCACATTACTTTCTCTGCTCTTGTACGAACTATTTTTACAAACGCTTATTCTCCATATGCTTCATGTTAATCGAGATGTTAATGTTATTGCTAATTTTCTTGTAGATGCAAGGGGAATATGGTAGTATTTAAGCGATAGTCAAATATTTTAAGAGCTGGTTGCTATGTGCAGTATTCCATTCTCTTTGCATTACCAGGACAAAAAAAATGAATAACGAATTTCCATTTGAGAAAAAGTATAAGTATTGGAAAATTTAAGAGAATAATTAGCAATATCTCAAAAATCGTTCACCCAACCAAAAATGACATAAATTGTGTATTTTAACGCGATCTAAATTTTTTTGTGTAGTGAAATTTTGTCTATCTCTTATGGTTAACCAGCTATGCAAAAGTCGTTCACAATGAAGAATATTTTGGAGACATTCCCAAAAAATTGGAGATATACATTTTATTTGTCATAAAAATATCTTATACATATTATATTTTAATCAAAATCGCTAGAGCCATTTTTGAGAAAATTAAAATTTTCGAAAACTGTTTAATGTAAAGGGTAATCTGGGGTGGGAGGATTTTCTTGAAAACCGTCGTGTCGCATCTCTGGAAGATACTGAACCTAAATACTAAGTTTGGTGTTTATCCGACTGTTCGTTTCTGAGTTATGCTGTTCACAGATACACACACAGACACACACGGACATGTTTAGAAAAATGCTTTTTTGGGATTCAGGGGGTTTCAAAAAATATATTTCCTGTGAAATCTCGGTATCGAATTTTTGGGTGGAATACAATACTTCCCCTACTTACTATACGTAGTAGATACGTTCCCACGATACGTTCCCACGACTTTCTCTATGTATTATTGCTTATTAGTTTCCATACAAATTATTATTTCGAAAGATTACTTTCATTTTAATCGAGATAAAATTTCCGACAATAGTTGCATCACACGTTTTGTTACAGATACAAGGGGAATAACAACAGTCAAATGTTTAAGAATGGCATTCTAAGTACCGGCCTCAAAATTCCATGCTCTGCATGCAATTACAATAAACAACTGAATATGGAAAGGACTTGAATGACAAAAAGTATTGAACCATTCGAACCATTACTAACGGATACCTCCGAAATTGCTGATCCCACAAGAAAATTATTTGAAATAAATTCTGTGTTTTAAAGACGTCCACTTTTATGTGTAGTACGTTTTCGTCTATCGTTTAACGTTTACCAGTTATATAAGATTATACAAAATTCCTTCCGAATGAAGAGGACTGCAAAGGCTTATCCCAGAAAATTCAAGATATACGTTTTATTTGTCATTTAAATATCTTTAATATATGGTATTTCAATCAAAAAAGTTGGAGCTATTTTTATAAAACCATATTTTATAAAAAAAAATCATTTAAGGGGTATTTCAGTTTGGGAGACTTTCTTGAAAATTTGTGTGTTACATCCTTGGAAGGTACTGAACAGAAATACAAAGTTTTGTTTATTTCCAATGTTTCGTTTTTGAGTTATGCTGTTGACAGACACACGCACACGGACATGTTTCCAAAAAATGCTTTAATTGTATTAACGGGCCACAAAACATGTATTTCCAGTGAAATCTCGGTATTGTATTCTTGGGTAGAATGCAATACCTTCTGTACTTACTATGTACCTTGAAGTTGTTAGTTTTCTTTACGTTGTTTGCACCTCGTTTTGGCGCCCGATTTGAAGAACCTATTTTGTTGTAGGAGTTGTATTGTAGTTCAACTGTTGGGGAGCCGAACTTGAAATAGTTGCAACCGCACGTATGGTACCCGGTTTCCGGTAACCTTCGCCCCAAATGTACTTTCAGGAGGCGTTTGCCCCAAGGTTAAAAATATATTAACTTTGTAACTTGACTGATTCTTTAAATATCATATATTTATGTTTGCCTCGGCTGCGTCAGTATTATTGTTAGAGACATGGATGTCCTGCAGGGTTGTGGTGCGAAAGGAAGGAAGGCTTACGCAGATTTTAAGTTTTTCTTCACTCCTTTTATTAATGCTTGACACGATTTAAATAACACTTCACTGATACAGAGAGAGCTGTGAGGTTTTGTTATTAATTACTTGCACTTTTTAACACGTAAACTATTTTCGTCTCACACAAATACGTATTAAATTTTTCGAGGACATGTCTCCTTTTCAGTTTCTGATTGGCTAATCCTAGTCCAATAGAATACCTTCATTTAAATAAAGCTTTTTCTGGTTGTTGATTTGCTATTTTATAAACTGTCACTAAAATTACATTATTGCTTCCAAGAATCACAAGTAACATTATTAAACTCTGAAACTCTTTATTGCCTCAAGATTACCTCATTGTTACCTCTTTGTTAGCAACGTTTGACCTATTTCTCACAGCTCCTACATTATTAAATTACGTAGTACATTCACATAACATTATTGAACATGTTAAAGTAATATTAACATATACAATGACTGTAATATACACTTTTTATATATTGTTGCATACACATATTGCTTTAAGGGGTGATGTTATTGAATTTATATACTATATAATTTGACTGAAATAATTTAAGTGTTAAAAATACTGCCTCAACCTTGTAGAGGAAGTAAAAGTATTCCATAAGAATATGTGAAATGGAAGTTTATCTCGATTAATAAGAAATAGTAGAATAATAAGTTCTTGTAAAAAAAGCTTTTAGAAGAGTGATTAGAAAAAGTTATGAGAATGCAGCACATCCGACTGTTTTACTAACAAATTTCTCAGTTATTTCGTTTGTGTAGCATTTCCGGAAACTTGTTATACTTCCTTCAATTTTGTATTGAGAGAAAAGCAATGAAAGGTAATCATGATGCCCTTTGTTGTGATTTCATGAACCACCGGCAGGATGTCTTACCCCGCAATATTCGGTTGCGGTACTTGCATGCAGTTAGCAGTGGAGCCAATAGATGGCGGGCGCTACCAGCTCCCATTGCAGTTATCGACATTGTGGCCTGACCTTGCCCTATTGTATTTGACGTTAAGGGTGTTGAAAACGGGCATTCATCGTTTGCAGTCCTTTGTCTTGAGGAAAATCTTTGTCAAAAACAGGAATATCTCGCCGAGAGAGCAAAGAAATAAGAATAAATGTTCTCAGAGGCTGGTCTTTGTTGGCCTTATGCACTGGAAGGTATTTCATAATGCGTGCACATTCCAGAAGGTAAAAATATACGTCAGAAGCTTTGAGGGGTAATAAATTGATTACAAATTAGCAATACTCAGTTGTAGAATTATGAAATGTTATTATAATAAATGTGTTTTTTATTTCTCAGCTTAGCAGACATGAATATATTATTTTTCTCTTATAAAAAAAATACTATTTGTTACAATCGCATGACTTTTCCTTCCAATTATCGTTTATTTTTATACTGCTTCCTTAACTGTTCTTACGTAAGCTCCCCCCTACCAGTACATGTAGGTACACCCAAAAATTCGGTGCCGAGATTTCTCCGCCAATACAGTTTTTGAGACCCCCTAAATCAAAAGTTTTTTTATAATAAGGTCCATGTGTGTGTGTGTGTGTGTGTCTGTGTACAGCATAATTCAAAAGAAGTCGCATGAATACCAGACTTGGAATTTAGGTTCAATATCGTTCAGATATGAGACGCGAACATTTTCGCCAAAATGCCCCCCACCTCAAACTAGCCTTTACATAGAACATTTTTGGAAGCTTTTGATTTTATAAAAAATGGGTTTAACGATTTTGATTATAATAACATATACTGAAAATATTTACAGCACAAATAAAATGCATATCTTGAATTTTCGGGAATATCCTATGAAGTCATCTTCATTCGGGGGGAATTTTGTATAATCCTGTATAACTGGTAAATGTTAAGCGATAGACCAAAACGTACTACATAAAAAATGTAGATGTCTTTAAAATTCACAATTTTTTTAAAATAAGCTTTTTTGGCATAAGCCGTTTCTGAGATATCCGTTATTAAATGTTCGAATTGTTTATTTCTTAATCATTCTCTTAAAACCCTTTCAACATTCAGCTGTTTCTCAGGATGTCATGTTCTTAAACATTTGACTATCGCTGTTCTCTTTGTATCTATAACGAAATGTGTAATGTAGCTACTTCTGCTAACGTTTGTCTGGTTTAAAATGAAATAGATAGAAAAATAAACTTTGTGTACCGACTAATAAATAACAGGGGCTAGAGAAAGTCATGTGAAAATAACGCATGAGCATTTTTTCATTACATAATTCCTTACGGTATTCATATTTGGAATGACGGTGCCAATATATATAAAGTATTAACTCTGCAGAAAAAAGGCTTAAAAATTATATCGGGTTCATTACGCAATTCTCCTTGTACAATATTTAATCATTTTAAAATTCTGACACTAATTAATGAACTATACATACAATTGCTTAATAATTATTAAGACTAACTTGAATAATCAATTATATTGTCACCAGCAACCTAAATATTATACTAGCAATAATTATTTTATTTTCTCACATAATGTAAGGTTGACTGAATACAAGAAATAACGACATCAATATCTTCAACAGATTACCATGTGCTGTCCATTCAGCTAGTCTAAATAGATTTAAAGTTGTTTTGAAAGGTTGACTTGCTGCAACTCCTTTTTATAGTGATTCTTCTTCTACACTGACGTGTATACGACACGGTTGGAAAGGTAAAATCAGAGGATTGAAAGCTTCAATGACTTAGTCTGGAGATCCGTGGTTCATATCCACCTTTGATTCTACCTTTGATTCTACACTGATTCTACCTTTATAACCTTGTCCTTCACACATGTCAGTGTGGAATAACAATTAATTCATTACTTGACCTAATAGTGGCTGAACTATTAAGCCCGGGACTTGATGTACTTACAGCATTGTAAGTCGCCATTGGGGTATGTCATCGCAGGCGGAGGGCGATGGATTTTTTCCGGAGTAAAAATCTTTAGCATGGCTTCCTTCGGAAGGGAAGTAAAGTAGATTTACGGCACGTAAAAGAATCTCAAGTTTGATAAAGAGGCCTCTGAGCAAAATTTCCAGTCTTTCACGCCCAATATAGAATGGGACGCTAAGGACCACAGTAGTTAAAGAGCGTCCATAAATAAAACTCAATGTTTTTCAACATAACTTGAGATCTACTTGTGGATTACCGGGAAAAATTCGAGTTAGCTGTAGAATTTAATGTCCTACCGGCATGTTACCATGGTAGCTTAGTAGTTAAAGCAACCGGACGGAAACCCAGAGATTTGATTCTACCTTTCCAACTATTTTATGGTCTTAATGAATGCTTTGAAGCCACTACTGACATTGTAATTTTAATTGTCCTGTTTTATATTTTTGTATTTTTATTGTTTATGTTTTACTACTCAATTTTGTCATTTTTTGTATTATTCACTTATGTTAATAACTGCTTATGGCGCTGTTCTATAACATAAATTAATGTTGAAGTGAATTGAAGCATGCAACATATTACTTTCTCACCATGTAATACGTAGAGAACATGTATTCCACCCAAAAATTGATAACGTAATTTCAATGGAAATATATGTTTTGAGGTCCCTAGAATCCAAAAATAGACTTTTAGAAAAAGGTCTCCGTGTCTGTCTGTCTCTGAACAAAAACAAAAAGTCGGATAAGTACGAAACTTGGTATCTAAGTACAATAACTTCCAAAAATGCAACACGAAGATTTTCAAGAAAATACACCAGCCCCAAACTTGAACCCGGGACTTCCGCGAATGCAAATCGCACTACGGCGTTACCTCATTCGTTCAAGTGTACATAATGTATGTAATTTCTGAAGTAATCTGCATCGTAGATCTTCTGGTTTTGTGAAAAGTTGGCTATAGATTCAGCGCTCAGTAAGTGAAACCGTCTCTCTGTGGATATTTTGTTGTGCATAACCCCCCCCCCCAAAAAAAAACCAGCTTTTACATGAACGGTCACTGTGAAATGTTAACGAGCAGAGAAAGTTAAAGCAGAAATAAACGATCTTGTTAGCACCTGACGGGACAGATAACGGCAGAATCACCATGCTGCCCAACCCTCCCGCCAATATCAATTTACTCCCGTACGTAAACAAACATCCGCCAATCAAGCAAGTTCATGTATTTGCCGCTTCAAGCGTTGTGGGCGCTATCTGCTTGCGCATGTGCTGGGCGCCGATTATGTACACAGCCTACCAACATTAATGAAAACAGTACATATATGGTAAATGCAAGGAACGTAGTCTATACAAGCCAGCTGCCAGTATACTGGCGTGTATAGAATGTAGCCCATAATGGAACGGATTCTTTATGTTGGTTTGGTTTGGATTGGGTTAGTTACAGAGGGGACTCGGCAATGATTCACATAGGGTATATTGCACCTACGTCGCACAAGGGGGTGACCCCGGGAGGAGGGATGAGGCGGGAGGAGACACGGGCGGCCGGAACCGGAAGTAACGGCATAGGAATGGCAGGTCCCTAAGTTACCAGATAGAGACTCCCCGGCAGACGGACAGGCATTGGGGGCCCAACGCCCCTCAAGACGTTTCGGATTCCCCCAGCAGAAAGCCGAATGACGGAGAGTCACAAAGAGCATTTTTCCCCTGTTTCACTGCACACCGACAATTTCAACCCTGAAAGAGATCAATGGATGAAAGATGAAGTGAAATGAGAATGGAGATGAACTGGAGGGACAGGAAATACGGGGGATGTGAGAATCCTTCGAAGCATTTGCCAGGCGATCCGGGAAAACCCCGAAACAACCCGGGGTCAGGAAGCTCGGTCACGGGAATCGAACCCACGATCTCCCACTACTATTGGTACTGAGAAAATATAACCCCAACCCCTACCAGAGAGACCACCTCTGTTTTCCGAGCATAATTATAATTATTAGATAGGCAGGGTCGTTTACCCCAAGGTATGGCCGAACTGCCGAAACGCAACATTACAACTTAAAGCTTATATTTTCATGGTAACTACCGTTTTATTAATGCCGGTTTTCCTATTGCCGTTTAGTAGTGACAAATGTCGCTGATGAAAGCTCTTATATATGCAGGTAAATGCCCTTTCTGTTGTTGAGTTTAATCTCACTTACAAATAAGCCTTCACCCTTTCCTATAGAAGGCCGAACTATATTGTACATAATTAGTTTAGTTTACTTTGTGTACCAATCCTAGGGAAACTCTTTCGTAGAGATGGTATCCGAATCACCCCTTCATTCATCGTTCATTGGTTAGTTTGCATGTCCCCGAATTCTTATTTCAGTTATATAGAGAATTGATACTGTCTGGGTGGGGTCAAAACTTGGTTTCCTAAAGGTGGAAACCTTACGGAGATAAAAACACTGGCGTTCTAGGAGAATGGGCCACCTTTTATTACGACACTGTAGGTCTAGCATGTGTGTTTAAAATGGTGTATTTGTTATTGCATCTAGCTCAAGATTACCTCTTTGTATTTGCAAATGAGCCCATGTAGGACCACGAGAAGTACTTAGAGGCGTTTCTTTGCTTTCCTTTGAATCAATAGTTGGCTCATTCTTTGGCCGCGGGCTTTCTCTCTCGCGGCTGTCCATGTTGTTCCAGTTTTTATCATCGGTTTGTTCTCTTGGTCAACTTGCCACTTATGAACTTTGATTATAAAGAATCTCTGTTTAGGATATCTTCTTGCGTGATTCCTGTCAATTTTAAGTAAAAGTTACTTTCTATATCACGTATATAATACGTAGAGAAGGTATTGCATTCCACTCAAAAATTCGATTGAAAATTGAATTGCGTATGCCGAGATATTACCAGAAATAGATGTTCTGAATAATAATAGTAATAATAATAACAAAACATGTCTTTCCAGTGAAATCTCAGTATCGAAGTTTTGGTTGCAATGCAGTACCTTCTCTACCTACTTAGTACGTAACAAATCACTTCTGTAATAGTTTAAAAAAATACGCTTCCTTGCATAAGCAAACTTGTCTCCTAGAATATTTGATTACTCGAAATTCAATTATTTGCTTGTGGCAAGAAATGCACTTTGATGTTTCCATACTATATCAAGCTTGTGTTAAGCCATCTTACTTAAATACACAAAACTTAACCTTTCCTCTATTCACTGACATGAGAATGTTTATCTGTACTTTACAGTTTTTTATTAATCCTGTACCTACGGTTTTCCATATTTGACCTGAACTGTTGTAAAGAGGTCAAACAAGGAAGTTGATTGAGAAAGAAAGCTTTGAACACAAAAAATCTGATGTGTTACACTCACATGACTTTCTCTACTCGTGTACAGCTATTTTTACAAACGGTTATTCTCCATCTACTTCATGTTAATCGAGATAAACATTTGCAGACTCTATCTTATTGCTAAGTTTCTTGTAGATGTAAGGGGAATATATATTTACAAGGGTCTATATAGAAACACAGTAGCCTTTAATCATAGACATTACTCATAATAGCTAGTTGCTATGTGCAGCATCATTCTCTGTGCCACAGATTAATACTCTTTGCATATCCAAGACAAAAAATAAATAACGAATTCCCATTTGAGAAAAAAAGTATTGAAAAATTTAAGGGAATAACAAGCAACATCTCGAAAATGGTTCACCCAAGCAAAAAAATGTATATGACATAAATTGTGTATTTTAACGGAATATACATTTTTGTGTAGTAAACTTTTGTCTATCTCTTATGGTTTACCATTATGCAAAAGTCGTTCACAATGAAAATACTTTTGAAGACATTCCCAGAAAATTCAAGATTTACATTTTATTTGTCATAAAAATATCTTAAACATATGATATTTTAATCAAAATCGTTAGAACCATTATTTAAAAAATTAAAATTTTCGAAAAAATTTCCATGTAAGGGTTAATCTGGGGTGGGGGGATTTTCTTGAAAGCCTTCGTGTCGCATCTCTGGAAGATACTGAACCTAATTACCGCATTTGGTGTCTATCCGACTGTTCGTTTCTGAGTTATGCTGTTCACAGTCACACAGACAGACATACACACGGACATGTTTCCAAAAACGCCTTTTTTGATTCAGGGGGTCTCAAAACATGTATTTACGTTGAAATCTCGGTATCGAATTTTTGGGGGGGGGAATACAACACTTCCCCTAGTTACTATACGTAGTAGAGAAAGTAAAAAAGTATTTTTGTGGAGCCTTGAAAAATAGCCACAGAAGCTGCTAGTGAAGTATTTTATGTGGTGTGTGGTATTATTTAGTGCGTTAACTTAAACATTGCGACGATGTGTAGTTAGTGGAATAAATTGGAATATGCATACGGAGAATAATTGAAATTTAAAATCGAGAGACATAAGAAATAATGTTATTTAAAGAGTCCGGCATACTGGGTTTTAGGAGGAAATAAGCCCCAAAAAGTAAAGAAATATAAATTTTAAAGTAGAAAAATTTCAAATAATGTGGGGAACAATCCATAGAACCTTGTAAAATAAAATAAGAAGAGATTCAAGAACTAAGTTCCATAAGGCAATGACGGTGCCAGTTTTAATGCATGGATGTGAAACATTAGTAACTACAAAAAAAAATCTGATGTGTTACACTCACATGACTTTCTCTACTCTTATACAAGCCATTTTTACAAACTCTTATTCTCCATCTATTTCATATTAATCGATATAAATATTTCCAGAAACGATCTTTTGACACGTAAAGAAAATACATTTTAAACATGGTGAATATTTCTAGGAATATTTAACTAAGACTTAAGGCCTACTAAGTTCTCTTTGTTTTATATTTTGAAGGGCAATACAGAAATACTCTAGCCTTTAAACATCGACATATATCTTAATAGCTGATTGCTAGGTGCAGTACCATTCCCTTTGCCACAGATTAATACTCTTTGCATATCCAAGATAAAAAAATGAATAACGAATTCCCATTTCAGAAAATAAGTACTGAAAAATTTAAGGGAATAACAAGCAATATCTCGAAAATTGTTCACTAAACAAAAAAATGTATATGACATAAATTGTGTATTTTAACGCGATCTACATTTTTTGTGTAGTAAAACTTTGTATATCTCTCATGGTTTATCAGTTATGCAAAAGTCGTTCACAATGAAGAATACTTTTGGAGACATTCCCAGAAAATTCAAGATATATATTTTATTTTTCATGAAAGTATCTTAAACATATGATACTTTAATCAAAATCGTTAGAGCCATTTTTGAGAAAATTAAAATTTTCGAAAAATGTTCCATGTAAAGGGTAGTCTGGGGTGGGGGTATTTTCTTGAAAACCTTCGTGTCGCATCTCTGGAAGATGCTGAACCTAGATACCAAGTTTGGTGTTTATCCGACTCTTCGTTTCTGAGTTATGCTGTTCACAGACACACAGACAAACAGACACACACACGGACATGTTTCTAAAAATCTGATGTGTTACACTCACATAACTTTCTCTACTCTTGTACAACCTAATTTTACAAACGCCTATTCTCCATATGCTTCATGTTAATCGAAATATCGAGATGTCAATCTTATTGGTAATTTTCTTGTAGATGCAACGAAAATATGGTGGCTTTTAAGCGATAGTCAAATATTTTAACGCTGGTTGCTATGTAACGCATTCCATTCTCTTTGCATGTCCAGGACAAAAAAAATGAATAACGCATTTGAGAAAAAGTATAAGTATTGGAAAATTTAAGGAAATAACAAGCAATATCTCGAAAACGGTTCACTCAACAAAAGAAATGTATATGACATAAGTTGTGTATTTTAACGCGATCTACATTTTTTGTGTAGTAAAATTTTGTCTATCTCTTATGGTTTACTAGTTATGCAAAAGTCATTCACAATGAAGAATACTTTTGGAGACATTCCCAGAAAATTCGAGATATACATTTCATTTCTCATGACATTATCTTAAACATATGATATTTTCATCAAAATCGTTAGAGCCATTTTTGAGAAAATTAAAATTTTCGAAAAATGTTCCATGTAAAGGGTAATCTGGGGTGGGGGGATTTTCTTGAAAACCTTCGTGTCGCATCTCTGGAAGATACTGAACCTAAATACCAAGTTTGGTGCTTATCCGATTGTTCGTTTTTGAGTTATGCTGTTCACACACACGGACATGTTTCCAAAAATGCTTTTTTTGGATTCAGGAGGTCTCAAAACGTGTATTTTCGGTGGAATCTCGGTATCGAATTTTTGGGTGGAATGCAATACTTCCCCTACTTACTATACGTAGTAGAGAAAGTAAAAATGCTGTTTTTGGATTCAGGGGGTGTCAAAACATATATTTCCGGTGAAATCTCGATATCGATTTTTTGGGTGGAATAGAATACTTCCGCTACTTACTATACGTAGTAGAGAAAGTAATACTGAAGCAGAATACAAGGATGTGAAATGAAATATCCGAGAAAAACCATAGGATATACAAGATTGGGTCCAATGAATAATAATATTATAAGAACCGAGCTTGATGTAAATTCCATAAATGCAGAAATACAACGCTGCAGAAAAAAGTGATTTCCCATATAGACAGAATAATGATAGACTTACAAAACTAGCATTGAATTATAGAGCTATAGGAAACGAGATATAGGCAGGTTGTAAAAGAGATGAAAAGACTACCATGAAGGTGAAATAAACCGACGTATAAACCATGGAGTGAAGAAGAAGATGATGATAATAGGAAGAGTGAACTATAAAATAATAGTGCTGAAACTCACAGGAAGAAGTAAATTAATTACTTGTGGGATTTTATGAGAAGATACTTGAAGACAAGCATTGGAAGGAATGATAAAACTTGAAAATGTTCGGAGCAAAATAATACTGCAGATAATAAACAAAATTATGATGATCGAGAAAAGAGAAAACGGGGGAAAATAGAGGAGTGAGGTTTTAGTGAAGCATTGCCCTTTGACTGAAAACTATTGTTTGATTTTGGATGACCACGCTTTTCTAACGCTATTAAACATCCTAAAAGTTCACTTAATTAAGCGATTCCTGACCACAGAGATCAAAGTTTTAATACATTAAAAATGGCTATTTTGTCTAAATGTAATCTGTGAACTGCTTTAAATATTCCTTAGTTAGTAAAAACATTTGAAGATAAAATATTTACTTTTTATGCAACTACTTGAATGTAATTTTCCTATGTTAATTAGATGTTTAATAATAAATAATTTTTCTCTCTTTTCAGGTAAGTACTACGTTTATTTCTCCTGACGAGTCGCCTGATCTGTTGAAGTCCTCATCAGGTATGAAGTTATTGTTATAGGAAATGCAAGATCCATACAAATTTATAGTTTTTCTAAGGACTTTGCCAGCGCAGTATTCTGATGGTATTGTCAATAGAAGGCTTAATCTAATTACGAAAAATTGTAAGGGGAAATTCTTGGAATTATTTTTGCTTATTTTAAGCTTTAAATATATTTTGAGTGTACGCCATAAATAAATATTTAAACAGACACGTCCAGGAAGGTCCCAAAGCCTTTAAGCTTTTTATTTTTATGGGTAATACCCCATAAGTGGCTGTTTGCACACGTATTCCAGACTTATATGGTTTGAAAATCATAGGCTGCATTTGGATGGCGGGTCAGGGAAATAGACGGAGTGTATAGAGAAATATTAAGAACCGCATTTCTGATATTGATAGGCAACATACAATGCTCGGAAGAAGTCTGAGCTAAAATCTGAGAGGGGAGTAGAGCAATACATCAAAAATTAAGCTCATTAGACAGGGGTTCGCATGGCTTAGACTGGGATTATAAAAATTACTGATGAAAATTATAAGAATCTGTCCCATTTGCGAAAAGGAAGAGTTGAAGGTCCATATCTTGGCAAGGTGTAGGGGAGGAAAACATATTTACCGCGATCTTTCACCACCTCGAATGAATAATTAAGGGCATGTTGGATGCTACTGGTAGGCAGGGAAGACGTGGAGGCATTAGGTGGGACAAGTGATAGTAGGAAAGGGAGGTTTAGGAAGAGCTAAACATTGGTGTTGGTGCTTTATATTTTTCATGTCAGTGTTAGCGTGTTGCTTCTATTTACTTTCCTGGGTGTTAATTGATTGCTATGACAGAGCATAGTAATGTATTATATAGGTTTACCGCTGTTCAATGGGTTGTTTATACTGCAGATGAAATATTTGTCTCAGATATTTTTTGTCGGTTTTTATATTGCATATTACTTTGTGTATATACAAAACAGGTACGGCTTGTGAATCGGTGTGATTCATAGGGATCTATATATATATATATATATATATATATGTGTGTGTTTCATTTAATAAATATTCATTCACTAATCTTTTTAGTAAGAATACAAAATTTTACAACTATCACCAAAGTTTTATTTCAAAGATAGGACTTACAGCCTCTCTACACCCTTACTAAAGAAGCGCTCAAGAGTATACCATGCTCGCACTTACTTTGCCGTGACGTGCTACCTTAATTTTTAATAGCTAATTAATGCAACAAAATGCATCACTAATCGGAATTATAGATAAAGTTTTATTTTCGCAGAATGGACAAACAAAGTGGCATCCGTATTTAAATTGTAATTACAAACCACATTGTAGCAGAAAACACACATATTCTAATTAATTAGATGTAAAACGAAAGAAAATGTTACTGTTTTTGCGACCTGTCTCCCTTAAGGTGTGTTTTCGAATTCATATCAAGGGCTCCAAAAATGTCGTATGTTAGAAAGATATTATGTGTCCTTTAGATTCGAATTACACGCATGCATCACGAACTAAATTTTAATTTTAAGTTTATCAAAAGAAAAGTCTTTGGAAATATTAAGTAGGTATGCTTAGGTGTCGAAGATTTGGCTATTCGCTTGATTGAAAGTAAATTATATTATTTATAGGCAAGGAAAGCACAAAATCGAAAACTGTTGGACAATATAAGACAGAATCAATATTTGGAAAGTCATATAATCACTGATGAAGCTAAGAAAATATATTGAATGGCATTTTAAGGAATTCATTAAAAATAAAGCAAGAAGAAACGCTAATAAAATTGTATAAAGTGATATCAATGTCAAAATTATTATCTGTAGTGAAATGAAACAAGATTCCAAGCCATGAAATGAAATTTCTAAGGACAGTTGCAGGATATAGAAAAACTTATCATAGAGAAATGAAGGTATAACAGAAGAATTAGAAATATTTAATTTGAATGATAAAAGCAAAAAACTACAAAACAAAGTGAATAACCCATATAGAGATAACGACATCTGAAAGAATACCACATTACTTTATAAATTATAAACCAAAAGTAAGGAGAAGTATAGGAAGACCTATTAAAATGGCAAGAACAGAATAAAAATAGAAAAAAATAAGTCGTCCTGGTTTTGGTTCTCTAAATCAGGATGTGAATTGCAAATTTTAATTTTTATGCAGTTCTTTCAAAACAGTTTTACATTCATTATTGCACATATTTACCTAACTAAATAACTAAAATACACAAAGACAGAAAAGAAATGAAAATAACAAAACAGATATGAAAATTTCATAATAATAAAAAATGCATATTAAAATAAACTTACCTCCCACTTTCAGTCATTAGCTAAGTACTCGCTGGAAGCAAGCAAATACATAACAGTTATGCAGCTATTTCAATATGTACCCAAAATTTTAAAAATAATAGTAATTTACTAATAGCTGGTTTACAGCGATATAAATATGCTGGTACCCAGCGCATTCTACCAATTTATCCTTTATATTATTTCAACTATTCCAGACCGTTTTGTTTCGAAATTTATAATAACCAGAGCCTCTACCCGTCAACAGTTCAATATAGCCGCCAAACTCGCGCATGCGGTCGGCCGAGCCATCGGTTAAGTGCTCTAGTAGGGTAACCGTTATGGTACAGTAGATCATGCATTGGAGAAGGATCTGACTGGCTACACTTCGAGAAAGTTCGCCATCTGCATGTTGGTAAATCCCATAACATTGCATTTATGTGTCTCTCTAGCAACACGGGACTATAAAAAGACGCTAGAAAATAAATCTGAGTTAGTAACGAGATAGGTACGAGTTACGGACGATTTGAGAGCTGCAAAATGAGGTTTGTGACGCACTTTACGCAATAAAGTTTGTTACGAGCTAACCGGTGTTGTCGCAATATATATTTTATATGCCTATTTTAAGGTAATGCATCCGTGAAATGTGATCAAAAATTGTAAAAGTTTATTTTTTTTCAGAATAAAACAATGCTAATTAATAAAGTATCTGTATTTCCATTTCACACATTTAAACTATCAATAACTTAAGATATAAACGGACAAATGTATGCTTAAACCCAAATTTAAACCTTGCTTTCTCGCAAACCTTTTGTCAGCCTTTTATCATTCTGAAAACGCTTTACACGACGTAATTTTTTACTGTTGTATTTCAAGAAAGTTACACTTCCTCTCAAAAGCATATTAAAGATAATAATGCTCCAGTTTTGAAAAATAAATTATTAACTAAAAATGAAGTACAAAAAATAATCACTTTTCTACAGTATTTAGGAGTTAATATAAAAAAGGTACAACAGATCCTTTGTAAATTAATTTATTGTAATACCAGGATTCCTGATCTGAATATTTTCAAAAATGTATCGTGTAGAGCATATTTATTAGAGCAATGCATTTATAGAATCAAAAATTTAAAAAATATGCATGCTGGAGCTTTGAAACATGGCAAAAATATTCCCGTTATTTTAAGTAACAATCAGGCAGTGGGGTTTTAGTAAGTAAGTAAGTAAGGGATTTTGGTGCGAGGGAAGATGGAAGTGACTGCGACCTTGTAGTGTTCTCCGTAAACAAGTATAATGCACAGTTGAAGGCACGATACCCTTTTTAGAAAATAGACAAATTAGGATCAAGGAGTATTAGAAGAAAGAAGGTAATATATGTTTACCTATTGATAATGTACAATTAGTTTATAAAAGCTACGAAACAAGCATTTCAAGAGCTGTGAATTCTTTAAAGCAGTATCCGCTCTTATTAGTGTGTGGAAAAATTCTGATATGTATTTTGGGGCTGAAGAGATTGTAGGTCCATTTTCCTTATTGTTGCCTTCTAATAATGTTACATGTACCTTGTGCTTCGCTGAATTACAGATTAGTTAACATGATGTCTTAATGGTCTTTTGAGCTCCAGAGTACATCTGATGGTTTCGCCGTTTGTGTTCTCTGCCACCAATGAACCTGATTTTGATGTATAAATTCTTGTTTGCTTTAGACATATTGCCACAGTTCTCCACTGGTGTGTGCTATGCAGCGAATAAATGGAACAGCCGCAACGAAACCGCCTGTTGGGAGGGGAGAGTTGTGTCCTTCGCAGTACTGTGTTTGACTCAGGAGTTTAGCTATGACCTTTGGTTGACATAAGCGAACCTGATCTGAATTGCTCTTCCCTCTCTATTGTTTTACACCCTGTTACAAAGGCACTTATCCTTTCTTTCACGGAAAAATAAATATTACGCAAAGTAGCATCAGTAATACATTGTATTACCGCATCAAACAAAACAATTCTGATCATACTTTCAAAAGCCTGCGCATGTAAAACAATATATTCTTCTTATTATTATTGTATTTATTTACATAGCATTAACTCTTTGGTCATATTGCGACGGTTCCGTTAGTGGATAACTCTTGGAACGATATGTGATGGACAGTTAAACTTCTAGCTCTCATCCCTGTAACCACCCGCTCCGTCACGTGTCCCTAGAGCATAGCTACCGGATCTCCTGTTTCGTGTCGTGCACATGGCATTAGGATGCCGTCCAGTCTAACCGCCTTCTAGGTCTCATCCCCTAACCAACCGCTTAGTGCCATGCAGATGGCATTAGGATGCCGTCCAGTCTAACCGCCGCCTTCACACAGAAAGGAGGACAGTTAGCATTCTAGGTCTCATCCCTGGAAACGCCATCTTGCTTCGTGCCGTGCAGAAGGCGTTAGGGTGTAACTGCTTACATTATCTGTGTATAGACGGCATAGCATTCGCTTTTACCACTTATTTTGCACTTTTTACTGTTGTTTAAGACTTAAGGGGAACTTTGGGTCGTGATATTAAATACCAATCCGGTATTTAGCTTGACGGCTGAAGGAAACCACGAAAAAGTTTGTCAGAATTCGGTACCTCCCGAATGCGGGCCACAGAGTTACCGCCTGAGCCATCCCGCGCGGTTAAAACAATATAATTATGACTATATACATGTGAAACTGCACCTTTTGACAGTATTTCTGAACTGCTGGGTTACAGTATTTGCATCGTAGGCATTGCACGCTTACAGGACAAAGACATTCTCCTGAGTCAACCACTGTAGATACCTGGTAATGGTAAATCTACGTATCACGAAGGGGCACCCGGAACCGGAGCAGAGAACCACACGTAGGCCAGTAGACACATTGTGCTGCCAACGTGACCCCTGGGAGGGAAGGATGAAGCGAGAGACCCGAAGGACGACCAGATAGAACGCATCCGACACCGCATGTTCACTAATAAAAAGCCACCATCCTCCACGCTGAGGAGAGACCTAACTGAGCGGTACCGCAGGACACCAGCAAATAAACTTTTATAGAGCGCCAGCCAAAGCCCAGCCGCACCCGCCGAACACCGTGCTTAGTCCTACAACCCTTAAACAGATAAGAAATATGACGGAAACAGGAAATAAAAGGAAGTCACGAAAAAACCCTGGGCAAGAGTGGGTGGTTCCCGGGGATCGATCCCAGGACCTCCCGAATGCGAACCACAGACTTAGCCGCCTAGCCATCCCGCTTGGCAGTAGATACCTAACACGCCTATACTCAATGCAGTACCAGTGTTGTACTATTTACTTACTAAAACCCCTCTGCCTGTTAATAATTCGCCTAAATTTCAGCAACATATCTTACTTTCACAGATGTATTACCTTAACTTATTCTATATCACAAAGACTCAGCATGTTGTGTGCTCCAGGGTCGCATGCCACAGTTTGAGTGGCAACAGCTTATGTTAACGTAAACAAATTAATCAGAAACTGCGGTGTTTACATCAAGTTCACGGTTATTTCATTGGAATGAAATTGTCCCCCCTTCTTTATTCGTCCCATCGTTCACATTAGCGTCGTTTTCACTGTGAACAGCCCTCTGAAATAGCCGCTATCGCTTATCGTCAGTCATCTGTTAATGTGGTGAGTGGTCAGGAACGCGTGAAGGTTGTATTGCCGTCGAACCGAGTTAAAACGCTGTTAATTTGTTTGCGAAGAGCTCGGTGTGTGTGCTCATGTGTTCCCAGAAGTGCAGCTGCTACTGGGACAGACAAACCAACTCTAAACCTTTCGTTTGAATGGCTTGAAATTTGTTTTCCGTAACAGCTGCAATTTGTTCGTCTCGTGGTCAAAGCTCTCGAGCGTTGGTATGCGAGAATTTACTGGATAGGTGGTCTGAAGATAACACCCTCGTATTTATTTAGCTTTGGATAGAGGTGTTAATGTTGTTGGGTTCAACTGCTGAATTATGTGTACTTTGTCACTTGATTGTGAGCATTGCTAAAATTCTAAGAAGTAGAAAATATACGGAAACGCACACATACTCTAGTAGTTAGGGATATAAGTAAGATTAAAGGAGACATTCAACACTAGGGATACACTATATTACGTCTACTAAACCTCCAGAAGGAAGTAAAAGGAGGTCGAAAGGACGACCAAAGTATAAAGTAAGATGCAGTGGGGTCCCTAACGCTTCCAGACTGAACATTCCCACCCGACCCTTGGATACCCCGCCACGAACAGGTTCGTACAGATGGTTGTATACTAGAGAAGAAACAATTCTCCTCAAACGCCATATGCCATACATCGACGTCCGTTGCACCTAAGCCTGCTATCCTATAAGATCAAACAATATGAGGGACAATAAATGTATAATCCATCACGGGTACATTACCAACCTGGGAAAATCACGAATAAGCCCAAGGTCAGGGTGGCCGATCCGACGGGAATTGAACCAGGTATCTACCGGATGCGGATCCTAAGAGTTGTGTTTAACTAAACTCTAAATCAACTGCCATTAGAGGGGACACGAGGTTTAACCCATCCCCCTGTATTGTTTCTCGATTTGTCTACCGTCAAAAAACCTTTTATTCTATTAACAATCTGACGCCGTAAAGTCCGATCCTTCCCAACACAAGAAGTTGGAGGGAGAAAGCAGGACAATGATACCAACTGTCAGAAAATGGCATATCTGATCTAAGTGTCATGAGAGACTTCTGAGAAGTTAAAACTTCTCTCAGAGTCATTACGGTAAATGAAAGTGTGTTTATAGAGAAAGGCAAACTGCTCCTGTGTTTATGACCCAAGTGCCAGAAATATATTGAAGAAAGAGCTTCCTGGATAAAGGATATACATGATGGAACCTTTGATCAGGAGTTATGCCCAACTAGTTTCAAAAACCTGTAACCGGGCTATGCACTGTTAAACACCACTTTTAATGTTAAGCTATATATAGAAGAAAACTTCAACAATCCTGAAAAAGGAGTTCAGGAAGAATTAGAAGACTACAACGGAAAAACAATCTGATGTGTCGCACTCACATGACCTTCTCTACTCTTGTACAAACTATTTTTACAAACGCTTATTCTCCATATGCTTCTTGTTAATCGAGATATCGAGATGTTAATCTTATTGCTAATTTTCTTGTAGATGCAAGAGGAATTGGTAGTATTTAAGCGATAGTCAAATATTTTAAGAGCTGGTTGCTATGTGGAGTATTCCATTTTCTTTGCATCACCAGGACAAAAAAAATATGATGTGTTACACTCACATGACCTACTCTACTCTTGTACAAACTATTTTTACAAACTCTTATTCTCCATCTATTTCATATTAATTGAGATAAACATTTGCAGAAACGATCTTTTGACATGCAAAGAGAATTACATTTTACACATAGTGACCAGTTCTAAAAATATTTGACTATGGCTTAAGGCCTACTAACTTCTCCTTTATTACAGATATACAGTAGCCTTTAAGCACAAACATATCTCTTAATAGCTGGTTGCTAGGTGCAGCACCATTCTCTTTGCCACAGATTAATACTCTTTGCATATCCAAGACAAAAAATGCATAACGAATTCCCATTTGAGAAAATAAGTATTGAAAACTTTAAGGGTATAACAAGCAATATCTCGAAAATGGTTCACTCAACAAAAAAAAATGTAAATCACATAATTTGTGTATTTCAACGCGATCTACATTTTTGCTGCAGTAAATTTTTGTCTATCTCTTATGGGTTACCAGTTATGCAAAAGTCGTTCACAATGAAGAATACTTTTGGAGACATTCCCAGAAAATTCAAGATATACATTTTATTAGTCATGAAAGTATCTTAAACATGGGATTATTTAATCAAAATCGTTAAAACCATTTTTCAGAAAATTAAAATTTTCGAAAAATGTTCCATTTAAAGGTTAGTCTGGGGTGGGGGGGATTTTCTTGAAAACCTTCGCGTCGCATCTCTGGAAGATACTGAACCTAAATACTAAGTTTGGTGTTTATCCGACTGTTCTTTTTTGGGTAATGCTGTTCAAAGACACACACACACACGGACATGTTTCCAAAAATGCTTTTTTTGTATTCAGGGGGTCTCAAAACATATATTTCCGGTGAAATCTCGGTATGGAGTTTTTGGGTGGAATACAATACTTCCCCTACTTATTATACGTAGTAAAGAAAGTAAAAATGAATAACGAATTTGAGAAAAAGCATAAGTATTGGAAAATTTAAGGGAATAACAAACTAATATCTCGAAAATGGTTCACTCAACCAAAAAAATGTATATGACATATATTGTGTTTTAACATTTTTTGTGCAGTAAAACTTTGTCTATCTGTTATGGTTTACCAGTTATGCAAAAGTCTTTCACAATGAAGAATATTTTTGGAGACATTCCCTGAAAATTTAAAATATACATTTTATTGTCATGAAAGTATCTTAAATATATGATATTTTAATCAAAGTCGTTAGAGCCATTTTTGAGAAAATTAAAATTTTCGAAAAATGTTCCATGTAAAGAGTAATCTTGGGTGGGGGTATTTTCTTGAAAACCTTCGTGTCGCATCACTGGAAGATACTGAACCTAAATACCAAGTTCTGACTGTTCGATTCCGAGTTATGCTGTTCACAGACACACACACGGACATGTTTCCAAAAATATTTTTTTTGGATTCAGAGGGTCTCAAAACATATATTTCCGGTGAAATTTCTGTATCGAATTTTTGGATGGAATACAATGCTTCCCCTACTTACTATACGTAGTAGAGAAAGTAAAAAGATTGGCAGAAAAAGGTGAAACGCGAGAATGATATATATAAAGTAACAAAATTATTTAGTGAACACATAAAATATTCAACATAAACAAGAACCACACTTAGACTGCCTTTCTGGTCGAGCGGTCAGCTTTCCGGCGTCCAATCCAGAAGCCCCTTGTTGTAATAGCCAGTTGGGGTGAGGTGATTTTTGTTTAATCATAATATGAGTGAAAATGAGTGTTTAATGTAAACAATTATTAAAATCTAGCATTAAATGAACCTAAGAATCAACGTATTGACTTCGATTTTAAAGGGAGTTATAGATATTATAGAAGACAAGAAGCACACCTTTAGCTGATGAAGGAGTGTTCTGCCTGATTTTTTATTAACTTTTTCATTTTATATAAAATACCCCTGAATGTAATACCTTTATTAGTAGCAGTTCCATTTTTACTCTGTATTTACTTCTACAACTTAACCTATAGTAAGCAGAGAAAGTTGGAAAGATACAATCAGTCGACTAAAAATTCAATTCCGTCACCGAGATTTGAACCACAGGTCTCCCGGTTTCCGTCCGGTTACTCTAACCACTCTAACCACCCCAACTGATTCGTAGTTTTCTTGGTAAACCACAAGGAGGTCTCAAATTGTATTGAGATGACATATCCCAATGGAGAGCTGTAAGTATTTGAAGTACCGGGCTTTATAGTTTCAACCACTATTAGGTAATTAATGGATTTCGAAAGTTAGAATCAGACCTTGTCCAACACATGGCTTGTGTGGAGGAACAATCAATTCCAAACAGAAAAGGTATTGTAGTCCACCCACCGGAAATGAACAACTTGAGGCCCCTCAATCCAATGCAAATCTTCCCCTATCTATTGTTTGTAGATGCTAGAGAATATATAGGGTGCACAACAAAGGAGCACACAATGCGCACTGTGACCTACGTCAGCTACCATCCGCAGGGTAAAGAGATGAAGTGAAGAAGCCGCAGGAGGCTACAGACCGTAGGCAGACAAGCCACAGGGACGCGTGGAAGTTCCAAACATTCCCTGGCTGGAAGACCTGTCCCACTAATGGAGCAGCCCAGAATGCGACGAACGAATCGTGTAGCCAGGCAGGGCCTCTGGTGTCCACGGGGAGAAAGCATTTGCGTCATCTGTCCGGCACTGTCTCACGTCACGAAATCTAGAAGCACACCTGGAACATGAAATCAGGGGAAAGAAATTGTGGTAGATGAGAAACCATCTCATTATTCGCCTATCGACCAAGTAAAACCATGAAAAACCCAAAGTTAAAGTGGACGGTCGATGAGAATCAAACCCGGGATCTCCCAAGTGTGAGATTAACATGGAACTAGTGATATTATGATCATTGAAATCGATACCTTATGGCAGTGAAATGCACTATCCTCTATTACGAATTATCACCGTCTCTGTGGTCTAAATCTGCTAAATGTTCCATAAACGCGCTGTCTCGTGTTAAATCTTTCGTGACACAACTGCACCTCTAATCCGCTAGTCCAGGCCATTATTTTCTCCAGCTTTACAGCTCTCATCTAGCTATAAATATTTGCGAGTTGACAGCCCTGAAGCGAACGTGATTGTTGTCACAAATTATCCATTCCATCATCACGCCCAAATGTTTTGAAGGTACAACAATGCTACACTAGTAAAATATGTTAAGAGATTGTCATTACTACGCCCACAAAGGCATTGGGGTGGGGGTAGTGTTCATGCACAATAGCGGGAGCTACAGGAAATTCTGTGCATCGTTATGCATGTAGTTATACCAAGGCATTATTTGCCCTTCATAAACGTCTAATACATTTCAGTTGCTCGTTATGTGACTATTAGGGCAATGTATTTATGAAAATCCAAAAATACACAGTTCTCCTCTGATTGCTTTGACCTTTTACATTCTTTACTGCTTACATATAGTAAGTAGGGAAAGTATTGTAATCCACCCAAACGTTCGATACCGATTTCACTGGAAATATACGTTTTGCAAAACGTAGTGTTACGGATGAACGGAGGGAGACCCTAGATTCGGATGACCACGGGCGCAAGCATGGACGGGATCCCTAATGTTTCCAGATCAAAGCATCCGACGCCGCTCCCACGCACCCACAAGCCTCTAGATACCTGACTGAACAGTTCTGCAACAACGCCAGGTAAAAAAACTTCTATAAAGCGCACATCCACTGACCAGCCACAAGACGCCGAACGCCGTCGCCTGTTCCTAAAACCCTGAAACAAACGACAATGAAGTAGATGATGGGTACAGGAAATGAGGGACAGGAAAGCCGTAATAGAAGTAGAACCACCTCAGCATTTGTCTGCCAACCCGGGGAAACCATGAAATACCCATGGTTCAAAGTGAGTCAACGGGGATCCAACCCGGACCTCCCGAATGCCAATCGCGCACGTTATTTTGGGCCACCTCGCTTGGTACATGTTTTGAAACTACCTGAATTAAAACGAGCTGTTGGAGGACGAAAGTACTGGAAATTCTATGATAAGGAAAATAATAAGAATTCTGATGTGTTACACTCACATGACTTTCTCTAGTCTTGTACAAACTATTTTTACAAACGATTATTCTCCATCTAATTCATGTAAATCGAGATATCGAGATGTTAATCTTATTGCTAATTTTCTTGTAGATGCAACGGGAACATGGTAGTATTTAAGCGATAGTCAAATCTTTTAAGAGCTGGTTGCTATGTGACGCATTCCATTCTCTTTGCATGTCCAGGACATAAAAAAATGAATGAATAACGAATTTGAGAAAAAGTATAAGTATTGGAAAATTTAAGGGAAAATTTTTGTATAGTAACATTTTGTCCATCTCTTACGGTTTACCAGTTATGCAAAAGCCGTTCACAATGATTTAGGAGACATTCCCAGAAAATTCGAGATATACATTTCATTTTTCATGAAAATATCTTAAATGTATGATATTTTAATCAAAATTGTTAGACCCATTTTTGAGAAAATTAAAATTTTCGAAAAATGTTCCATGTAAAAGGTAATCTGGGGTGGGAGGATTTTCTTGAAAACCTTGTCGTCGCAGCTGCGGAAGATACTGAACCCAAATACCAAGTTTGGTGTTTATCGGACTGTTAGTTTCTGAGTTATGCTGTTCACAGTCAGACACTCACAGGGACATGTTTCTAAAAATGCCTTTTTTTGGATTCAGGGTGTCTCAAAACATGTATTTCCGGTGTCGAATTTTTGGGTGGAATACAATACTTCTCCTACTTACTATACGTAGTAGAGAAAGTAATAATCATCATTTTTAGAAAACAGTCAGTGTGTATGTCTTTGAAGAGCATAATTAAAAAACGAAAGGTCAGTTAAATCCCAAACCTGGTATTTAAGTTCAGCAACTTACAAGGACGAAAAATCTTCAAGAAAATACCCCTACTTCAAACTACCGTTTATATGGAAAATGTTTTGGTGATGTGATTTTTCTCAAAAATGGGCTTAAGATTTTGATTCAAATAACATAGTTTAGGATATTTAGATGAAATACAAAAATTATATCCCTGGGAATAGCTTGTCAAATCCTCTTCATTCTGAATGACTTATCTCCCTTTTGTAATTAAGGAGAGACTAAATGACGAAAGTTTCATTTTGTTTTTGCTGTATTATGAATTGCAAATTTCCTCTTAGACCTTGGAATAGAAATTTGCAAATTGACACTACTGTTAGGCATGGAAGCTATTGTTGAATAAACAACGTATTGTATTTCTTTACAAATATATGAGAGTTTTTTTCTCTATTTTTCGTTTTTGAATCACTTTATCTGTAAATTGCATTTTCTAGCTTAAATAGCCCATTTCCTCATAAACTACTGAAGGCACCCTAATTAAATTTTCGGATGATATAAACAGTTTTTAAGTGCTGTTATGCATCAATTTTGGTATTAATAATATTTGATTGTTTTTTAAGAAAACATAAATCTTTTTAAAATTTATTAAGGGGATGATTAAGGCTGAGGCAGTATTTTTAACACTTAAATAATTTCAGTCCAATTATATAATATGTAAATTCAATAACAGTCCGCTTTGAAGCAATATGTGTATGTAATAATTTGTAAAATTTATGTAACAGTCATTGCATATGCTTATGTTATTGTATACATGTTCAAAAATGTTATATGACTGTATTGCGTAATTTAATAATGTAGAAGATGTGAAAATAAGTTGCTAATAATGAGGTAACAATGAGGTAACAATGAGGTAATAATGAGTAAGATAGTTTAATAATGTTACTAGTCATTATTGGAGCAACAATAATATAATTTTAGTGACAGCTTATAAAAATAGCCAACCAAAACCAGAAAAAGCTTTACTTAAATGAAGGTATTCTATTGGACTAGAATTGGTGATTCAGAAACTGAAATATAGCAAAATTTACAAATTTTAGAGTTCAGTTGACTGCAGATAGCGTTACTAACCAGACGAAAAAAGTGTCCTCAAGAAAGTTAATACGTATTCGTGTGAAACGAAAATAGTTTACGCGTAAAAAAGTGCAAGTAATTCATAAAAGAATCTCACAGCTCTCTATATCAGTGAAGTGTTTTTTAAATCGTGTCAAGCATTAATAAAAGGAGTGAAATAAAATTATAATCTGTGTAAGCCTACATTCTTGTCACATCACAACTCTGCTAAGAGAAACGTGTCTCTAAGAATAATACTGACGCAGCCAAGGCAAACATAAATATATAATAAGTAACAGCCAAATTACAAAGTGAATATTTTTTTTAAACTTGGGGCAAAGGCCACCTGAGAGTACATTTGGGGCAAGGGCTACCGCAAAGTGGGCTCCCCAACAGTTGAAATAATATACAACTCCTTCAATACAACCTACTTAAAATTGACGCCAAAAGCGTGGTGCAAATAACGTAAAACAAACAATCGTTTTTAAGGCAATGCATCTGTGTAAATAAAAAATTCCACAGTTTTCTACTGATTTATTTTAATTTGTTATTATAAACTCACAACAAAAAACGTATAGTGCACACACATTTGAATGAGCTATGTCAAACCGTGGTTAAGATATTCGTTTTTTATTCGTATTAATCGTTATTTGTTGAGGTAATATGAAATGCTCCTTGAACCCTTCAGTTTATCATATCGCAACTAAAATTTTAATTTGAGCTTAGTACACAAGTATAAAAAAATTGCTATCCAGGCATTTCTTAATTTTGGTTAATGTATAAGAAAAAAACGTTTTTGTTCACATGTTATAGAATTTTTTCAACTTTTCAAATTGAGTTATTGAAAATAATTTATTTCAGCGAAAATATATCTCATTTTAACTAGTACACTAAAATGTTTAAATCCATAGTTACTGAAATTCTCTTGAAAATTTGTAAACTGTAGTCCAAAGACCATTTTGAAAATTGAAAAATTCTGAAAAAAGTAAATGATAAAAATGTACAAGTTATAAGTATAAAAAAATTGCAAAGAATAACAAAATCGAAAATTAGCACATTTGTTACCAAATTTTACCTATCTTCCTTAATACACAAGCTAAATGGATAAAACCAGCTCAGTGAACTTAGAAGGCATTCATAAAAATTGTCTCAAAGTTTCATAAGTTTTAATATCTTATGAGATAAGGTCATTAATTTATTAGATTTAACATTGGCGGGATAGGGGTATCAATTTCCCCCTAAACAATACTATCAATTTGCAGACTACTCCAACGTGTGTAGAGGGTATGATCTTTTTTCTGTGCAAATTCGTGCAACAAAATGAGAGATGCAGTATTGCTTTTTTACAGGTAATTTAAAATATTACGTGTTGTGCGTACAACGATAATGGCAGTATTATGATACAAGTGTTAAAATTAGGCTTTTATTTTGCGAATAGGCATATACTATTTTTTAGACAAAGCTTGAATTTGTAAAATATCAATAACATCATATTGGTTCCCGAAACTATGAGGCAGTATTCTTAACACCTGGATAATTTCAATTAAATTATATAATATGTAAATTCAATAACAGCTCACCTTGAAGCAATATGTATGTAATAATTTGTAAAAATGTACGTAACAGTCATTGCATATTCTTATATTATTGTAAACGTGTTCAATTACGTTATGTGAATGCATTACGTAATGTAATAATGTAAGAGCTGTAAGAATAATAAGTTTAAAGGTGCTAACAATGAGGTAACAATGAGGTAACTTTGAGGCAATAATGAGTTTGAGAGTTTGAATGCTACTAGTCATTACTCGAGCAACGATAATGTAAATTGTGTGACAGTTTAAAAAAGTAGCCAATCAACAGCCAGAAAAAGGTTTCAGTAAAATGCAGCTATAGAATTAGCCAATCAGAGCATTGAAATATAGAAGTTTACGTGTTTGGACGGTTGAAATATGTTCAGTGCCTGCAGACCATGATAGCAACCGGATGGAAGATGTGTTCTCTAGAGAAATATTACGATTCGTGTGAAACGTTAAATAAGTATACGCGTTAACAAAGTACAAGTGTTAAATTAAAGAATCTCACTGCTCTTGATATCAGTGTAGTGCTATTTAATTTGTGTCAAAGATTAATAAAAAACGAGTGATTTTAAACTTCAATCTGTGTAAGCCTACATTCTTTTCGCACCACGCCCTGATTAAGAGAAACGTGTCTCTAAAGAAATACTGACGCAGCCGAGGCAAACATAAACATAAATAATATCCATAGAAGCAGGTGAATAACAAAGTTAAGTATTTTTTTTTAAACTTGTAGTGTAACAACAAAAATACATCGTCTTTAAAATCGGTTTTTCATACGTAGTAGCATATTACGTAACAGACAAAATCTTCTTCAAATTGACGTCCATACGTGGAGCTAAATAAATAAACACGTAAAGAACATTCAACTTCAAATTGGCTCCCATACGTGGGGCAGTAAAATAAACTATCAACTTCAAATTGGCACCCATAGGTGGGACAGTTAAACAACCCTTCTCTCAAATTGTCGTCAGAACGTGGGGCAGCTAATAATATTCAATTTAAATAAGAGAAATCACGTTTAAAACAGCATAAACTCTCGTGTGCAGAGAGTAGTCAGATGTAACTGCTGTTGATTCGCTAGCACTCATTTTCAGTGAAACTACTTTCAACGTGTTTTGCCTAACATCAGGTAATGAAGGGATTTAATGATATATATCATTGCTTTCTGGATTTTTTGGTTAAGTATGTATAGTGTTATTCTTTCAGCCGCTTCTGTAATTTCACTGGCTCTTCCATTCAATTTCATCAAAATTCACAATTTCCGCCATTTAATCTTTATGCATGTAGGTTATTCTAGATAAAAGAATAACGTTTTAGATCAGAGAAATCACAAGGCTGACAATATAACGTATAGCTTAACTGTACAACGAATTGCGATAAATTGAATTATGACGATTTGTACTGTGAACTGATAATGCGAGCGCCATGAGAAATTAATCACGTAAAAAGACGGTGACAAGCAAAACCTAATCAAACCAAGTCGAGTTATTAAACATGTGCAAATACAAAGGGTAATTGCCATGTGATTGGACTTGAAACCAAACCAAACTTAATCGCACTAGTGCGGTATTGTGAAGCTTTTAATTCTTGTGGTACTGTGTTAAAAGTTCTAGTTTCAGGCCACGCTGTCTATGAGAATATACACTATGTGATCAAAAGTACTCGTACACCCCACAAACATACGTTTTTCATCTTAGGTGCATTGTGCTGCCTGGTACTCATTATCCGCCACCTCAGTAGTCATTAGACATCGTGAAACAGCAGAATGGGACGCTCGAACGTGGTCAGGTGATTGGGTGTCACTTGTGTCAGAAGTCTGTACGCGAGATTTCCACACTCCTAAAAATCTCTAGGTCCACTGTTTCTGATGTGATAGCGAAGTGGAAACGTGAAGGGACATGTACAGCACAACAGCGTATAGGCCGGTCTCGTCTGTTGACTGACAGAGACGGCCGACATACGAAGAGGGTCGTAAAGAGTAATAGGCAGACATGTATCCAGACCATCACACAGGAATTCCAAACTGCATCAGGATCCACTCCAACTACTATGACAGTTAGGCGTGAGGTGAGAAACCTTGGATTCTATGGTCGATTCTAATGTATATTACATAAATTGTGTATTTTAACGCGATCTACATTTTTTGTGTAGTAAAATTTTGCTATCTCTTATGGCTTACCAGTTACGCAAAAATCGTTCACAATGAAGAATACTTTTGGAGACATTCACCGTAAATTCGAGATAAACATTTCATTTCTCATAAGAATATCTTAAACATGTGATATTTTAATCGAAATCGTTACAGCCATTTTTGAGAAAATTAAAGTTATCGAAAAATGTTCCTTGTTAAGGGTAATCTGGTGTGGGGGGTATTTTCTTGAAAACCTTCGTGTCGCATCTCTGGAAAATAATGAACCTAAATACCAAGTTTGGTGTTTATCCGACTGTTCGTTTCTGAGTTATGCTGTTCACAGACACACACACACACACACACACACGGACATGTTTCCAAAAATGCTTTTTTACTTTCTCTACTACGTATAGTAAGTAGGGGAAGTATTGTATTCCACCCAAAAATTCGATACCGAGATTTCACCGGAAATACATGCTTTGAGACTCCCTGAATCCAAAAAAAGCATTTTTGGAAACAAGTCCCCGCCCCAGGGTACCCTTTACATGGAACATTTTTCGGAAATTTTAATTTTCTCAAAAATGGCTCTAACGATTTTGATTAAAACATCATATGTTTAAGCTATTTTTATGACAAATGAAATGTATATCTTGAATTTTCTGGGAATGTCTCCAAAAGTGTTCTTCATTCTGAACGACTTTTGGATAACTGGTAAACCATAAGTGATAGACAAAATTTTACTGCACAAAAAATGTAGATCACGTTAAAATACACAACTTATGTCATATACATTTTTTTGTCGTGTGAACCCTTTTCGAGATATTGCTTGTTATTCCCTTAAATTTTCCAATTCTTGTACTTTTTCTCAAATTCGTTATTCATTTTTATTATGACCTGGACATGCAAAGAGAATGGAATGCGCCACATAGCAACCAGCGCTTAAAATATTCGACTATCGCTTAAAACCTACCATATTCCCCCACATCTACAAGAAAATTAGCAATAAGATTGACATCTTGATATCTCGATTAACGTGAAGCAAATGGAGAATAAGCGTTTGTAAAAATAGTTTGTACAAGAGTAGAGAAAGTCTTGTGAGTGTAACATACCAGATTTGTTTGATTCAGGGGGTCTCAAAACATGTATTTCCGGTGAAATCTCCGTATCGAGTTTTTGGGTAAAATACAATACTTCCCCTACGCCGCTTACGCACTCTCGACACCCTTGAAGATCGCAGTGAGAACTGAAGTAAAAGAAATTTGCTTAAGTAACGCACTCTTTAGCTGCTGTTGAGTTCCTGTGTGTAGCAAAGGATTTCTGAATTGAGATTATCGTCGGATTACTGAGTTGGGTTACACCCTTTTCTTACACCACCAGCAGTTGAACTTCTTAAACCCGCTCGTCGGTTCTTTAAAAGGTAAACCGCGCCCCCACAACCCGCGGTATGTCTTAGAATTTATAGCAGACTTTGAGAATGAATCGAGCCGCTAGCGAACTAACAAATGAAATATTATGAGCGCAGCGGAACTTTAGGCGGAATCTTAATGTATACCGCGCAACAATGGAAGCTGGAGTCCGCGTAGAGAATCGATCCGAGCACCTTAGATTTGCAAAAAGTTTGTGGGAATGCGGGGGTTGTGAAAATTAGTTTATTACTTCCAAGAAGATGGTGCTGCGGGGAAAACTTTCCTGGATTATGATGGAATTCGATAATGCGACGCCTTGCGGTGGGAGAAGGAACTGGGTGGGGTGACATAGAGAAGTAAGGGAGCAGCTTTTTGTGGGTCTCAACCAACCACTTGCATCATACGATTTCTCTTCAAGAAGTTCTTTGATATGCATAGTGCGGATAATGTTTTGCCCATTTGTCTGAGTGATCCTCAAATATCTCTCTACCGTTATCTGAGGTAGAGGTACGTACAGCATTTCCTTAAAAAAACTGATGTTTTGCACTCACATGACTTTCCCTACTCTTGTTCAAAGTATTTTTACAAACGCTTATACTCCATCTACTTCATGTTAATCATGTTAATTTTCTTGTAGATGCAAGGGGAATATGGCAAGCTTTAAGCGATAGTCCAATCTTTTAAGAGCTGATTGCTGTGTGGAACATTCCATTCTCTTTGTATGTTCAGGACAAATGGATAACGAATTCCCATTTGAGAAACTATGCAAGTATTGGAAAATTCAAACAAATAACGAGGAATATCTCGGAAATGGTTCACCCGACAAAAAAAGTTATGTGACACAAATTGTGTGTATTAACGAGATCTACACTTTTTGTACAGTAAGATTTTGTCTATCTCTTACAGTTTAACAGTTATGTGAAAGTCATTCAGAATGAAAAGGAATTTTGGGGACGTTCCCAAAAATTCAAGATATAGATTTCGTTTGCCATGAAAATATCTTAAACATATGATATTTTAATCAAAATCGTTTGAGGTTTTTTTGAAAATCCGTATTTTCGAAATATTTTCCATGTAAAGGGTATTTGAGTGTTGGAGAATGAGGTAGAAAATATTTGCGTCGCATCCTTGGAGGATACTGAATCTAAATACCAATGTTTGTACTTATCCGACTCTTCGTTTTTGAGTTATGTTGTTCACAGACACGCAGCGTTTTTCTAAAAATGCCTTTTTGGATTCAAGAGCCTCGAAAAATGTGTTTTCGGTAAAATTTTGATGTCGAATTTTTGTTGGAATACAATACTTTCCCTATTTACTATACGCAGTAGAGAAAGTAAAAAAGTAGTGATGTGCAGCTGAAGAAGTCTGATGCGGTGCATTCATATGGATTTCTGTACGCACTTTTCTACAAATTATTCTTATAAAAGCTTATTCGTCTATCTACTCTTTGTTAATAAGGGTAATAGACCTTCCTCTCTTATTTACAATTAAGAATAGGAGGAACACAATGAGTTAATCTTTTTAATCGCTTTCGCCTTGAAATTCTGTTCGATTTGCAACAGAAGAAAGCATAAAGTACTTGAAAATTCAAGCCAATAACAAAGAGCACCTTGAAAATGGTTAACGCCACAAAGAATGTGTTTGACATGAATTGTTTGTTCTAAACGGATCTACAATTTTTGTGGATATTAACAGTTATGTATCACTTATGGTTTACTAACTACGCAAAAGTGAAGAAATTCAAATATACACTTTGTCATGCAAATATTTTAAACATATGATGTTTTAAGCAAAATTGTTAGGGATATTTTTGGAAAGACAAAAAATAACTAAACTTTTTCAACGTAAAGGGTAGTTCAAAACGGGAGATTTTCTTGAAAGTCTTTCTACTCATTCCTTGGAATCTGCTTAACTTAAATACCAAATTTGGTATTCAATCGATTTTTCGTTTCTGAGTTAAGCTGTTCACAGACATTCAAACACACACGACCTTCTTCTCAATATACGTTTTTGGATTCTGAGACCTCAAAACGTATATTTTCAGTGATTTTGGTATCGAATGTTTTAGTGGAATGCAATCTTCCAGTACTGAATATAGGTAAGACAGAGCGAGATGGTTCAGGCGGTTAGGTCTGTGGCCCATATTCGGGAGGTACCGGGATCGAGCCCGGCTTCCGCGCACTATGCGTTTTTGGGGGGTTTCCCGGGTCTTCAGGCAAATGCTGGAGTTGTTAATTTCGTCCCCCGAATTTCCTATCCCTCCATTCCGTCGCATTGTTCATTACATTCATCTTCATCCCACTGATCTCTTGTCGGCAATGGTGTTTCGGTACTCTCTCCGTCCCTCTGGTTTTGGCTGGCTACCGGGGTGTTCGAACCTCCTTGAGGGGCATTGGTACCCACGAGTGGAGTGGGGTCCCCATTCTATCGGGGTTCCTCTATCTGGAAACTTAGGGACGCTGTCATTGCTGTGCCGTCGCTCCTGGTTCCGGACGCCCGGTGTCTGCTTTCGCCTCATCCTTCCTCTCGGAGACGCCTCGTGGGGCGTAGGTACTATACCCACTCTGGATCGGTGTCGAATCCTCTCCGTAGTCAATCCTATCCTAGTATAGGTAATCCGTAGAGGGAAAGTAAAAGTTTGATTTGGAAATTCACCGGAAATATACTTTTGAGTACCGTAATGTTTTAGAAACAAAACTGGAAAATAATAAAACGTGGAATATTAATACAATTATTAGAATGCAAACCGAACAACTATTTATATGAAGAACTACTGAATTTTTTGTTCTCTAAAATGGTTAAAGGAATTTTATTAAAATATAAGAGAATTTATTTAAAAATTCTGCTACCTTGAACTGAAGGCCACAGTACACCACGCTTACCAGAGTTGCAAAACATTAAAATTACAAATGCATATATAAATAAGTGATTTCGACTAAAATACATTCGGATATATTTCATATTACGTGATAATTTCTTAAACACATAAGTGAATTCGTAAGTAACAGATCTAATATTATATGATCCCTATAAAACAGATATAAAATTGTTTAAAACGTTGACGTACAAAGGATTTTTAGTATGAGAAGTGACCCATTGGTCAAAGTATGAATCACTTTTTAATAAATGCATCTTTAACTGAAACGTTATGCAGAATTGCACAAACCAACTTGGAATAGGTCCTATCATCAGTCCAAAAACTTGGATTGAGGTTGATATTTTTCATAGTATGGCCTGCTTGGTTCATAAATGTTGCATTTACCCTTGTCCACTTCTGCACAAGGTACTGACATAAGCATACAAAATATTTCTTGAATTTTCTTTAAATAGCCAAATTGTCATCTTAGGTTTTATTATTTTTATTTATTTATTTTTTAAGCCGCTTTGACAGCTTGGTCATTCCATGAGTATACACTATTTAAGACAATTCAGTCCATCGTTATTACAAATAGAGTTTTAACTTACACAGAATTAAACAAAGAGCTGTTAACGCGTACATTAGAGTTTAAAATCAAGTTTTATACTTCTGAGGAAGAGCAACTTGCTTGAATTTTGATGGAATATTCAGTGAGTTGGATAGACCTTTAGTAATGTCGTAGAGCTGGTGTTCTGTAGTATACTGTCTTTAATCTGTAAAATGGCAGTAAGGTGTGTGTTGCAGGCTTCATAATGAGGTGGGTTGTCTATGGTAAAGATGTAAGATTTGGTTACAATATGTCCAATTTTTTTCTTTCCTCTTTAGGAAATTATTCAATTTAATCTCAGACCATTTTAAGAGAGAGAGATAAAACCTTACTACAGAAAAACTGATGTGATACATTCACATGATTTTGTCTACCCTCTATCACTTTTTAGTATACCAATTACTGTTACTAAAGTTTATTTTCACATCTACTTCATTTTAATCCAGATAAACCTTTGCAGAAATAGTTACACTAAACATTTCCTTATAGATACAAAGGGAACAGAGACACTCAAATGTTTTAAGAACTGGACGCTATATGCTGGTCTTAAAATTGTATACTGTTTCCTTGCAATCGCGAGAAACAACTGAATGTTGACAGGACTTAAAGGAATGACAAAGAAATTAATAATTCGAACATTTAAAACCGGATATCTCAGAAAGGCTTACGCCACCAAAAGATTATTTGAAATAAATTATGTGTTTTAAAGAGAGATACATTTTTTTGTGCAGTAGGTTTTCGTTTCGCTTAACGTTGACCAGTTATGTAAGATTAAACAAAATTCCTTCCGAATGAAGAGGACTTCACAGGCTATTGCCTAAAAATTAAAGATATACATTTTATGTCATGTAAATATCTTTAATATATAGTGTTTTAATCAAAATCGTTAGAACTATTATTAGTAAGTCAACCATTTCAAAACAATTTCCATGTAAAGTGTAGTTTGAGATGGGGAATTTTCTTGAAAATCTTCGTGTCGTATTTTTTGAAGATACTGAATTTAAACAACAATTTTGGCATTTATCCAACTTTGCTATTGAGTTATGTTGTTCACAGACAGACAGTCATACACACAAACATGTTTTCAAAAATGCTCCAGGGCTCCTCAAAACGTGTACGTTTTCGTATACCGCTTAACGTTTACCTGTTATACGAGATTACGCAAAATTCTGTCTTACTGAAGAGGATTTAATAAGCTATTTCCTAAAAATTCAAGATTTAAGTTTTGATTCTCATGTAAATAATATCTGTAATATATGGTATTTTAGTTAAAATCGTTAGTCATTTTATAGGAAATAAAAATTTCGAAAAATGTAAGTCATGCAGAGAGTAATTTGGGGTAGAGGGATTTTCTTGAAAATCTTCGTGTTGAATCTTTGAAAGATACTGTACTTAAATACCAAGCGTTGATTCGACTTTTCGTTTTTGAGTCATGTTGTTCACAGACTCACACAGACCTTTTTCCTAAAAATGCTTTTAGATTCAGAGAGCCTAAAACACCGTCTTTCCGGTAAAATTTGGAATCGAATTTAGGGGTGGATTGCAATACCATCTGCTTAAAATAGGTAAGCGGTTGAGAAAGCAAAAATGAGCCCGAGATTCAAAATACTGAAGCAATATCAAAAGCCAAAAATATATTTAACTACATAAAAGTGACAATTTTGGCCCCCTTTAAAGCCTCGGCATCGAGTTATGCAGCGGGCCATACCTGTCCGCACTCTGCGTATAGACAGACGGACTGCGTGCAGTCAGCTGACGGGAGTTCCCTATCGATCCGGTAGAGTCTACTTGCTGCACCACACAGGGCAAAAATAAGGTCATCGCTAAGTGGCAGTTCCGATTTCGGGGATTAGAAAATGAGAGCATCTCGTCCCCTGGTGTTCCTTTCAATTCAGCCACCTCCGGCTTCTCAGAGATACCATGAGACAATTTCCGTCAATAAAGCAACGGCAATCACGTTTCTGTTTCTTTAAATGAGGCGTTCAGTGTTCCTTTTTACAAAGACGGTGAGAGTTTCTCGCTTATTTACAGCCAGAAGTAGCACCAGTAACCATTCTGCCCACACATTATATTTATGGGGCCGGGTGTCGGTGTTGCTGTAATGATTGCAACTACGAGAAGGTTGTTAAAATCAAATTCTATTGTTGATAGTACAATAAGCTCAAAGAATACGTTTAAACTTTAAAAAAAGGAATGATGAGACACACGCGCGTTAGAAATGAAACTTCTTAGGTTGTAGCACTTATTGACGATTTTATTATTCCAGGATTAGGAAATGTTTATGTGGAATTTGATTGAAGAAAATCTCTCTTAATTAAATGAAATATTTTCTTTACAATTTCAATCAATTCATAATCTTTATGGGTTTATGACAGCTGAAGTATATACAAACAATTTAGACTACATTTTCTAAGTAACGAGGGAATACTTTGTGGATGGCAAGTGCCTGATCTGATTATAGACTGAGCTCAGTGTTCAGTTTCAATTTAATTCTTTCATCCAAAAGTTTTTTTTATATTCTTAGATTCTTTTAAATAAAATCGTAACAGTTCACAAAAAGTTTCTTAGATTTTTTTTATTGGAAGAAATATAACTGTGGAAAGATAGTTATACGGGACGGAATAATAGTCTAAAGGACACCAATAGAGATCGATTTAAAACGCTATTTAAAACAAGAAGCTTGCTAATACAACAATAATATTAGATCGTGTTCAGCAAATGCACAGTATAACACGCAAGTGTCTGCTGGTTCCCTATGCTACGTATTAACACAGTACACGCGGCGCATGCGCGTAGACTGTCTATGACGTATGCGACGGATTCTACCTCTCTTTCTTCTCAACTGCAGGTTGGAGTCCCTCGATCAGGCCAACTCATATGCTTCACTTTCCATCTAATCCAAGTCAATTTGCCCTAGGGCGCCTAAAGAAGCTTCAGTTCAAAAACTACCGAGTAAAAAGCTTTAATTTTCAAAAATTGAAATTAAATAGGGTTTTATTTATGCACGCTGTTTAACTGCTGGGATCCCTTCCATATTGGGCGTGAAAGACCGGTAATTTTGCTCAGAGGCCTCTTTATCAGGCTTGAGGTTCTTTTACGCGCCATAAATCTACGACAGGGACCACCGGCTTTAGTTCCCTTACTAAGGATTTTTACGCCCGATAAAATCCATCGCCCTCCGCCGGGTTTGAACCTGTGACTTTGGAAACTAGAGGCTAGCATAGTAATCACTGCACCACAGAGGACGACACTGTTATTGTCATTTAGTACAGCTGAATACAGATGTATGCAGATATAATGCGCATGTTTTATGCTGGTAGTTTAAGTCTATTAAAGCACTAAGTTAATACATGTATTGGACTCCCCACTGTATTTTGCCCTGGTCACTAACATGGGCAGTCTATATGAATAACAATTAATACAAAATAAAACCCTACTTTTATCACCTGTACCATAATCTACTATTACAATAAGTCAGGCATTGAATAAATTTAACCGTGTTTAAACAATACCTGTCGGTTTATAAACAAGGGATGTAAGTTACAATATGCATTCAAAAAGAGACCAGTGTTTAAAATATATAACCCTGCTTAGTTCCCCCATTTCTTGCCGAACCTTCTTTCAATGCCTGCCAACTATTGCTTTGGTCATTCGTGTTTACTTTTTAACTTCCCCAGCAGCCAGACGCGCTCTTCGTATTACTAAAAAAAATCGGAAGTCTACAAGTTTACCTCAATCTCAAGAGTTTTAAATTAGTGTGGGTATAAAGTTATTTCATATTTACTTCACTCGTGATGGTTTAAATTTCCACAAGAGCAACAAAGGTGTGCAAAATATAATAAACATAAAACCGTGAGGCAAATTCTCAGCGTATTTACATTTAGCCATCGTATGTGTGCTAGAAGGAGAGAGGAAGCTGAAAGTAAGTTGGGTTGCATGCGGGAATAATGGCGCCCTTTCCAGGGGAAGTTACTTAATGTGGGAATATCGTCACACTCGGTCGAAAGGGAATCGATACGACAAGTGAGTGACCTGCAGACCATGACATTCTCTATGTGCACACGCTACCTGGTGGCTCAAGAAATATCATCGAAGAAACTGGATTTCAATCTGTCTCCCTCCTCGCTACACACAACACACTAGCCGTGAATAACTTATACACTAATACATCTGATAACCAGTTCTCGCACTTAAACACCTTGAAGTAGGCCGTATTGAAGGAGTTGTATTATATTTCAACTGTTGAGGAACCGAACTTGTAGTAGTGTAACCGCACGTATAGTAAAATGTTTCCGGTAGCATTCGCCACAAATGTACTTTCAGGTGACCTTTGCCTCAAGTTTAAAAAATATTAACTTTGTAATTTGACTGTTTCTTTAAGCATTAAATATCTATCTTTGACTCGGTTGCGACAGTATTATTGTTAGAGACACGTTTCTCTTAGCAGGGTTGTGATGCGACTGAAGAATGTAGGCTTACACAGGTTATAATTTTACTTCACTCCTTTTATTAATACTTGATACGATTAAAATAACACTTCACTGATATAGAGAGCTGTGAGATTCTTTTTATTAATTAATTACACTTTTTAACACGTAAAAATATTTTACGTCTCACAGGAATACCTATTGAATCTCTCGAGGACGCATCTCGCATCCAGTTACAAACACTGTCTGCATCCAACTGACTTGAATTCCTTACCGCCACATTTGTAAATTTCTGTATTTCAAGTCTCTGATTGGCTATTCCTAATCCAGTAGAATACTTTTATTTAACTTAAGCTTTCTTCTGGTTGTTGATTGGCTATTTTATAAACTGTCACTAAAATTTACATTATTGTTGCTCCAAGAATCACAAGTAACATTTAAACTCTCAAACTCATTATTGCCTCAAAGTTACCTCATTGTTAGCAACTTTTAACCTATTATTCTCACAGCTCCTACATTATTAAATCACGTAAAACATTCACATAACATTATTACACATGGATGCAGTAATATAAACATATACAATGATTGTAATATACACTTTTTATATATTATTACATACATATATTGCTTTAAGACAGGCTGTTATTGAATTTATATATTATATAATTTGACTGGAATCATTTAAGTGTTAAAAATACTGCCTCAACCTAACAAGAATCAATAGCGAACAATACACTCTGGACTCGATATGACATTGGGAGCAGAAGGGATATAATTTAAACCGACACCTTGTTCCTTTTAGTGAGCGGTAGAATACTGTAATAAATTTACTTGAATACTGAAGTCGTACTCTCTCAAATAATACCGTAAGTTAACATTTTTTGGAAACATTTAAGACATAATGTTCCTATGAGAGTCCAAATGCATATCCTGCTAATACTAACCTTGCTAAATTCGTGAGATATATGTCATAAACTGAAATTTATAAAACGTTTAGATGAGATTATACAATAATGCGATTTATTAAGGAAAACTCATCAGAAGATAATTTTTCAAAACATTAACTAACTTATTAGGACCAAAGAAAATCAACAATAGACTGAGATATCTTTTGAATATTTGGGTTACGTGTAGAGAAAGTACAAATGCATACAAAATATAAGTAAGTCATTATCTGAAGTAAACACAATGCAGGAACGTAGGTTCCCAAAGAAAGTTGAGGCAGTGTTTTAACACTAACATGACTTCAGTCTAATTATATAATATGTAAATTCAATAACAGCCCGCCTTAAAGCAATATGTGTATGTAATAATTTGTAAAATGTATGTACAGCCATTGCATATACTTGTATTATTGTCTTCATGTGTAATAATGTTATGTAAATGTATTACGTAATTTAATAATATAGGAGCTGTGAGAATAATAGGATAAAAGTTGCTCACAATGAGGTAACTTTGAGGCAATAATCAGTATGAGAGTTTAAATGTTACTTGTGATTCTTGGAAGCAATAATGCAATTTTAGTGACAGTTTATAAAAATAGCCAATCAACAACCAGAAAAAACTTTAGTTAAATGAAAGTATTCTATTGGATTAGGGATAGCCAATCACAGACATGAAATACAGAAATATACAAGTTTAGGCGGTTGAAATCTATTCAGGTGGTTGCAGACAGCGTTACTAACCAGACGCAAAAAGTGTCCTCAAGAAAATTAATACGTATTTGTGTGAGACAAAAAAATAGTTTACGTGTTAAAAAATGCAAATAATTAATTAAAAGAATCTCACAGCTCTCTATATCAGTGAAACGTTATTTAAATCGTATCAAGCATTAATAAAAGAAGTTATGTAAAATTATAATCTGTATAAGCCTACATTCTTAGTCGTACCACAACCGTGCTAAGAGAAACATGTCTCTAACAATAATACTGACACAGTCGAGGCAAACATTAATATTTAATACTTAAAGAAACAATCAAAATTACAAAGTTAATAATATTTTTAAACTTAGGGCGAAGGCTACCGGGTACTATACGTGTGCTTGCAACGAATTTCAAGTTCGGCTCCCCAACAGTTGAACAATAATACAACTCCTTCAATACAAAAAAATACCTTCTTCAAAGTAATACACAAAGCTGGGACGTAGAAATATCAGCAGACCGAAGAGAGGATGAACAGACCAATTACCACGTAACAAATGTTGGGAAAGGAATGGGTCAAAGGACCCAAACTTTGAAGAACGAAGGTAGGAATGAAAATTGAAGTAAAAAATCTGATGTGTTATACTCACATAACTTTTTCTACTCTTGTAAAAACTGTTTTTACAAACGCTTATTCTCCATCTGTTTCATGTTAATACAGATAAACATTTGCAGAAACTATTCTATTGCTAATTTTCTTGTAGGTACAAGAGGAATATGGTAGGCTTTAAGTGATAGTCAAATCCTTTAAGAGCTGGTTGCTATGTAGATCATCTCATTCTATTTGCAGTCCTGGACATAAAAGAAAGAATAACTAATTCCCTTTTGAGAAAAAGTATAAATATTGAAAAATTCAAACAAAAAACAAGGAATATCTCGGAAATAGTTCACTTGACAAAAGCAAACATGTGTGTAACATAAATTGTGTGTTTTAACGAGATCCACATTTTTTGTGTATAGAACTTTGTCTATTTCTTACGCTTTACCAGTTATGCAAAAGTCATTCAGAATGAGGAGGAATTTTTGGGACATTTCCAGAAAATTCAAGATATAAATATAATTTGCTATAAAAGATTTTAAATATATGATACTTTAATCAAAATCGTTAGAGAAATTTTGAAAAAATTCGAACTTTTAAAAAATGTTCCATATAAAGGGTAGTCTGCGGTGGGAGGATTTTCTTAAAACTCTTTGTGTCGCATCATTGAAAAATACTGAACCTAAATACCAAGTTCGGTATTTATCCGACACTTCGTTTCTGAGTTATGCTATTTACAGACAGACACACAGGTGGATATGTTTCCAAAACTGCTTTATTTGGATTTAAAGCATCTCAAAACGTATTTCCGGTGAAATCTTGGTATGGAATAGTTGGGTGGAATGCAATACTTCCCCTATTTATTTTATGCAGTAGATAAAGTGAAAAGCGGTTACATTTAGAAGAAAGCACACACACACACACACACACACGCACACAAATTGTTTATATATAGGTTACTTTAAAAGCAAAACAAAAAACTTTCTACACGTTTTTGTCCACTTCCGTGGTGTGGGGTTAGAGTGTGTGTCTCAAATTCAAGGAGTCTGGAGTTCAAATCTCAATTAAGTTTAGATACCTAAATAAGGGAAAAGAAAATAGAAGCAGCTTTTTCAAGAAATGAACTTGATAAAGATAACAATGTAATCTAACTTATCATTTCAAAGTATTACAGTGCATAATGTTTTCCAATCTTCTTAAATATTACATAAAAGTATGGTTGGCTTAATAAAATTTTTTTTCAGACAAAAGTATTTTGAATTTTTTTTGCGTAAAATCTGAATTGATAAAAAATGAGGTTGTTATTAAAAAAGCTTGAGGTGACTTTAAACGACCTTGAAAACCTTCACTAAATAAAATGTAACCAATGTTGCTTTACTCTTCAAAAGAAGAAACGTTTACCATAGACTTCTTTCTTAAATGTGTGTTGCTTTAAACTCGTTTGTACGTGGATGGGAGAAGAAAAGAGGAAAAGAGGCAAGAATGAAGGACGTTCATTCTGTAGTTAAGGACTTAGTCCTCTTATTCTTCTTCTTTAGGGCACAGTTGAGATTTGGGTTCAAAAATTTGATTTTGTGTTTTGTTGAGATGGATTATATACATATAAGGAACATACCTATGTCACCGTTTTGATATTTGAACCTTTAAAAGGTTCTTATAGTCCAGAGATGTTATAGTATATTGGTATGTTTCAACATACTCACCTTTTTGTTCTTGCTATTTCCCGTAAGTTTTATTTTTTAAACTTCGGGTACACTTTTTTTAGAATCTGTTTAACTTAGAAGTTTGAAATTCTTTTGTGGTTGTACAGAATATTTAGCTCCATTTATCACGTTACGTTTTTATTGTAAATTATATGAATTTATTTATTACTTCTTATTTAAAAGAAAATAGGATCAAAAATTATTTTCTCGTGACTATTTTTTTTAAAATTAAATTAGTTCCTCAAATGGACCCGGCTATCTCAGCTCATAATAAAAAGTTGGGGAGTTATAATCTTTATTTTAAGACAAAAGTGTACCTATAAATGAAAGTAAAGTTTTTATGAAATTATTTTATAATGTTTAAATATTTTATAATTAAGGTATTTAAAGCTAGGTGGAAGTATATATTATCTTTACGTTATTTGCACCACGCTTTGGGCGTCAATTTGAAATAGGTTGTATTGAAGGTGTATTATATTTCAACTGTTGGGAGCCGAACTTGAAATTCATTGCGACCGCACATATAGTACCCGCTTTCCGCTAGCCTTCGCCCCAAATGTATTTTCCGGTGGCCTTTGCCAAAAAAACGTTTAAGAATATTAACTTTGTAATTTGACTGTTTCTTTAAATATTATATATTTACGTTTGCCTCGGCTGCGCCAGTATTATTGTTAGAGACATGTTTCTCTTTGCAAGGTTGTGGTGCGACTGAAGAATGTAGGCTTACACAGATCATTCCTTTATTCCTTTCATTAATGCTTGACACGATTTAAGTAACACTTCACTGGTATAGAGAGAGCTGTGAGACTCTTTTTTTATTAATTACTTGCACTTTTTAACACGTAAAACTATATTTCTCGAGGACGTGTCTCGCGTCCGGTTAGGAACACTGTCTACGAGCAACACGTCTGGTTATGAGCGCTGTCTACAAGCAACTTCATTTCTACCGCCTAAATTTGTAAATTTCTGTATTTCAAGTCTGTGATTGGCTATTCCTACTCCAATAGAATACCTTCATTTAACTAAAGCTTTTTCTGGTTGTTGATTGGCTATTTTTATAAACTGTCACAAAATTTACATTACTGTTGCTCCAATAATGACTGGTAGCATTATTAAACATTCTTACTCATTATTGCCTCAAGGTTACCTCATTGTTAGCAACTTTAACGTATTATTCTCACAGCTTCTATATTATTAAATTATGTAATACATTCACATAACATTATGGAACATGTATACAATAATATAAACATTTACAATGACTGTAATATACACTTAATATATATATATATATTATATACACATATTGCTTAAGGTGGGCTGTTATTATATTTTATATTATATAATTTGACTGAAATCATTTAGGTGTTAAAAATATTGATACAAGTCTTCGACCTTCTTGTAAAGCAAAAAAGGTCATTGTCCGGCGTAGTTCTAGAGAAAACTAGCTTTCTTTCAGTTGCTAAAAAACTTAAAAATACCCTGTGATCTCTACCAAGTGTCATTAACGGATTACTCTCCTCCCTATAGGATTTACATCCCCAAGGACTTACAAGCTAATGCCTTGGGTCAGTAGCCTGTCGAGGAGCAAGCAAACTCTAGGTCATAGCATATTCAGGATGAGTGATCAGCCCAATGCCTGGTGTGGCGATGAAGAAAATGGAAATGAAATACAGTGATGAAAGGGTTGATAGGAAATTCCGATTGGGCAGAAAACTATTATTGATACACCGTGAAAGGTATATAGCATTTAGTGTAAAATTGTTTAAAGATTTTCGTTTTATTTTACTAAGTGCAAACGCTATGATATTCTGTAATTTATATTTATCGTTAAGTTTCACTTTGTAAACGGTAAAATGATCAAATAGATTTTCTTATTTATAATATTTTCCTATAGTAAACAATGATGGCAACAAGCATCTAGGATCAGTGAAAAATAATAATTATTCACGTCAATTTAGGACTAAGAGTTATTAGGTATGAATTTCCATTAACTCTAACCTCCATTAAAATTAACCTCTGTAAACCTCCAAGTTCAACGTGTGCCCAGTTTCCCTCACCGTTGCCATAGCAGCGCGTACACGCTTCTATGGGCTTTTGTTTAATTACATACTCGCTGTTAATTATTACGCCGATGTCACTGGATTTCAGAAATTACTGTGTACATTCGTTACTAAGGTACAGTGTCATTTATAAAGCTATAAACTTTATCCAAAAAATTATAGTGTCTCTATAACCCTTCCAGCATAGCTAAAAATAACTCATGACTTCATTCTTAGTGCTATATGTTCCAATACTAGCCTGCTGTTATGACATCATCCCCATGGCTGTATAAAAAGATATGGCTATTTAAAAAAAGCTTATTACTTTCTCTACTACGTATAGTAAGTAGGGAAAGTACTGTATTCCACCCAAAAATTCGATACCAGATTTCACAGGAAATACATATTTTGAGGTGCACTGAATGCATATAAAGCATTTTTGGAAACATGTCCGTGTGTCTGTCTGTGAAAGGCATAACTCAGAAACGAACAGTCGGATAAACACCAAACTTGGTATTTAGGTTCAGTATCTTCCAGAGATGCAACACAAAGGTTTACAAGAAAATCGCCCACCCCAGATTACCCTTTATATGGAACATTTTTCGAAAATTTTAATTTTATCAAAAATGGCTCTAACGATTTTGATTAAAATATCACATGTTTAAGATATCTTCATGACAAATGAAATATATATCTTAAATTTTCTTGGAATGTCTCCAAAAGTTTTCTTCATTGTGAACGACTTTTGCATAACTGGTAAACTATAAGAGATGGACAAAATGTTACTACACAAAAAATGTAGATCGCGTTAAAATACACAATTTATGTCATATACATGTTTTTTGAGTGAACCATTTTCGAGATATTGCTTGTTATTCCCTTAAAGTTTCCAATACTTATACTTTTTCTCAAATAGGAATTCGTTATTCATTTTTTTGTTTTGGATATTCAAAGAGTATTAATCTGCGACAAAGAGAATGCACATAGCAACCAGCTATTAAGCGGTATGTCTGTGCTTGAAGGCTACTGTATTTCTATATTGCCCTTGCAAATACAAAACAAGGGGAACATAGTACGCCTTAAGCCATAGTCAAATATTTTTAGAACTGATCGCTATGTGTAAAATGTAATTCTCTTTGCATGTCAAAAGATCGTTTGTGCAAATGTTTAGAAATAGATGAGAATAAGAGTTTGTAAAAATATTTTGTACAAGTGTAGAGAAAGTCATGTGAGTGTAACACATCAGATTTTTTTTCTATCTGGTACATTTTAATCTAAATAAACCTTTACAGAAATAGCTACAATACACATTTCGTTATAGATGCAAAGAGAACAGCGTTAGTCAAATGTTTAAGAACTGGACGCTATATGCTGGCCTTAAAATTCCACACTGTTTCCATGCAATCACGAGAAACAACTGAAAATCAATGATACTTTAAAAGAATGACAAGTATTGAACAATTCGAACCTTTAATAACGAATATCTTAGAAATGGTTTATGCCACAGAAAAACGTATTGGAAATAAATTGTGTTTTTTAAACAGATCTACATTTTTATATGGTACGTTTTCGTCTGTCGCTTAACGTTTACCAGTTATATAAGATTATAAAAAATTACTTCCTAATAAAGAAGACTTTACTCTATTCCCAGAAAATTCAAGGTATAAATTTTATTTGCCATGTAAATATCGCTCATATATGGTATTTCAATCAAAATCGTTACAGCCAAACTTTAGAAAATCAAAATTTTCGAAAAATGTTCTATGCAAAGGGTAGTCTGGGGTTGGGGATTTTCTTGAAAATCCTTAGCGGTTTTCCTCTAGTAAGAAAATTGTTACTGTTTCGCAGTTCGGTCATAATTTGGGGGAGTAAACGCACACTGTCAATTCTATGGCTGGGAATTATAATCAAAGTACAGAGTAGCACACGCTGAGGGAGGGTGGGGCTTTATTTGTCAATGCCAACATACACAGGTGCTTCGATTACGTGTCAGTATACGTGTGAGGAAAGTAAAAATGTTTTTATTGAATTCAGGGAACATCAAAAAGTGAATTTCGAATGATATCTGCATATCAGTTTTTGGATGGTATACAGCAGTTCTCCTACTTACTAAAGGTAAGCAAAAATATTTTGGAGTACCTTACTCTCCAAAAGTAAATCAACCTTAGCCGGACTTCGAACCACAGATCGTTTGATTTAGAGGCCATCACACTAAACACAGACCTTGGAGCTAGTTTCAGAAAGGTAAAATAATAGCATTACAAAGGCTATCTTGTTAACAGCCCAGTGAATCTGATGTTGCAGTCGGAGGTATTGATGCAGTTTAATTCAGTCTCTGGGATCATGTACTTTTTGGCTGGCACCAAGACGTGATAACACAACAGCCCCGGTATCGATTCCTTGGTGGTTCGCCTCAGGCCAGCCCCACTGAACAATGGTTTGGACGATTATGATCCAAGTTAATGAGTTACTTGCTGCTGGGAAGAGGCAAGAGTTCCTACGGGAACATTTCTCTGTTACCTTCAAAAATAACATTAGTAATTCGACCTTCCAGAACTAGTTGAAGTAAACATTTTACTACCCACCAATAGTCTACCAAGTAGTGCAAACGAAATGTTATAGTGTGGTAAACATGGCTTTATGTTACTGACGGAGGTAGGAAGTAACTGGTGTTACATTCACATGACTTTGTCTATCCCCTCTAAACGTCTTTAATCGACATAAACGTTTGGAGAAATTATTTTATTACACACTTCATACAAGCAGGATAAAGTAGGCTTCTTCACAATGAATAAAACTTCTGCTGTGATACATTCACATGACTTTCTCTACCCTCTAACGTTTATTAGTGGATATACAAACTATTCATACCAAAGCTTATTTTCCTACCTACTACATTTGAATCCAAATAAACCTTCACAAAAATTACAACGCACATTTCGTAGTAAATACATAGAGAACAGCGATAGTCAAATGTTTAAGAACTGGATGCTATATGCTGGCCTTAAAATTCCATACTGTTTCCATGACATCGCGAGAAACAACTGAATGTAGACAGGACTTTAAGAGAATGTAAAAATAGAGCTTTGTCTTTCGAGTAGGAATTTCTGCAAAAGGACATTGTTTTGCAATCCTACAAGCAAAATAAAACCACTTTTAACACGTGAGGTATTATTTTTTTAGACAGTGATTTGTAAAATATCAATAATAAAGCTAATGGATACAACGCTTAGAACGCGTTCTTGAAACAAGAGAAATTATGTTAAAAAAGCCAATTTGTCAGATGGTTTATGTTTTGTTGATTCGCTAGCAGTGAAATTATTTTCACAATGTTTTGCCTTACACCAGCGATTAAATGTTATATCATATTATTTCCTGGATTTTTAGTAAGTACTTCTGTGTTATGCTTTCTGCTGCTTGTGTTACTTCACCTGGCTCTTTCACTTCAGTTTCTTCTGAAATCTTAAATCTCCATTTAATCTTTAGGTAAGTTAGATAAAATAGTAACGTTTTATATCAAAGAAGGCTGCCAATATAACGTATAGGTTAACTCCACAAAGAAATGCCGTAATTTGAAGTATTGTGAACAGATAATGCGAGCGCCATGAGAAATTAATCATGTGAAATTGACATAATGAAAAGTGAAACCCAATCAAACGAAGTCGAGTTATTAAACATGTGCAAATATAAAGGTTAATTGCCTGTGATTAGACTGGAAACCAAAGTTGGTCACAATAAAGATTTTAGCTCGTATGTACTGTGTTAGAAGATCTACTTTTAGGCCTTGTTGTCTAAAAATAATTCAGAATTAAAAGGACTTCCAGGCTATTGGAAAAACGTTGAAGATATAGCTACATTTTATTTGTCATGCAAATATCTTTAACACATTATAGTATTTCAGTCAAGAAAGCTAGAGACTTTTTTTAGAAAATTAAAAATAAGGAACATTTTTCCAAGTAAAGAGTACTTTGGATGTGCGGACTTTTTTGAAAACCTTCTTGTCTGATCTTTGGAAGATGCTGAACTTAAATAAGAAGTATGTTATTTCACCGACTTCTTTTTTTGGGGGGGGGGGTTGTGCTGTTCACAAACATACACACACATGAGATTTTCCTAAATGTCCTTCAGTATTTCTGGTGAAATCTTGGTATCGAATTTTTGGTTAAAACACTACTTCTCCTACTTACTTTAGATAAATCAAACGAGATAGCTCCGTGGAAACGTGTGAGGCTCGCATTCGGGAGTCCCCGGGTGCGATTCCCATCGATCGCACACTCTGAACGATTTTTCGTATTTTTCCCGGTCGGTAGGTGAATTCTGTTGTAGTTTCTCATGTAGCACGATTTCATTCCCATCCTTTCGTTTTCATTTCGTTTCCCCTTCATCCTTAAGATGTGCTTTAATGTTTCGTGGCACATGAAGGTGCCGGACAGGTGGTGTGGATGTTTGCACAAAGAAAGGAGTACTCCCTGTGAAAGCTAGAGGGCTGTTTGGTCGACAGGTCGTTCATCGCCCTCACTAGGTAGCCCCAGCAGTGGGACGGGTCTTCGGGTCTGGAACTGTTAGTGTTTTCTGTGCGTCTCTGTTGCCCATTTTTAAACTAACTACCGTTTTAATATTTTGTCGCTGCAGTCGCGATTTTGAGGAAACGCGATCAATTCATTCACTAGAAAGCCAGACGTAGCTGTGAGCGATTGTCACTTTGTGTTTTCCTGTTGCTAGAGCGTTTCGAAAGGTTCAAAACATTTGAATAGCCCGCCGACTGTGAAGTCAGATCAGTGATTCGTTATTTGATTTGCAAGAAATGTTATGGGGAAAATTAATAATGAGAGACAGTGGCCGCCATACACAGCCAAGCAAACTTCCTACAGTCCGGATTTGGCACCACGGTGAAAAAAACACTTCACAACGATGATTTGAAACAAGAAGTGCAGCCTTGGCTTTCATCACAGACGGATCATTCTTTGGCGAAGGCTGCGGTGGTGGAAGACATTTACAGACCTACCCACAATGTCTACTCAAAGATTACCCAGCCCGCTTTCTTTTACAAACATCTGATGACTACCGACAGTGTTATATCTCGTGTACAACAAAACTACTCGCTGAGACGATGGAGGACAATTTGGAACAAATTTCAGAATCCGAAGATCCGCACTGACTGGAAAGCTGCGGCCTACTTGGCTATCAATGTGGTTGTTCTAACAGCTGACAAATTGTGACGGTATGGCAGAGCAACATTAAATCTCTGCCTCAGGTGTTCTGCGCTGGAGCCCTTGTGTCACAAGTTGGTGGATTGTGCCGTCGTATGCCCAATATGAGACTGAATATATGGATGAATCTGCGTGATTTGTAGTGGCATGCCGTGTTCCCTTGGGGGTTTATCTGAACCTCGAATTCAAGCACGGTGATAAGCAACTGATAGATGCACTTGCTTAGCTAATCTTTGCCGCCATTTTTGGGTGCTAAAACTTGGGGACGCAGCGAATCTAAATGCCTTTCAGATATTTATCCGGAAGGAACGCTGGGTGTTGGACAAAAGGACCATTTTGGCCTTGGATTTCCCACATTTAAGGAAGCTTTAAGTGTCCACGGCAGAAGTGCATATAATAATAAAAAAGAACTACGAAATTACATGGTGGTTATTATGAAATTAAGTATTAAATAAATGTTTGGGCCTCTCACCGAGGCCGCCCGGGTTCAATTCCAGGGACCCGCATGTGGATTTGTGGTGGACAAAGCGGCGTCTGGGCGGGTTTTCTCCGGTTCTCCGGTTTCCCCCGCCATTCATTCCACCAACTGCTCCACCATCGCCTTTCCTTTCATCCATTTCACCATCCACCTCACATTTCAGGAGTCGGGCTGATCACCCATCCTGGATATTCTGCCTAATCCATGAGTGTTTGCTCCTCGACGGTCTCTGACCGCAGGCACCCGCCTGTAAGTCCTGGGGGGTATAAGTCCTATATAAGAGGAGGTTAAACAGAGAAAGAAGAAGATATTCCTAACGGATAAATTTTCACGAATTTACTGGACACGTTATACAAATATATCTACATCCAATTTGATGTATTTGGAGCTCACAGAAGCATTTTCTTAAAATAAAAAAACCTAAATGAACGGTGACTATGTGGTGTAAGGTAATTAATGATAACAACGTATTTGGAAAACTAATGTTCTATTATTTTTTAAAAAATTATTGGTACTTACATTAAAAACACACCTTGTAGGAAGAAAGATTTAAAAAACACCATCCTCTCGCCTGAAATAGTAACGAATTGCGGACGTGGCGAGCAGAGAGGCAAATAATGAAAATAATTATTGACAGCAAATCAATAAAGCTTGTGTATTGCTTTAGCTATTAAAGCTTTTGATATTTCAATGTTGACAAATGCAAACCTCGAAACGAACATAACGTGCTGCATTAAACTAAATGGTTGTATAAATAGGCATTTAGATCGAATATGACAAGTGACATCAAATACAGAGCGCATAGTGCAGTGTCAAAATCAACGTTTTAACATGCAAATGAAATCAGTATGCTAAAATTGGTAGACAAATGTGCATTAAAGGCAACGGTCACTGCGAATGTGTATGCGACTATGAAGAAAAACATTACATAATCTCGACGACGTATAAGAAAAACGCAGGCCCAAATTATTCTGACAATTTTGCTGTACAGTTACTGGGTAGCAAAATCAAAATTCTTTTGTTTATTATTAAGTATTTCGAGAAATGTATAAAAAAATCCGATGTGTTACACTCACATGACTTTCTGTACTCTTGTATTGGAAAATTTAAGGGAATAACAAGAAATATTTCGAAAATGGTTGACAACACAAATGGTTTATGCATATGACATAAATTGTGTATTTTAACGCGATCTACATTTTTGTGTAGTAAAATTTTGACTATCTCTTATGGTTTACCAGTTATGCAAAAGTCGTACACAATGAAGAATACTTTTGGAGACATTCCCAGAAAATTCGAGATATACATTTCATTTGCCATAAGAATATATTAAACATATGATATTTTAATCAACATTGTTAGACCCATTTTTAAGAAAATTAAAATTTTCGAATAATTTTCCATGCAAAGGGTAGTCTGGGGTGGGGGGATTTTATTGAAAACCTTCGTGTCGCATATCTGGAAGATGCTGAACCTAAATACCAAGTTTGGTGTTTATCCGACTGTTCGTTTCTGAGTTATGCTGTTCACAGAAACACACACACACGGACATGTTTCCAAAAATGTCTGATGTGATACAATTACATGACTTTCTCTACCCTCTATCTTTATTAGTGGATATATAAAGTATTCTTACTAAAGCTTATTTTCCTATGTACTACATTTTAATCCAAATAAACCGTTACAAAAATAGCTGCAATACACATTTCGTTATAGATACAAAAGGAACAACAATTTTCAAATGTTTAACAACTGGACACTATGCTCGCCTTAAAATTCCACACTGTTTCCATGCAATCGAGAGAAACAACCGAAAATCAATGGAACTTTAAAACAATGACAAGTATTAAACAATCCGAACCCTTAGTAAGGGATATCTCAGAAACGCTTTATGCTATAAAAATCTTATTTAAAATGAATTGTTTGGTTTAAAGAGATCTATATTTTTGTAGGTACGTTTTCGCCTGTCGCTTAAAATTTACTAGTTGTACAAGTATATTCAAAATTCCTTCTCAATGAAGAGTCCTTCAAATGTTATTCATAGAAAATTCAAAATATAGATTTTATTTGTAAACTAAATATCGTTCATATTTGCTATTTTTATCAAAATCATTGGAGCTATTTTTAGAACACTAAAGATGTAAAGGGTAGTTGAGTGTGGTGACATTTTCTTGAAAATTTGAATGTTTTCTCAGTTAACGACAAGAAAAAACAGAAAATATCATGTCGACAGAATGGTAGATGATAGGTTACCAAAGAAGATAATAAATTACCAACCCGAAGGGAAAATAAATTTGAAAATGGTTAATAACACTTAATCCTTGAAGGGAGAAGGCAAAGAAGAAAAGTTTCGATAAACTAAAGGTTTAAGAGCTTAACATTATTTGTGCAAGTAAACTGGTTACCACTAGAAACTGCCTATATTCAATTTCTTTGCAAGCATAAGAAAGAGGTACTATTTATGTTCGTTAAGGTTTGCACCACTGGTTTGTTTTCTTAGAGGGGTAAGTTACCATGAAAAGGGACTATTTCGTAAGAGCTAGGAAATTTGCAGACATTCACCAATACATAAATTAGCAATTTATTTTAAAGTGATGTATCCGTTAAGAATGCTTTAGTCGGCTTGCTTTACCATTTTGTTTTACAAAATAATATACACAAATACAATATGATATTCTCTTTCACTTTTATAGTTTAAAGTTACCATCTGAATGTAAAGATTTTATAGAAGAGCAACGAATACAATAAAGGCACATGAAATGCAAAAATATAAATGCTTCTCCCGTACAAGAATTTAGAAAACCACCAGAATTAAAGGTTGAATTCTAAAAGCTTACAGAACAAAGTTTAAAACTAATTTACAAAAGCCGAAAGAATGACTCTTGGTGAATTGTGACGAAAAGCTCGCTGTCACGATGTCTAGTTGTTCCCAGCTCGGTCCCTGACCGAAGAGCGACTACTGGTGCCTGCCTGCCCAGGAGTTGCTGGGAACGACGACGAGCATCAGTGGCGTGTCGCAAACCAGCCAATGATGACTTGTTCATGATGCTTTACATAGTGAGGTGATGTAATACGTCACTCATGGCGATATGTTGTTCGACTTTAGATGTTACTTTCTCTGTCGAAGAATGGCGTCATCATCTCTGCAGCATTGTGACGTGCTGGTTGCATAAGCCATGACCATGGGGGAGGCAAAAACAGCACGGCTTTTACTTTTGTTTCATTTGTATTAACATCCTAAAAGCAGCAATTTTATTATTGGTTTTCATACTGTCCGGGATATCTCTATGGTAACGTATGAGATCCCGTGCTAGAAGCCTTTTAGGCAGGCCACTACATTTATTTCGTGGTTTTCCCATGTCGGTAGGCGAATACTGGCATGGCTCCCCTTCTAACACAAATTTCCTCACATATTTCAGAACCAATCAACGCGATTGGTGGGTGGTAGTGAAATTTCTGCAAAGAGTTTCTCCCTGGCACTGGTGGCTATTAACTGAGGTTTGCTCACTCCCGGGTTTATAATGATACGGGAAAGCTCGCGTCGGTGTTAGGATTGCTGTAATCCTATCGTTAGGGACCCCGCCTAGCGCACAATTCGTTTGGATCTGTTTATCCTTCGGATCTCTCTTTCATTTCTTCCCCCAGGGGTCACGCAACACAATAGGCCTAGTGAGATGGCCTAATTGCGGTGCTGAGCTCTATTGGCTTGGAGCCCCCCCCCCCACCTGACTATATTATCGGTTTTCAAAACACACATGACATTTACATTACACAGGGAGAAACATAAAGCAAGAGAGAGATGGAGAGAATGCAAAGGAGGGGGAGAAAGGGCGATAAAGTGAGGATTTAACATGAGCAGATGGCGGATTCATCTAGTCTTTAAAAGAACGCTCGTAAACTTTTAGTTATCTCAACATTTATGTTTGAATGATCTCAGGTATGGTCCAAATTCTTACCGTGATTGCTATGGATTTAGTTTTCTGAAGTTATATATCAAGTTTGGTATTTATTAAACATCTCGTTTTTGAGTTATGTGTTTCACACGTGCGCGCGTGAGAATCACAAAACATGTATTCGGTGAAATGTGTCTTTAATACTTAGGTGGAATGCAATACTGTAGATAAGTAGTAGAAAAAGTAAAAAGAAATTGAACCTGGAACCGTCAGACGCTCAATTAAACCAGATGTATTATCTGACATCGTCCTTACTGGAACGACACGCCTTCTCGGCATCGTGTGACATTCTCTGACTTGTTCTGTGACTAGTCGTTATGAACTTGAATGTCAGAGGCCCTTCCTTGACATCGAGACGAGATAAAAGGTCATCTTGTGCTTAAGGCTACACTAAGGTACTCACATCGAACAGTAATAACGGCAATGACGTGCATCTCTTTGGAAGAGGACGCCGGATAAAAAGAAAAATACCGATAAAGAACATTGTTTACATTTCCTTTGTTAATTTCTTTCTTTATGCATTTTTATACCACCACCGATACCACCACGGCTTACGTTGTAGAATTTCTAAGGGTGAAAATTCAGCCAAGGCCTTCAATAAGTCCATTTTTGTAGTTAAGAAAGAATTACATTACATCTAAAAATTCGAGATACGAGATTTCACCGCAAATACATGTTTTGAGGTCCCCAGAATCCAAAACTTCTAACAGTATAACTCAAAAGCGAAAAGTCGGATAACTAGAAAATTTGGAATATAAGTTCTAAAAAGTCCAAAGAATACTGCAACAATAAATAAAGGTGTCAGACAAGGGTGTCCATTGTCACCCACGTTATTTAATTTATATATAGATGACATTGTCAGAGAATGGCAGAATAGCTTAGATGCACATTTTAAGAAAAATAATATTATATTTAGATGTAGTGTTATTTGCGGACGATCTGGTCTTAATAAGTGGCTCAGAATAAAATATGCAAAAAGCTCTATTATCAACTAAATAAACTAAAGCCAAAACTACAAAATAAAAATATCACCACAAAAAAGTAAAATATTGGTTTACAGAGGACCCGAAACATTAAGAGCAAAAATAGTAATACAAGAGATAATAATAGAACAAATAAACTGTTTTAATTATTTAGGCTGTAACTTCTAATACTTAAAAAAAATCTGATGTGTTACACTCACATACTTTCTCCACTCTTGTACACACTATTTTTACAAACGCTTATTCTGCATATGCTTCATGTTAATCGAGATGTTAATCTTATTGCTAATTTTCTTGTAGATGCAAGGGGAATTTGGTAGGCTTTAAGCAATAGTCAAATATTTTAAGAGCTGGTTGCTATGTGGAGTATTCCATTCTTTTTCTATATCCAGAACATAAAAAAATGAATAACGAATTCCCCATTGAGAAAAAGTATTGGAAAATTTAAGGGAATAACAAGCAATATCTCGAAAATGGTTCATTCAACAAAAAACGTATATGACATAAATTGTGTATTTTAACGCGATCTACATTTTTTGTGTAGTAAAATTTTGTCTATCTCTTATGGTTTACCAGTTATGCAAAAGGCATAACTGGAGACATTCCCATAAAATTCGAGATATACATTTCATTTGTCATGAAAATATCTTAAACATATGATATTTTAATCAAAATCGTTAGAGCCATTTTTGAGAAAATTAAAAGGATGGATAATCTGTGTAAAGGATAATCTGGGGTGGGGGATTTTCTTGAAAACCTTTTGGATTCAGGGGGCCTCAAAACATATATTTCCGGTGAAATCTCGGTATCGAATTGTTGGGTAGAATACAATACTTCCCCTACTTACTATACGTAGTAGAGAAAGTAAACAAAAAATTAGGTCAGAGTGGGAAACCTGGGGGTTTGAACCCGGGATGTTCCGAATGCGGGTCACAGACGTTATCGTTGGGGACATCCCGTTCGATAGAAGGGAACACGTCACATTTTATTAAACTAATTTAGATGAGAGATTCGAATACCTATATGTAATAGCATGCATATTGTTACGGCTATACTATAATCATTCCGAATCCTAACCTCTTAGCTCAGCCGGACAAAGAGGACGTAAAAACGAACACCTCTACCCGCTTGGCTGTGCAATACCGAGGACCAGGAAATTGTGGGGAAACCTTAAATGAAAAGGTTTCAATTTAGAAATAACGCAGTTTATTAATAAATTCAAGAAGTACCTTCAATCTCCAGGATAATCCTGAAGCCATGTCCTGCCACGGGATAGACGAAGGTCAAGCACCCTCACAAGTTGTTCTCACTATGCCCAAACCCAAAAGAGATTGAATCACACTATTTCAGCTCATTTTATAATTCATTATCCCCACCCCAACTTCCTCTTGAACTCCAATCTACTGGAGCATTCCAGACATCCAATTAACTAATCAGTAGGACCAACATTTGAATCAAGCCTTCCGGTATACAAACATAATCAGGTGTACCACACTAGTTCTTACGAAGGCTTGACTCAAAAGCAGGGCCTACCAACCTGACATGTGCTCACCACATCTCCCCCGGGTGCAGACAAGTTGACATCCTCGTCAACAAGGCTAGTAATGCCCAATATAAATACAAAGCACTAATGAAAAGTTAAACAATACGTAAATGTGGGAAGAAAAAGGTACATTGACATATGAGAATTCTTTTTTCACATATAGCTTGAAGGCAGAATTAGTAAACACAATCTATGGATTTAAAAGTTCTTGCCAATATTATCAGAAAAATATTAATCTGTTATTATTAGACTGTCAAATCGTTTAAAGATACTTAAAAAAGTCAGTAAGTTATAGTTATATGCCAGTTTCTTTGCTGGAAAGCCATTTGTATCGCTGATCGGTGATAGCCTAGCCTACAAGGGGAGATTGGCATCACGATATCTCTTGGAAATGTTTTCAGTGAAAGTACATGGGACACATATCTCAATGTTAACTCACTTGGGACAGTAATATCATAAAGAATACTCTTGAATCTCATTTTCGTGCTGGTTCGCCCTTCACAAGGACGCAGAGTAAGCGAGGCGAAATTGTACGCCCAAAATGAGACTTTATGCAGTGATGGAAGAGTAATCTTTCATAATATATGTAGCAAATTTGGAACAGCTAGTAACAAAATATCTGATGTGGTACACCCACAAAACTTTCCCTGTCCATCCCTTGTATGTCGTAGTACTCATATACATAAACTCTTGTGAAGGAAAAGTAAAGCAGGTGTTACATTCAGATGACGGACCAAGTTACCTCTGCCTCGCCCAGATTAAATTTCCGTTGAGTATTTGCTCTGATCTTGGATGTGAGACAGTATTTTTAACACTTAAATTATTTCAATCTAATCATATAATATGTAAGTTCAATAACAGTCCGCCTTGAAGCAATATGTGTATGTAATAATTTGTAAAATGTATGTAACAGTCATTGCATATGCTTATATTATTGTAAACATGCTCAATAATGTTATGTGAATGTATTACGTAATTTAATAATGTAGGAGCCGTGAGAAATAGGTCAAAAATTGCTAACAAAGAGGTAACAATGAGGTAACCTTGAAGCAATAATGAATTTGGAAGTTTAAATGCTACCAGTCATTATTGGAGCAACAATAATGTAAATTTTTAGACAGTTTAAAAATAGCCAATCAACAACCAGAAAAAGTTTTAGTAAAATGAAGGTATTCTATTGGATTAGGAATAGCCATTCAGAGACTTGAAATACAGAAATTTACAAGTTTAGACGGTTGAAATGAATTCAGTTGCTTCTAGACATGCTCATAACCAGACGTGTTGCCTGCAGACAGTGCTCATAACTGGATGCGTTGCTTGTGCGTCCTCGAGAGATTTAATACGTATTCGTGTGATACGAAAAATAAGTTTACGTGTTAAAAAGTGTAATTAATTAATAAAAAGAATCTCACGGCTCTCTATTTCAGTGAAGTGTTATTTAAGTCCTATCAAGCATTAATAAAAGGAGTGAAGTAAAATTATAATCTGTGTAAGCCTACATACTTGTCGCACCAAAACCCTGCTAAGAGAAACGTGTCTCTAACAAATACTGACGCAGCCGAGGCAAACATAAATATATAATATTTAAAGAAACAGTTAAATTACAAAGTTAATATTTTTAAACTTGGAGCAAAGGCCACCTGAAAGTACATTTGGGGAAAAGTCTACCGGAAACTGTTTACTATACATGCGTTGCAACTATAAATGTTCGGCTCCCCAACAGTTGAAATATAATACATAATCTTCAAACTGGCTCTCCATACGTAGCAGCAATAACGTAAAGTCAATATCTACTTCAAATTTGTCGTCCATACGTGGGGCTAATAACATATCTTTCTTCAGGTTTCTCTCGTTTTCCCTGGTCGGTAGGCGTATATTGTTGTGGTTTGCACTCATTTCCCTTTCATTCCATTTCCTTCTAATCTTTCCGGAGTGCCTCTAGATCGGATGCTGCTCCAAGGAGCACTAAAGGGTTGCCTCGTTCGACGAATCGTTCATCGCCCTCTCAGGCAGCTCCAGTAGTGATACGGGTCTTCAAGCCAGGCACTATTAGAGACTTCTTCGCGTATCTGCGGGCTGTAGCCTCCTGGGTGCATGTGGTGCTCACAATATATCTCACGGAGGTCTAAGTGCGCAAGGTTTTCCCCTTACGTTGCATACCCTATACCCCTATACTTATACTTCACATGACTTTACCCACCTTCTACTAACTATTCTTATATTAACATATTTTGTTAATCGAATAAATGTTTTTAGAAACGCTTTTATTACACAGATACAAGGGAGATAGAGAAACTTGAAGCGTTAGTGAGATCCTTATAAAGCGGATCGCCATATGCTGGCCATGAAGTGCCATAGTTCTTCCATAGAAAAAAAATAATAGTATATTAAAACTTGAGAAGGGAATAGCGAATAGTCTGTGAAGTCCTCTTCATTCGGAAGGAATTTTGTATAATCTTGTATAGCTGGTAAACGTTAAGCCATAGACGAAAACGTGAAAAAATGTAAATTTGTTTAAAACACGTAGGTATTTAAAATAACCGTATGCCGTTTCCAAAGTATTTGTTATTAATAGTTTGAATTTTTCAATTATTTGTCATATTTTAAAGTTCTGTCGACATTCAGTTGTTTCTTGGGTTATGTGGAAAGAGTGTGGAACTTTAACGCCAGTATATAACGTCAAGCTCTTAAATATTTGACTATCGCCATTCCCTTTGTATTTATAACGAAATGTATAATGTAGCTATTTTTACAAACGTCTGTCTCGATTAAAATGAAGTAGATATAAAAATAAACATTCGTAGGATTAGTTTTTATACTCTTTAATAAATGATGGAGGGTAGAGAAATTTATTTCAATGTAACATATATGCTTTTTTATGTAACCAACCAAGGTTGCTTTATCAGAGGTTGTTTTTATTATTCGTTGTATTTTAATTTTTGCATCTTCAATAGTTTGAGTGAACGGGTCATTTATAACACAAAACATTCTCAGAAAAAAATTGTTCAAATCAAAGCTTTAGAAAATAAACTACCATATGTTTATAAAGAAACCACATGACTTTAGCACACAGCAGCTATCATACTTAACACAGTACCAATTTATAGAGCAAGACTTCCCCTAAAAGAATGGCTAAAGTTTACCACTCTACTCTCCAAAATGTGCAGGGGTCAGGAACAGTACAATGTGACGTATATTTAAAAATATATTTAAAGTATTAATAGAAGGGCATTTTAAGAATAAGTTCTGTTTTGCAATAAAATACGAAATGCAACATATTTTTCGATCATTTATTTTTTATCCAAGCTTTCAAAACTTACACTACTTTTCTACTTTATTTTATTTATTTATTTTTGCTAGAAAAAGTATTGCATTCCACCCAAAAATTCGATACCGAGTTTTTCATACATTTTTGAATCCAAAAAAGCATTTTTAGAAAAGATCCATGTGAGTGTGTGTGTATGTCTGTATATGGATAAAACTTGGTATTTAAGTTCAGTATCTTCCAAAGGTACGACACGAAGATTTTCAAGAAAATCCCCCATCCCCAAGTAAACTTTACATAAAACATTTTTCGAATGTTTTAATTTTCTGAAAAATAGCTCTAACGATTCTAATAAGATACATTACATTAAACATTTTTACATCACAACTAAAATGTTTATCTTGAATTTTCTGGGCATAACCTTTTATGCCCTCCTCAATTGGTAGGAATTTTGTATAATCTTATATAGTTGGTAAACGTTAAGCGATAGATGAAAACGTACTACACAAAAAACATAAATCTCTTTAAAACACACAAGTTATATGTTAATAAGCTTTCTGTGGTATAAGCCATTTCTGAACATTAATGGATCGAATTACTCATTTCTTGGTTATTGTCGTGGAAACAGTATGGAATGTTAAGGCCAGCATATAGCGTCCAGTTCTTAAACATTTGACTATCGCTGTTCTCTTTGTATCTATAACGACGTGCGTAAGCAAGGGTTTATTTGAATAAAAATGTAGTAGATACAAAAACAAGCTTAAATAAGAATGATTTGTATTCCCACTAATATAGATAGAGGTTAGGGAAAGTCATGTGAATATATCACATCAGAATTTTCTTCTATCTTAGCATGTAGTTTTAAGTACTTCATCGCGGACCTCCGCCAGTTTATCCAGGAACCGTGTAACTGTTTTTGAAGTTAAATTTTTCTGTGTTTAAAATAAACAGAGGTAATATCTTAGGGGACATTTGCGGTACAGTACGAACTCTTCTTGAAGGACATAAATAATGGGTCGTCTGTTTTTGGCTAACATCACATTAACTTGCAGATTCACAACTGTTTCCTTTGAGCTACTCTGTGATAAATATTTGTCTTCCGGACCAGTAGTTTGAATCTCCTACCTGAAACAAACTAGACCAATAACGCAATTTCTATTGCCACGGAATTTTAGACATATAAAATGCATCTTGAGACTGTACGATAGTTTTATGGGATGGCGACGAACTTTTATTAGAAGGAATTTATTCTTCAACAGAATGAGAATTAATTGATTGTAAAAACTGTGAGGAGAGAAAGCTTAAGGTATATGCAGTGGAATAAAAAGATTAGTTAACTAAAATATTCAGTAGTTCGAATTTTGTTGCATAGTCGATCATACATCAAAAACATCCCTAGTGGATATTGTGCCTAGAGTGATAAAATATATATCGAAGTAAAGAGTAAATGACTCCAGAAAGAATTAAAAATATCATTTTTGGCAATTTGCTTTCCCTTAATGCCCTATATCTCACTGTGTTATTGAGTTACTGTTTATCCCAAACATCGGGGAAGGTCGACCTTGCAAGGGATTCATAATGTTGCTAGGCAGTAGGATCGGCGCATGATTGTGCATGACCTAGAAGAAATCGATTTCACTGAACCCTGCCCGGGGAACTCGGCGCTTCCGAGGACTATGTCCCTGGTCATGAAGCACGGTCCCCTGCCTCAAGCTACTCACATAACTGGCTTTTCTTGCTTGGCTGCGTATTAGGAATGATTAAACCGATGCTCATACCTCTGCAGTAGCTGCAGTGTTTATGCTTTCCCCACCTCCTTCTCGACCCTAAAATATGATACGAATATCCTGTAAGAAAAGCATGTTGTGAGGTTACCTTAAACCAAAAGTTATTATGTATTACATTCACATGGCCTTCTCTACCCCCTCTTCTACAACGTATTATTTTATCTACTTTGTCTTAAACTAAATTAGCGTTTAAAGAAATTGCTTTGGTTGACTTGCTCGACGATGTCTCCCCTCCTTTTTATATACAATTATTGCACAATGATGCAGTTGATTTTCATTACTTTGTCCCTTATAACTTTAATTCCCTTATAAATATTCCTAATAAGCTCTATTCACATGATCAAAGATTGTTAAGCAGTGTCAAGAAGCCCTGAAAAGGCTAGGAAAATGCAGCAGACTTATTTTAGCATGGGTCCCTGGCCACTATGGTGTAATTGGAAATGAAAATGCAGACATGCTGGCTAAAATGGGACTGCAGATTCCATTTATAGGAGTAGAACATGTCTCGGGTATTACCAAATTAATGATAAGGACAAATCTATTAGACTGGATTCAAAGAAACATATAGAGTACCGAAACAAAGACACGCAAAGCTAATGGTGAAACAACCATATCTTAGAAATACTGCTGTCCTTAAATTAAGTAGGAAACAGATGAGGCTCATGTGGGTCTGATGACTGGTCGTGAGAATTTTAAAAAACACCTGCAGACAAAAACACCTTGCTCTCAGAAGGTCCAATATGCAGGATGTATTGTGTAGGGAGGAAACGGCTTGCGCTTAATATTCCAATGTGAAGCACTGGAAGTGAATAGATACAACCAATTTGGAACTGTTGATTTAAATGAGATATATCTAGTAGAAACCTAATCTATGAACTCCTGAGACTTTTAGAGTTTAGGAAGGGATGATTGTCGTCCTCCGTGGTCTAGGGGTTCTATGCTAGCCTCTAGTTCCCGAGGTAGGGGTTCAAACTCGGCGGAGGCTGATGGATTTTTACCAGCCGTAAAAATCCTAGCATGGCTTCCTTCGGAAGGAAAGTAAAGCCGGTGTAGTGGATTTACGGTACGTAACAGAGCCTCAAGTCTGATAAAGAGGCTCTTGAGCAAAATTTCCGGTCTTTCACGCCCAATATATAATGGAGCGCTAACAGTCATAATAGTTAAAGAGCGTCCATAAATAAAACTAAAAATGAAGTGATAATTTGAATAAACAGGAAGGAAGCCGCACAATAAACTTAAGGTTTCGGTGCCGGCATGTAGGGGTATAGTCCACCTGTCCATCCACTGTTAATCTAATACCTAATAATGTAGAAAATCTGCCCCGATATTACATGAAGGATGTAAATCATCGGCGGAACGTCTAACTTCCTTAGCCTCCTCTCGACAGTCTTCCAAGTTTCTGGAAATGCTACATAGTCTATAGGTACCCTTTGGGTGTAAAACAGTCACCGATCGGAATGGTTGAGTAACTTTTTAGATAACTACTGTGTGAGAAATTTTAAACTTTTGTGTCTTCTGTTTGGTCCAATATTTATTAAATTAAATAAAAAGCCACATAGTGTTCACAAATGCAGACACTAGGCATTGGACATCGATACCTCGATACTCGGTGGCATCGAAGTATCTCGCACTTTGAGATAAACCTTCGATATCTGTTCAGTACTTCTAATTTTTTAAGTTTTGCATTATTGAAAGTTGTTGCGTTTAACTTTAGGCTAGATAAGGAATGAAAGGACTTGAGACTTCGTGTTATTGTCTTGTAGTTTCCCCAAAGTGTTGCCGGACTATAGTTCTTGATAGAACTTGACTGCGTTTCCTGTGTGTGAATCAATGCAACATTCCATAGGCTGTTGATCTAAATGAAAGCAGGCAAAATAATGGGGAAAGGAGAGAAGGTACTGCCTTGGTGAGTCACTCTCATCCATTGCATTTGCCTACTCCGGTGACCACAATCTGTGAATCCATCTAGAAGAAACAAATCAGAACCTAAGAGTTAAGATAATGCAGCACATGGAAGTATTTGTTCTTTCCTTCCATCTGTTAGTTTAGATTTACACAAATGAAACCAGTGTCACGAGCATAGCTTACGGGTAGATATACCATAGTCTAACTTCCGTCATATAGATAAATAGTTCTTTAAAAGAAGTTTTCAGTACAAAATATAGTTAAATAAAAGGAAAGTAAATAAATTATTATTATTGTTATGCTGGCATTTGGAGAATGTCAAACAGGAACAAATTCGGAAATACAATTAGCATACATTACCAAACTGGTTACATGTGTTTATACCCAGAAAACTACTAATAAGAACATAATTCAGTGAACAAACTATCGCCTTTATAGTCCTTTTACATACAGTCGGATAAACACCAAACTTGGTATTTAGGTTCAGTATCTTCCAGAGATGCGACACGAAGGTTTTCAAGAAAATCCTCCGCCATATATTACCCTTTACATGGAACATGTTTCGAAAATTTTAATTTTATCAAAAATGACTCTAAGGATTTTGATTAAAATATCATATGTTTAAGATATTTTCATGACAAATCAAATGTACACCTTGAATTTACTGGAAATGTCTCCAAAAGTATTCTTTATTGTGAACGACTTTTGCATAACTGGTAAACTATAAGAGGTAAACAAAATTTTACTGCACAAAGCATATAGATCGCGTTAAAATACAGAATTTATGTCTCATACATTTTTTACTTTCTCTTCTACGTACAGTAAGTAGGGGAAGTATTGTACTCCACCCAAAAATTTGATACCGAGATTTCACCGGAAATACATGTTTTGAGAATCCCTGAATCCAAAAAAAAGCATTTTTGGAAACATGTCCGTATGTGTGTCTGTCTGTGTGTGTGTCTGTGTCTGTGAACAGTTAAAATACATAATACATTTTTTTTGTTGAGTGAACCATTTTCGAGATATTCTTTGTTATTCCCTTAAATTTTCCAATACTTTATACTTTTTCTCAAATGGGAATTCGTTATTATTTTTTTTGTCCTGGACATGCAAATAGTATGGAATACTCCACATAGCAACCAGCTCTTAAAATATTTGACTATCACTTAAAGCCTACCAATTCCCCTTGCATCTACAAGAAAATTAGCAATAAGATTAACATCTCGATATCTCGATTAACATGAAGCATATGGAGAATAAGCGTTTGTAAAAATAGTTTGTATAAGAGTAGAGAAAGTCATGTGAGTGTAACACATAAGATTTGTTTAAATGGAAACCTAACCTTTTTTATGTTGTTTTCTCACTTCTCATAAAACCTAAACAACACTTGTATAAAGCACTTTGCAATTGTTCTTACACCAACGTAAATAACAACGAAAATTCTGAATGGATGTCTACGAAGAGCGCAATGAATGGTTGGACCATCCATGGATGGTTTTTTGAGGGACGAGGTACGTTTCGGAATTAAGAACCAAGATTTTTTTATTTTGTTTTCTTATTCCTACTCACAAAATAAATAATTATTATAGACCATTTTCTAATGAAAAGTCATACAAAACATAGTTTCGCATTTAAAAAAAAATAAATTGATACTAAAATGACCATCATAATGTCCTCCAAACAAAACACGACTAATGCATTTACTTTCACCCATAATATCATGCAACGTTTATTAAAGACATTTCTTTCTACGACGATTATTTTTGGACATAAAACAAAGGAGAGGCTAATATGCTTATAACAATACAATACGCATGAGATTCAATGCCGCAATCTTTTAATAATCTTCATGTATGAAGGTTCTGCTTTATTTCCTTTGTGCTTGCGTTGTAATCAAGTTCGTTAGCAGGGCCTGATAAATAATTGTATATAGAGTGAGAGTTGCTAACATTAGAAACCAGTTAACCAATAGTTTATGAATAACAACTGAGAATATTGATAGTGGCACCTCATGTCTTTTTAAAAGAGGTTAACTCGGTGGCCTGGAAGTGCGAAATATTCATAATTACCAGTTTCATCTGTATTTCAGGTGTATGTTATGGGTTTTTGATAGTGATGGGACGATAGCACTACTTCTCGATACTCGATACCGATACTGACACTCATTTTATAAAACAGAATCTGATGTGTGACACTCACATGACTTTTTCTACTCTTGTACAAACGCTTATTCTTCATATGCTTCATGTTAAACCGAGATATCGAGATGCTAATCTTATTGCTAATTTTCTTGTAGGTAAAAGGGGAACTGGTAGGCTTTAAGAGATAGTCAAATGTTTTAAGAGCTGGTTACTATGTGGAGCATTCCATTCTCTTTGTATGTCCAGGACAAAAAAAATGAATAACGAATTCCCATAAGTATTGAAAAATTTAAGGGAATAACAAGCAATATCTCGAAAATGATTCACTCAACAAAAAAAATGTATATGACATAAATTGTGTATTTTAATGCGATCTACACTTTTTGTGTAGTAAACTTTTGTCCATCTTTTATGGTTTACCAGTTATGCAAAAGTTCACAATGAAGAATACTTCCGGAGACATTCCCAGAAAATTCGAGATATACATTTTATTCGTCATGAAAATGTATTAAACATATGATATTTTAATCAAAATCGTTAGAGCCATTTTTGAGAAAATTAAAATTTTCGAAAAATGTCCCATGTAAAGGCTAGTCTGGTGTGGGGGAATTTTCTTGAAAACCTTTGTGTCGCATCTCTGGAAGATGCTGAACCTAAATATCAAGTTTGGTGTTTATCCGACTGTTCGTTTTTGAGTTATGCTGTTCACAGACACACACACGGACATGTTGCCAAAAATGTTTTATATGCATTCAGTGCACCTCAAAACATGTATTTCCGGTGACATCTCGGTATGGAATTTGAGGTGGAATGCAATACTTCCCCTACTTAATATACTTAGTAGAGAAGGTAAAAATTAAATTGATCCTAACATGACCATCATAACGTCCTCCAAACAAAACACGACTAATGGCATTTACTTTCCCCCATATCAAGCAACTTTTATTAAAGACATTTATTTCTACAACGCTTAGTTTTGGAGATATTTCACAGTCTCAAATTAGTTGGTCCACCCTGTATATATTATTAATGATCGGTGTATGGGGGCAGTGACTAAATGACTGCTTATTTTTTGTAAGACTTTCAGCCTTGACAGCCATTTAATACTCCATTAATGTTTTGGAAACCACTTACACACGGTTAAATTAGTAATGGTTTGATCATTGTATTTGTAATTGTTGTATTGCTTTCACTACGTTTTATGTGTTTAATAGTAATACGTCACATTATTTCGTTTTGTTAAATCATTAGCTGAATTTAGTATACTTTGTCGTTACGGGAAACCCTTTCATTGAGGATGTAAAACAAATATATAAATATATGTATTGTTTGAAATAAAATATCAGCGACATTTGTCTGGTTTTAGATGCATTCTCTATGGAGTAACAAGAACTATTTGCTACTCCATAGCAATCTCGACGGAAATCAAAGTATCTTTCACAATGATTATGTTCATTTTTAGACATCGTGGCCTAAAAGTAGAACTTCTAATATAGCGCACACGAACTGAAAGCTTGTTTTCTGAAACGGGCCATATTGTTACTATAGCGTTAGAAGATTTATGCAGAGTTATTGCTAATTGGTACACAAATGTCTGTTTACGCAAATGTTTGATAAAGTAATGTTACATCACCACAAGGCGTAGTCGAATACAGCAAAATTAACAGGTAATTATCTGGATGCCCTAAAGTCAGCGTCATGAACCTTCCACCATACAGCGCTGACCTAGGAACTTGTGATTTCTTTTTGTTTAAAAAAATTAAAGACAATGCGTCATCACATGAAGTAGTGGAACATTATAGAAACCTGGTTTCTGAGGCAGTATTTTTAACACTTAAATGATTTTTGTCCAATTATATAATATATAAATTCAATAATAGCCCGCCTTAAAGCAATATGTGTATGTAACAATATATAAAAAGTGTATGTAACAGTCATAGTATATGTTTATATTATTGTATCCATGTGTAATAATGTTATGTGACTATATTACGTAATTTAATAATGTAGGAGCTGTGAGAATAATAGGTTAAAAGTTGCTAACCATGAGGTAACAATGAGGAAACCTTGAGTCAATAATGAGTTTGAGAGTTTAACAATACTACTAGTAATTATTGGAGTAACACAATAATGTAATTTTTGTGACAGTTTATAAAATAGCCAATCAACAACCAGAAAAAGCTTTGGTTAAATAAAAGTATTCTATTGGAGTAGGATTAGCCAATCAAAAACTGAAATAAAGCAAAGTTTACAAATCTAGAAGTCAGTTGGTTGCAGACAGCGTTACTAAACAGACGCAAAAAGTGTCCTCAAGAGATTTAATACGTATTCGTGTGAGATAAAAATAGTTTACGTGTTAAAAAGTGCAAGTAATTAACAAAAGAATCTTACAGCTCTCTATATCAGTGAAGGGTTATTTAAATCATATCAAGCATTAATAGAAGAAGTGAAGTAAAATTATAATCTGTGGAAGCCTACATTCTTGTCACATCACGCCCTGCTAAGAAATCCATGTCTCTAACAAAAATACTGACGCAGCCGAGGCAAACATAAATATTTAATACTTAAAGAAACAGTCAAATTACAAAGTTAATATTTTTAAACATTTGGGGCAAAGGCCACCGGAAAGTACATTTGGGGCGAAGACTACCGGAAAACATTTTACCATACGTGCGGTTGCAACCATTTCAAGTTCGGCTCCCCAACAGTTGAACTACAATACAACTCCTTAAATACAACCTACTTCAAATTGGCGCCCAAAGCGTGGTGCAAATAACATAACAAACCACCTACTTCACGGGTCACTATAATCGTGCTTTGCATAAGTTCGCGAGAAACAAGGGAAGGGTTACATCAGGTCATGCGTTCAGAATTCAGACAGGCGGAAAAAGCGATGCCAATATACGAGTTACAGTAGCAAATATATCTAAACCGAGTCCACGGATACTTGATTAATTTCCTTCTTTTGTTTGGAACCAACGGAGATTTTCAGCAACCTTTGGCCACCACAGGGAAACCTTCACATGAAAAACATTAGGTACCTGAATTTTAATCCTGACAAATGCATGGTAGATAAATATACGATAAAGCGAAAAGACCTCCTTAACTTCACTAATGTTATTCAAAAAGGGGCTATATGAAATAGATAGATGTTTCCTACGGGGAAAATCTAAAAAAATCATTAAGGGGAGATGGCCATTGCATTTGTGGGTGACTGTGAACAGCATAACTCAAAAAGAGAAAGTTAACCAAAACGTGGCTATCCCTATTGCATTTGTATCTGTAACGAAATGCTTAATACATATATATCTGCAATGTATAGCTCGATTAAAATGAAGTAGATAGAATAATAAGTTTTCGTTAGAATGGTTTGTATACCCAGTAATAAAGGACAGAGGGTAGAGAAAGTTACGTTAATCTAACACATTATTTTTGCTGTCTCTACTACGTACGTACATGCACTATGTAATCAAAAGTATCCGAACACCCCCACAAACCTACATTTTGCATCTTAGGTGCATTGTGCTGCCACCTACTCCCTGGTACTCATTATCCGCGACCTTATTAGTCATTAGACATCGTGAAACAGCAGAATGGGGCGTTCCGTGGAACTCACGGACTTCGAACGTGGTCAGGTGATTGGGTGTCACTTGTGTCAGAAGTCTGTACGCGAGATTTCCACAATCCCTAGGTCCACTGTTTCTGATGTGATAGTGAAGTGGAAACGTGAAGGGACATGTACAGCACATAAGGTACAGGCCGACCTCGTCTGTTGACTGACAGAGACCACCGACATTTGAAGAGGGTCGTAAAGTGTAATAGGCAGACATCTATCCAGACCATCATACAGGAATTCCAAACTGCATCAGGATCCACTCCAAGTACTATGACAGTTAGGCGTGGGGTGAGAAACCTTGGATTGCATGCTCAAGCGGCTGCCACACATCATGCAGGAAAATGCCAAACGACGCCTCGCTTGGTGTAAGGAGCGTCAACAGTACACGATTGAACAGTGGCAAAATTTTGTGTGGAGTGACAATCACGGTACACAGTGTGGCGATCCGATGGCAGGGTGTGGATATGGCGAATGCCCGGTGAACGTCATCTGCCAGCGTGTGTAGTGCCAACAGTGAAATTCGGAGGTGGTGGTGTTATGGTATGGCCGTGTTTTTCCTGGAGGGGGCTTGCACCCCTTGTTGTTTTGCGTGGCACGAACACAGTGCAGACCTACATTGATATTCTAAGCACCTTCTTTCTTCCAACTGTTGAAGAGCAATTTGGGGATGGCGATTGCATCTTTCAACATGATCGAGCACCTGTTCATACTGCACGGACTGCCGCGGAGTGGCTACTCAACAATAACATCCCTGTAATGGACTGGCCTGCACAGAGTCCTGACTTGAATCCTATAGAACACCTTTGGGTGTTTTGGAACGCCGACTTCGTGCCAGACCTCACCGACCTACATCGATACCTCCACTCAGTTTCGCACTCCGTGAAGAATGGGCTGCCATTCCCCAAGAAACCTTCCAACACCTTATTGAAAGTGTGCCTGCGAGAGTGAACGCTGTCGTCAAGGCTAAGGGTGGGCAAACACCATATTGACTTCCAGCATTACCGATGGAGGGCGACACGAACTTGTACGTCATTTTCAGCCAGGTGCCCTGATACATTTGATCACGTAGTCTAATAGGGAGATAAGGTATTGCATTTCACCCAAAAATTCGATAACGAGATTCATCGGAATTACATGTTTTGAGGCCATCTGAATCCCCCCCCCAAAAAAGCATTTTAGAAAAAGGTCTGTATATTTGTGAACAGCACAACTCAAATTCAAAACGCCGAATGAATACCAAACTTGGTATTTCCAAGGATGAGACACGAAGGCTTTCGAGAAAATCCCCCCATATCTACCCCTAACATCAAACATTTTTCAAACAATTTGATTTTGTAAAAAATCGCTCAAATGATTAAAATACGATATATTAATGATATTTACATGACAACAAATTTATATCTTGAATTTTCTGGAAACAGCCTTAGAAGCCCTCTGTTCCTTCAGAAGGAATTTTGTGTAATCTTGAATAACCGTAAACGTTAAGCGATAGACGAAAACGCACTACAAATGTAATGTAGATCTCTTTAAAATACAGAATGTATTTCAGGATGTCCGTTGTTAATGTTTTGAATTGTTCATCACTTGGTCATTCTCTTAAAGGCCTGTCAACATTCAGTTATTTCTCGCAAATGCATGGAAACAGTATGGAATTTTAAAGCCAGCATATAGCGACCAATCTTAAACATTTGACTATCACTATTCCCTTTGTATCTATAACGAAATGTGTAATGTAGCTATTTCTGCAAAGGTTGAAGCGGTTTTATTGTTGTAGCTGCGGTTGCACCACGTATAGGCACCAATTTTAAGCTGTTTTGATGACAATTTGCGGGACATTGTTTCTAGGAGTGTTCGCCCCACGTACGCTACAAATTTTCCGGTGGTCTTCGCCCCACGTTTAAGAATCAACCTTTTTATTTTTAGTGTTTATTTAAATATTATACATGTATGTATCGGCTGCGTCGGTAGTAATTTGCAGAGCACGTATCTCTTAACAGTTCTGGAACAGCTAAAGAACAAGGCTTACACAAATTATAATTGTATTTTACTTTCTTTTATTAATCCTTCACACGATTAAATAACACTTCACTGAACGTATTCTACTACAAAGCTGTGAGATTATTGTTAATTACACTTTTTAACACGTAAACCTTATATTATTCTCACCGCAATTAATTATTATGTCTCACACTGAACCCGTACCAAACCAAAACTGCTTGGTTACGCTTTCTTGTAGCGCTACCGCTGGAATTTGTATATTTATTCTATTTCAAGTCTCTTATTGGCTAAGCTTACTCCAATAGAGTACTTTTATTTAACTTAAGCATTTTCCAGTGTTTGATTGGCTATTTATAAACCGGTTTAAATATTGCAATATTAATGTTCCAAGAATTATTAGTAGCCTTATTAAACTTTCTAATTTATTGTTGTCTCAAGGTTACTTCATTGTTAGCAACTTTCGGCTTCTACTTTGTAATGCTGTTTGCTACGAAAGGCAACTTGCTTCTATTCTCACAGCTCATGCATTGTTAAGCTACGTAATAAATTCACATAACATTATTATACATGTACATAATAATATAAACATAATACAATGACTATTACATACACTTTATATATTATATTATACATATTGCTTTAAGGCGGGCTGTTATTATATTTTATATTATATAATTAGACTGATATCATTTAAGTGATAAAATACTGCCTTACTTTATTGACACACAAACTTGACATGTAAGAGTAAACTATTAAATGCGTGCCTTATTCGAAAGCATTAAACAGATTTTAAAAGGTTTGTTACACAATGTACCCAAGATTAACAAACTTAATTGCAGTCAGCACTGCATTTAACTACCACCATAAACATTTGTCGTCATCATTTGCGGTTGTGATAAATCTCTAACTAGCTTCATTACTGTCCCGTATTATATTAAAACAAAACGCATTATTATCGATTGGGGTGGTTCAGTGGTAAAGTTGAGGCTCGCATTCGAGAGGAATTAAGGCTAAAACCCTGATTCCGACCAACCTGACTAGGCCTTCACGCGGTTTTCCGAAGCCGCAAGAGTTAAAGTGTACATGCTATAAATCTATAGGTCAACGTGACAGTATAGGGTAATACATCTAGTTGAAACGCACAGAAGGCGACTTTAAGGCCGCCTATCGGGCATATTCAAAATGTTTCAACGAAATACTTGCTGGCGAATACTAATGTTTACTCTTAGAGCGATAATTATATATCTTATGTGTAGAAGTGGCACGATTGTTTCTAATTTTCCCTCATATCCATTCATGTAATATGTATTATCCAAATAAAGGATACCTATATCTAAATACTTCCTACTAGGATTAGGATTCAAAGCGGGGCGGGAACTTAGCATGTCGACCTACATAGATCTCCTGTACCTATGCCCAGGACGGGGCGTCTCTGGGAAGGAGGGATGAGGTGGAGGAGAGAGAGATTGGTTGGACCAAGGGCACGACAGGCATAGGGCAGGGTCCATACCATTTACAGATTTAAGCTCTCCGGATGGACACTGGTGCAGCCGGCTTCGTTCCCCACTGTGGGCTTATACACTCCCTGCGGGTCCCGGAACCCGGAGACCGTCCACATTCCTGGGGTGAAAGTTTCCACAAAGCATCCTTTGCCCCAGTCATGTACACTCCGAGACTTCTCGCCGACGCGTACAACCCTGAGAGAGATGAAGCGGATGAAAGGTGATGTGAAATGATAATTGAGGTGAAATGCAGGGACAGCGAAATGCAGTTTCCGACGCGTGTCCGCAAAGATCTTAGTGCCAAGTAACCGTATCTCTGCTTCTGTGACGGCAGATGGCAGCTTTCGACACGTGTCCGCAGAGATCTTAGTGCCAGGCAACTTATCTTGCTTCTGTGACTGGTAGATGACAGTTTCCGACATGTGTCTACAAAGATGTTAACACTAAGTAACTACGCCTCTGCATCTTGACGGACAGATGGCAGATTTAGGTGCTCACAGATATCTTAGTGCTAGGCAACTGTATCTCTGCTTCTTTGACGGGTAGATAGCAGTTTCTGACACGTGTCCACAAAGATCTTAGTGCCAGACAACTTATCTCTGCTTCTGTGACGAGTAGAAGACCGCTTTCGACACGTGTCTACAGAAATCTTAGTCTCAGGCAACTGTACCTCTGTTTCTGTGACGGGCAGATTGGCAGCTTCGACACGTGTCCACAGAGATCTTTGTGTCAGGCAACTGTACCTCTGTTTCTGTGACGGGCAGATTGGCAGCTTCGACACGTGTCTACAGAAATCTTAGTCTCAGGCAACTGTACCTCCGTTTCTGTGACGGGTAGATTGGCAGCTTCAACACGTGTCCACAGAGATCTTAGTGCCAAGTAACCGTATCTCTGCTTCTGTGACGGCAGATGGCAGCTTTCGACACGTGGCCGCAAAGATCTTAGTGCCAAGTAGCCGTCTCTGGTTCTGTGACGGCAGATGGCAGCTTCGACACGTGTCCGCAAAGATCTTAGTGCCAAGTAACCGTATCTCTGCTTCTGTGACGGCAGATGGCAGCTTTCGACACGTGGCCGCAAAGATCTTAGTGCCAAGTAGCCGTCTCTGGTTCTGTGACGGCAGATGGCAGCTTCGACACGTGTCCGCAAAGATCTTAGTGCCAAGTGGCCGTATCTCTGCTTCTATGACGGGTAGATGACAGCTTTCAACACGTGTCAACAAAGCTCTTAGTGCCAGGCAACTGTATCTCTGCTTCTACACGTGCCGCTCAGAAGGCATTAGGGTACCGTCCAGTCTAAGCGCTTTCTTTTCCTCTAGATGGATGGCAGAGCATTCGCTATTAACCTTTATTTTAATTGTTACTATTGTTTTAGATTTAAGGTGGAAATTTGTGTCGTGGTTTTAAATATTCAATCCGGTATTTACCTTGGCGACTGATTATAACCACGAAAAATACCCAGTCAAATTGTTCGAACCACGTGATTTTAACCAGGATCTCCCAATGCCCCTGTGCCATCCGTCATTATAAATCTATTTTATATATTATTCTTTTGTCCAGGGATAAACGTATATTTCTAATGAAACCTTATTCAGTTTTCATTGTAACGCGCTATCTTCCTTAATTAAGGTAAACGATGGAGAAAGTTATACGTACAAAGTCTAAAAGGAACATTACGTTTTGCTTATTCCTTTTTAGGAACTTTTCTTTTTTTAGCCATTATAATAATTATGCATTCAACTAACTCTAAAACTGTTACACATTTTTAATGCCTAAAATATGTCTTTTTCCCTCAGAGCATAGCTCTAGCTTAATGCTCTTCTTCTTTCCTCTGCGAATCCAATTTGGGGGTGGGAAGTAAAGAGAAGGCTTCTTGTAACAGCGGTAAGTGAAATTATTAAAGTTTCCAACACTTTGATGCTGCATCTCACTCGGACGCTTTGTGTTTTTCGCTTGCTTTACAAACTCACTCTTTGTGTGTACTGGCGGATTTAACTGAACCCACAGACTATAAACAACTCTGTCATTCCGACCATGCAGCGGACATATTTATGTTCACTTAGTATAATAAAATGCGAGATGGGGTTCAAAAGCCATGCTCAGAACATTTTTCAAAATAAAAGTCTGCAATATTTATTGCGAAAGCATATCTTATAATACAATCACGAAAGTAGCTCATACCTAGATATTTCATATCCAACCTGCAAATCTTACCTTGCAAGAAGAGGTAAAAAGTGTAGAAGGCGTATTAGCCCCACATTTAGGTGCCAATTTGGAGTAGGTTGTATTGCAGTTGGCGGCGCCGTGGCCGAATGGTTAGACCGCTCCCCTCCCACCGAGGTGGCCCGGGACCTGCATGTGGGATTTGTGGTGGACGAAGTGGCGTCTGGGCGGGTTTTCTCCGGGTTCTCCGGTTTCCCCCGCCATTCATTCCTCCAACTGCTCCATCATCACCATTCCTTTCATCCATTTCACCCACATTTCGTTTCATCAACTTCCTTCATCCCATACCAGGCATCAGGCTGATCACCCATCCTGGATGTTCTGTCTGATCCATGAGTGTCTGCTCCTCGACGGGCCTCTGACCCCAAGCACCCGCCTGTAAGTCCTGGGGGTGTAAGTCCTACATAAGAGGAGGGTAAACAGATAATGAATGAATGAATGTATTACAGTTCCACAGTTGGGGAGGCAAAACTTGATGAAGTAATTGCCCCACGTATGGTACAACGTTTCCCGTGGCCTTCGTTTGTATTTTTATATTTCTTTAAATATTATATATGTATGTCTCGGGTGCGTCAGTATTTTTTGTAGAAACATGTATCTCTTAGCAGGGGGTGATACGGCTAAAGAATGTAGGCTTACACAAATTATAATTTTTACTTTACTCCTTTTTTAATCCTTCACACGATTAAATAACACTTCACTGACATAGAAAGCTGTGAGATTATTTATTAATTACTACTTTTAACACGTAAGCTTTATTATATTCTCGCCGTAATAAATTTTATATGTCTCACAATGAATACTGCTCGGGAACGCGTCTAGCGTCCGGTTAAAAACGCTGTCTATTATCGACTGGCATTTACCGCTTAAATTTGAAAATTTCTCTATTTCAAGGTTCTGGTTGGCTAATTTTTCTCCAATACAATACCTTTATTTGACTTTCGCTTTTCTAGTTTTTGATTGGCTATTTCTAAACTGTTTTAAATATTACATTATTGTTCCAAGAATTACTAGTAGCATTATTAAACTTTCAAATTCATTATTGCCTCAAGGTTATCTCATTGTTACCTCATTGTTAGCAACTTTCAGCTTCTATTCTCACAGCTCCTATATTATTAAATTACTTAATACATTCACATAACATTATTATACATGTACACAATAATATAAACACAATACAATGACTGTTACATACACTTTATATATATATATATTTTCTAGTGTACACATATTGCTTCAAGGCGGGCTTTTATTAAATTTTTATATTATTTTAGACTGAAATCATTTAAGTATTAAAAATATTTTCTCAAAAGTTAGATACTAAAAGGGTCTTAAATAGAATAAGCGTTATTTTAGAAATTCAGTATTAAGTCAAACCAAACGAGACTGTTATCATAATACAGTACGTATTCTGGGCTATTATTGATCGAAATTTAAAATTTCTTAACTTTGTTTTCCTTTAAAGCCAGCAGTACAACTTTTTTAACGGTTTAGTTTCTTATACTCTCACTTCTGAGCGTTGAGAACTTTGGAAAACATAATTTAGACGTTTATAGACCACTGGAAACAAAACAGTAAGAACTACATGAATACATTGTGGCTACTCCCCCTCAGGAGGAAATTAGGGAAACGCAGAAGGCTACAGGCCACAAGATGCGTGGAAACCTCTGACAATTCCAGGCAATATTGAAGCTGCCTAAAGAAAGCGATCAACGACCCGTCGACTGAGAAGCCCTCCGGTATCCACGGGGAGTACCCTTTCCTTTAAGCAAGCATCCACGCCATCTGTCCGGCACCGCCATACGTCACGAAACCTAGAAGGACACATAAAAGATGAGAAAGAAACGGAATGAAGGGAAAATTATAGAATAAAATCCTGGTAAAGGAGAAATCACCTCGACATTAGCCTATCGTCCCGAGGAAACCACGAAAAACCCATAGTCAGAGTTGGCGGTCGCCGGGAATCGACATACACATAGAAGTTTGTCAAAAATATTTGTTTAATTAAGAAAGTATAAAAACGTGTATTTCTGGTGAAATTGTACAATTTTTGGGTGGAATACAGCACGTATTTGGATTTGTAAACCTGTGTCATTGTTGTTATCCAGGGGTCCCCTATATAAATATAAATAATTCTATTATATTTTAACAATGCAGTTTATTCTTACGGATTATATAGCTAAAATTTAAATAACATTATGTTACAATGCAAGAGTATATCCTTGCACAGACCTGAGCTTCACATCGTATAAATGGATGCATCTCGTCTTAAATGAAGTGATTGTTGCATATACTTATTGAACACTAGCAGAAGTATCTGGCGTTGCTCGGGACTTTGACCGTTCTGATAAAATATAAATTTTCCAAATATTTGTTTATTTAGACTTAAACAATATTTAATTATTCCATTTTTATTTTGATTACCTCTGCTTCATTGTGGCAAATTCCCTGTTCGTACTGAAAATCCTCCAAATTGCATCCAATCCAACCTTTTTCGACGTCATCCATTAGTTGAGGTCACTGTACATATTGACGGCTATATTTCTATTTTATAGCATTGTGACCGGGAATCGAACCCGGGCCTCCGGATTTGGAGGCTTGCTAAACACCAGACCACAGAGACAGCCACTATTATTATTATTATTATTATTATTATTATTATTATTATTATTATTATTATTATTATTAGCTTTATTAAATGCATAAACAATGTAAAATATTACAAATAATATTTTTAATTTTAGGCTAACATAAGTTAATTACACAGAATCTATAATTACCACATACATTTTAATTGTAAATATTAAAGTGGAAATAAAACCTAGAATCATAATCATATTGCGTATAAAAGGGGCACTATTTATATTTTGAGCCTTGGCAACCTGAATGTTGTAGGTGCCAACTGACGTTTCCTATGGAATGTTTGACATTTTTGACCATAATCTACTTCAAACATTTTGTCAATAGTGTGTGAGTTGTTTTGTTTACACTGACTTGAAAATTGTGTATGAACAAAAACATGGAATTAACTCGTGAAAATGTTCGTGCAATGATTTATTGCGAATTTCGACGTAGATTATCAAGACAAGAGTGCATCGATCAATTAACTTCCACATTTGGCGACGAAGCCCCATCCTTTGCCACTGTGAAACGCTGGTATAACGAATTTAATCATGGCCACCGTTCATCAGTTGGTGAAGGTCGTCCAAAATCAGTTGTTGTGCCAGAAAACATTGATACTGTGCAAAAACTAATAATGAAAGATCGTCATGCGACATATTGTGATTTTGAGGCAACCCTAGGCATTAGTTCCACCAGCATATATAAAGTATTGCAGGATTAATTAGCCGTGAAAAAGGTTTGCTCTCGTTGGATCCCACATAATTTGACGCAATCTTAAAAAGATGCTCGTGTCAATTGGTGTACAAAAATGCTGGCGGTGCCTCAAAAGACGTATATAAGATTGTAACAGGTGACGAATCATGGATCTATGCGTATGAGCCGGAACGTAATCAACAGTTGACTGTATGGGTGTTTCAAGATGAAGCAAATCCAACAAAAATTGTTCGCTCTCGAAGCACTTCGAAGCAAATGGTCACCTGATTTTTCAGCAAAACTGGCCATTTGGCAACAGTGCCTTTAGAGAAACGTAAAACGGTCAATGCCGAATGGTACACAACTATTTGTTTGCCGGAAGTCTTCGGTGAAGAAAGGAAAACCAACAAGAACCGTAGGATCGTTCTTCATCAAGACAATGCGAGCGCACGCACATCTCGTCTAACAACAGAGTATTTGAAGGCTCAAAAAATCGAATTGATGGGTCATCCGCCATAAGTCCTGATTTGGCACCCGATGACTTCCTTTTGTTTCCGAACATCAAGAATAAATTGCGTGGACAACGATTTTCGTTGGCAGAAGAAGCCGTTGATGCCTTCAAAACCCATGTTTTGGAGGTGTCTCAAGAATATTGAAATAAATGCTTTGAAAAATGGTTTCAAACGGGTGCAAAAGTGTATTGATCATAAAGAAGAATATTTTGAAAAACAATAAAGCAGTTTTCAATCAGAAATTACTTTGTTTTAATTATACGGCTCAAAATATAAATAGTGCCTCTGGTACTACGTGAAAATCCGCTCTAAATAAACCCTTACCATAAGCCTATTACCTCACATTGGAGGAGAACTCTGCGAAAGATACAAACAAGAATCGCCGCCAGGAAAAAAAACGCAGTCAAAAAACCGCGGCGTGCTAACATACCATCTGCATTCAAGAGAATGCGCCTCGCGTTCTGCGCATTGATCACAGTTGGTAACACTTGGACGGGTTATGACGTCATGACCTGGTCATGCCGGCAGATTGACGACGGTAGGCAATCGATTTTTTAGCGCAAGGACGAGGAGCACGTTTTTCAATGAACCAACTGGCACCAGTTCAATTCTCGACTGTAAACCTTGCTGAAATGCGGCTGTTTCTACTCCAAGGCTATCCCGGCGTTGCGGTAACATCCGTCTAGCGTCCCTGCAAGGGGTGGACAATTTGACCCTCCCTCTTCAGCTAGATTCCATGTTCTTTAGGTCCCCATACAGTGCGTTTCTTAGTATTGCTGCAGATACCATATAGACATACCTACAGTGGCGATTCTGAAAAAAATTAGACTAAAGCTTTTTAGAAATAATCTGATGTGTTACACTCACATGACTTTCTCTAATCTTGTACAAACTATTTTTACAAACGCTTATTCTCCATATGCTTCATGTTAATCGAGATGTTAATCTTATTGATAATTTTCTTGCAGATACAAGGGAAATTGGTAGGTTTTAAGCGATAGTCAAATATTTTAAGAGCTGGTTGATATGTGGAGTATTCCATTCTCTTTGCATTACGACGACAAAAAAATTTGAATAACGAAATATGAGAAAAAGTATAAGTATTAGAAAATTTAAGGGAATAACAAGCAATATCTCGAAAATAGTTCACTCAACAAAACAAATGTATATGACATAAATTGTGTATTTTAACGCGATCTACATTTTTTGTGTTGTAAAATTTTGTCTATCTCTGCCATGTATCTACAGATAATGTGTCGCGGTAACTTTCGTGTTATCTTATTTGCTGAGCGCCTGTTATTGTATTACTAGTTTGAATTTTGGGTTCTTTGTCCTCCGGCTAGCTATTATTATAAGTCGAGCAAATTTCTTAAACAGGGTGTGTAAACGGAAAGGAGTTGTTACTAAAAGATAACACTGATAAAAGAATTTGTTTTTACACTTTTATTGCCGTCACAATTAATTAATTTCACATAATTACTCTTGATACACGCCCGACTGAAACTGTTATATTTTCGAATGTTACTATAATCACTTATTTGCCGCAAATTATTAATTCGCGTATTTCACATCTTTTAACTAACTTTACGACGCGAGAGATTCTGTAGAACTGCACGACGTGTAAACCGTGAATGATTCTGTTGAACTGCGCGTTACCTGTCTCTGACACGGAATTTATACTCCCTCGCCCCGATATGCCTAAATATTATAACTGAGCTGCTATTGGTTAATAAAGCGCGCCAACATTAGCGTCTATTTTTATATCCAATCAAAATTACGAACACATATGCTCTAGGGAAGATATTCCCTCCATTTCTAAAGAAAAGCGCGCTACTCTGACGTCATTTCCTTGTCTCTTCTAATTGATAAACAACTCACCCCCTCGCTCATTGTTACCCGCTCCTATTGTCACTTTCAGTTAGGCCGTGTAAACTTATTTCCTAACAATGCTTATAATTAACAAACATCTCAAATCATTGTCACACAATAATGCAAATTTACACTACAATCACTCTGGCATTCACAGTGTTATGATATAAAATACTTCCTCAAATGAAAGCAGGTAGACTGGACCGCACCCTGTCATCTGCCAGGTACTTGTAGAAGCAGAGATACAGTTGCCTAGCACTAAGGCCTCTGTTGACACATGATGAAGCAAGATGATGTGGTACAGGGATTTGACCTAGAAGGTTAACTGTCCACTATTCACGAGCCACGAGGTATCTCCTGGCAGAACATCGCGATATGATCACGTAATTAAACAGACGTAAAATAATAAGAGAAAATAATCGACTAACGTATTTAAATGTCCTTCAGATTAAAGAAGAGCACTTTGAAACATTATGGAGTTCTTCTTTTGGTTCTCATCATTGGTCTGTTTCATCTAAAGTTGACTGTTGACTCAACCTCGTGGGTATAACAAAATCTGAAATAATTTTCTCTACCATTTACAATGTCTTCCATAATAAGTGTGACATTGCCTTAGATCAACAGAGTTTTTTCCTCCATGCTCCACCCAGCCGGTATCAGTTGAGGTATGCGACTGAACACAGGGATATACATACTAACCAATGAATCAAAGTAAAATGAAAGGGTGGTTAGAATACCACTTCTATGAAAGTGTTTCTTTACGATTGGCACATAAGGAAAGGCTTAGACAATTACAATATAATTCGGCCTTCTAGAGGAAGAGGTGAAAAAGTATTTACATGTGAGATTAACCTGAACGACAGCTACGACATTTACATATATAAGAGCTTTCATCAGCAACATGGAGATAAAGGTTACGTTGTTACCGCTACTAAACGGCGATATGGAAAACTGCATTAACAAAACGGTAGTGTAATATAAAAATATAATATTTAAACTGTAATTTTAAGCTTCGGCAGTGAGGCCATGCCTTAGGGAAGGTAAAGTACCCCGCCGCTAGAATTATGCTCGAGAAACACAGGCGGTCGCGTTGTTAGGGGGTGGGGCTAGATTTTGTCAGTATCAACATAAATAGCTCCTTTCTATTGTGGGCTTTATTTTATGCATGCCAGTATACATAGTAGGTAGAGAAGGTCACCTGAAACGGCAACTCTAGGCCGAGCCTAAGAACTGTAATTATAGATAATTTATTAATTAACGTTTATTGATGTTAAATCATATATGTAAATATCTTTTTCTCACACTGCTTGTATATTTTAAGAAGGGTGATTTAACGTTATGTATCTATCTAGGTTACTAATATTAGTAGAATTATAAATGGTTTAATGTAAATAATCTAAGCGCTGTGTTAAATGTTTTAGCTACAGGAATAGTGCCTTCGAAGGCAGAAAACCTAGGTTTATGACGTCTCTTCGGTCGCTGTGCCATTATTCCTACAGCGAGGGTGTAACGCCTTTGTCCCTTTATGTGATAATTCGCTGTGACCAAGTGAGCGAGACAGATAACCTAACGGTAAATGTGGGAAAAGCCGCGATTTATATTAAACTTGGACCAATGAGATCCCTGGAAGTTTATTCGAAATAGTTAGACGCATCGAGTGGCGCTAAAAATGGACCAATAGGAAAGGAAGCAGCCCCAGAAGCCTGAGACTATAAATGGTTCTGTTTAGAGCAAATTCGAGGCAGTTTCGTCATGAAGTTTTAGCATTGCAGTTTGTCAGGCAGTTTGTCATGGAATTTCAGCATTGCAGTGAGACAGTTTTTATCGTCAGTTTTGTCAAGGCAGTTTAAGCAAGAGAGTTTTATCATGTCAGTTTAGCATTGCAGTCTGTTCGACAGTTTTTGTCATGTGTGGTCAGGGAGAGATGCTGCAGGATGTGAGATATCGCGCCAAAAAGGGAATCAAGACAGTTTTAGAAACACACCTAAGATCCGCTACTCGTAAAGAGATAATAAGCATATTTAAACTTCGTGTCATATCCGCGCCGTAGTTTAACAGCGGTGGACAGTATTTTACGGCGGCAATACCAGTGTGGTATACTACGAGTGTTAATTAAATAAAAAGAAACGACAGTGTCATCTTTTCATAAACAAAGCACGTCTATGTCTTCCTATATCACCACCCGAGATCTACGATTCCTTTACCGAGGATAAGTCCATGCTCCCATATAGTTTAAGGAAAATTACTTCAGCTAGCCGAGGATAAAATTGAAAAGAACCAACACACTGAGGACTTCTGGAACCAACGGGAGAAGCATCAAGGTAAGCCTACAGCACGGACGAAGGAGGTGACTGCCGCACACCTAAAAATTCAATACCGAAACGTCACCAAAAATAAATGTTTTGAGTCCCCCTGAATAAAAAAATTTTAGAAAAAGGTGCGTGTGTGTGCCTCTGAACAGCATAAATCAAAAAGGAAAAGTCAGATAAACACCAAACCTGGTATTTATGTTCAGCACTTTCCAAAGATGCGAGATAAAGGTTTTATAGAAAATACCATCTCTCCTTTACCCTTTACATAAACATTTATTAACATTTTTGCTTTTCTAAAAACGTGTCTGACGATTTTGATTAAAATACCATATATTGAAGATATTTACATAACAAGTAAAATGTATATTCTGAAATTTTGGGGAGAATAACATGTAAAGCTCTCTTCAATTCGGAAGTAATTTTGTATAACTGGTAAACGTTAAACGATACATGAAGACCTACTGCACAAAAAAGTGGATCTCTTTAAAGCACACAATTTATTTCAAATAACTTTTTTTTGCATCAGACATTTCCGGGATATCCGTTATTAAGGATCCTTTTAAAGTCCTGTCAATTTTTAATTGTTTCACCACATGTCATGGAAGGAATGTAACTATAACGAAATGTGAAATACAACTTTATCTCGGAAAGGTTTATTTCCATTAAATGATATCAGTCTAATTATACAATATTAAAAATATAATAACAGCCCGCCTTAAAGCAATGTGTGTATAATACAATATATAAATTGTATGTTACAGTCATTGTATTATGTTTATATTATTACGTACATGTATAATAGTGTTTTGTGAATGCATTATGTAATTTAACAATGTAGGAGCTGTGAGAATAGAAGCAAGATACCTTTCGTAGCAAACAGAATTATAAAGTAGTAGCCGAAAGTTGCTAACAATGAGGTAACCTTGAGACAACAATAATTTAGAATGTTTAATCATGGAATATGGAACAATAATGTAATATTTAAAACAGTTTACAAATAGCCAATCAAAAACTAGAAAAGCTAAACGTTGAATAAATATATTCTATTGAAATAGGATTAGCCAATCAGAGACCTGAAATATACAAATTCAAGCGGCAGACGCTACAAGATAGCGTACGCAAGCAGTTAGATCGGTACGTGTTCAATGTGAGACATAAAAGTTCACTGCGGTGAGAATAGTACAAACTTTACCTGTTAAAAAGTGCAAATAACAATAATCTCACAGCTCTATAGTATGATAATTAAGTGAAGTGTTATTTAATCATGTGAAGGACATGTACAATACATTTATAATTTGTGTAAGCCTTATTCTTTAGCCGTACCAGCCCTGTTAAGAGATACATGTTCTAAAAAAATACTATTGACGCAGTCGAGACATACATATATAATATTTAAATAAACATTAAAGTAAAAAGTTGATCTTTAAACGTAAGGCGAAGCCCATCGGAAATGTAAATGTGGGACGAAGGCCACCGGAAACTTTGTACCGTACGTGGGGCGAACACTCCTAGAAACATATCTCCCACAAGTTTGTATACCATACGTGGGGCTGCAACTACTTCAAGTTTGGCTCTAAAACAGTGGGGCATAAACGACTGCAAGTTTGGTGCCTAAACGTTGGGCAACAAACCACATCAAATTGGCGCCCAAAGCGTGGTGCTAATAACGTAAAGATAATCTACTTCAGCTTTCGTAAGTATAAATTGTATAAGTAACCATTAATAGACGTTAACGGGAAGAGAAGGTCATGTGAATGTAACATATAAGGTCTTGATGCATGTACTTTACTGCGATTGCCTTAAAATAGGTAGAAAAGGTAGCCGTTGAAGCGAATGCCGTAAATTTATTCATACTTTCTCACGTGTCAATCTGAATCGATGAGAATGACTTTCTAACGGCCACCAGATACGTATGTAGGAAATAGCGAGCCTCTGAAGGTGAACGAGAGAGAGACAGAGAAAGGGAGGTGCTTACTTGCCCTTTCATATCTCTTGGCACGGGCAATTTGTGCTTTGCGGCATAGGGAAGTGGGCTATGTTCCATGAAATGACAAGTGCTGCACTGGAAGAAATCTCTAAAGCCCCTACATCCCCTATTTTGTTGCGAAGCCTTTGAAATCTGTTCATATATTGGTAGAAGACTTGTTCTTCTTATCATCATATCTTTTAACAGAAAATCTAACAAGAAAGCAATATTATTATATGTATTAAAGAAATATTAGTGAAATTTAAACGGTTTGCGACATTAATTAGTACATAATCCATTAAATGTCCTTGTAGTTAGTAACAAAATAGAACTTAACGTAATGAATACATCAGTGAAATTTGGTGAAACTATGAAAGATTCAAGTTTGTTGCATTTTTATTATACTTATAAATTTTATATTGATGTTACACAATTGTTTCTTAATATCAACAATTTTAAAGTTATAAATGGCTATTAATTGGTCTTTTACCATTCAGGTAAAGCACTGCATTGAAACCTAAAACTTTTATTTTCTCAATTCCTTTTGATAAGAAATTTTAAATAGTCAAAGGATCACAGTTTATATCTATTAGCTTGAAATTTTCAAGAATAGCTTCATGAATTATGGATTTTTTAATAGTTCCATTTATACCCTGCCTTTAACTACATTGGTCTTATCGGCGACCTCTCCTTTGGAGCTTATTACCTATTGGCAATGGTGTTAACTCGTGTAACGCTTGTCGTTGTGTTTCTTTAATCATTAGATCATACACACATTCACACTCTCATTCATACTTCCATACTCTAGGGAGCATAAGGAATAATCTTGGCTAGAGAATAATTCCCAACCCCCCCAATCGAACCCAAGACCCCTAGCACAGCAGGCAGTTCTCTACCGACTGAGCTACGGGGCCAGCCAATCACGGACATTTGTCCAATAGTTTGTTGAAATTGTCCACTAGTTAAAAAAAACTAACAATTAATCTGAAATGAATTATTCTCCATAACTCGCACAGAAAAAATATAAAAGTGCAACAACATGTACACAAAAAAATCTTGTGTTACATTCACATGCTTTCTCTGCTGTCTGTCGTTATTAGTGGCTACACAAATTATTCTTACGAAGTTTATTTTCCTGTCTACTTCATTTTAATCGAGATAAAACTTTCCGAAAACAGCTACATTACACATCTCGTTATAAATACAAAGGGAATAGCGACAGTCAAATGTTTAAGAAGTGGCCGACGCTATATGCTGGCTTTAAAATTCCATTTTGTTTCTATGACCTCGCAAGAAACAACTGAAAATTAATATGACTTTAAAAAAGAATGACTTAAGTATTGAACACTTTGAACAACTAAGAACGGATATCTCGGAAATAGTTGATGTCACAAAAAAAGGTTATTTGAACTAAATTGTGTCTTCTAAAGAGATTTACATTTTTTTGTGTAGATTATATTAATTTGTATTTGTATTTTATTTCTATATGTTTAATAATATAAGAAAAATCCAACGAAGGGATGAACTGGGTTCAAGTAAAAAGGAGAATTTTACAGGAAATAGGAATGGGTAACTTATGGGAGCAGAGAGAGGGGTTAGTTAAAGGTTTCTGGAAAGAAGTGAGGAACAGAGTGGAAGATATAGAGAAACAAGAATTATTTCAAAGTCTGGAAGGAAAGAAAAGTTTGGAACTGTATAGACAATTAAAGGTGGGCTAGGGAAGGGAGAAGTTTGTGAAGGTAGGTAATAGGTTAGTGAGAGAAGGGAGGGCCTGGTCTAGATTAAGTGCACATAGGCTAAGGAAGTGGTGTCCTCTATGTGGAGAGGCAGATAATGATTTGCATTATATAATTGAATGTGAAGAAACCAAGTTGTGGAGATATCAGTTTTTACCTAAAGAATGGAAGAATGTTAACAAAGAAGTATTAAAAGTTAGGATAATGAAAATACAAAAGGAGAGGAATATAAAAAGAATAGGAGAATATATGGAGAGAGTAAGAGAAAAATGGTTTAGAAAAATTAAGCAATATGAATTTGTTATGACCTACCATGCATAAATAACCAAGGTGTTAAAATACATGATGGATCAAAGAAAGAAAAAATAGCAACTGAAAGTAATGTATTAAAATTTGTAAGAATTTTGTATAGTATTATGGAAATAAAATACAAACACAAATACAAATATAAGCTTATATAGCTATTCCTACAAAATTCAAGATATACATTTTATTTGTCATGTAAATATCTTTAATATATGCTATGTTAATAAAAATCATTAGTCATTTTTCAGAAAAAATACATTTCTAAAAAATGTCCATGTAAAGCATAGTTTGGGGTAGGAGTGTCGAATCTTTGGTAGATATTGATTCTAAATACCAAGTTTAGTATTTATCCGACTTTTCTATTTGAGTTGTGCCTGTTCACAGACATATACACAAATGCAGACTGACACACAAGGACCTTTTGTTAAAAATACTTTTTTGATTCAGGAGGCCTCAAAATATATATTTCCGGGAATTCTCGGTATCGAATTTTTGGTTGGAATGCAATACCCCCTCTAACTACTATGTATGTGGTAGAGAAAGGAAAAAGGAACCTTCGCTTTGATATTTTATTATATAATTTACGGTAGCACCAAAAATTCAGCCTTGACGAATGGTAATATATTCACATCAGATGAGATTCGAAATATTTTATCGTGTACAATATCTTGCTGTTCCAATATTCATGCATTATTTTGCTTTACTATAAACTTCTACCGTCCCATATCGTTCTAGTCTGTCTCCTTCTAGGGTGCTTACGTGCATTTCCCTTTCAAATTTTTGACTAAGAAATTCGCCTTAAGAACCCTGCACTTACCTGATTTGTAGAATGTCGTGCTAAACCCCTTAAATCCCTTTCTATTTGGAGTTTACTTGTCAGAGGAAATCCAAAGATTTCTAATCACCAATCAGAGTGTTTATATTAAACATCTTAGTTATATTTTATTTTGTACATTCATTTCATTACATGCTTCTTCACAAAGTGTCAATATTAAAAAAATATATATTAAAATTCCCTGCGAATAGAAAATCTCTTACTTCACCAAGGGCTTATATAGCATCAAACGGAAGTAACACAGTATAAATACATGACTATGTAGATAAATAAAGTGATTAACATTCAAAATCAAACATCAGAAGTCATGGTCAACGTCAACAGGAATATCCAGATTTTAAATTATAGATGATTGGTTTCCGGTTTAAATCTCATAATTTATCCATTTTCTATAGTACACTCAAACATTTTCCGAAAACTACAGATTCTAAATTACGAAAGATGGACTAGAAATCTTTTGAGATCCCGTTTCAACTTGAATTCTAGCTATTTCACTGCAGTATAATTAAGCTTTGATAAACTTACAGTAAAAATATCAGCATTAGTAGAAAAAATTCTGATGTGTTACACTCACATGACTTTCTATACTCTTGTACAAGCACTTTTTAAAACGCTTATTCTCCATATGCTTCATGTTAATCGATATGTTAATATTATTGCTAATTTTCTTGTAGGTGCAAGGAGAATATGGTAGTGTTTAAGTGATAGTCAAATCTTTTAAGAGCTGGTTGCTATGTGGTGCGTTTGTATATCCAGGACAAAAAAAATGAATAACGAGTTCCCATTTGTGAAAAAGTATTGGAACATTTAAGGGATTAACAAGTAATATCTTGAAAATGGTTCACTCAACAACAAAAAAAATGTATATGATATAAATTGCGTATTTTAACGCGATTTACATGTTTTGTGTAGTAAACTTTTGTCTATCTCTTATGCTTTACCAGTTATGCAAAAGTCGTTCACAATGAAGAATACTTTTGGAGACATTCCCTGAAAATTCCAAATATACATTTCATTTGTCATGAAAACATCTTAAACATGTGATATTTTAATCAAAATCGTTAGAGCCATTTTTGAGAAAATTAAAATTTTCGAAAAATGTTCCATGTAAAGAGTAATCTGGGGTGGGGGAATTTTCTTGAATACCTTCGTGTCGCATATCTGGAAGATACTGAACCCAAATACCAAGTTTGGTGTTTATCCGACTGTTCGTATCTGAGTTATGCTGTTCACAGACACACACACACAGACACACAGACACACACACACAGACACACACACGGACATGTTTCCAAAAATGCTTTTTTTGGATTCAGTGGGTCTCAAAACATGTATTTCCGGTGAAATCTCGGTATCGAATTTTTGGGTGGAATGCAATACTTCCCCTACTTACTATACGTAGTAGAGAAAGTAAAAATCCTAAGTGGTCTCGTCTTACTTAAGGGACCTTGATTCTGAATTTTCGATAAAATTTCGATAAAATTTCGATAAAAATGTGTTCTTAAAAAATGTTCTACCATTTTAAAATCAGGATCCAATGACTTTTTCTTTTCTTTTCGCCATTTAATTGTCAAAACGCGACGTTTAAGCGGACTTATGAAGGTATGTGCAAATATCACATGTCATTTTAAAATCTGATTTTCTGCTTTCTTTTTTTCTTAACATTTTTGCGTCTTTGAAATGTTCCTCATAATACAATTGTGTCTTTTCTAAAATCTTCAGCATACATTCCTATAAGGTCGATAAATATGGGTTTTAGGGTTTTAATAATTTCATACAACATTGAATTTTGGAAATAAGAAGTGCTATATACTTTATTAATTTCACAGAAAAAATTATAGCTATACACTAAATGTAATGTTTTTATTGTAAATAACCATGTTTGGGATAATATGCAAACTCTAAAAGTTTAAAATTTTCAAATATTTCTCACTTGAGGCATTTTATTTGAGACTTGGCTCTCATTTTTCTTCTAAAATTAGATACACAGGGCTATAGAAATTTATTTTCCGACTAGTGAATTAGCGCAGTTGTATTCATTAATTTTTTTCAGTGGAGGATTCTCTTGCAGGAACCTCCTATGCCATGCAAAAATTTTGAAATATAAATTTTCAAAATATTATGCATAACACTCATATGACCTTCTCTACTCATACAATTTATTGCCATTCGTATTCTACAGAGTAATAATATAATAAGATTATTCTTTCAATCCACTTACTGTTAATAATTATGAACATTTACAGTAACAAATTTCAAATTGACAAAATTACATTTTCTAGTCAGACTAGACATAATATTAATAGGTAATTACACGCTAAACATGTTATTGCGTCAGCAAATTAGGTAAAGAAGAACGATGAGTTACAATCTCAAAGTATGTTGTTTAAAACGTGGAAAAAAATCAAAGCTATTTTATATGAATGTATTTGCCCCTCGTTTAGTTTGCATAAAACTGAAGAATAAAGACTTCACAAACTACTTATATAAATCTGAGGATATATATTTTATTATAAACATTATCTCAAGCTTATGGCAATCTTATAAAAAAATTGGGAATCGTTTTGTAAAAGAAATGAAGTATTTTCCACACAAAAAGACGTTTGCTATGGGGGAAATTCATGAAAAACCAAATTATTTATCAATTATTTAAGCATTTCTGAGCTAAATAAGAGGTAAAGGTTTATTCAATGTTCAGTTTCTTTATTTAGCTGTATTTTATGTAGATTTCAAAAATTTGGATAGAATGCAACACATTCTCTACCTTAAGTGGGGAGAAGAAAATCCACAATGTTAATCTTTTTCTAAACAGAACAAGTTTCAGTAACGTAATGGATCAACAAAGGTAAAATCCGATAAAAACAAAAATAAGTTTAACGTGTACATAAGCAAAATGGGTTTTTTGTAATTTTATGTAATATTCGAACTCCAAGAAATGCAATGTTCCTTCCTGGCTTCTCAATTATCAGTTTCTATGCTGCCTCAAACTTCACGAGCTTTTGCTTTATTTACTGCTCATCTATACTAAGCAGAGGAAGTATTGTTATTCATCGGGGTGAGGGCAAAAGGTTTGCAGCTAAAATATTAAATTTAGTTACCCCGGTATAAACATTGGGGGACGTAGACAAAGGCAACCAGAAAGGTACCAAGAACTTGCTGCACAAAGCTAAAAGCGGGCGTGAAATATTTATAAATATTACATTTGAATTCACATTTTGCCCAGGTTTATTATAAACTAGGATGGTCTACATGGTACACAAAAACGTTACAGACAAAACACTGCGGGAGACGCCCACGCATTCACATCGCAACACACACTCTACACACACATCCTGATACATGGAAGGCTCACACACGAATCTGGCTAGCGGTATCGCCAGCTAACACACACACACACACACACACACACACAGACAGAGAGAGAGAGAGCGAGAGAGAGAGAAAGCTATTCCCTCAATTGCTTTCACCCCCCAACTAGAAGATAAAATTGCCGCGCCGGACAGAAACTCAACATACAAACACAACAAATAGCTCAACAATATTATACACAGCGACAAAACACACACATACGCTACAGTATTGCATTCCAAGAAAAAGTTCTATACCGAGATTTCACCGGAAATACATGTTTTGAGGCGCCCTAAATCCAAATAAAGAATTTTTGGAAACATCTTTGTGTGTGTGTGTGTGTGTGTGTTGTGTGTGTATGTGTGTGCGTCGTCTGTGAACAGCATAACTCAAAAACCAAAAGTTGGATAAATATCAAACTTTTTATTTAAGTTTAGTAACTTCCAAGGATGTGACACGAAGATTTTTAAGGAAATCTCTCCACCCCAGACTACCCTTTACATGGAAAATTTTTCGAAAATTTTGATTTTCTGAAAAATGACCCTAATGATTTTGATTAAAATATCATATGTTTAAGATAGATTCATGGTAAATGAAATGTATATCTAGAATTTTCTGGAAATGTACCCAAAAGTCCTGAATTCAATCTGAATGACTTTCGCATAACAGATTGATAAAATTTTGCTACACAAAAATGTAGATCTCCTTAAAACACACAATTTATGTCATATACATTTTTTTTGTCGAGTGAACCATTTCCGAGATATTCCTTGTTATTTGCTTGAACTTTCCAATGCTTGTGATTTTTCACAAATGAGAATTCGTTATTCAGTTTTTTACTTTCTCTACTACGTATAGTAAGTAGGGGAAGTATTGTATTCCACCCAAAATTTCGATACCGAGATTTCACCGGAAATACATGTTTTGAGACTCACTAAATCCAAAAAAAGCATTTTTGGAAACATGTCCGTGTGTGTGTCTGTCTGTGTGTCTGTCTGTGTGTCTGTGTGTCTGTCAGTGTGTCTGTGTGTCTGTGTGTCTGTGAACAGCATAACTCAAAAACGAAGAGTCGGATAAACACCAAACTTGGTATTTAGGTTCAGTATCTTTCAGAGATGCGACACGAAGGTTTTCAAGAAAATCCCCCTACCCCAGACTACCCTTTACATGGAACATTTTTCGAAAATTTTAATTTTCTCAAAAACGGCTCTAACGATTTTGATTAAAATATCATATGTTTAAGATATTGTCATGACAAATAAAATGTATATCTCGAATTTTCTGGGAATGTCTCCAAAAGTATTCTTCATTATGAACGACTTTTTCATAACTGGTAAACCATAAGAGATAGACAAAATTTTACTACATGAAAAATGTAGATCGCGTTAAAGTACACATCTTATGTCATATACATTTCTTTCGTTGAGTGAACCGTTTGCGAGATATTGCTTGTTATTCCCTTAAATTTTCCAATACTTATACTTTTTCTCAAATTCGTTATTCATTTTTTTGTCCTGGACATGCAAAGAGAATGAAATGCGCCACATAGCAACCAGCGTTAAAATATTTGACTATCGCTTATAACCTACCATATTCCCCTTGCATCTACAAGAAAATTACCAATAAGATTGACATCTCGATATCTCCATTAACATGAAGCATATGGAGAATAGGCATTTGTAAAAATAGATTGTACAAGAGTAGAGAAAGTCATGTGAGTGTAACACATCAGATTTTTACTTTCTCTACTACGTACAGTAAGTAGGGGAAGTATTGCATTCCACCCAAAAATTCGATACCGAGATTTCACCGGAAATACATGTTTTGAGACCTCCTGAATCCAAAAAAAGCATTTTTGGAAACATGTCCGTGTGTGTGTGTGTCTGTGTGTGTGTGTGTCTGTGTGTGTGTGTGTCTGTGTGTCTGTGTGTGTGTGAACAGCATAACTCAAAAACGAACAGTCGGATAAACACCAAACTTGGTATTTAGGTTCAGTATCTTCCAGAGATGCGACACGAAGGTTTTCAAGAAAATCCCCCCACCCCAGACTACCCTTTACATGGAACATTTTTCGAAAATTTTAATTTTCTCAAAAATGGCTCTAACGATTTTGATGAAAATATCATATGTTTAAGATAATATCATGAGAAATGAAATGTATATCTCGAATTTTCTGGGAATGTCTCCAAAAGTATTCTTCATTCTGAACGACTTTTGCATAACTGGTAAACTATAAGAGATAGACAAAATTTTACTACACAAAAAATATAGATCGCGTTAAAATACACAACTTATGTCATATACATTTCTTTTGTTGAGTGAACCGTTTTCGAGATATTGCTTGTTATTTCCTTAAATTTTGCAATACTTATACTTTTTCTCAAATTCGTTATTCATTTTTTTATGTCCTGGACATGCAAAGAGAATGGAATGCGCCACATAGCAACCAGCGTTAAAATATTTGACTATCGCTTAAAAGCTACCATATTCCCCTTGCATCTACAAGAAAATTACCAATAAGATTGACATTTCGATATCTCGATTAACATGAAGCATATGGAGAATAGGCGTTTGTAAAATTAGATTGTACAAGAGTAGAGAAAGTCATGTGAGTGTAACACATCAGATTTTTTATTCTGGACAGGCAAAGAGAATGGAATGCTCCACATAGCAACCAGTTCTTATAACATTTGACTATCGCTTAAAGCTTACCATATTCTCCTTGCACCTACAGGAAAATTAGCAATAAGATAGTTTCTGCAAATGTTTAGCTCGATTAACATGAAGTGGATGGAGAATAAGCGTTTGTAAAAATAGTTTGCACAAGATTAGCAAACATCTTTTTCTTTCTTTTTTCTAAGATTTAAAAGCCATCACAATGCGACGAGCGTTGAAAAGATTCAAATATAACTCCAATTTATAGTATTCTTCTTATATCCACAACGAAATGAGTGAATGATTTATGAAAGCTTATCAGTATTAACAATAATTAGATAGAAGAAAAAGGTTATGTAAGAATAGTTTGCGGGAGAGTGAGTAGAGAAAGTCATGTGATTGCAACACATACGATGTTTAGCATCTATTCCATTTTAACTACCATTATGAATCCTAAGCATTTCTAATTTTCTAAATGCCACGGAGTAGCGATAGCAAATCAACAGAGAAGTATTTTCTAATTTTGTACGCAAATCTCATTGGGATCAAGAGCGCTCTAAGCATTTACCATTCTCTTATACGTTTAAGATTATTTTGGCAAAGTTAATCTCCAAGCAAGTGCTGGAATACAGACGGAAGCTGACGTACCGTAGAGAGCGTATGACTGATAAGCGCTTGATTGGAAAATTGTTGAAAGCAATTAAAGAGAGGAGGTGTGGCGAGTTGAACCCCAATGGGCTGTTTTATAGGACAACGCCCTGTGCACAAGTCTTGGCTGCAATTCGCGATACCAGGCTTCGCTGTTAAATCATTTCTCATGCTCGGTCGCGCCTTGCTCAAAAATCTGCTCCCTAGTTAGAAGGACTGTTACATGTTTTTATGTTGCATGCTCTGAGGATAACTTAGCCGTGTGCGCGCGCACACGTATGTACAGCATATATAAAATAGTGGATGTAACAGATTAAAACTGGAATATTCAATACGTATCAATATGATCTCAACATTACAGGGGGTGGCCTCGTATCTCAAACCGTAGAGTACCTGTCTGCTGTGCGAAAGGTCACGGGTTTGATTCACGAGTGGCGGGTGGGAATTTTTCTCTAGCCAAGATTATTGCCAATCCTCCCTGAAATATGGAGTGAGAGTGTGAATATATGTGTGATCTAATGTGCAAAACCCAAAGAGCACCTGCTTGTTTTGCGAGGGATTCCCGGGTTCGAACATGGGGGTGAGAATTTGTCTCTAACCAAGTATATTCCCCATCCTCCCCAGAGTCTAGAAGCATGGATGAGAGTGTGAGTGTGTGTGGGAGACCTAATGTCTAAAACCCAAAGAAAAAATCTGATGTTTTACACTCACATGACTTTCTCTACTCCTGTACAAACTATTTTTACAAACACTTATTCTCCATATGCTTCATGTTAATCGAGATATCGAGATGTTAATCTTGTTGCTAATTTTCTTGTAGATGCAAGGAGAACTGGTAGGCTTTAAGCGATAGTCAAATATTTTAAATGCTGGTTGCTATATAGCGTATTCCATTCTCTTTATATTACCAGGACAAAAAATGAATAACGAATTCCCATTTGAGAAAAATTATTGGAAAATTTGAGGGAATAACAAGCAACATCTCGAAAATGGTTCACTCAACAAAACCAATGTATATGACATAAATTGTGAATTTTAAGGCGATCTACATTTTTTGTGTAGTAAAATTTTGTCTATCTCTTATGGTTTACCAGTTATGCAAACGTCGTTCACAATGAAGAATACTTTTGGAGACATTCCCCAGAAAATACAAGGTATACATTTTATTTGTCATGAAAGCATCTTAAATATATGATATACTAATCAAAATCGAAAAATATTCCATATAAAGGGTAATCTGGGGTGGGGGATTTTCTTGAAAACCTTCGTGTCGCATCTCTGGAAGATACTGAACGTAAATACCAAGTTTGGTGTTTATCCGACTGTTCGTTTGAATTATGCTGTTCAGACACACACACGAATGTGTTTCCAAAAATGTTTTTTTTGGATTCAGGGGTCCTCAAAACATATAGTTCCGGTGAAATCTCGGTATCGAATTTTTGGGTGGAATACAATACTTCCCCTACTTACTTTACGTAGTAGAGAAAGTAAAAGAGGCAAGTGACAACTGGTTAACACCATTGGCGATAGACAAACTTCCAGAGGTAAAAACCTACCGATATGACCGATGCAGTCAAATGGGTCGCGATATGACCAAGAAGTTAAAGCAATGTAAAATAAGACTACAGTAAAAAAATAATCTTATGTATTACACTCACAAGACTTTGTCTACTCTTGTACAAACTATTTTTACAAACGCTTATTCTCCATATGCTTCATGATAATCGAGATATCGAGATGTTAATCTTCTTGCTAATTTTCTTGTAGATGTTAGGGGAATTGATAGTCTTTAAGCTATAGTCAAATACTTTAAGAGCTGGTTGCTATGTGTAGTATTCCATTCTCTTTGTATGTCCAGGACATAAATGAATAACGAATTTGAGAAAAAGTATAAGTATTGGAAAATTTAAGGGAATAACAAGTAATATCTCGAAAATGGTTCACTCAACAAAAAAAATGTATATGGCATAAATTATGTATTTTAAAACATTTGTTATGTAGTAAAATTTTGTCTATCTCTTACGGTTTACTAGTTATGCAAAAGTCGTTCACAATGAAGAATACTTTTGGAGACATTCCCAGAAAATTCAAGATATACATTTCATTTATTATGACAATATCTTAAACATATGATATTTTAATCAAAATGGTTTGAGCCATTTTTGAGAAAATTAAAATTTTCGAAAAATGTTCCATGTAAAGGGTAGTCTGGGGTGGGGGGATTTTCTTGAAAATCTTTGTGTCGCATCTCTGGAAGATATTGAACCTAAATACCAAGTTTGGTGCTTATCCGAGTGTTCGTTTATGAGTTATGCTGTTCAAAGACACACAGACACACACACACATACAGACACACACACGGACATGTTTCCAAAAATGCTTTTTTGGATTCAGGGGGTCTCAAAAGATATATTTCCGGTGAATTCTAGGTATCGAATTTTTGGTTGGAATACAATACTTGCCCTACTTACTATACGTAGTAGAGAAAGTAATAATCAAACAATACAATTTTGAATGTAGCGTTGAGTTTTAACCTTTCGCATTGTGCTAAGAAAGCATTACGTTCTCTTTTCCAGCAGATGTTTTAGGCAACAGTTCTCTTGAAGATGTATTCACAATTGTTGCCACGTGTGGTGGTGTGCACATAAACTTCTTGGCTTCCTTCTTGACTTCATAATCGATAATTCAGAACGATTTAAATATTTCAAACGTTTAAGCACACAAACTTTCGTTCAAACTGAAAAGCTGTTTAGGTATATCAACAATAGGTTCCTACTGTCGTCAAGGCAACGAATCGAATAACGTGATGGAAATGCGTTTTAACCCTTATATGAAATTCTTGTAGCACATAATTATAATATTTTCGTATAAAAATATAAAGTATTACACACTTGCATGAAGAACCATTACAAGCCTTGTATGATTAGAGCACTCCCTTACGCCCACTCTCCAGATTTCATACTGGTTTTTCAATTAAGCCCTACACAACCTACTTATTTAATTAAAATATCCTACAATTGTAAGATGCTTAATTTGACAAAGTATAACAAAGTAGTTAAAATTGCTCCTTCTTATTCCATTGAGTTATTTCTCGTAATGTCATGCAAAGAGTCCCCCCATTTTTTACTTTCTCTACTACGTATAGTAGTAGTGGTGGTATTTATTAAGTATTTAGTATTACATTAATTGCATAACACAGTCACATGGGCCATAAGACCGTACATGCTCTCTAGAAAAATACCTGGTCTGTATACGTGACTTGCAGTATCAACCAGAAAACAACTATTTATTTTTATAATCACCACACTATATACATACATATAAAATTGAAAAAAAAACTCTGTATGACACACTTAAACACACACACACACACACACAGTCGCGCACAAGTACTCAAGCACCAAATATGTTTAAAGAAAATTTACATAAACACCTTATCTCTGTACACGTACTTCCATTAAGTATGTGTCCAAGCTTGGCCAGTTTTGGCTGTTTAGAATCATGTCCCAGCATGCTGTCCTCCGTCTGTTGGAAGCCAAAAATACTTCCGGTAATAGTTTTTTCCTAATACCCTCCGTCTGCACGCATGCTGCTAAAATATGCGTCCAGTCTTCTTGTTCCCCGCATAATGGGCAAATCCTCCTGCCATCATCATCAGCAATCTTGCGAGCTTTCCACCCTCCCAACCTAAGCCATGCTATTCCAGTCCTCTGTTTTATACCTAATTTCAAAATATATGTTTCCTTACCCCACCTAGTTTTTATTTCATTTTGTAGCTCCAATGTTGATCTTTGTCTACATTCAGATTCTATTTTCTGCCTGTTTATATCGCATAGTCGTCTTTTGACTTTTCTCACGGCACTGTGTGTATTTTCATTACCCCTTTGCCAAATATCATTTAAGCCAATTTTTGATAATTCGCGTTGCAACCCCGCCGCCCACCATTTTGGATGCTCTATGTTGTTCATTTGATGACGATAACATATTGCTCTCAGAGTTGTTTGATCACCTTTAATTATTCGCAACCAGTACCTAACTACGTTTAGTTTAGCAAATACAGCATCTTCCCAGCATCCTACCTCACGAAGAACTCCGTAGTTTGAAGTATCCTTCCCCAACCCTAGAATGCGCTTCCAGAAATTGCATTGTATTTTATTTACATTATCCACCCTCTCCCAGCCCCACACTTCACTGCCGTATAGTAATGAGGACCTAACCATTGCTTCATACATGGTCTGTAATGTTTTTACTGGCATATCTGGTACCCGGGTCAATATCCTTAATACTTCAGTAAGTTGTCCAATCCCTTTGTGTTTTATAAACTCCATATTCTTGTTCCATTTTCCGCCCATATCAAACCTTACTCCTAAGTAATCGAAGTGTTTAACATTTTGAATTTCTTCCTTCCCTTTGGTTCCACTTTTCATGTTGGCCGTACACATATCCATTTTTAAAGGTGACGATTTTAGTTTTAAGAATATTTACCTCCATACCCCATTGCCTACAATATTGTCGAAGAGCGTTTAAACCAGACTGCAAACCTTTTATCGTTTTAGAAAGAATTACAATGTCATCCGCGTACAAAAGAATTGGTATTTTTTGGTCTGCGATTGTTGGTGCATCTATGTCTTCCTCCGTCATCACGCTAACAACATCATCAATGAACAAATTAAAGAGTAACGGAGATAGTATACAACCCTGTTTAACCGCCCTCTGCGCTATGTTACATTCTGATGCATTGTGCTGATCGGTCTTGATAACAAACTTAACTTCTTTATACATTGCCCTAAGTGCTCTAATCATTTCCCCGAAAGTCCTTTACGTGTTAATTTCTCCCAGAGAGCACTGCGTTCTACAGTATCAAATGCCATTTTAAAACCTACAAATACAGTATATACCTTACCACCCTTATTTCTCAAATTGTCATCAATTATTGTTTTCTGAACAAAGACATTGTCAATAGTCGAGAAACCTTCCCTAAATCCTGCCTGAAATTTAGAAATCCTATGATGTGTCTTAGCCCAACACATAATTATTTCATATAAGATTCTGCTGTAAATTTTTCCAAATATAGAGAGTAGCGAGATACCCCTGTAATTTCCTGGAATGCTGTAACTCCCTTTGCCCTTGTAAAGAGGTTGGATAATGGCGGTTTTCTATGCTTCCGGATATTCTTCGCCTTCAAATATTTTATTGAAGCTTTTTCTATAGAAATCTACCATTTTATTAACTTCTAGCGAGATCTTGAAAAACTCAGCTGACAAGCCCTCTATATATAAGCTGCCTTCCCGTTTTTTAAACATTTTATTGCACGAACAACCTCTGTTGTGCTAATTTCATAATCAAACATTTGCACAATTGGAGCCCCAGTCATCCCTTCAGCGGTCAAAGTATTTAATTGTATCCTAAACTCCCCTCCTTCATAGACTGTTTTAAAGTGCTTTATCCATTCTCCAGCAGGGATAGTTACCTGAATGGACCTTCGCCTTCGAATCTGTCTAATAACTTTCCACATGTCACAAATTTCCCCATTTTCGACTACTTGACGTACCTCTTCTGCCTTTGCGTCCTGCCAAGCTGTTTTGCTCTGCTTTAGGACTTCCCTATATGACTTTCTTAGATTTGCAAAAGAAATTCTACGTTCTTCACCCCCCTCTCTTCTGTATTTGACAAGTGCAGATTCCGCTGCTTTCTTCGCTGTTTTACACTGATCTTTGTACCAACTATTTGATGTTAAGCCATTTGATGCATTAACCCTTCCTGTTAGCATGTGTGCACTTGCTTTCTGTATAATATTAGTTATATTCTGTATACTTTCAGTTCCTTTGTGTTGATCTACGTCAAAAGATATAATTTCGTTTTCTAAAGTGTTAATAAAAATCTCCTTTCCTGCCTCCCTCCATCTATATTTAAACAATGGCGTCAATGTTTCGCATGCGCTTTCATCCCTTGTATAAGAAGCCAGCCGAGATGTTTTTAGAGTTATTATCAGTGGAAAATGATGAGAGTCAATGCTGTTTTCAACCTTAAAATTTTGAACTAACGGCAATACGTCCTGTGAACACAGAATGTAGTCAATGACACTACTCCCATTCGTATGCACAAATGTTACTTCCCCTGACATGTCCGAACCGTATTTTCCGTTCATTATTTCTAACTCGTAGGAGTCACAAAAGAACAATAACTCTTTTCCTCTTGCATTCAGGATGTAAGTAGGGGAAGTATTGTATTGCACACAAAAATTCGATACCGAGATTTCACCTGAAATATATGCTTTTAGACCCCCTGAATCTAAAAAAGCATTTTTGGAAACATGTCCGTGTGTCTGTGAACAGCATAACTCAGAAACGAACAGTCGAATAAACACCGAACTTCGTATTTAGGTTCAGTATCTTCCAGAGATGTGACACGCAGGTTTTCAAGAAGATGGGCCCACCCCAGATTACCCTTTATGTGGAACATTTTTCGAAAATTTTAACTTTCTTAAAAATGGCTCTAACGATTTTGATTAAAATATATATTTAAGATACCTTCCTGACAAATGAAATGTATATCTCGAATTTTCTGAGGATGTCTCCAAAAGTATTCTTCATTGTGAATGACTTTTGCATAACTAGTAAACCATAAGCGATAGACAAAATTTTACTATATCGCGTTAAAATACACAATTTATGTCATATACATTGTTTTTGTTGTGTGAATCATTTTCGAGATATTGCTTGTTATTCCCTTAAATTTTCCAATACTCTTTCTCAAATGGGAATTCGTTATTCCTTTCTTTTTGTCCTGGTAATAGAAAGAGAATGGAATACTCCACATAGCAACCAGCTGTTAAAACATTTGACTATCGCTTAAAGCCTACCAATAGACGTGTAAAAATAGTTTGTACAATAGTGTGTAACACATCAGAATTTTTTCATATGTTATACAAATTAATCTCACAAGAGCACATTCTTCTATAAGATTAATATTAATCGAAATAATTTCTATGAACGATGGCATACATAAGGTTGAAGCGACAGTGAAATACTTAAGAGCTGGTCTATACGCTTGACTTTCATATTCCCGTCTTTGTATGTTACGAGAGCGACTTTACTTCCAAAAATGTGTGATCTATTGGAAAATTGAACCAATAAAACGAATATGTCGAAATTATTGGTGCCAGCAAACGTGTCAGAAACACTGTATTTTATAAGAGAGATGTAATTTTCTTCTAATACAATTTTGTGTACAGCTTACGGTTTACGCGTTATGCAAATGAAGAGAAATTCATAGACAGGGAAAATACAAGATGTATATTTTAGTAGCCATGTAAATTTCGTAAACGTTTGCTGTTTTTAGAAAATCTGAAATAAGGAAAAACGTTTGACATAAATAATAATTTGAACAAGTTAATTTTTATTATTAGCACCATGCTTGGGGAGCCAATTGGAAGCAGCTGGTTTGTTGCTGCTACGTATGGAGTCAGTTTGAAGATGTATTATATTTCGACTGTTTGGGAACCGAACTTGTAGTAGTTGCAACCGCATGTATAGTAAACAGTTTCCGGTAGCCTTCGCCCTAAGTTTAAAAATATTAACTTTGTAATTTGACTATTTCTTTAAGTACTAAATATTTGTTTGCCTCGGCTGCGTCAGTATTATTGTTAGAGACACGTTTCTCTTAGCAGTGTTGTGGTGTGACTAAGAATGTAGGCTTACACAGATTATAATTTACTTCACCCCTTTTGCTCTACACGTTCTCGAGCTTCAAGCCAGGTGAAGTGATGTGAGACATCGACGTTTCGGGAGCGTACATCTCTCTCATCTTCAGGATGCTGATGAGAGAGATGTACGCTCCCGAAATGTCGATGTCTCCACATCACTTCACCTCGCTTGAAGCCCGAGAACGTCTAGAGCATATTCGTCGCCAGGAAAGCTTCGACTCTTATTTCACTCCTTTTATTAATGCTTGATACGATTTAAATAACACTTCACTGATATAGAGAGAGAGAGAGAGAGAGCTGTGGGATTCTTTTATTAATTATTTGCACTTTTTAACACGTAAACTATTTTTCTTCTCACACGAATACGTATTAAATTTCTTGAGGACACTTTTTGCGTCCGGTTACAAACACTGTCTACAAGCAACTGAATTGATTTCAACCGCCTAAACTTGTAAACTTCTGTATTTCAAGTCTCTGATTGACTATTCGTAATCCAATAGAATATCTTCATTTACTAAAGCTTTTTCTAGTTGTTGATTGGCTATTTTATAAGTTGTCACAAAATTTACATTATTGTTGCCAATAATGACTAGTAGCATTAAACTTTCAAATTCATTATTGCCTCAAGGTTACCTCATTGTTACCTCATTGTTAGCAACTTTTAACCTATTATTCTCACAGCTCCTACATTATTAAATTACGTAATACATTCACATAACATTATTACACATGGATACAATATAAACATTTACAAATTATTACATACACATATTGCTTCAAGGCGTGCTGTTATTGAATTTACATATTATATAATTAGACTGAAATCATTTAAGTGTTAAAAATACTGCCTCAAATTTAAGGTGGATTAAGTTCTCAAATATATACTTGTATCCTTGGAGAATTTTAAACTTAAATACCAAGTTTAATATTCATCCCACTCTTCGTTTTTGAGTTATCTGCTCATGACGCGCGCTCATGTGTACCTATTTACTTTTCTACTACGTATAGTACTAGCAGAAGTATTGTATTTCATCCAAAATTGCGATACCGAGATTTCACCGGAAATATTTGTTTTGAAGCCCCCTTAATCCAAAAGGGGCACTTTTAGAAAAGTTGCTTGTGTGTGTGTGTGTGTGTATGTGCGTGCGTGTCCGCGCGCGCGTTTTTGCAGCAAGGTATTCGCATTAAGAATCTTCCTAAGAAGCGATACAAGGACCTTCAAGAAAATCTCCTTACTAACTACACTTTGCATGGAACACTTTTCGTAATGTTTTATTTTCTAAACTATGGTTCTAACGAATTTAATTAAAACACTATATATTAAAGATATTTGCAGGACAAATAAAATGTAAATCTTGAATTTCCTGGCAATATCTTTTTCATTCAAATTTTGTATAATTCTGTATAATTGGTAATGTTAAGTGATAGACAAAAACGCACTATACAAAGAACGTAGATATCTTTAAAGCACAATTTATTTCTAATAACTTTGTAAACAAACCATATCCGAGATATCCGTTATCAACGGTTCGAATTGTTCAGCGCTTTCTTTAGTCCTGTAGATTTTCAGTTGTTTCTCGCGATTCTATGGAAACGGTATGGAAATTTAAGGACTCCTAGTAGCGACCGAGTGTATTTTTACGCTGTTTTGTAATTGAAAGAAAGCCAGGTTTCTGTAGAATTACACTAACTAGGACAATGAACATTTGCCGCTTATTAAAGCTTTTCTGGCTATACTGGTATCATATTTTTATTTAGCTTTAAATATTTTAATTATAAAAATATTTCAATATAATAATTTTTAAAAATTTTATCTTCATTTATAGATATGTACACCTTTCTCTGAAAATAAAGATCAGCACTCCGAATTTTTCTTATTTTGAGTTTTTATAAATAGCTTAAGATAGCCGGTTAACTATTTGGTATAGTTTTTTTATTTATAAATTTTTTCGTGGATACGATGTAATTTAGAATCAAAATATTTAACCTAATAAATGCGGCTAAACAATCTGTACTATGTAAAAAGTTTCATTTCTCTACGTTAAATAGATTTTGAGAAAAATGCACCTGAAATTAACAAAATGAAACTTATGGGAAATGGTAAAAAACAAGGTGAATACATTGTTACGTACCAATATTCAACAAAATCCTTGGACCATAAGAGCTCTTTAAAGGCCCAAATAACAAAACAATTTTACATGGGTATGTTCCGTATACTATTTATAATCAATTAAACAAATAAATCAATTTTTGAATCGAAATCTATCAAGTGTCCTTAAGGGCAATGTATAGCGTACAGTTCTAAAACATTTTACTATCGCTGTTCCCCTTGCATTTATAACGAAATGTGGAACGTAGTTATTTCTGCAAAGGCTGATCTCAACTAAAATGAAGTAGATAGAAAAAAAATCTGATGTGTTACACTCACATGACTTTCTCTACTCTTGTACAAACTATTTTTACAAACGCTTATTCTCCATATGCTTTATGTTAATCGAGATATCGAGATGTCAATCTTATTGGTAATTTTCTTGTAGAAGCAAGGGGAATATGGTAGCTTTTAAGAGATAGTTAAATATTTTAACGCTGGTTGCTATATGGCGCATTCCATTCTCTTTGCATGTCCAGGACATAAAAAAATGAATAACGAATTTGAGAAAAAGTATAAGTATTGGAAAATTTAAGGAAATAACAAGCAATATCTCGAAAACGGTTCACTCAACAAAAGAAATGTATATGACATAAGTTGTGTATTTTAACGCGATCTACATTTTTTTGTGTAGTAACATTTTGTCTATCTCTTATGGTTTACCAGTTATGCAAAAGTCGTTCACAATGAAGAATACTTTTGGAGACATTCCCAGAAAATTCGAGATATACATTTCATTTCTCATGACATTATCTTAAACATATGATATTTTAATCAAAATCGTTAGAGCCATTTTTGAGAAAATTAAAATTTTCGAAAAATGTTCCATGTAAAGGGTAGTCTGGGGTGGGGGGATTTTCTTGAAAAGCTTCGTGTCGCATCTCTGGAAGATACTGAACCTAAATACCAAGTTTGGTGTTTATCCGACTGTTCGTTTTTGAGTTATGCTGTTCACAGACACACACACAGACACACACACACACACACACACACAGACACACACACGGACATGTTTCCAAAAATGCTTTTTTTGGATTCAGGAGATCTCAAAACATGTATTTCCGGCGAAATCTCGGTATCGAATTTTTGGGTGGAATGCAATACTTCCCCTACTTACTATACGTAGTAGAGAACGTAATAAGCCTTAGTAAGAATGATTTATACACTGACTAATAAAAGATTTGTTTAAAAATATGCTGCTTTTGTATTAAGGATACCTTAAAGTGTATATTTCTGTTGAAATTGCGATATCGAATTTTGGGCAGAGTATAATACCTCCTCTACCTGGTACAGGAAGTTAGTAGAGAAAGTAATAAATGGACGTTTGGCACCCCATTTGTAACATTCAAATACTATAAAACCAGTGGATTAATTAGTAAAGTAATTGAAACTGTGAAATATTTAAATGAATACGGTGGGTATTCCAGACGTCCCCCACGGACCTATCATTGCAGCGTGTAATAAAATGCGACCCCCCAGCTTTAATACATGCATTATGAATACCAACACTCATACACACGTGGTATATCCATGGGTGATTGAATTCCGAGCTGTTGTAATACATGCTTCTTCATTCCCGCCAGAAATTCTGTCATATTTTAAAACTCACGTGGCGAAACACATACAGAATCTAAACAGATTAGACCATTTGAGGCAGTATTTTTAACACTTAAATGATTTCAGTCTAAGTATATAAGGTATAAGTTCAATAACAGCCCGCCTTAAAGCACTATGTGTATGTAACAATATATAAAAAGTGTATATTACAGCCATTGTATATGGTTATATTATTGTATATATGTAATAATGTTATCTGAATGTACTACGTAATTTAATAATGTAGGATCTGTAAGAATAATAGGTTAAAAGTTGCTAATAATGAGGTAACAATGAGGTAACCTTGAGTCAATAATAAGTAAGAAAGTTTAACAATACTATTTGTGATTTTTGGAGTAACAATAATGTAAATTTTGAGACAGTTTATAAAATAGCCAATCAACGACCAGTAAAAGCTTTAGTTAAATAAAAGTATTCTATTCGATTAGGAATAGCCAATCAGAAACTGAAATATAGCAAAATTTACAAATCTAGAAGTCAGTTGCTTGTAGACAGTGCTCATAACTGGACGCGTTGCTTGAAGACAGTGTTCCTGACGCTAGATGTGTCCTCGAGAAATTTAATATGTATTTTGTGTGAGACAAAAATAGCTTACGTGTTAAAAAGTGCAAATATTTAATAAAGGAATCACACAGCTCTCTATATCAGTGAAGTGTTACTTAAATCGTGCCAAGCATTAATAAAAGGAGTGAAGTAAAATTATAATCTGTGTAAGCCTACATTCTCCAATCGCACCACAACCCTGCAAAGAGAAACATGTCTCTAACAATAATACTGACGCAACCGAGGCAAACATAAATGTATAATATTTAAAGAAACAGTCAAAATTACAAAGTTAATACTTTTGTTAAACATTTGGGGCAAAGACCACCAGAAAGTACATTTGGGGCGAAGGCTACCGGAAAGCGGGTACTATACGTGCGGCTGTAACCAACTTCAACTTCGGCTCCCCAACATAAGAACTATAATACAACTCCTTCAACAAACCATCTTCTCACATTTTATATTATTTATTAATAGACTACCACTACTTCTTTTTCGTATTAAGACCTTCAAGGGTTAGGCCAATAGGGTCTGTTCCGAGTCTCGGTCTCAACGCTTCTCGGGTACTCTCTGTCCCCTTCCCATCGTCCTATACCTGTAGTGCCGACATGGTATTCTTTGGTCATCCATTCCAAAAAGCTGTTATTTCCATTTTTATTTGTACTTCCTTATTTCCTCCGCTATTTAGAAACCCCCTACTCTTCCAGTATGATTTGATTGGGAATGCAATCTCTAAGAGCGAGTCCCATTAAGGTCCTCAAGAATCTTATCTGAGGGCTGCAAGCCTTTTCTCATCCTGTCTTTTTAAAATCCAACTTTCGAAACCAAACATTATCATCGGTTTTGATATTATGTTAGGTAATTTTTAATCGTATACTGGTGGTCTATTCCCCTAGATCGCGATGGTGTTTTCTATCCGTAAGGTAACCAAGCGGACTCCACCAATAGGTATCAGTTCTCCGTGTGCCCTGCCTGAAAAACAATATAAAAGTTAACCAACGAAATATGTTTATAATCTATATGGAATAAAAGGGTGGTTTGGTACCCCTCTATGAAAGAGTTTCGGTATGATTGATACTGGAGAAGGGATGGAGAATTATTTGCACATGTAATTAAACTGGACGACAGCTACAACATTTACATATAGGGTGAGTCAACTAAACCTTGCGCCGCAAATATTTCGGAAATGGAAAGTGCTATTGATGTGCAGTTTTCACAGCACCGATTGGTAGTTAGGGGCTCGTACATTTAGCCTATAAATAGATTTTAATAATACTGAAAATGGTATTTTTTCAGCAAAAATACAATTTTTAAATGGAACAATGCCTAGTTACATCAACATAATAAAGGTAGGGTATATTAGAATGTCAGTGGCGTTTGTTGCAAGATTCTTGTGTAACTGATTTATGAGAAATCTTATTTTGAAACTTTTACGCACCGACACTTGTACAACCTGTGGTAGCACAAACTAAAGTAAAACAAAAGGGAATTACAACACTTCTGTGGATTCTTACAAGCAAAGAGAACATTGCCCTTCAAAGGTTGTGTTCAGAATGACCACCGTCAGCTTCAATACACACTTCCATTCTGCTATGGCAAGACTGATGCACGTTCTAGAATTTCAGCGGAAATTTCAGAGCAGGCAACAGTAATACGCCGTTTCATATCGTCTGGTGTAGTTGGTAAATCCTTGTAGACAGTGTCTTTCAGCCTTCCCCACAGAAATAAGGGGTCAGATCCGGTAAACGGGCCGGACAAGGTACAGGTCCTCTTCGACCAATCCAATGATTTGAAAACAATCCGTTAAGACAAACTGTAGCACTTTGTGCACTATGGGCTGGACAGCCATCATCTTGGTAACACAGGTTCCTCCTAGTCTACAAAGGAACGTCTTCTAGCACCTATGGCAGATGATTTGTCAGGAGGCTGTGATACTTGTGCGAGTTCATTGTTCCTTCTATGAACAAAGGGCCTATGAGCTGATGGTTCAGTATCTCACACCTCACGTTTAAACTCCATAGACGCTGACGTTCCACCTGACGAAGCCAACGGAGATTGTCAACAGACCAATAGTGCATGTTTCTGCGGTTCACCTGGCCATGATTAGTAAATGCTGCCTCATTACTAAACAAGATACATGATGAATCTGGAGTATCATGTCTGAATGCCCATGTACAAAAGTTAACACGATTCTCAAAATTGTTTCCATGCAGATCTTGATCGAGAGAGATGTGATAGGGATGGAACCTATGTCAATGGAGAATGTGCAGTAGACTTGCCTGACTTATGCCACTTCCACGTGTGATTGTGCGGGAACTAATTTGCGGATCTACTGCAACCGCAGCCAAAACATTAATTTCTGCCTCTTCTCCAGTCACTTGTTTGCTTCTGTTGCGTTTTCTAGGTGTTACAGTACCACTTTCACGTAATTGGTTGAAGAGGTTAATAAATAATTGCCGAGATGGTTGACGTCTATTGGGATACGTTTCCGCATACACCTTACAGGAACGAACTGCATTCTTCCTACACTCTCCATACACCATGAGCATGTCGGCTTTTTCTGCATTAGTAAACCCCATCTTCCACTCACGACTTACAGCTTGAACTGTCACAAACTAACTGAACAGAAAACACAATGCAAACAAACATAACAACATCGTACCTAGCAACTAAGCAGGCTGAATGAGACAAACTATTGTCCATGTGAAAACTTTTCAGAATACAATTTCTCGTAAACCACTTCCACTAGAATCCTGCAACAAAGACCATTGACATTCTAATTTACCCTACCTTTATTCTGTTGATGTAACTAGGCATTGTCCCATTTGCTCAAAAATACACTTTCTCAGTATTATTAAAATCTGTTTATAGGCTAAATGTACGAGCCCCTGACTACCAACATATGCTATGAAAACTGCACATGAATAGCACTTTCCATTTCCGAAATATTTGCGGTGCAAGGTTTAGGTGATTTATCCTGTATATGAAAGCCTTAATCAGGGATATAGAGACGAAGGTTAAGTTTTGCTGTTACTGAATGGCAATCAGAAAACCGGCAATTGGAAAACGGTAGTATAGCATGAAAACATAAGGCTTAAGTAATAATGTTACCCTTCGTGATTTGGACCATATTTTAGGGTAGATAAAGCACCGTACCAATCCAGTAGCTGGAATTATGCTCGAAAAACAGAGGTAGTCTCACCAGTAATGGATAAGGCTAGATTTTGTCAGCAACAATATTAAATAGCTGCTTTTCATTGTGGGTCACACTTTATGAACGCCGATATACACTTCTTGACATGATGCTTCCAAAATTTGTTTTTATGTTTTATATTTATTGTAGCCATTTAATTTTACATCTGTATCATTCCTATTACAGACTGAAGTAACATTACTTAAAGTAAACGTTTCCACTTGTTCAACTATATTTTCTTCTATCACAGCTTTAATCCAGGTTCTTTTCGTGCAATTGATTTTGTCTTGTCGAGAGAAATCTTCATGTCTCATTTTTTTTTTTTTTTTGGAAACTTTAAATAAGTTATAGGCTGAGGTCTGTAGCTCATCCTCCGTTTTGCCCAGAACACTCACGTCGTCGACTTACAACATAGTAGAAACAATCTTATTACTTACAATTTTAATTCCTGTGGCATTGGATTCTTCAAATCTTCCATTATTGTCAAATAGACTTAGATAAATATTTACTCTCTACGATTATTGGAGTTACAATAATGGCGGTTTTCTTTTGGGATCATGGTCGCCTAACGGGATTTTTTTTCCACCGAGAAACATGCTGTTAATCGAGTGGGATGGCTCAGGCGGTAAAGCCTGTGGCCCGCATTTGGGAGGTCCCGGGTTCAAATCCCGTGGGCCGACCAAAGTGTCTAGCGTTTGTTCGTGGTTTTAATCAGTCGCCAAGGTAAATACCGGATAGGATATTTAATACCACGACTAAAAGTTCCAACTTAAGTCAAAAACATGTCGCGGTATCGTTCGTGTTATCTTATTTGCTGAGCGCCTCTTATCGTTTTACTATTTTGAATTTTGGGTTCTTTGTCCTCCGGCTAGCTATTATTACTCAGTCGAGCAAATCTCTTGAACAAGGTGCGTAAACGGAAAGGAGTTGTTACTAAATGATAACACAGATAAAAGAATTTGTTTTTACACTTTTATTGAGGTCACACAGAATTAATTTCATATATATACTTAATCTTGATACACGCCTGACTGAAACCGTTATATTTTCGAATGTAACTATAATCACTTATTTGCCGCGCACTATTAATTCGCGTATTTCACATTTTGTAACTAACTTTACGACGCGAGAGATTCTGTAGAATTGCGCAACGTGTACTTCGTGAATGCTTCTGTTGAACTGCGCGACATGTAACTCGTGAATGATTCTGTAGAACTGCGCGATACCTGTCTTTGGCTCTAGAATTTATACTCCCCCACCCCAATAAGCCTAAACATTATAACAGAGCTGCTATTGGTTAAAAAAGCGCGCATTAGTGTCAATATTTTTATCCAATCAAAATTACGAACACATATGCTCTAGGGAAGATATTCCCTCCATTTCTAAAGAAAGGCACGCTACTGTGACGTCATTTGTTTGTCTCTTCTAATTGATAAACAACTCACCCCATCGCTCATTATTACCCGCTCCTATTCTCAGTTTCAGTGAGGCCGTGTAAACTTATTTCCTAACAATGCTTATAGTTAACAAACATCTCATATCATCGTCATACAATAATGCTAGTTTACACTACAATCACTCTGGCATTCACAGTGTTGTGATATAAAATACTGCCTCAAACAACAGTAAAAAAAAAAATAAGTGGTAAAAACGAATGTTGTGTCATCTATCCGCAGGCAACCCTAACGCCATCCGCACGGCACGAAGCAGAAGATCCCGCTGCCATGTGCTGGGGATATCTGTGGGCACGTGGCGAAGCAAAATGACATTTCCTAGAAGGTTAACCGTCCGCCTTTCTGTGTGAAGGCGGCGCTTGAACTGGACGGCACCCTAATGCCATCTGCACGGCATGAAGCAGGTGGTTACAGGGATGAGACCTAGAAGGCTAACTGTCCGTCTTTTTTGTGAGGGCGGCGGTTGGACTGGATGGCACTCTAATGCCATCTGCACGGCACGAAGCGGGTGGTTACAGGAATGAGACCTAGAAGACCTTAAATTCAAGCACATAGATTTCTCATGCCCTTGTTACGCCACATATATCCAACTCGTTTAAAAAAGGTTGCATTGACACTTTTTAATTCTTAAAGGCCATGTAAATGAAAGTATTCTTGGTCGTAAAAATATTGAACCCTAGTCAGTATAGAGCGATCAGCAACATTATCCATAATCCAATTTCAGAAGTTTTTTACTCGCATTACTTATTTTGTAGGATCTTAGTTTTAAAAATCTGATGTGTTACACTCACATGACTTTCTCTTCTCTTGTACAAACTATTTTTACGAAAGCTTATTCTCCATCTATTTCATATTAATCGAGATAAACATTTACAGAAACGATCTTTTGACATGCAAAGAGAATTACATTTTACACATAGCGACCAGTTCTAAAAATATTTGAATATCGCTTGAGGTGTACTATGTCCCCCATGTTTTGTATTTGCAAGGGCAATATAGAAATACAGTAGCCTTTAAGCATAGACATATCTCCTAATAGCTGGTTGCTATGTGCAGCACCATTCTCTTTGCCACAGATTAATACCCTTTGCATATCCAAGACAAAAAAATTAATAACGAATTCCCATTTGAGAAAAGTATAAGTATTGTAAAATTTAAGGGAATAACAAGCAATATCTCGAAAATGGTTCACTCAACAACAACAAAAATTATATGACATAAATTGTGCATTTTAACGTGATCTACATTTTTCGGTAGTAAAATTTTGTCTATCTCTTATGGTTTAGCAGTTATGCAAAAGTCGTTCACAATGAAGAATACTTTTGGAGACATTCCCAGAAAATTCGAGTTATACAATTCATTTGCCATAAAATGTCTTAAACCTATGGTATTTTACTCAAAATCGTTAGAGCCATTTTTGAGAAAATTAAAATGTTTGAAAAAATTTCCATGTAGAGGGTAATCTGAGGTGGTGGCATCTTCTTGAAAACCTTCGTGTCGCATCTCTGTAAGATACTGAACCTAAATACCAAGTTTGGTGTTTATCCGACTGTTCGTTTCTGAGTTATGCTGTTCATAGACACACAGACACACACTCGGACATGTTTCCAAAAGTGCTTTTTTTTGGATTCAGAAGGCCTCAAAACATGTATTTCCCGTGAAATCTTGGTATCGAATTTTTGAGCGGATTGCAATACTTCCTCTACTATACGTTGTAGAGAAAGTAAACATTTCAGAATTAGATTTGTTGCGTTCCTGATTCCAATGCAAGTTTTATTTGAGTTTTTTTGGACTTAGTTCTAGTTTTTCTGCGACGGTATCGGTTTTTCCTCTGCAAGTTTAGGGTAATTTAATTTCGTTTACTTATCAAGAATGGACTCAGTTCCTCTAAATATATTCACAAGATTACCAACTGTTTTTCTGTGAGGCGCACGAACAGGAGCGAATCTGTCTAGAATTCGACATCTCGCTTCTTTACAAGTTTGTTGTTACATAGGAATCATACATAATGCTATGTGTTAAAGTATGCAGACTTTTTAGCATTATAATAGCATTAAAACACTATAACACTGAAAAAATGCTCTCATAAGTAGCAACCTCTGTACAGAGCAGACTTCGTGTCAACTGATTAGCCGGGGTACGGAGCGGAGGGAAAGTGGAGAAGGAACAGAACCGGTTAGAAATATTGCGGTGCAAGTAGCGTCTAGTTCCCGAAGTCGTGGTTTCAAACCCGGCGGAGGGCGATGAATTTTTTCGGGCGTAAAAATCCTTAGCATGGCTTCCTTCGGAAGGTAAGTAAAGCCGGTGGTGGTCCTTTCTCGTAGATTTACGGCACGTAAAAGAACCTCAAGTCTGATAAAGAGGCCCCTGAGCAAAATTACAGGTATTTCACGCCCAGTATAAAATGTGATGCTAAGGTCCATAGCAGATAAAGAGCGTCCGTAAATAAAAAAAAATCGCGGTGCAGGGCAAGCAAGTCCCAGTAAGATGGACACACGTTGAAACGAAGCTCTGTAGAAGCATGGCTTTCTCTATCCATTATCATTTGTCTTCATATATTTTGTGACAGTTATATTACAGGAATGTGATAAATATAATTTTACCAAGTTTGAAATATTCATCACAAAATACGTTTAAGTAAGCCCATGAAATACGCTTTAGAGTTCTTGTAAGTCATTTTCGTATGCTTTATGTAAGCAGGAGCTTGGTGGTATGGATTTTAGAGGAATGATCACCTATGTTCGACACGTGGGTGGATTATATAAATCACGTTGACATCCGCTCACGTCAGTGCTGGCTAAAGTACTAGTCAGAATACTCCTCGGGTATTTAAACTTAAGAGCTTTTAACGTTTGGAACTCTTTCTATGACTTTCCTAGCAGCGCTCTGTGACAGTTAGCTCTAAATTAGCACAAAAGTTAGTTTGTGCTAGTTTACAACTTGAGGTCCCTAGGCACGACGAAGATGGAACGCCGGATGTCTTCCGTCAACCAAGTGAACCCACAATGTAGTTTAGATTATTTAATACACAGATTAAAGATTCTCTTGAAATCCAAATTACACATCTAATAGTGTCAGCACTTTCAACAGTCTTTCAGCTATCCGCAACCTATTACGCTCTCGATGGACCACCTAAGCTACATCCCCGTCCTGTCACCTCTGGTATAGGCGCTGGTTTGAGCAAAGAAGCCTTGCGTCACATCTGGTGGAGCCGCCAGACGTCCTGTCACAATATTCTACAAATTAAGCACGTTAATATTCGTATGTTATGGATTAAATATCTTTGTTGCAGGCACATAATAGCATCGGGAACGCTAAAACAAAAGCCTATTGTTTTAGGTTCCATATACCATAACCTTAATATTATACATTATTTGTATGACCTCATAGGAAAGCCAGTTAATATTTCAGTGTGTACTGCTTGACGTATTGGAAAATAATTCAAGCTAACAAAATTTGTTGACAAAAACTAAGTATTATAAGAGGACATGTATTAGTGTTATAATAAGTTTTAATGTAGCTCTTATAGCTTCGTAGCTACACCGAATTCAATGGATATAGGAGGACTTCAGACGCTATCCGTCTTGTATTCAAATGACCCTATGGACTCACTCTTCTTAAAATTATTATTCTTCTACCTATTCCTTGTTAATCGAGATACACTTTCATTCACATTTACGGATTTCGTTGTAAACATGTATAAGAAGCACGCAGTAGGCTAAAGCAATAGACAGAGTTTTAAAAAGCGAACCACTTTTTGATAGTTGGTTTTGAAATGCCATGATCCTTGTATGACAACGAGAAGAAAACGAATAGCGACATACCACTTGAAAAGCTGGAAGTATTTGAAAATTCAAATCAATAACAAAATATTTTGGAAATAATTAACGCCACAAAAATTATTTCAAATAAAGTGTATGCTTTTAACACAATTCTTTTTAACACCATTATTTTTTATTTTACTTTTTGTAGTAAGATTTTGTCTTGCTCTTACTGTTTACCAATTATGCAGCAGTCATTAAGAATGAAGAGGATTCACAAACTATTCTTAGAAAATTCAATATAAAATTTGTCATGAAAATGCCTTTAACATTGGTATTTTGATCAAAATCATTAGACCCATTTTTGAGACAATTAAAAACAAAAAGTCTTCCATGTAAAGGGTATTTTAGATTTTCAGCAAACGTTGTTCACGAACACAGAAACACTCGGAACTTTTTCTAAAAATCTTATGCTACATTCACATAACTGTCCCTACGCTCTATGTTTATTAATAGGTATACAAATTATTCTTACAAAAATTTATTTTTCTATCTACCTACTTCATTATAATCCGGATAAATCGTTGCAGAAATAGCTACATTACACATTTAGTTAAGGTAAATTGGAACAACGATCGCCAAATGTTTCAGAACTGGACAACATATTCTGGCTTTAAACTTCCATAGTCTTTCCACGCAATTCGAGAAACAACTGATAATCGATGGTACTTTAAAAGAATAACTAAGTGTTGAACACATCTAAGCATTAATAACACATATCTCGGAAATGGCTGATGCTACAATAAGCATTTTCTTAAATAAATTGTGTGTGTTAAAGGGATCTAGATTTTTTTGTGTAGTATGCTTTTGCCTAACATTTAGCAGTTATACAAGAATATACAAATTTGGTTCCGAATGAAAAGGACTTCACAGACTATTCCTAGAAAATTCAAGATAAACAGTTTACTTGTCACGTAAATACAAGGGCGGATCGAAAAGCAACGCACAATATTTTTTTTACAAAACAGTTTAAAGTCAAAATAAAACAAAAATAACAAATGCACTTACACCTTTTACCTACTTCAACATAGTCACCAAGCTTCTCAACACGTTTCTCCCATCGTGATACCAGTTTCACTATGCCCTGTTCGTAGAAGTCCGTTTCCTTGGAATATCGCCATCTGCGGACTGCTGATTTCGCTTCCGCATCTGTCGCAAAGCGGCAGGGGAGTCCCCTTTCCCGCCTGCATCTTTATTAGCTTTATGTTTGCTTACTCTCACTTCGTCATTGGCATAGAGATGAGACAGCAGTGTTGCCAATTTTAGCATTAACGTCCATTTGAGACAGCATGACAGAGACAGCGAAAGCAGAAGTTGGTATCGCATTCAGTGTAACGGAATTAATATGTAAGCATTTTCACTTTCTTTACCCAATGCCTCATAGGTAGAAGTACTATTATATTCCACTAAATAACTCCATCCATATCGAGAGTTCACCGGAAATTCACGCCTTCAGTCTCCCTGAAAAGAAGAATTTTCACCTTATCTACCAGTACATAGTAGGCAAAGTAGTGCAGCCAAAAGTTCGATACAGCTTAGTCGAAGGGCGTTCATCGCCCTCTCTAGGCAGCTCTAGCAGTGGGACAGGTCTTCGAGCCAGGAACTGTTGTGGACTTCCGCGCGTCTCTGTGGTTCCTTCAATTCATCCCTTCCTCCCGGGAGGTGGTAACCACAATATATCTATGTAGGTCGCGATGCATTTAGAATGAAGAGAACTGCTGAAGTTTTTTACAGAAAACTCATTATATTTTATTAGTAATGTGAGTATTTTAATATGGTACATGAATAAAAATTGTTAGAGCCATTTTAATGAATCAAAACTACTAAAAAGCTACCCCTATAAGATTAGGAAGATTGATATGTGATCAAAAGAATCCGGACACATCCACCAACATACGTTTTTCATCTTATGTGCTTGTGCTGCCACCTGCTGCCTGGTACTCATTATTCGCGACGACCTCAGTAGTCATTAGACATCGTGAAACACAGCTCCGTGGAACTCACGGACTTCGAACGTGGTCAGGTGATTGGGTGTTACTTGTGTCAGAAGTCTGTACGCGAGATTTTCACACTCCTGAACATCCCTAGGTCAACCGTTACTGATGTGATAGGAAGTGGAAACGTGAAGGGACAGGTACAGCACAAAAGCGTACAGGCCGACCTCGTCTGTTGACTGACAGAGACCGCCGACATTTGAAGAGGGTCGTAAAGAGTAATAGGCAGACATTTATCCACACTATCACACAGGAATTCCAAACTGCATCAAGATGCACTACAAGTACTATGACAGGCGTGAGGTGAGAAACCTTGGATTCCATGGTCGAGCGGCTGCTCATAAGCCACACATCACGCAGGAAAATGCCAAACGACGCCTCGCTTGGTGTAAGGAGCGTCAAAATTACACGATTGAACAGTGGCAAAACGTTGTGTGGAGTGACGAATCACCGTACGCAATGTGACGATCCGATGGCAGGGTGTGGATATGGCAAATGCCCGGTGAACGTGATCTGCCAGCGTGTGTGGTGCTGACAGTGAAATTCGGAGGTGGTGGTGTTATGGCGTGGTCGTGTTTTTCCTGGAGGGGGCTTGCACCCTTGTTGTTTAGCGCGGCACGATCACAGCGCAGACCTACATTGATATTTTAAGCATCTTCTTGCTTCACACTGTTGAAGAGCAATTCGGGGATGGCGATTGCATCTTTCAACACAATCGAGCACCTGTTCATACAGCACGAGCTGTGGCTGTGGTTACACGACAATAACATCCTAGTAATAGACTAGCTTGCACAGAGTCCCGACTTGAATCCTATAGAACACCTTTGGGATGTTTTGGAACGCCGACTTCGTGCCAGGCCACACCGACCTACATCAATACCTCTCCTCAGTTCCGCACTCCGTGAACAATGGGCTGCCATTCCCCAAGAAACCTTCCAGTACCTGATTGAAAGTATGCCTGCGAGATTGAACGCTGTCATCAAGGCTAAGGGTGGGCCAACACCATATTGACTTCCAAAATTACCGATGGAGGGTGCCACGAACTTGTACGTCATCTTCAGCCAGGTGTCCGGATACTTTTGATCATGTAGTTTACTTCTTAAAAACTACAGAGTTTGGTATTTATGTAACATTTCTTTTTTGAGTTAGGGTGTTCACAGACATACAGACCCTGTTTCTACAAATTCTTTTTGTGCTCAGGTGATCCCAAATTCCGCTGAAATCTTGAAATCAAATTATTCTGTTGAATACCCATTATAGACATATTGTAGAGAAAGTAGGTAATTAATATAGGTTTACTTCGCAGCCCTAACATAAATGTTGAAATTACAGAGGAGACGTTAAGAATAAGTAGATTGTATATAATATACGAGGGCGACGTTGAAATCTTTTAGGAAATTAAACAAGGATTAGTTTAAAAAAATATAAATGATTTTACTGTTTTTCAAAATATATCCTTTTAAGACCAATACATTAAGCCAGTCCTTAATGAAATTATGCCATCCTTCCTGAGGTACTACAGAAACCAGGATTTTATAATGTTCCACTGCTTCACCTGAGACGAAAAAGTGTTTCCACGCATTTTATCTTTAATTTTTGGAACCAAAAAAAGAATCAAAATGTGCTAGATCAGGACTGTATGGTGGGGGTCTATGCTGCTGATTCTCAGTTGTTAGTTTTTCTGTATCCTTTTGGGCGTTTCTCACCAAACCTTTTCAAAGTTTTGAAGTAAACACACATTTGTATATCAATCGGCAGTAACGTTAATCTATCTTCTAATACTAGTAGCAGTACGACCGTTTTAGAAAAAACAATGAAGAATACTTTTGTAGACATTCCCAGAAAATTCAAGATATACATTTTATTTGTCATGAAAGTATCTTAAATATATGATATTTTAATAAAAATCGTTAGAGCCATTTCTGAGAAAATTAAAATTTTCGAAAAAATTTTCCATGTAAAAGGTAATCTGGGGTGGAGGGATTTTCTTGAAGACCTTCGTGTCGCATCTCTGGAAGATACTGAACCTAAATACCAAGTTTTGTGTTTATCCGACTGATCGTTTCTGAGTTATGCTGTTCATAGACAGACAGACAGACAGACAGATACACACACGGCCATGTTTCCAAAAATGCTTTCTTTGGATTCAGGGGGCCTCAAAACATATATTGCAGGTGAAATCTTGGTATCGAATTTTTGGGTTTGTATACAATACTTCCCCCACTTACTATACGTAGCAGAGAAAGTAATAGCTATCTACCACTGCGAATTTGTCCTACTTTTGTAGACTTAGGTACTGTTCGAGAGCCCCATTATTCCGATTAGCTTTCTTTTCAGGATCATAATAATAAATCCAAGATTTATCACAGTCATACTATTCCAAACCAAATTTGAAGTGAGGCCTTGGAATTTTTCCATAGCTTTTCTGCATCAACCATTGCGTTGTTGTTTTTGATCGGGAATCAGTTTATGTGAAATCTATCGACAAAAATTTTCTCAAGTATAACTGTTGATGTAAAATGTTTTGGATTTGACTAATACCAATGCCCACTGTCGCACGAATTAATTCATAAGATGTCTGTCGATATTCCTCAAGCATATCTTGAACAGCGGCAATATTTTCATCAGTAATGGCAGTCTTCACGAAATTCGTCAGTAAGAAAAAGCCAATCTTTTGAATTCGCTGTACAAATTATAAATTCTTGCCTTAGATGCGGCTTCTTCGCCAAATGCATTTCTTAGCCGATCTTCACATTGTTTGGGCGTTAATGATGATTTAAAATCGTAAAAAATCATAGCCCGGAATGTTTTCTATTCAAACACAAAATCTTTAAGTGATTATATTTAAAAAGCTACTAGAGAAAATCGAACAAACCACACGGCAATCAACTCGCAGAATCTTAGAAATTAGCTGCCAAATATAAATAAATTTAATTTGTTTTTAGAAACATGGCATTCTAAAAAAATTCAGTATCACCCTCATATACAGGAAATATAGGAAAATGTGCTCTCAAAGTTTATATTAACGTTTGGAATATGGGTCGATATGTTTGCGGGCCAAACGTCGGTTGCCATTAGAGTAACTTATTTATAACTACCGTAGACGCTTGAAGTTACTTGAAATGTAATAATTCCTCATTTCTGCACAGAACGCCCACAATTCTTTCCGATATCAGGCTAAGAATATTTATGCAAGCACAGACAAACACTTTTAACTCCATAAGGCTTAACAAACCCAAAGCATAAAAAAATTACGTTGAAACAGAAAGCAAAGCATGAATAACCATGAGAGTGGGAAAACAACTGCTTTAAAATAGACCGACATGGGTCGATGGGCGAGGACGTCTTGAAAACAGCCATGGAATAACTAATCATCTCGGCTTGTCTCGACCAGCGATCTTACATGTTAACATGGCTATTCAAAACCTGCAATAAATGCAAACGATACTGCAACGCGCTTGGAGAAGAAGTCTCTAACAGCATACGTAATGGAGAGTATTCGAATACCGGACTGTTTGAATAAATTCGTTCAATACCCAGCGAGTTGGCTCCGCGGTAACGTATAAAGCTCGCATTCGGTAGGACCCGGGTTCGATTTACGTCAAACGCCCACTCTGACAATGATTTTTCGGGGTTTTCTCTGATCTGTATGCGAATACTAGGAAGATTTATCACCTCGCTGATTTTCTTTCCATCATTTTTCTTTCAGTCCTTTTCCTTCTCATGTTTTAGGTGTACTAATAGGTTTCGTGGCGTAAAAAGTAAAGCTAAAGGTACTGACGATGGGAGGGGGTCACCGAAACTGGGTTAGAGCACCGCGCGATAGCCATTTGCCCCTTGTGCTCCTCCAATATTTCCAGAATGCATGCATCCAATGCCACTCTGGCCTACCCATAGACCCCGAGGGGTCCCCGAAGGAGCGCCTATCCTAAAGTACCCGGAGGCGGATCCTAACCGAGTTGTCTCTGGAACAAACCTCCAAAGGGAGCGCACCCACCGACCAGCCGCAACTCGCCGAATACCGTCGCCTGGTCCTAAAACCCTGAAACAGATTACAAGCAATATGATGGGTGCAGAAAATGAATGCTCCACCCCAACATTCGCCTCCAATACACAACGCCACCATAGCGCTGCCTCGCTAAGTGTTTCGTGGCGTAAAGAGGTACCGGACAAATGCTCAAAGAAAAGTATTCCCCGTAGGTACTATAGCATTGCTTGGTTCATCGCCCTCTCTGGGTATCTTCAACAGTGGGAAGGATCTTCGAACCAGAAACTGTTAGGGACTTCCGCGCGTCTGTGTGGTATGTCTGCCTGCTGCCTGTAGCCTCTTGTGGCATCTTCACTTTATCTTTTCCTCCTGGGGAGTGATAGCCGCCATACCCTCCGTTGCGTACCCTATACCCTCTAAAGGCGCTAAATCGAGAATGAATGAAAGTAACTTCACGATTCCACATATCAACTTTTTTATAGAATCACTTTAGTATGAAAACCCAGTCCCAGTATCATACAAATGATGGAGTACGCCCTTTAGGTATCGATCAGTTATAACCCTACACATTGTTCCTCTCTACCAGTCCCCTTCGTACTTCCTTCTTATCTGCTTTGCTCCTCGTCTCCTCAAAATCATTCATCGTAGCGTTGTTTACCTCTAATATGTTCTTCTGACCTATTTTCCATACATGTTTTTGGAAACAGCTTCTTCTTAACCTGTTCCGCAGGCAATTTATTTTCCTCTTCCTGTTGTTTCTTATTTTGTCCGAGCGCTTAAAGTCTTTGTTATTCTCCACATCTATATCTCAAATACTTCCAATGAGTTTTCCTCACTTCGTCGAAACATATAGATTCGCTACTATACAACGTCATATTCCACACAAACCACTTCTGTAATCTCTTATTAAATTCTTCAAGAACTCGTAGAAAACGTTATTTTGTTCTATTTAAAGCAGCCTTTGTCGCTATTATCCTAAATATAACTTCTTGACAACAGCCCGTGGTTACTAATGCCAAACCGAGCTAGGTGGCGCCACGGTAATCGCGCGACTCGCATTTGGGAGGTCCCGAGTTCGATTTTGGTGACCGCCTCTCTGGCCAACGGTTTTTCCGTCGTTTTCCTTGTCGGAGTCACGTTACAGGTTGACTCCGGGTTGTATGTTGGTCGACGACGGACAGATGATGCAGCGGCTTTCGTTTTTGAAGTCTCCTCGGCCCCGTCAGGTGGCGGCCGTTCGAGTTTTCCCTTGTTTTCGCTAGAGGGGAATCGGTTAGCCACCCTCCTGTGCTTAGGAGAGTCTCAGCCGAGAGCTCTCCGACCGGGTGGTCAAGCCTGTAAATATTAAGGAACTCTGCGCGTCTCTGTCGCCTGCGACGGCCGGTCCTGCAGCCCATACATCCCCTGCGGTTCCTTCATCTCAAAAGATCTCTTACGGGTCGAGGTGCTAGGTGTCTCCCCTCCGTCTAATAAACCTAATTCTAATCCTAATCCTATTGCTCTCAACATATTCAAGCTGTCCGTTTGATGCGCTGCCTCATCTCGAGTTCGTAAGTGTATCTTTGCGATTCTATCGATAACCATTCTTTGTGTTTATTGCATTTGTTTCTTGAGTAAATGAAGAATAATATTCAACCAATAGGACCTTTCGGATTAAAGAACATTACTTCCATATAAAAAACCATAGTGACAGTGTATATATTATTATTGTTATTAATATTACTATTACTAATTGTTTTTCCACACAAACTGTGTGTGGACTAAAGTTAGACAAGTAGAGACAGACAGAAAAATTCAATTTTATATCCAGGATTTGAAACGGACATGGTAGCTCAGTTCGTTAGAGCATCGGCAAGCAAAGTGGAATATACGTGGTTTAAATCTCGAATGAACAAAGCGAAGAATAAATGATCCTGGGCGGTGAATAGATACAAATTAGCAAAACACAAACTGATAGCAAACTAGAATTAAGGAATTAAAAAATAAAACGCTTAGTATAGGGATGTTATTGTAAATCATAAATATAATTGGTTCAGAGCCAGATCTGAATGCCGGTCACATCACTTATACATTGCTTACCACAAATAAATATAACATAACAATATGGGCCAATACTTCGTCCTTTATTTTGCTAAAACGTGCCTTAAAGTTTTATTTTCGTCAGAGACTACAGAGGGAATTTCCCTGACGAACCTTGTGAAGCCATAAAGACGTAATGTGAAAACAATCGCATGTCTGAGCGTCAGACTATACGTTTAAGGAAACAATGCAAGTCTAGGCTTACAGCTTTTAGTTTCTAGATTTGCTGTTCATATTTCAAGCACTATCTAGCACTGTGATTTTTTTATAAATTTGCCCATTTAATTCACATCTTTAGTTACAAAGATGATGTTTTGGTATTGAGTGGAGATTGGTTATATGCTTTTATCTAATAGCTGTTAAGGTATGTTAAAATTAGGCTCAATCTACACAGTGAATCAAAACCTGAAGTAGTTGAAGGTACAAGATAATAGAATCATTAAGATCTCTTTAAATAGAGTACGGAAAATTATCAGTCGCAATGTGGTTGTGAACGTATTGTAACACAACAGTTATGGTAGAGGGTTATTGGAAGGTCGGGGCGGGAAATCTGTGATAAAGAAAGTAGGCTATTGTCTAGTCTAAACCACAGAAGGGCTATCATCAGATAGCCAGTATATGAAAATTCCTTCTCCCGCCTCAATAATGTGTCCAGAACATTCTAGAATATTCTATGGAACTTCCACGGGCTATATAAGCCAGCACGTTCACCAGTTGGTGAGCTAGTGTTAGCAAGCGAGTTGGCAAGTGCGTCTTTGAGGCGACATCAAGTGCTGTTCTCTGAGCGAGTTTGTTACGACTGCTGTAACATGCAGTGAGTGCTGCTTCCGCGAGATATTGGAGAAGTCTTGTATTCGACTCCACAGCGAGTGAACCGTCCGGGATAAGGTTATTAAGTAACTTAGTGAAGTGGCAAGAGTCGTCACTGACTGTTTGCAAATGACACACTACAAAGGATCCACCTCTTTGCTTGTAAAACTGATAATTGCTGAGAGGTGGAGTTGTAATCAGGCATATACTTACATTACACGATCTGAACGTGTATAGCACACGTAACATTTGTTTTAGGAGCGTAATTTGTGTTGTACTCAAGTGAAAATGGAATAGCTTTACACTAACGAAGAGTATACGAATGGAAGTAAATAAGTCAGCAGCGGTTCGTAGCCATATATTGTCTATGGTCTCGCAAACTAAGGATACAAACATTGTAAGGTTTCTTTTGTTCTCTTTTTGCCTGTAAACTTGGGTAAAGAAACATTGGTGCATGGCGCCGAAATTTAAGTTGATACTGGCCGAGCGAGCTGACACCGCGGTGGCGTCTGTGACTTACATTTGGGAGATACCGGATTGGATTGCCGGTGACACTCTAACACATGAGTTTTTCGTGGTTTTCCCGGGTCGGCAGGCGCATGCTGGGCTGGTTCCTCTTCCACCAAGACATTTCTTGTACCCATCATCCCCTTCATTGTCATCTGTTTCAGAATTGTAGGACCAGGCGACGTTGTACGTGGGTTGCGGCTGGGCGGTGGATTTTATAGAGGTTTCTCCGCTGGCGTCGTTGCGGGACTATTCAGTTAGGTCCCGCCTCCGAGGGACGCAAAGATGGGGGACTGCTGAGGGTATGGATGCTTGAAGGTGAGCCCGGGCGTTGTCGATACGTTCGATCTGGAAACGTTAAGGACCCCTACATGCTTGAGCCCATCGTCATCCGAATCTTGTCGCCCTTTAGATCTCTGGGTCATCTTCGAAGTACTCGTAAGAAGGGGCGTTGTGGCCTATTTGGGGTACTCTGACCCAGTTGCGGGGGTGGCTCTCAGTTCGTCCTACCTCTGCTAGTATAACCATTTTAACTCCCTTGTTCACAATTATAGTCACTTGATTGACAAATTGTTTACGTCATCCCAAAGGATGGGTGGAGCGTAATACTGCCAGTGCACTGTCTCAGTTCTTGTTGATAAGTGTATTTAAGTTAAAAATAATAATCACAATATTAAAGCGCTGAAGATAATAGTACAATCATTTGATGACGCGATTTCATTAATGCGGTCACATTAGTGTCATTAAACAGTAATACTAAACCCTACTACTACTACTACTACTACTACTACTACTACTACTACTACTACTACTTCTATTATTACTATTAATAATAATAATCATAATAATAATAATAATAATAATAATAATAATAATAAAAAGCTTACAGACTATTAAGTTTGTGTTTTCCTACTGCCAAAAGGCTATAGACCAGAGGAAGCTGGTAGGAACAGTTACATCTTAGTCATTGTTTAATAATAATAATAATAATAATAATAATAATAATAATAATAATAATAATAAGGCGGCACAGGAATCTTTAAAGCGATTGGCTGCAAGCTAGACTCAAACCATGCGTCAATACTAAAGAATGTAAACAACAGCGGCCAAAGATCACCGACAGTCAGGTTAATTCTTTCTGGTGAGTGCTGTCTGTAAACGCCAACAGACTGTACGAGGTATGGCCGTGGTTTGTTACCTGAGACGTCGCTGCCTAAGTTCAGCATTTTTCTTTTGTCCTGCCTATAATGCTTAGAAATTTCTATGCCTGATAATGATAATAATAACAATAGTGTTTTATTATTGTATGTCATCTAAATGCTTAATGACTAAAGTAGGTATTCAAGTTGAACAATGCATATGAAATAATATTATCTTGGTGGCAATTTTTTTATTTTGTTTCCCTGCCTACTTCAGAAGAAACATTTAACATAAGTATTATGACTGTCGGGTATTTTAGTGCTGCATTTCTCACCCACCCCTCTTTCTACAAGGTCGAGTCGCTAATCGCATAGCATTGGTTTAACCATCTCTACTTGTTTGCACGAATTAGAGTAGAATTCTTTAAGAGGTATTATTTTTCACTCATTCGTTTTGCACTGAATGGTTTATCGCTCATTCTTCATGCCTGCTTCTTGGAGTTTGTTTTAAGAAAAAGGAAGGAAAAAAAGAACAACTTCTATGTTTTGAAATTTGAATAAGTTCTCAATGAATTAGTTTTCTAGAAAGGGAGATAATTTTGAGGTTTAAATGCGAGTAAAAAATTACTTTGTGGAATGGATCACCTACTAAAAATAACTTTTATAAAGCCAAAACATAAAGCAAGAATTAGATTTTGAATATTTTAGGCTTTTTATGGAATTTCTTGTTTAAGGGATTAGAAGAGAACGTTATTTTTAACAGCAGGTTTATTGTTGAAGCAGTACAAAAGGATAGAAGTCGCAACAGGAAGGCCAACATAATATAACTAGTGTAGTGGCCAAGCTGTTGTGTCATGTGATGAATGGCTCTCAGCACTGAATAGAAAGGAGTCACCGCAATACATCACTTGGTCAGACAACCGAACACACTTCCCATCGGGTAATTGGAACTTTCTCAACCGTAAAAATTCTTCAGCTATATCAGGTCAGTTTCTGAACTGCTTGCAGCCGTATGAGCATAAAGCGATATACGATATATTAGAGGAAGGTACAAAGCTGAAAGCCATCTTCCTCGATGGTGGCTGCAGATATTCAGACCTCCGATACGTACCCTGACGCGATACAGTTCGCAACAGTGTTTTTCCTACATAATGTTTACTACTTTAGGTAACGAACCTCTTAATCTACCCAGCCGGTATAGGTTCTCTAGGTAACTGGCCTGAAAAATAATTATAGTACACAAAATATAACTAGTGAGCTTTGTTATAACTAAAGTTAAAGTTATAACCGCCATCCAACGGCAATAAGAAAACGGTAGTGTAGTATTAAAATGTTCTGATGTGATACATTCACTGACTTTCTCTGTACTCTATCCTTATAAGTAGGTGTAAAAATCATTCCTACAAAAGCTTACTTTTCTATCTACCACAATTTAATCTAAACAAACCTTTGGAGAAATAGCTATATCACACACTTCTTATAGATACAAACAGAACAGCAATAGTCAAATGCTTAATAACTAGACGCTATAACCTGATCTTAAAATTCCATACTGCTTCCATACAATCGCGAGAAACAACTGAATGTTGACAAGACTTTGCGGCAGTATTTTTAAAATTTAAACGATTTTTAGGTTAATTATGTAATATAAAATATACTAGCAGCAATATGTGTATGTAACAGTCATTGTATTAATGTTTATATTATTATGTACATGTTCAATAATGTTATGTGAATGTATTACGTAATTCAATAATGTAGGAGCTGTGAGAATAATAGGTTAAAAGTTGCTAATAATGAGGTAACGTTGAGACAATAATGAATTAGAAAGTTTAATAATGCTCTGGTAATTCTTGGAAACAATAATTTAGTTTTTGAGACAGTTTATAAAACAGCCAATCAACAACCAGAGAAAAGCTTAAATTAAATGCAAGTATTTCATTGGAGTAGGATTAGCCAATCAGAAACTGAAATAGGGCAAACTGCACAAACTCAGAAGTCAGTTGCTTGTAGACAGCGTTCCTAACCAGACGCGAGACGCGTCCTCGAGAAATTTAATAGCTATTCCGTGTGAGACGAAAATAAAGTGTTAAAAAGTGCAAGTAATTAAAAAAAATCTCACAGCTCTCTATATCAGTGAAGTGTTATTTAAATCGTGTCTGTGTAAGCCTACATTATTCAGCCGCACCACGCCTTGTTCAGAAATTCATGTCTCTAAAAAATAAATACTGACGCAGCCGAGGCAAACATAAATATATAATATTTAAAGAAACAGTCAAATTACAAAGTTAATATTTTTAAACTTGGGGCGAAGGCTACTGGAAACGTTTTACCATACTTGCGGTTGCAACTACTTCAAGTTCGGCTCCCCAACAGTCGAAATAAAATACAACTCCGTTTAAAAAAAAAAAGCTCCTTCAGCTTTAAGAAAATGACCAACTAATGAATAATTCCAACAATTAAAAACGGATATCTTAGAAACGGCTTATGCCACAAAAAAGCTTATTATAAATAAATTGTGTCTTTTAAAGACATCTCAACTTTTTGGCTATTACGTTTTCGAATATCGTTTAACGTTTGTCAATTATCCAAGATTATACAAAATTCCTTTCGAATGCAAAGACTTTATAGGCTATTACTAGAAAATCCAACATATACATTTTGTCGGTTATCTTTCATATATAATATTTTCATCAAAATCGTTAGAACCATTTTTAGAATATCAAATATTTCGAAAAATGTTCCTTGTAAGGGATATTTAGAAAGGGTGATATTGTTAAAAATCTTCGTGTCGCGTCTTTAAAAGATATTCAACCTAAATACAAGCTTGGTATTTATCCAACTTTTTGCTTTTGAGTTATGCTGTTCAAAGACAATGCTTTGTTTGGATTCAGGGTGCCTTAAAACATGTATTTCCGACGAAATCTCGTATAGAATTTTTGATTGAATGCAATACCTTCTCTACCTACTAGGTACGTGTTAGAGAAAGTAAAAAATATACAGTTCTTAACTTTGGTTTTTTATTTTATGCTTTTTATATTATGTTTTATTTTTTGCACTACATTCAACGAAGAATTGCCTTAAAGGTACTCCGCTAGTGAGAATATGTAGCGTGTAATGTTACTTTTCGGAAGTTTGGCTGTATTTTGGGGGAGATAAAGTACCTTGCCAATCTAGTGGTTAGAATTATGTTTAAGAGGTCACGCTGGTAGAGGCTGGGACTAGATTTGTCAGTATCAACATAAACAGTTGTGTTCCATTATGGAACACTTTTTAAACATCATAGGCACACAACGAAATTCTTTCGTTCTACATAATTACTGAATATAGCTGCTACATCAATAAGGCAAGGTATTCATGTATTTGAGCCTAAGAAAAACGTAATTTCAGAAAAAATACGAATTTTATTCTTCTACTACTAGAGAAAGTATTGTATTCCATCCAATATTAGATATCCAGATTTCATTGGAAATAGATATTTTGAGAGCCTCTGAATACAGAACAAACATTTTTAGTAAAATGTCTATGGTGTGTCTGTGAATAGCATAACGTAAAAACAAAATGTTGCATAAATACGAAACTTAATATTTAAATTCAGCATCTTCAGAAGATGCAACATGAAGCTTTTCAATAATCTACCCCTTTTCGCGGGGTAAGGTGATGCCATACAGTTGGCGCGTATGCTTTATCTAAGGAAAGAGTATTTCTCGTAGACACCAGAGGGCTGCCTCGTTGTAACGGTGACTGGCCTACTCTTTGGACATAGTGCAATGGATCTTTGACCCAAGAAGTACAGAGTTATTCAAAAATAAGAAGCAAGTTTTAAATATTTATTTATAATAAATGACAACAGATAGCCACACCTGCAATTCATCATTGGACAGAGGAAAGTTCAAGGTTTTATTTTATGCATTGAACATGAGCAACATTTTTTATGCGAGGACAACAGCGCTTTCGCCTTTGCATATGGAACCATCTTCCACGAATTTCTTGTACCAATTGTAAGTCTGTTTACGAGAGGCGGCTCTATGTTGAACTTGCAGCGAAATGTACTGAAACAATGGATTGAGTGCATACTGCAGCACACAAAACGACTTTTCCTGTGGTGTCACCATTATCGCGTAAACAAACCACAGGGCCTCTGTAGGCACTTGCGAGGGGCACTATTTATATTTTGAGCCTTGGCAACCCTGAATGCTGTAGGTGTCATCTGACGTTTCCAATGGAAAGTTTGACATCTTTTACCATAATCTACTTCAAACGTTTTGTCAATAGAGCGTCATTTGTTTTATTTACACTAACCTGAAAATTGTGTGTCAACAAAAACATGGAATTAACTTGTGAAAATGTTTGTGCAATTATTTATTACGACCATCGACGTAGATTATCAAGACAAGAGTGCATCGATCAACTAACTTCCACATTTGGCGACAAAGCTCCATTCTTTGCTACTGTGAAACGCTGGTATAACGAAGTTAATCGTGGCCGCCGTTCGCACAATGATGAAGGTCGTGAAGGTCGTCCAAAATCAGTTGTTGTGCCGGAAAACATTGATGCTGTGCAAAAACTAATAATGAAAGATCGTCATGCGACATATTGTGAGATTGAGGCAACCCTAGGCATTAGTTCCACCAGCACATATAAAATATTGCATGATTATTTAACCGTGAAAAAGGTTTGCCTCTCGTTGGATCCCACATAATTTGACTCAATCTCAAAAAGATGCTCGTGTCGATTGGTGTACAAAAATGCTCAAGAAATACAATGGCGGTGCCTCAAACAGGTGATGAATCACGGATCTATGCGTATGAGCCGGAACGATAACGGCAGTCGACTGTATGGGTGTTTCAAGATGAAGCAAATCAGACAAAAGTTTTCGCACTCGAAGCAAATGTCGCTGCTTATTCAGAAAAACGAACCGTAGGATCGTTCTTCATGAAGACAATGCGAGCGCACACACATCTCGTCTAACAACAGAGTATTTGAAGGCTCAAAAAAATCGAATTGATGAGTCATTCGCCATACAGTCCTGATTTGGCACCCAATGACTTCTTTTTGTTCCCAAACATCAAGAATAAATTGCGTGGACAACGATTTTCGTTGGCAGAAGAAGCCGTTGATGCCTTCAAAAATCATGTTTTGGAGGTGTCAGTAAAACTGGAATAAATGCTTTGACAAATGGTTCAAACGGATACAAATGTGTATTGATTATAAAGGAGAATATTTTTGAAAAACAATAAAGTGGTTTTCAATCAGAAATTACTTTGTTTTAATTATTAGGCTCAAAATATAAATAGGCCCATCGTAATGGTCCTAGTAGGTACGGTCTTAAAACTTTGAACTTTCGTTTATCCACTGATGGTTCGTATGTGCCGTTAGCTGTTGTTGTTCATTAGAGATTTATACTTATAATCTGTTCCTTCTTTTTGTATTCCGCGCATCTCCGCAGCCTGTTTGTCTGTGGGCTGTAGCTTCCTGTTGTTCCTTCACCTCCTGACGGTGGTAGTGGCAATAGATTTCACGTAGGTCCCACTGCCAGGTGTTCACCTTTCTTGTGCACCCCACATAAGGTGCCATTTTATACAATAAGAAAAAGATTTGATTTATTTAAACTTATATCCCACAAATACCCTCAATTTCTGCAACGGTAATCTGCCAGACAGCTAAGGGTAACGCCGTTCTCATACCAGCATTCTGATTATTTCGGGTGGTCAAGTTGTCACGTTTACATTGGTTCAATCTCCTGCTCTAGTGACGCGAAGCTGCTGGTCACAATGTCGATATTTACATTACATGTAGTGGCTTTCATTTTCGGCTAGAATGTAGTGGATTCCGCTGTTTCATTACTTTCTCTACTACGTATATAAGTAAGGCAAGTATTGCATTTCACCCAAAAATTCGATACCGAAATGTTACCGGAAATACATGCTTTGAGGCCCCATGAATCCAAATAAAGCATTTTGGAAACATAACTGAAAAGTGAAAAAAAGAAGATAAATACAGAACTTAGTACTGAAGGAGTTTAATTGTTCTAACGGTTGCACCACTATGGGCGTCAATTTGAAGCTGTTTTAGACCACGTAATGGATGCCAATTTGCGGGAGATTGTATCTAGCAGCGTTCCCCCGCGTACGGAAAAAGTTTCCGGTGGCCTTCGCCCTACGTTTACTTTATGTGTAATAACTATTTTAGTGTTATTTATTTAAATACTATATATGTATACCTGCGTCAGTAGTAATTTTCAGAGCACGTATCTCTTAACAGGGCTAAAGGAATGAAGGCTTATACAAATTATAATTGTATTCCAATCCCTTTATTAATCCTTCACATGACTAAATAACACTTCACTGATATATCCTATTATAAAGCTGTGAGATTATTGTTATTTACTTTTTAACACGTAAACTTTATATTGTCCTCACCGCAATGGATTTTCATGTTTCACATTGAACCTGTACCAAACCGAACTGCTAGGATACGCTATCCTGTAGCGTCTACCGCCTGATTTTGTACATTTCCTCTGTTTCTAATCTCTGATTGGCTAAGCCAACTCCAATAAAATACTTTTATTTAACTTTTAGCTTTTTTATTTTTTATTGGCTATTTATAAACTGTTTTATATATTACATTATTACTGTTCCAAGAATTATTAGTAGCCTTTTTAACTTTCTAATTTATTGTTGTCTCAAAGTTACTTCATTGTTTTCAACTTTCCACTTCTACTTTGTAATTCCGATTGCTACGAAAGGCAGCTTGCTTCTATTCTTACGCTCCTACAATTTGAGATATCCTTGTGGTTTGCCGGTAAACATGCGAACCATTTGGAGAATTTAATGTCCTACGGGCATGTTGACATGGTAGCTCAGTGGTTATAACAACCGGGCGGAGACCTGGATATCCGTAGTTCAAATTCCGGCTATGGTATTGAATTTTTCAGTCGTCTGATTCTACCTTTCCATATTCTTTCCATACACATTTTTTCATGAAAATATCTTAATTCGTGTTATTTTGATCAAAATCGCTAGAGATGTTTTTGAAAAATAAAAAATTTATTCTATGTAAAGCACAGTTTGGGGTTGGGGATTTACTTGAAACGCTTTGTTTCGCATCCTTGAAAGACACGGAGCTTAAATGCCAAGTTTAGTGTTTAATCAACTTTTCGTTTTTGATTTACGGTGTTCACAGATATATACATGCACACACGGACCTTAAAAAGAAAGTTGTTTTGGGTTCGGGGAGTATAATCTCGCCATCGAAGATTTTGGTGTAATGCAATACTTTCTCTGGTTACTATAGATAAGCAGCAGAGAAAGTAGAAAAGAAATATTGGTCTAAATATGAGCAGTTTTCAAAGAATGCCGTGTCTCAGCTTGGATGCAGCTGACTCCACAATGCAACTAGCGCCTACTATAGCGGCAACTACTTCAGCACCTTTGTTTGGCAGACAGGCTCTAAACACTGCGTAAGGAGAAATACAAACCTAAACATTAGGACTAGTTCCCTTTCCCTTATGAAAATGCGCTATTTCGACCAAAATTAACATTTAATTATATTTGCTAATATGTGTATCTTGGTTTTATATAATCTAAAAGCATCATCTTTAGAAGAATGCATATGTTTCTTGTATTTGAATTTTATTTTCCAAATTTAAGTCTTGTTACTTTTATAGCACTAGAAATCATTCTCCTATGAAAAGAATGACCTATAAGTTTGTAACTTTATAATCATAGTTTACAATATACACGACCTCCATACTATTTGTGCAATAGACATTAATTTAATATGACCTTGTTTAAAAAAGGTAAGAGGGTAATGTAGAAAGTCCCAGACGTTTTGAAATAAACAAGTAACAGAATGCAAATATCAACGCTTATTATCTAAATATGAAAGGTACACTCTTAAGCTATTTTTCTACATAATCGCCATTCAAATTGAGGCATTTATCATACCGTGGCACAATTTTTTCAATACCCTCTCTGTAGAAATTTGCCGCCTGCGACTTCAACCACTGGTTTACACCGGCATGCAGTTCAGCGTCAGTATCAAAGCATCAATTTGATGCACCAAACTTCGTGAAGTTTGGGGAAAATGTTCCGAAAGTTCTATAATCGTGAAACGATAATTTTCACGAATTTTGTCACTGATTTGTATTGACAGTTCATCTGTCATAAGGCAAGGCCTACCACTGCGATCCTCGTCGTGAACATTGGTACGGCCATTTTTAAAATCAATGCACCATTGCCTGACTCGGCTTTCACTCATTATTCCCTGCCCGTAAACATCACACAGTTGACGATAAATTTCAATTGGTTTGTTTTTTTTAGCCAACCGCACTTTACAAGTAGCGGGATTTTCTATTGCAGCGCACATTTTAACAACTCACAGAGAGCACAGTAAGGAAGGCACAGTCCTCGCGCTACCATATCTGGATGCGTACTGAATGTAGGAACGTTCTGACACCAAGATAGCGGCTCTAGTCCTACTCATGGCTACGATAGGCCAAAACGTCTGAGACTTTCTGGACTGCCTCGTATTATGTCTTTAATTAAGCTTTCCCAGCCAATATTTCTAAAGAGTTGTGTTTTACTTGCTCTATATACACCTAACTAACAAATAATATTACAAATTGTAGGTTTGCTAGTAGTTAAATTTTTTTGTATGTCACAAAATGACTTTACATTGTAATTATACATACAGACAATTTTAACAAAATAAACCTTTGGTGCCAAATCATTGGCACAATGAATTTCAAATTTATAATTTTATTAAAACATATACTTAACCCTTATTAGAGATAACACTTAAAAGGCAATACAAAAGTGAAGTTAAGACAATAATGTCATTTATTTATTAAGATTCGAATTTTATATTTTCAAAGTCTAAATTGAATTTTGTGTTATATGTATGTAAAAGAATATATCGCTGTAATCAAATGTTGATTACTCCAACTTTGATTTAATTAACAGTTTACAGTACTTTCGGGTATGAAGCGTACTTTAAATAGGAACATTTCTATAATTTTTTCGAAACTTTAGGAAGTATACAGAAATTAGTAATTTCGAGGTAATGAAGATTAAAGGCTTGATAGTGTGAATAATTTTCTGAGAATATCTAGTGTTTCGCTTTATATAGTACATCAGACAAAAACTATTACATTTATTTGTAAAACCTATGCAATACCCAATTAAAGCTAATAGTAAGAAGTCTCAAGCGCCCCAGTGGTTGGACCGGACACCGTGACCATGAGCTTTTTCGTGGTTTACCCAGGTTAGCAGGTGAATCCTGGAGTGGATAAGTTAATAGGATTAGTTACTACCACGAATTTTCCTGTTCCTCATTACCCCTCATTTCGTTTCCTTTCATCTTTCGAGTTATAGGGGCCGGCGCGATTAACGTTGATGTGTAGCGTATGTTGTGAATGTACTTTGAAGACAGAACTCTTTTCTTCTCCGATAGCGACACCTCAGGCCAATTCCTCTCCTTGGGAGGCGGGAGATATGGCAGACATGCTCCATCTGGAAATGTTAGGGACCCCACTGTCATCATCTATATAGCCGTATTTCGTCTTCCTCCGCTCATTCCTTCTTACTGGTGGTTTAGTAGGAACAAAACAACTTTTGTAAGTGTATATTCGTTATAAGCTTATTTTGCAAAATAAATATAAGATATTTGGATAAGTATTACAGAATTTAGAATATTTACGCTTTCATAGAAAAAAAACTCTGGAAATGTTATAGTAAAAATCCAGAAACGTGTGTACTGTAAAATTCTAAATGCTAACAATAGGTGAAAATATTATAAAATGCGCAATTCCTGACCTATCAACTAAACATTGTATATAATAATTAGCATGTGTTCTAGAAGAAAATACCAAATTTGTAATATCTAAGTTGAACCATTATTAACAAATGAACTATTTAGTAAACATTTAATTTATAATTTTTTAATTCTTCAAAATGCTCCTCGAAATGAATGCTTACAAAAGTCTAACCAAAAATTGCACCACTAAACCATAATACAGAGTTCTGATTTTTGGAGAAATGCTCATTATATTTTTTTTACTTTCTCTACTACGTACAGTAAGTAGGGGAAGTATTGTATTCCACCCAAAAATTCGATCCCGATATTTCACCGGAAATACATGTTTTGAGACACCCTGAATCCAAAAAAAGCATTTTTGGAACCATGTCCGTGTGTGTCTGTGTGTGTGTGTGTGTCTGACTGTGAACAGCATAACTCAGAAACGAACAGTCGGATAAACACCAAACTTGGTATTTAGGTTCAGTATCTTCCAGAGATGCGACACGAAGGTTTTCAAGAAAATCACCCCACCCCAGATTATCCTTTACATGGAAGATTTTTCGAAAAGTTTAATTTTGTCAAAAATGCCTCAAACGATTTTGATTAAGATATCATAGGTTTAAGATATTTTCATGACAAATGAAATGTATATCTTGAATTTTCTGGGAATGTCTCCAAAAGTATTCTCATTTGTGAATGACTTTTGCCTAACTCGTAAACCATAAGAGATAGACAAAATTTTACTACACAAAAATGTACATCGCGTTAAAATACTCAATTTATGTCATACATTTTTTTGTTGGGGTGAACCATTTTCGAGATATTCCTTGTTATTCCCTCAAATTTGTCAATACTTATTTTCTTAAATGGGAATTCGTTATTAATTTTTTTGTCTTGGATATGCAAAGAGTATTAATCTGTGGCAAAGGGAATGGTGCTGCACCTAGCAACCAGCTATTAAGAAATATGTATGTGCTTAAAGGCAACTGTATTTCTATATTGCCCTGTAAATATATTTTCCCCTTACATCTACAAGAATATTAGCAATAAGATAGAGTCTGCAAATGTTTATCTCGAATAACATGAAGTAGATGGAGAATAAGCGTTTGTAAAAATAGTTTGTACAAGAGTAGAGAAAGTCATGTGAATGTAACACATCAGATTTTTTGTTAAAAAAATCTTAAATAGTGATGTACCTTTCTTCATTTTTCTCGAAATATTTAGTTGTACAAGAGACAATATGCATTATATAAAAAAAGCCCAAGTATGTTGATTTTCTCAAAAGTTCTCCATTAATGTTAAATTTTAGGAAAATTGGTTGTGTTTTATAATTGAAACTTATTGGAGTATCAAGCAAAGCTTATGCTCATCAACTTCTAAACTAATTCACCTAAAAGTCAGCTATAGGGATTTTGAAAGCACAATATTAAACTATAAAGTACAAACAGAATATAACACTAAAATAGTATGTATTACATTCACATTACTTTCTCTACCCAGTATTATAAAATATTCCTACAAGAGATTATCCTTAATCTGTTTCGTCTTAATTGACATTTACATATTCCTGCAGGTTTTAGTGTGATACACACTACCCCTGTGGTCTGGACGTCGCTGCTGGAGTATGAAAATTTTTCTTAAGCCAGGATTATACCCTATTCTCCGTAGTCTGAAAGTATGAAAGAGAGTGTGAATTTAAAGACAATCCAAAGATTAGCGTAAATAGTAAACGAGTTGCCATGAGCAATTGTTCCAAAGACAAAGCCGCGAAATGACTGTAGATGTTAAAGGTGGCATATAATTGAAACAAAACAAATCTTATGTGTTGCAATCACATGACTTTCCCTACTCCCTTATTGCTAATTTTCTTGTAGCTGCAAGAGAAATATGGTGAGCTTTAAGCGATGAAGAGAACTTTTGGGGACATTCAAAATATACATTTCATTTGCCATAGAAATATCTTAAACATATGGTATTTTAATCAAAATCGTTAGAGCCAATTTTGAGAGAATGAAAATTTTCGAAAAATGTTTCATGTAAAGGGCAGTTAGGGTGGGGGGATTTTCTTGAAAAGCTTCGTGTCGCATGTGTGGAAGATATTGAACCTAAATACCAAGTTTGGTGTTTATACACTGTTCGTTTCTGAGTTATGCTGTTCACAGACACGCACACACAGACACACACACACAGACGCACAAACAGGCATGTTTCCAAAAATGCTTTTTTTTGGATTCAGGGTGTCTCAAAACATACATTTCCGGTGAAATCTCGGTATCGAATTTTTGGGTGGAATACAATACTTCCCCTACTTACTGTATGTAATAGAGAAAGTAAAAAGTGTAATCAGAATCATGTTAAACGTTTGCAGCAACACAAGCTGAAAACCTTTATTCATACTGTTAAATATCTTGGCTGTTCCTTCGCTCTACATTTTTGAAACTCTGGTAACAATGTATAAACAGCAAAATAGTTTTAACACAAATGCTGGTATTCATGACTATAATACAAGAAATAAATCTAAACTGCACATTACAGGTCATAAAAGAACCCTATATGAAAACATTTTATATTATAATGGCATTCAATTGTTTCATAAACTCCCCACATATTTAAAAAAAGTTAAAAGCCTAACAGTCTTCAAAAAAGATATGAAAAAATTCCTAATGCAGGGTTGTTTTTATTCAGTGGAAGAATATCTAGAAATGAATTAGCTTATAATTATATATTTACAATTCTAAAATTTAGTTAGGTACCTACTCATGTGATAAATTAGGATTTCTGTATTTGTGTGTTACATCTAATTAGGCCTGTTCTTTTTGTACTAATAGTTGTATTGTTGAAATTAAGCCAATATTTTTGTATTGGAATCAAACGGTGAATAAACTTGTGTAATGATATTTCATAAGAGGAAAATGTATTTGAAAATTCACACCAATAACCAGAATATCTCGGAAATGGTTAACGCTACAACAAATTTTATTTGACATTACTTGTTTTCTTTATTGAGATCTAAATTTTTGTGTAGAAAGATTGTTTCTACGTTTACAGTGTAGGAGGTGTACAAAACTCATTCAAAACGAAGAGGGCTTTACAGAGTATTGTCAGGAAATTCAATATATACACTCCGTTTCTCATGAAAACATTACTATATGGTACTTTAATCAAATCGTTAGAAGCAGTTTTGGGGAAATGAAAACTTTCCAAAAATGTTCTTGGAAACATTCGTGTTGTTGGAAGACACTGAAATTAAATACCAGGTTGGCATTTAATTTACTTTTAGTTTTTACACTGTGCTCAGACACACACGTACTTTTTGGGTTCAGGTGGCCTCAAAGCATTTATTGTGGAATGCATCTTGTAATTACGTTAAGCAGTAGTCTACCATTGAATTAGAAGAATGCTTGTGTGTTGCAAACAGCAAACCAGAAAGGGACGGTGGAGGTCGCTTGATACGCGGGGTCAAGTATGCCCATATCTGGCCTAAAACAATTACAATATAATTCGGCCTTCTAGAGGAAGGGGTTAAGAATCATTTGCATGTGAAGTTAAACTGAACAAAAACTACGACATTTGCATATATGAGAGCTTTCATCAGCGACATGGAGACAAAGGTTAAGTTGTTGCTGCTACTAAACGGCAATAAGAAAACGGTAGGACTGGCCCCGTAGCTCAGTCGGTAGGGCACCTGCCGTGCAAGGGGTTAGCCAAGATCTGTCCTCCTCAGATTTTGGAAGTAAAAATGTCTGTGTGATCTATTGATTAAAACCCCAAAAGTGCAAGAAACCCAATGACAAGTGATCACGAGTTAACACATTTGCCTTAGGCAATAAGTTCCAAAGGAAAGGCCCCGAATAAGACCAATGCAGTTAAAGGTAGGGTATAAATGGAACTACAGACAAGAAAACCGAAGTGTAGCATGAAAATATATGGTTTAAGTTGTACGCTTTAGGCAGTTCGGCTATACTTTGGGGGAGGTAAAGTACCCTGCCAATTCAGTGGCTAGAATCATACTGAAAAGCAGAGATGCTCACGCTGGTCGGGGGCGGGGTTAGATTTTATCAGTACCAACGTAAACAGCTCGATTCCATTATGGGCCATATTTTATGCACGCCAGTATACGCAGTAAAGGAAGTGAAACTCCGAAAATCGACCACTTTTGGACAAAATTTCACTGACGAATTGTCCTGGCAATTAACTAAAGTGTAAGTTAGTGCAGTGTAGACGACAGATGTGTACCTCATGCAAGAGTTGTAACTAATGTGAGTCACTAGGTGCAGCAGGATGTGCAGTACATAAACTTCTTATAGCCCCCCTGGTGGCGGTAAGACGAATCTCTCTTCTCCCCTCACGACAGGAAGCGACAGGCGGTAATGCTGTTATCTCCACCCGACAACAAACTTCCTTCCTAACTCGGCCCTTTTGTTCAATTGTCCATTGCAGACGTTCGTTCCTCCAACTTGATCCATTAGCACGCCGCTTCACTTAGCACCTATACTAATTATATTGCTCCATTGACAATATTCTCCTGCAGCAGTCCATGACTGATAAAAACCATTCCAAATGTTCAAATTGTTAAATTATGTCTTATTAGCACGACTTTATCCAGCCGTTAAAACTTCACATAACCCCTTCTACTTAATTTCTCTACTAGTATTTGAGATACATTTGTTGCTTCACGTTTTGGACGCCAAATTGAGAAGATGGTTTGTTAGCCGAACTTGAAGTAGTTGCAACCTCACGTATAGTAAACAGTTTCCGGTAGCCTTCGCCCCAAATGTACTTTCAGGTGGCCTTTGTCCCAAGTTAAAAAAGTATTAAGTTTTTAATTTGACTATTTCTTTAAGTATTATATATTTATGTTTGCCTCGGCTGCGTCAGTATTATTTGAAGTAGAATATTTGTAGGTAGTTAGAAGATGCTTCATGTTTATCTGCACCACGTATGGGAGCCAATTTGTCGCGGTCACTTCGTGTTATCTTTTGCTAGGCGCCTGTTATTGTATTACTACTTTGAATGTTGGGTTCATTGTCCTCGGTCGAGCACATCTCTTAAACAGGGTGTGTAAACGAAAAGGACTTGTTACTGAAAGATAACACTTATAAAAGAATTTGTTGTTACACTTTTATTGTCGTCCCACATTATTCAATTTCACATTATGATTCTTGATACACGCCAGACTGAAACTGTTATATTTTCTAATGTTATTATAATCACTTATTTGCCGCACTTTATTAATTCGCGTATTTCACATTTGTAACTAACTTTACGACGCGAGAGATTCTGTAGAATTGCGACGTGTAACTCGCGAACGATTCTGATGAACTAAGCGACGTTTAACTTCTGAATGATTCTGTTGGACTCAGCGACGTGTAACGCGTGGATGATTTTGTTGAACTGGACAATACTTGCCTCTGGCTTTAGCTTTTTATACTTCCACACCCCGATATGCCTAAAGATTATAATCGAGCTGCTATTGGTTAATAAAACGCGCCAACATTAGCGTCTATTTTTATATCCAATCAAAAATTGCGAAAACATATGCTCTAAGGAAGATATTCCCTCCATTTCCACAGAAAAGCGCGCCAATCTGACGTCATTTGTTTGTCTCTTCTAATTGATAAACAACTCACCCCCTCGCTCATTGTTACTCGCTCTTATTGTCAGTTTCAGTGAGGCTGTGTAAATTTATTTCCTAACAATGCTTATAATTAACAAACATCTCAAATCAATGACATACAATAATGCTTATTTACACCACAATCACTCTGGCATTTACATTATTGTGATACAATATCGTTAGAGACATGTTTCTCTTAGCAGGGTTGTGATGCGACAAGAATGTAGGCTTACACAGATCACAATTTTACTTCACTCCTTTTATTAATGCTTGATACGATTTAAATAACACTTCACTGATATATATATATATATATATATATATATATATATATATATATATATATATAGAGAGAGAGAGAGAGAGAGAGAGAGAGAGCTGTGGGATGTTTTTATTAAATACTTGCACTTTTCAACACGTAAACTCTCACATGAAAACATATTATGCTTCTTTCGAGGACACTTTTTCCGTCTGGTCAGTAACGCTGTCTGCAGGCAACTGACTTATAAATTTGTAAAATTTTCTCCTTTTCAGTTTCTGATTGGCTAATTCTACTCCAATAGAATACGTTTATTTAACTAAAGATTTTTCTGGTTGTTAATTGGCTACTTTATAAACTGTCAGTAAAATTTACATTATTGTTGCTCCATTAATGACTAATAGCATTTAAGCTTTCAAATTCATTATTGCCTCAAGGTTACCTCATTGTTACCTCATTGTTAGCAACGTTTAACCTATTATTCCTACATTATTAAATTACGTAATAAATTCACATAACATTATTACACATGGATACAATAATATAAACATTTACAATGACTGTAATATGCACTTTTTTATGTTGTTAAATACACATATTGCTTTAACGCGGGATGTTATTGAATTTATATATATATATATTATATAATTAGACTGAAATCATTTAAGTGTTAAAAATACTGCCTCATAGTTTTAGTAATAGAGGAAGTATTGTATTCCACTACACTTTGATATAGAAATTTCACGTAAGTGCATGTTTGGCATTTAAGCTCAGAATCTTTCAAAGATACAACACAAATATTTTCACAAAAACCCCGTAACTCCATATTACCTTTTATATGGAAGCTTTTCAGTTATTTTTGATTTTCAATTTAAGACATTTGAATGACAAATAAAATGTATATCTTAAATTTCCTGGGAATAGCCTATGAAATTCTCTTCATTCTTCAGCAAGAGATAACCAAAATCTTACTACGCAAAAATGTAGATCATTCTTAAAGCACACAGCTTATGTCAAATAAAAGTATTTTATGGCGTTAACTATTTCCGAGGTATTCCTTTTTATTTTACTGCAATTCCGATGTCACACTCACTTGTTGTGTAACTGTTTAGTTCCTCTTAACTGTCGTCCTCCGTAGTCTAGAGGATTTATGCTGGCCTCCTCTTACAGGATTGATCCCTGGCGACCGTTCACTACGACATATGTGTTTTTTCGCTTTTTTTCCGGGTCGTCAGGCGAACGCTGAAGTGGTTTATTCATCCCCCGAATTTCTGTCTCTCCATTTCGCCCTAATCTTTATTTCATTTCTCTTTCATCCCGTTGATCTCTTTCAAGGTCGGAGGTGTCGGTGATGGTGTTTCGGTGCAGCGTGGCAGGGGAAAAGAATGCTCTTTGTGACTCTCTCTTCATCCTTCCGCATTCGGCTGGCTGCCGGGGTATCCGAACCTCCTTGAAGGGCATTGGACCCCCTTTGTGTGAGGTGGGGTTCCTGGTTTGCTTGTCCGGTGTCTCTGTCTGGAAACTTAGGAACCCCGTCATTGCTGTGCCGTTGCTCCTAGTTCCGGCCGCCCGGTGCATCCTCTCGCTTCATCTTTCCTCCCGTGGACGCCTCCTTGTGGGGCGTAGGTACAATATCCACTTTTGATCCCTTCGTAGTTAATCCAATCCAAGTCTCTAGTTCCTGAGGTCGCAGGTTCAATCCGGCGGAGGACAGTGGATTTTTTTTCGGGCCTAAGTTTCCTTAGCATGACTTCCTTTGGAAGAAAAGTAAAGCCGGGGGTACCGTGTCGTAGATTTACGGCACGTAAAAGAACCTCAAGCCTGATAAAGAGGCCTCTGAGCAAAATTACCGGTCTTTCACGCCCAATATAGAATTAGACGCTAAGAACAATAGCATTTAAAGTGCGTCTATAATTAAAACTCATTTTAACTTTTTTCCTCTTTCCAACCAAACGCAGTCATGTCGTGGTCGACTTATACCTATGGTCTCGGACCACGAACGTACCTCTCATAAACTGCTGCCTTGGACATGAACTGTTCCGCTCCACCTGCCTTTGGGTTAGTTTGTACTGTTCATTCAGCTGGCCACACATCCCGCTCCCGAAGATTTTGGAGTTTAGAGCAGTATGTGGTGGACCATTGTTTATCTGCCGTGGTGGACCATTCAGGAAGAAATACCACAAGTAAACTGAATATATTCAAACCAACTTCAATCGGGTAACAGAAATAGTTTATTCGCATTAGAAAATGATTTGAGATGTACTATACTAAATGTTAAGCATTTTCGAGGATCTATCTACCATTATGTTACCAATCACATTTGAGAACTTTTAACATTAAGTTTTAGTCTTCTTGCATATCACTTGAGGAGAAATATTTGATAAGTGGGATAAAAGAAAAATGTTATTATGCTACATTCACATGACTTTCTGTAGCCACACTTTAACCAACTTTTATTATAAAAGTGAGATCCTCTTCTACGTTTGTTAATGAAGATAATTGTTTGCTGAATTTTTAAACAATTCGTTCTGGATATTAGGGAGATACAGGGTACTGAGAGTCGTCCTCCGTGGTGTAGTAGTTAACATGCTAGCCTCTTATTCCCGAGGTTGCGGTTCAAACTTGGCGGAGGACGATGGATTTTTTCGGGAGTGTGTTTATGTGTATGCGTGTGTATGTGTGTGAGAGAGACAGGAACTCTGTGAACTACTACTTAAATCAAAAACGAAGATCAGATAAAATCTTTTAAGAGCTGGTGTTATGTGGTGCATTCCATTCTCTTTGTATGTCCAGCACAAAAAAATCTGATGTGTTACACTCACATGACTTTCTCTACACTTGTACAAACTATTTTTACAAACGCTTTTGCTACATATGCTTCATATTAATCGAGATGTTATTCTTATTGCTAATTTTCTTGTTCATGTAAGGGGAATATGGTAGATTTTAAGAGATAGTCAAATCTTTTAAGAGCTGGTTGCTATGTGGAGTATGCCATTCTTTTGTATGTCCAGGACAAAAAAAATTAATAACAAATTCCCATTTGAGAAAAAGTATAAGTATTGGAAAATTTAAGGGAATAACAAGCAATATCTCGGAAATGGTTCACTGAACAAAAAATGTATATGACAAAATTGTGTATTTTAACGCGATCTACATTATTTGTGTAGTAAAATTTTATCTATCTTTTATGGTTTACCAGTTATGCAAAAGTCCTTCACAATAAAGAATACTTTTGGAGACATTCCCAGAAAATTCGAGATATACATTCTAATGGTATTTTATTCAAAATCGTTAGAGCCATTTTTGAGAAAATAAAGATTTCCGAAAAATGCTCCATGTAAAGTGTAATCTGGGTTGGGAGGATTTTCTTGAAAACCTTCGTGTCACAGCTCTGGAAGATACTGAATCTAAATACCAAGTTTGGTGTTTATCCGACTCTTCGTTTCTGAGTTATGCTGTTCACAGACACACAGACACACACACACACACATGGACATGTTTCCAAAAACGCTTTTTTGGATTCAGGGTGCCTCAAAACATGTATTCCATGAAATCTTGGTATCGAATTTTCCGGTGGAATATAATACTTCCCCCTACTTACTATACGTAGTAGAGAAAGTAAAAATGCTACCAATTGGAGAATGTCATACAGGAACAATATTGGAAACAACATATAATACAAAAATTGGTTTATACACAGAAAACTACTAATAAGAACATAATATAGTGAAAAAGCTATCGCCTTTACAGTTTTTATAAAATGGGTATTGAGTATTGGTGCTCAAAAATCTATATCAGTATCGAGTATTCAGATGTAGTGGTATCAACACATCAGTTATATTAATGTAGAAAATAATATTGGAGATGCAGGAAGTTGCAGATAATCCGTCATATGGTCCAAGAAAGCATTAAAAGGCAGCATTTTTTAAAGTTAATTCTTTCAACTTCAATGCCCTTTTTTCAGAAACTATTGAAGATAGATGCTGAAAACTATTATCAGGTATCTATACCATAGCCAGGAATAACTTAACATAGGTTTTATTGAAATGTTTATTTTTTAAAAATTTATGGCCAATATACAGCACATTTTCCTTCAAAAAATAACGTTTAGTAATAAAATTCTATTTCGGTAAAAACTTTTGTTATGGACAAACCCCCATAATAAAGTATTCAGAACACTTTGTAATATGTTTAGTAAAAAATCAGAGTCGTAGAAGCATTAGTGTTTCGAAAAGGTACATCAAAGTTGGTAAATTTGGCAATGCTAAGATAGGAAGATCCGGGTCACCTTAAATGAAATGTATAGCATAATGCATGTAGCAGATCATACCCAAGTTTTCACCAAGTATATTACGATAGAGCTGAAGTGATACCTGCAATGCAGAGAATAGACCACCCGCCACACTCGCGTGCTGTAGCAGTTAGTTCGTTATCTGTTTTTTGGAAGCTTCTTATATCATTTATATGAAACGGATTTTGTAAAAGTTCGTTAAGTTTTCCGCAGTGACACTTGGAACGTACATCAAGAATGCGTGCGGTATTTTTTCACTGCAGCAGAGACTGTGTTATGCGGCTGTAATTGGTCGTCAGAAATTTACCTGCTGAAGTCCAGTTATTCTAGTCCATAAGACACAGATTATAAGCATTAGCTTAGTAGGGAAGCGGAAACCTGCACTATATATGTCTGTTTACACGAATCGTAGTAGAATTCATAAAGAGAGGTTATTCCTGACACCTCATTACACATTGGTCAGTGCATCATGTTTTTACTTTCTCTACTACGTATAGTAGGTAGGGGAAGTATTGTATTCCACTGAAGAATTTGATCCCGAGATTTCACCGGAAATACATGTTTTGAGACGCCCTGAATCCAAAGAAAACATTTTTGGAAACATGTCCGGGTGTGTGTGTCTGTGAGCAGCATAACTCAGAAACGAACAGTCGGATAAACGCCAAACTTGGTATTTAAGTTGAGCATCTTCAGAGATGGACACAAAGGTTTTCAAGAAAATCGCTACCCCAGATTACCCTTTACATGGAATATTTTTCGAAAATTTGAATTTTCTCATACATGACTCTAACAATTCTGATTAAAGTATCATATACTTAAGATATTTTCATGACAAATGAAATGTATACCTCAAATTTTCTGGGAATGTCTCCAAAAGTATTCTTCATTGTGAACGACTTTTGCATAACTGGTAAACCATAAGAGATAGACAAAATTTTACCACACAAAAATTGTAGATTGCGTTAAAATACACAATTCATTTCATATACATTTGTTTTGTTGGGTGAACCATTTTCAAGATATTGCTTATTTCCAATACTTATACTTTTTCTCAAATTTTTTATTCTTTTTCTGTCCTGGTAATGCAAAGAGAATGGAATACTTCACATAGCAACCAGCTCTTAAAATATTTTACTATCGCTTAAAGCCTACCAATTCCCCTTGCATCTACAAGAAAATAAGCACACGGATCTTTTTTAAACATGCTTGTTTTATTTAGGGGCCTCAAAACATGTATTTCCGGTGAAATATCGGTATCGAATTTTTGAGTGGAATGCAATATTTCCCCTACTTACTATACGTAGTAGAGGAAGTAAAGAAGGCTATTGCACCTCGGGGAATGGGTCATTATTTCTACTCCTACATAGTAACCATAGAAAACCTTCATCTCATTTGTTGAAAAACAAATATACCATTATATAGTATAGGTACTAGGCTAGCCCACCTTTAGTTATTTACACCAATCAGGGCGGAATTCATTAAGAGAGATATTTCTGGCTTTAACTCCGTTTCAAATCCAATGCAATAACACTCATTTGTTTTAATATCATTTTTTGGAGTTTCTTTCAAAGCAGTTATAGAGAGAAGTGATAAGGGTTTGGTGGAATCTATTGTTAGATATATTTGAAAAGTTAGGGAAGAAAAAACATTATTGGGACATGGGGAATTGCCTACATTTTTGCGCCCAAATGTATATAGGATATAAAGCATACAACGGAGGGGTACACCTCGTGCACTGCGTACTATTGCGGCTACCAAGAGGAGACGATGATGTAAAGGAACCACATAAGGCTACAGGTTGCAAGCAGACAGGACACGGAGACGCGCAGAAGTCCCTAAAGGTTCCTGGCTCGAAGTCTCATACACTATTTCAGCTGCACAGAGAGGGTGATGAATGAATCTCCTTCGATCAAGCAGGAAAGGAATTCGTGGTAAATGAGTAACTACCCCAGTATCCAGGAACAACTTTGTAAAACCCAGTCAAAGTGGGTAGTCAGCGAGAATCTAACCGGGACCTCCAGAATATGAGCCAACCTGCTCGGAGCACAATTGTAACCAGTTTTAAATAAAAACAAACAAGAAAATGTATCTCCCAGATGCTTTTGATTAGGAGCAGATTTTACCTACAGGTTCTTTTGCACCTGCTGCGAGCGGTAGCGATCAAGCAATAAAGCTTGTAGATCGCTATTAGCTATATGCGCCTACAGAGGACACAGTTAATTTCCTTGGCAGTCTGTAGCAGGAGAATCATTGCCTTCCCAGTTGATCGTAACGGATATTATATCTCTTCCTGCTACTGGCGCGTTCACCCATTCTGTCAAGCGCGCTGCCTGCATCTCATAAAGGGAATGACTTAACCAACACAGCTCTCCCACTCTCTCTGAAACTTCAAGCTAACTTCAACAATAACTTACCAGGAAACCTAGTACTAGGGTGGTAGAGGGGATGTATACAGGATGACGCACGATCTCTCACATCTGCAGTAACGTTTTGAAAGTTTTGGTGCATGAAACATGACGTTTAGGGGGCATTTTCCGATTACCGAAGATTTATCTATCATCACAAGCAGGAGATAATGCTGTATACAATTCTTATTTAATATTAAAAGGTTTATTTATCTATCGGCTTCCCGACAAAGGGGTTGCCAATTTAAATAAAGCATGACGAGCAGGTGTTTAAGTATACATACAAGTTGTTTAAATTTACATGAAATTATTTAGAAAAGATGAGAGAGAGAGAGAGCTTTTTGTTATAAAGGTGTTTTTTTTACTTTTTCTACCACGTGCATAAGTAGGTAAAGAAGGTATTGCATTCCACCCAAAATTCATGTCGAGATTTCATAGGAAATACATGTTTTGAGGCCCCTGAATAAAAACAAACATTTTTATAAAAATGTTCGTGTGTGTGTCTGTCTATGAACAGCATATCTCAAAAACGTTAAGTCGATAAATAGCAAACTAGATTCACTACCTTACAAAGACGCGAGAAAAAGATTTTTAATAAAATTTCCCACCCAAAACTACTGTTTAGTGGAAGATTTTTCGAATTTTTTTAGTTTTCTAAAAATGGCCCAAACGATTTTGATTTAATATTATATATTAAATACATTTACATGACAGATAAAATGTACATCTTGACTTTTCTAGTAGCAGCCTGTGAAGCCCCTTCATTTGAAGGAATTATGAATAGCCTTATTTAATTTATAAACTTTAAGTCATAGACAAAGACGTATTATACAAAAATGTGGGTATCTTTAAAACACACAGTTTATTTCAAATATATTTTTTGTGCCATAAGCTATTTACGTTACTATTATGTCGAATTGTGCAATACTTAGACATTCTTTTAAAATCTTGTCGAATTTTAGAAGTTTCTCGCGATGCCATGGAAAGCTTATGGAATTTTAAGGCCAGCATATAGGTTCAGTGCTAAAACATTTGACTATCGCTGCTCCCTTTATATCTATAACGAAATGTGTAATTTGTTGTGGTTTATTGCTTACGTAATATGTTTTTACGTAAATTATTAGAACTTGAAGATCTTATATTGTGCTGCTTTTGTTTTGTTTGGTTACATAATTTTAACTGCCCCACGTATGGGAGCCAATTTGATGTAACATTATTTGTTATATTTATTTTGTTGTTGAGCCCCACGTTGTGGTAGCCAATTTGTAACGGTATTACTTACAATGTTTGTTTACATCACGCGTTGAAGCCATCTTGTGACGTCATTCATTTGTTCTGTTTGTAGCTCCATCTAGTGTTAGCAATTTTTGGTAGTATTAGTGTTTGAAAGAATTTTAAGTTTTGTTTACTGTCCTCCGGCTAGCTATTATTTCAGTCGAACATGTCTCTTGAATCAGAGTGTGTAAACGGAAAGGAATCTTTTATCCAAATATAACACTGATGAAGAAATTTGTTTTACACATTTATTGTCGAACACGTTAACTATCACATTTATACATTTATCTTAACACTCGCCAAACTGAAACTGTTATAACAACTTCTTACTGATAACTTTTAATCCACGTACTTCAACTTTGTGTATAATTAACTTTATAATACTTTAGATTTTCGTAACTTGTGAATCAATAGCCGACGTATCTCATACAAATATTTTGACGAACTGACGAACTGAAGACGACGTGTAGTGCACAAAGAATTTTGATGAACTGAGCAACTGAAGGCGACGTGTAATGTATTGAGATTTTCGATGAACTGAGCATGAAGCTACCTCTAACCTACCCTATTTATACTCCTGCATCCAGATACGCCTAAATATTATAACTGAACTACTATTGGCTAATAAAACGCGCCAACATTAGCGTCTATTTTAATATCCAATGAAAGTTATGAATACATATGCTCTAGGAAGAAAATATTCCAGAAGGTTCTCAACGGAAAAACGCGCCAACATTACGTAACTTCCTCGTTTCCAATAATGATAAACAGCTCACCCCCTCTCTGCATTATTGCGCGCTATTATTGACAGTTTCAGTAAGGCATTATAAATTTACTTCCCAACAATATTTACAATCAATAAACATCTGAAATCAATGTCACATAAAAATGCATATTCATATTACAATCATTATTTACATTAAAGTAATTTGTGATACAAATTACTGCATCAAATTCAGTTATCTCCGGAAAGGTTTATCTCATTAAAATGAATAGGAAAATAAACTTTCGTAAGAATGGTAAGTATACTCACTAATAAAGATAGAGGGTAGAGAAATTCATGTAACAATGCGACCAACTAGATCTATTGAGCCTACACCCTCCATGTTGCAGATCAGCAGGTGGACAGGTCTTCAGAGATACACGAGAGACCCTAATATTTCCGGCTTGAAACACCCACCTTCACCAGCAGAGGTGAAGAATCCCATGAGAGGGCGACGAAACGACCCTAGCAAGTGGACCAACACATCCTGGCGTTTTACGAGGAGAAATCCTTTAAAAAGTGTAGCAACCATGCCATCTGCCCGACACTAGCCCACCACGGAACCCTGAAATACTACCTGAAAGATGAAAGGGAGAGAAATGAAGTGAGAGGAAACCCTGGAATACCCCATAGTCAGAGTGGGTGGCCACCGGGTATCGACCCTGGGACATCCTGCGGCCACGAAATCGTCAGATTTTTAAAATATATTATCATGTGGAATGGGCTATAACACAATGCCAATAACGAGCATAGAGGAAGCCTTCTTTTCCATCCACTACGTTTAGTCCTTAAGGTCTTTAGTTTAAAATGCACTGTACACACAGAAGTGGCCGATATTGGCCGAAAGGTCACAGGGAAATGAAGACGATAAAGGAATGCAACCAAGTGGAGAATTTAATTTTTTTAACTAGAGCTACCCTGAGCCGCGGCAGGGAAAGCTTGGGGACTTTATAAAACAGGATTAGGCGAAGTCAACAAATAAATAGCTTTTTCTGTTAATTTCATTTCACTACTCTCACGTCATCCGTCCAGTAAAGCGGCTTAGAGCTCTGCTAACAGGGTTTTGGCAGGAAAGCGGCCATAAAAAGTGTAGAACCTGTTCTTTCACCTTGTCACATGTTGTGGACTTTGCAACGCTTTTCGGCAAATAGAACTGAAAACTGGTATAACTCAATTCAATTCCTGATTTAGTCTAAATAAACATTAATAATTAAATGTATTATTTTATATCTAAAACCTTACGTAGACTGTGACTTATACAATTTAATGTGGCGTTTTAGTCGAATTATCTACTCATATTAATAAAGACGTACGTGAAGAGTTACATTCATATGAATTTCCCTTTCACCTCTTCTACAAAACATTCTTACAAAAGCCCATAGTTACATATTTCATATTTAAAACGTATACAGAAGGCTGAAGCGATACTCAGATGTTTAAACAGCAGGTCATTGTATGTGTGTATGTGAACAGCGTAACTCTTGAGGCAGTATTTTTAACACTTAAATGATTTCAGTCTAATTATATAATATAAATTCAATAACAGCCCACGTTAAAGCAATATGCGTATGTAACAAAATATAAAACGTGTATATTACAGTCATTGTATATGTTTATATTATTGCATACATGTTCAATAATATTATGTGAATGCATTACGTAGTTTAAAAATGTAGGAGCTGTGATAATAATAGGTTAAAAGTTGCTAACAACGAGGTAAAAATAAGGTAACCTTGAGGCAATATTGAATTTGAAAGTTTAACAATACTACTTGGAAGCAATAATGTAATTTTTGTGACAGGTTATAAATAGCCAATCAACAACCAGAAAAAGCTTTAGTTAAATAAAACTATTCTATTGGATTAAGAATAGTCAATCAGAGACTTGAAATGCAGAAATTTACAAATTTAAGCGATAGAAATCAAGTCAGTTGCTTTTAGACAGCGCTCATAGCTGGACGCGTTGGTTGTAGACAGTGTTCCTAACCGGACGCGAGATGCGTCCTCGAGAAATGTAATACGTATTCGTGCGAGACAAAAATAGTTTACGTGTTAAAAAAGTGCAAGTAATTAATAAAAAATTCTCACAGTTCTATCTCTATATCAGTGAAGTGTTATTTAAATAGTGTCAAGCATTAATAAAAGGAGTGAAGTAAAATTATAATCTGTGTAAGCCTACATTTTACTTTTTCCTCCTCACATAATATCTGCGATCTTAAATAGAATTTAATTGGTGATATTCCAATATAAACTCGATAAGATTTAAGTGCCGCTCCACACACTAAAAGGAATTTAGAAATTTATTTACGCCGAAAAATATGAGTTTAATTTAGACAAGGCCGAAAAGTGTGGAGACGGCCGCTCCCAGACGCGAAGCTCAAGAAAATCCTTCTTAGCTGGTCGTCGAGAACTAAGTCTGTTACAGACATTTCTTCGTCGAAGCGTATCGCTCGAGGGGCACCGGAGAATCAGGTGATATAACGTGGACACTGCATAAGCGCTATCTACGCTGGTGGAGAGGACGTAACCTGGCGAGCGCTGTAGGTGCCTGGTGCAGCCGGCTAGTGACTGTTAATAGGGCTGCCGATGTGGTGACAAGCAGGGGCCAAAAATTGTAATTCATCATTGCAGATACGTAAAGGAACTGCGGCCATATGCTAAAACAGCTACTCGTTGAAAGAAAAGCCATAATTGGTTCAGACATTACAATATCTCCAAAACTAAGCGTTGTAGAAATAAACATCTTGAATAAATGTTGCTTTATATTACGAGGGAATGTAATTGCCATTAGTTGTGTTTTCTTTGAAGTACGTTATGATGGTCATTTTAAGATCAATTTAATTTTTAAATGGGAACCTACATTGTGTATGTTATTTTCTCATTAGAAAAAAGGTTTATAAAAAGCTGTTTATTTAGTGATGAGGAATAAGGAAACAAAATAAAAAATCTGATGTGTTACACTCACATGACTTTCTCTACTCTTGTACAAAATATTTTTACAAACGCTTATTCAACATCTACATCATGTTAATCGAGATAAACATTTGCAGACTCTATCTTATTGCTAAGTTTCTTGTAGATGTAAGGGGAATATATATTTACAAGGGCAATATGGAAATACAGTAGTCTTTAAACACATGCATACCTCTTAATAGCTGGTTGTTATCTGCAGCACCATTCTCTTTGCCACAGATTAATACTCTTTGCATATGCAAGACAAAAAAATGAATAACGAATTCCCATTTGAGAAAATAAGTATTGAAAAATTTAAGGGAATAACAAGCAATATCTCGAAATGCTTCACTCAGCAAAGAAAATGTATATGACATAAATTGTGTATTTTAACGGGATATACATTTTTTGTGTAGTAAAATTTTGTCTATCCCTTATGGTTTACCAGTTATGCAAAAGTCGTTCACAATGAAGAATACTTTTGGAGACATTCCCAGAAAATTCAAGCTATACGTTTTATTTGCCATGAAAATATCTTAAACATATGATATTTTAATCAAAATCGTTAGAGCCGTTTTTGAGAAAATTAAAATTTTAGAAAAATATTCCATGTAAACGGTAATCTGGGGTGGGGGATTTTCTTGTAAACCTTCGTGTCGAATTTCTGGAAGATACTGAACCTAAATACCAAGTTTGGTGTTTATCCGACTGTTCGTTTCTGAGTTATGTTGTTTTCAGACACACACACAAACATGTTTTCAAAAATGCTTTTTTTTGGATTCAGGGGATCTCTAAACATATATTTCCGGTGAAATCTATGTATCGAATTTTTGGGTGGAATACAATACTTCCCCTACTTACTATACATAGTGGAGAAAGTAAAAATGTTGGTTCCCAATTACGGAACGTAACTTGCCCCTCAAATGACCATAAACGGATGCTCCAATCATTCATTGAGCTCTTCGCATAGTCATTCCAAATTTTCGTTGTTGTTTACGTTGGTGTAAGAACAAAAGTGCTTTAAACAAATGTTGTTTAGTTTTTTTTATGAGGAGTGAGAAGCTGGCCTTAAAATTCCGTACTATTTCCATGCAATCGCAAGAAACAACTGAAAATGGATGGGATTTTAAAAGAATGACAAGTATTGAACAATTCGAACCTATAATAACGGATACTTCAGAAACGGCTTATGCCACAAAAACTAAATTTAATTGAGTTGTGTGTTTTAAAGAGATCTATATTTTTGTGTGTGCGGTACATTTTCGTGGTTAACGTTTTCAAGTTATATAAGTTTATACAAAATTCCTTCCGAATGAAGAGGATTTCCTAAGTTATTCCCAGAAACTTCAAGATGTACATTTTATATGTCATGCAAATATTTTAATATACGGCATTTTAATCAAAATCTAGAGGTATTTTTAGAAAACCAAAACTTTCTAAAAGTGTTCCATGTAAGGTATATATGGGGGTGGCGGGATTTCATGAAAATCTTAATGTCTTATGGTTTGAAGATACTAAACTCAAATACCAAGTTTGGTATTTATCTGACTATTCGTCTTTGAATTATGCTGCCCACATACAGACACAGACACACATAGGGACATGTTTTCAAAAATGATTTATTTGAATCAAGGTGCCCCAAAATATATATTTCCGGTGAAATCTCGGTATCGAAGTTTTGGGTGGAATGTATTACTTCCCCTACTTACTATTAGCAGAAAAAGTAAAAAGGGGTTAAAAGAAAAACTTCTAACTCATCTCATTATGGAGAGTGCATTATAGATCTGCTACGTTGAGTGTAGAAAGGCATGATTGTTAAGCAGAAAACAAATCAAAGTTCTGAGATGATGGGTCACAAACATTTAAAATTTAACATTAGTAGTATAACCCGTATATTCTCACCTTAGTTTCTAGCTTTCTGACTCTTTACCTGGAATGCAGAGCAAACACCTCCCTCCCAGTAGCAGCGTTTAACTTCCTCCTCATGCACACTAACTTAAGTACAGAGCGGTCCCTCAGCGCTCTGGCCGGGAATTACACGGCAGTGTTGTGCGACACGTCTAAATGAAGCCCGGAACACTGAATGTAGCACGCGGAACACGCATCGCGACTACCGGCCAGATAGCTGAGGGATCGCTCTGTATAATCTTCTGAATCAGTTCTAGAGTCTAATCTGCGACAATGTATTTACGAAACAAACGGAAAGCTGTGTTATCCACTTTTACGACATTAAAGCTGTAAATGTCATTCTTTATATCTTTAAAAAATGATGTGCTTCAAAAGTTGATATAAAGAAATTCTCACTAGCAATATTAAGTTAATTAAATAATGCGCTATCTACAGCTTCGCTATTTATCGACGGTGAAGCCTTTGTCTTAATGCCTGAATAGGAACAAGATTGGAAGCCCCATAAATGGATTTTATGAGAGCCACAATAACTGTTATCCTAAGAAATAGAGTAACAAGTTTGACAACAAGGTACTAACTCAGAATGAAATCAATAACAGAAGCAGAGTGAGACAGTATTTTTAATACTTAAATGATTTTAGTCAAATTACATAATAAAAAATATAATAACAACCCGCATTAAACGTAATTTAACAATGTAGGGGCTATGAGAATAATAGGTTAAAAGTTGCTAACAATAAGGTAACCTTGACGCAATAATGAAAGAAAGTGTAACAATACTACCTATAATTCTTGGAGCAACAATAATGTAACTTTTGTAACGGTTTATAAAATAGCCAATCAACAACCAGAAAAAAGTTTAAGTTAAATAAAAGTATTCTATTGGATTAGGAATAGCCAATCAGAGACTTGAAATACAGCAATTTCAAATTTAGGCGGAAGAAATCAAGTCTGTTGCTTGTAGACAGCGCTCATAACTGGACGCGTTGGTTGCTAGCAGACAGTGTTACTAATCAGACGCGAGATGCGTCCGCGAGAAATTTAATACGTATTCGTGTGAGACGAAAATAGTTTACGTGCTAAAAAGTGCCAGTATTTAATAGAAAAACCTTACAGCTCTCTATATCAGTGAAGTGTTATTTAAATCCTATCAAGAAATAATAAAAAGGAGTGAATTAAAAATTATAATCCGTGTAAGCCTACATTCTTCAGCCGCACCACGCCTTGCAAAGAAATCCATGTCTCTAACTATAATACTGACGCAGGCGAATCAAACATAAATATATAAAAGTTAATGTACATACTGAGGCTTTCATGGCCGGCGTCATAACTAATAAATGAATTACAACTATCGGAATATATATTTACAAGGGCAATATAGAAATACAGTAACCTTTAAGCAGAGACATATCTCTTAATAGCTCGTTGGTATGTGTAGCACCATTCTCTTTGCCACAGATTAATACTATTTAGATATCCAAGACAAAAAAAATGAATAACGAATTCCCATTTGAGAAAATAACTACTGAAAAATTTAAGGGAATAACAAGCAATATCTCGAAAATGCTTCACTTAACAAAAAAAATCTGATGTGTTACACTCACATGACTTTCTCTACTCTTGTACAATCTATTTTTACAAACGCCTATTCTCCATATGCTTCATGTTAATCGAGATATCGAGATGTCAATCTTATTGCTAATTTTCTTGTAGATGCAAGGGGAATATGGTAGCTTTTAAGCGATAGTCAAATATTTTATCGCTGGTTGCTATGTGGCGCATTCCATTCTCTTTGCAAGTCCAGGACATAAAAAAATGAATAACGAATTTGAGAAAAAGTATAAGTATTGGAAAATTTAAGGGAATAACAAGCAATATCTCGAAAACGGTTCACTCAACAAAAGAAATGTATATGACATAAGTTGTGTATTTTAACGAGATCTACATTTTTGTGTAGTAAAATTTTGTCTATCTCTTATGGTTTACCAGTTATGCAAAAGTCGTTCCCAATGAAGAATACTTTTGGAGACATTCCCAGAAAATTCGAGATATACATTTCATTTCTCATGACATTATCTTAAACATATGATATTTCAATCAAAATCGTTAGAGCCATTTTTGAGAAAATTAAAATTTTCGAAAAATGTTCCATGTAAAGGGTAGTCTGGGGTGAGGGGATTTTCTTGAAAGCCTTCGTGTCGCATCTCTGGAAGATACTGAACCTAAATACCAAGTTTGGTGTTTATCCGACTGTTCGTTTTTGAGTTATGCTGTTCACAGACACACACACAGACACACACACAGACACACACACGGACATGTTTCCAAAAATGCTTTTTTTGGATTCAGGAGGTCTCAAAACATGTATTTCCGGTGAAATCTCGGTATCGAATTTTTGGGTGGAATGCAATACTTCCCCTACTTACTATACGTAGTAGAGAAAGTAAAAATGTATATGACATAAATTATGTATTTTAACGCGATCTACATTTTTGTGTAGTAAAATTTTGTCTTATCTCTTGTGGTTTACCAGTTATGCAAAAGTCGTTCACAATGAAGAATACTTTTGGAGACATTCACATGAAATTCGAGATATACATTTTATTTGTCATGAAAATATCTTAAACATATGATATTTTAATCAAAATCGTTAGAGCCATTTTTGAGAAAATTAAAATTTTCGAAAAATGTTTCATGTAAAGGGTAATCTGGGGTAGGGGGATTTTTTGAAAACATTTATGTCGCATCTCTGGAAGATCCTAAACCTAAATACCAAGTTTGGTGTTTATCCGACTGTTCGTGTTTGAGTTATGCTGTTCTAAGACACACACAGACGGACATGTTTCGAAAAATGCTTTTTTTGGATTCAGGGGGTCTCAAAACATGTATTTCCGGTGAAATATCGGTATCGAATTTTTGGGTGGAATACAATACTTCCCCTACTTATTATACGTAGTAGAGAAAGTATATATATATTGAACTGGGAATAGCCTGTGAAGTTAACTTTATATAAAAAAAACTGGTAAACGTTAACCGACAGGCGAAAATGTGCTGTAGATCCCTTTAAAACTCACAATTTATTTCTAATAAGTTTTTTGTGGCATAAGGCATTTCTAGGATATCCATTATTAAAGGATAGAATTGTTCATTTTTTGTTATTGTCTTAAAGTCCTTTCAAGATTCAGTTGTTTCTCGTGATTGCATGGAAACTGTATGGAATTTTAAGGTCATTTCTTAAACATTTGAGTATCTATGTTTCCTTTGTATCTATTAGGAAATGTATAATGTAGCTGTTTCCAGAAAGGTTTATCTCAATTAAAATGAAGAAGTTAGGAAAATAAACATTCGTAAGAACAATTGGTATATACACTAATAAGCGCTACAGAGCAGAGAAAGTCATGTGAATGTAACACATCAGTTTTTTCTTATTTATAATGTTAGTATAGAGGAGATGGTGGTCAGAATTATTGATATATATACTTGAGTATAAGAAAATAGGTTTGGTACACACGTTTTCCTTTGTCAAAGCTTCACTACCGTTTTCTAGTTACGAGGGCTGCATACCCCCCAGGGGTTCTGCTTGTTCATCCAGCAAGTGAATATTGTTCACTCGATCGTGCCATGGTCTTCTGGCTAGACCTTCTGTATCGTGAATTTAAAATCAGCTTCTTTCCACATTAAAGTGGTTGTAAAGACGTAATTACCATTTCAATCCGGATCTTCCTCGTCTGCTAACCTTTTCCTGTTCCGTCTGAAAGCATCTTGAGCTAACGTGTGCGTCCTCAGTTCTTCATTTGTTCGTTTCTTGTTCCTTCTCCTCTCGGACAAACTTTTACTGCTCTTAAAAATGTCATATCAGCAATTTCCTTTGTTTCTCAAGTCCTCTCTCTTGCTACTTAACCCACAGATCCATACAAAAGAGTAGTGTTAGCCATAACTGCGTTTTGTAGGTGTTGCGTTCTAATTTCCTTTTAACTCTGAGAGGCCAGAACAACCCTGGTGGGAGTATATTAAATTTCCTTCTCATTAACTTTGAGTTTATATATTGTGGGTATCCCTTTCATGACGTCACGGTCTTTTGTTCCGAAAACCTTTCTATAAAAGATCTGATGTAATGCATTCACATGACTTTCTCTACCCTCTATCGTTTATAAATGAATATACAAAATATTCTTAGTAAAGCTTATTTTTACTTTCTCTACTACGTATAGTAAGTAGGGGAAGTATTGTATTCCACCCAAAGATTCGATACCGCAATTTCACCGGAAATACATGTTTTGAGACCCCCTGAATCAAAAAAAAGCATTTTTGGAAACATTTCCGTGTGTGTGTCTGTCTGTGAACAGCCTAACTCAGAAATGAACAGTCGGATAAAACACCAAACTTGGTATTTAGGTTCAGTATCTTCCGGAGATATGACACGAAGGTTTTCAAGAAAATCCCCCACCCCAGATTACCCTTTACATGGAACATTTTTCGAAAATTTTAATTTTTTCAAAAATGGCTCTAACGATTTTGATTAAAATACCATATGTTTAAGATGCGAAGCGGCGTCTGGAAGGGTTTTCACCGGGTTCTCCGGTTTCCCCCGTCATTCATTCCAACAACTGCTCCATCATCACCTTTCCTTTCATCCATTTCACCCACATTTCGTTTCATCTACTTCCTTCATCCATCCCATACCAGGCATCGGTCTGATCACCCATCCTGGATGTTATGTCTGATCCATGAGTGTCTGCTCCTCGACGAGCCTCTGACCCCAGGCACCCGCCTGTAAGTCCTGGGGATGGGTGTAAGTCCTACATAAGTGGAAGGTAAACAGATAATGAATGAATGAATGAATAAATGTTTAAGATGTTTTCATGATAAATGAAATGTATATCTCGAATTTTCTGGGAATGTCTCCAAAAGTATTCTTCATAAGAGATAGACAAAATTTTACTACACAAAAACTGTAGATCGCGTTAAATTACACAATTTATTTCATATACTTTTTTTTGTTGAGTGAACCATTTTCGAGATATTGCTTATTATTCCCTTAAATTTCCCAATACTTATATTTTTTCTCAAATTCGTTATTCATTTTTTTTGTTCTGGTAATGCAAAGAGAATGGAATACTCCACATAGCAACCAACTCTTAATATATTTGACCATCGTTTAAAGTCTAGCAATTTCTCTAGACTTCCCCTACTTACTATACGTAGTAGAGAAAGTAAAAAGAGACTAGCAACCATCTTCTCACAAGCGCTGCAAAATCGTCGGACTTTTATTGGCTCAAGTTCTGTTCGACCTTAAAAGTTCATACTCTTTTCATGCAATCCCGAAAAACAAATCACAAGGCAGTTGACAGGACTTTAAAGGAACACCTAAGTATTGAGCAATTCGAACCATTAATAAGAGATATCTCGCCGATGGCTAAAAGGTTTATAAATGGAAATAAGTTGTGTTTTAAAGAAATATATATACTTTTCTGTGATGCATTTTTATCTATCGCTTAACGTTTACCAGTTATACAAGGTTATAAAAAATTCCTTGAGATTGAACAGGAGTTCACACGCTATACCCAGAAAATTCAAGATATGCGTTTTATTTGTCATTTTTATTTATTTTTTATTTTTTGTAATTTTTATAAATGGTATTTTAAGCAACTATTTTAATCATTGGAGCCATTTTTCAAAAAATCCAAAATTTCGAAAAATCGTACATGTTAAGGGTAGTTGGGATAGGATATTTTCTTGAAAATCTTCATATGGCATTTTTGGAAGTTACTGTGAGGCAGTATTTTTAACACTTAGATGATTTCAGTCTAATCATATAATATATAAATTCAATAACAGCCTGCCTTAAAGCAATATGTGTATGTAATAATTTTTAAAATATATATAACAGTCAGTGTATTAATATTTATATTATTGTATACATGTTCAATAATGTTATATGAATGTATTACGTAATTTAATAATTTAGGAGCTATGAGAATAATAGGTTAAAAGTTGCTAACAAAGAGGTAACCTTGAGGAAATAATGAGTAAGATAGTTATTAATGCTATTAGTCATTCTTGGAGCAACAATAATGTAATTTTTTGTGACAGTTTATAAAATAGCCAATCAACAACCAGAAAAAAGCTTAAGTTAAATTAAAGTAATATATTGGAGTAGGAATAGCCAATCAGAGACTTGAAATACAGAAGTTTACAAATTTAGGCGGTAGAAATCAGTTCAGTTGCTGGTTAGCAGTGTTTCTAACCGGACGCGAGATGTGTCCTCGAGAATTTTAATACGCATTCGTGTGAAACGAAAATACTTTACGTGTTAAAAATTGCAAGTATTTAATAAAAGAATCTCACAGCTCTCTATATCAGTGAAGCGTTATTAAAAATCCTGTCAAGCATTAATAAATGGAGTGAAGAGAAAACTTAAAATCTCTTTAAGCCTACATTCTTCAGCCGCGCCACGCCTTACACGGAAATCTATGTTTCTAACAATAATACTGACTCAGCCGAGGTAAACATAAATATATAATATTTAAAGAAACAGTCAAAATTACAAATATAATATTTTTAAATTTGGGACGAAGGCTACCGGGTACCATACGTGCGGTTCCAACTACTTCAAGTTCGGCTCCCCAACAGTTGAACTACAATACAACTCCTACTTCAAATGGGCTTTCCATACGTGAAGCAACAAACTATTTCAAATTGGCGCCCAAAACGTGGGGCACATAACAATACAACAAACCATTCTACTTCAACTGAAGTATCTATAAAGTGAAACAGTAAGTTTGGTATTTCAGACTTTTCGATTTTGACTTATGCTGTTCTCAGATACACCCGCGGAGCTTTTCTAAAACTTTTTTGATAAGTAGCCCCAAAACATGTATTTCTGGTATTTCTCTATGTGCGTAGCAGAGAAAGTAAAAATGTTAGGGATGCATTTTAAGGACATGATTATCCGACTTAACTAAACTTAGGTGATATCCATGTAAAGCCCATTGTGTAGAGTTTATTATCGCCGCTGTTTCGAAAAGCGTGCTATAAATCACTCTGACCAAGCCTCAATGCCATCAAACCGCTTCAGCTATGGCGCGTGTGTCAAACTTGTTAAGATGCAGGGGGAGGAGTCAAAGTTTTGCGACATAGGGCACAAGAGACATGTAGTGGAGGGAGGGGGTGTTAGGTCGGTATCATTAAGAAAATGCGCTGCCTTTGCATGTAATGGAAAATGCTCATTTCCTCTCACAGAGGCCCTTCACTACGTCACTTCCTCTGACTAGCTTACACCTATCTCTCAGATTTGTTGTTCGTTTACCTCAAAGGTTTTTCACGTTCTAAAAGCGCTTTCCAAATAGTTTAACATGAATACGTTTATAGGTTCCTGCCAGAACAAAGAAATTATCTCAGAAATTTTGTCGACATACTAACTGCGCAGCTTATAATGAGCCTAAAATTTTTAGAATGCCATGTTTCTAAAAACAAATGAACTTTGTTTATATTCGGCAACTACTTTTTAATGTTTCGTGAGTTTATTACGATGTAAGTTGTTCAATTTCCTCTGATTTCCTAAACAATGTGCAGACCGACTTAGAAATGCATTTATTAAGAAGCCCTATCTAACGCACCAGTTCATAATTGGTACAGCGAATTCAAAAGACATCGATTTTTTTACCTTCTCTATTACGTATAGTAAGTAGGGGAAGCATATTTGGAAACATGTCGGTATGTGTGTCTATGTGGCTGTGAACAGCATAACTCAGAAACGAGAAGTCGGATAAACACCAAACTTGGTAGTTAGGTTCAGCATCTTCCAGAGATGCGACACGAAGGTTTTCAAGAAAATCTCCCCACCCCAGATTACCCTTTACATAGAACATTTTTCGAAAATTTTAATTTTCTCTAAAAATGGCTCTAACAATTTTGATTAAAATATCATATTTTTAAGATATTTTCATGGCAAATGAAATGTATATCTCGAATTTTCTGGGAATGTCTCCAAAAGTATTCTTCATTGTGAACGACTTTTGCATAACTGGTAAACCATAAGAGATAGACAAGATTTTACTACACAAAAAATGTATATCGCGTTAAAATACACAATTTATGTCGTATACTTATTTTTGATGAGTGAACATTTTCGAGATATTGCTTGTTATTCCATTAAACTTTCCATTACTTATACTTCTTCTCAAATGGGAATTCGTTATTTATTTTTTTTTGTCCTGGTAATTCAAAGAGAATGGAATACTCCACATAGCAACCAGCTCTTAAAATATTTGACTATAGCTTAAAGCCTAACAATTTCCCTTGCATCTACAAGAAAATTAGCAATAAGATTAATACCTCGATATCTCGATTAACATGAAGCATATGGAGAATAAGCTTTTGTAAAAATAGTTTGTATAAGAGTAGAGAAAGTCATGTGAGTGTAACACATCAGATTTTTTTCTTAGTGATGAATTTGGTGAAGGACACCCATGAACTTCTGTTACTGGTGAAAATGTTGCCGCTGTTCGAGCAATGTTTGAAGAAGATCGACGGACATCTTATGGATTTATTTGGGGGACATTGGGCATTGGTTTGAGCCAAATCCAAAACATTTTATATTAACAGTTACACTGAGAAAACCTGTTGTCGATGTATTCCACATAAACTGACTCCCAATCAAAAACAGCAACGCATTGATGGGTGCAGATAAACTCGGTAAAATTCCAAGGCAGCACTTGAAATTTCGTTTGGAATATCGTTACTGATTATGAATCTCGATTTATTGTTATAGTCCTCAAATGGGTGATACTCATACTATAGCACTAGAAGATAGACGTTACTGTCGATTGGTACACAAATGTCTGTTTACAGTAAATGTTTTAAAAACTTCGTGAAAAACGCCCAATGGGAAAATAGGTTATATCATGACAACGCATCGTCGCATACAGCAAAACTAACAAACTTTATGACCTATCTTGATGCCCTAAAATTCAGTACCATACAGACCTGAACTAGTACCTTGTGATTTCTTTTTGTTTCCAAAAATTAAATTTAAAATGCATGGAATCACTTTTTCATCATCAGATGAAGCAGTGGAACATTATAAAAACCTGGTTTCTGAAGTGTCTCAGGAAGAGTGGCATCATTGCTTTAAGGACTGGTTTCATCGAATGAAAAATTTATTGATATTAAAAAGTGAAGATGTTACATTGTTGTTTTAGGAGTTGTATTATATTTCAACTATTGGGGAACCGAACTTGAAATTCGTTGCAACCACACATATAGGACCCGCTTTCCGGTAGCCTTCGCCCTAAGTTTAAAAACATTAAGTTTTTAATTTGACTGTTTTTTTTAAATATTATATATTTATGTTTGCCTCGGTGCGTCAGCATTTATTTTAGAGACATGGATATCTTGGCAGGGTTGTGGTGCGACAAGAATGTAGGCTTACACAGATTATAATTTTTCTTCACTACTTTTATTAATACTTGACACGATTTAAATAACACTTCACTGATAGAGAGCTGTGAGGTTCTTTTTATTAATTAATTACACTTTTTAACACGTAAACTTACTTTTCGTCTCACATGAATACGTATTATATTTCTTGAGGACACTTATTGCGTCTGGTTAGTAACGCTGTCTGCAGGCAGCTGACTTTTCAGTTTCTGATTGGCTAATCCTACTCCAATAGAACACCTTCATTTAACTAAAGCTTTTTCTGGTTGTGATTGGCTATTTTATAAACTGTCACAAAAATTATATTATTTTTGCTCCAATAATGAATAGTAGCATTATTAAATATTCTTACTCATTATTGCCTCAAGGTTACCTCATTGTTAGCAACTTTTAACCTATTATTCTCACAGCTCCTACATTATTAAATTACGTAATATATCCACATATTAATATTACATATGTATGCATATGCATTTGCGATAACTGTTATATGCATTTTATAAATTATTACATACACATATTGCTTCAAGGTGGGTTGTTATGAAATTTGCAAATTATATAATTAGACTGAAATCATTTAAGTGTTAAAAATACTGCCTCATAGGGGATATTTTGAAAAACAATAAAATCATTTAAAACACATTGTTTTATTTCCTATATATTTTCAGTGTCTGCTCCTAATTGTCATATGGGATTAAGCTTTACACCATGTTTCAAGTCCTGTAATGGGTGGCTCGGATAGATACTGACCTACTCCCAGGTCGCTTCAAGGGCTTCTATTGTGATGTACCTACTGAAGACTCGAGCTGATGTTGAAAATAAGACCCGTCCTGCTCTGCACACAATACTACGCCCTCATTAGACCTTCCCGCAGCCTGCACAATATTACAGCTGTTATAGTTGCACTTACTGTGAAAATTTCATTTTCCTCGAGAGATAATTCTTGATAAAGAACTCCCATATACGTAGATCCATAGGAATTAGCCCATGTGGAGATTTTGTAACAAGTCACACGGTTTAATCCATCGACGGGAATATTCCCTATGTAATACAGTGCATTTCCTTTACACTGTGGCCGTTATACGTCGACTCGCGCGTCGGCCATCGCAGCTTGGATTTCCGCCGAAACATAAACAATATCCCCGCCACCGCCTCATGTTCTCATATTTACAGTTACAATGAAGTTACCGTATTGTAAGAGATGGAAATGTTCTCTCTATCCGCATATTTCTGGCACCTTTTCAGGAAATTTTCATTTCTACTCGAAGAGTTCAATATCCGAAACTGAGTGAATTTTTCGCCTTATGTTTTGTTTTAGTTCTTCTAATGTATGAGGTTTGTTACATACACCTTCTTACTTTCTCTACTACGTATAGTAAGTAGGGGAAGTATTGCATTCCACCCAAAAATTAGATACCGAGATTTCACCGGAAATACATGTTTTGAGACCCCCTGAATCCAAAAAAAAACATTTTTGGAAACATGTCCGTGTGTGTGTCTGTGTGTGTGTCTGTCTGTGAACAGCATAACTCAGAAACGAACAGTCGGATAAACACCAAACTTGGTATTTAGGTTCAGTATCTTTCAGGGATGCGACACGAAGGTTTTCAAGAAAATCCCCCACCCCAGATTACCCTTTACATGGAAGATTTTTCGAAAATTTCAATTTTCTCAAAAATGGCGCTAATGATTTTAATTAAAATATCATATGTTTAAGATATTTTTATGACAAATAAAATGTATATCTTGAATTTCCTGGGAATGTCTCCAAAAGTATTCTTCATTGTGAACGACTTTTGCATAACTGGCAAACCATAAGAGATAGACAAACTTTTACTACACATAAAATGTAGATCGCGTTAAAATACACAATTTATGTCATATACATTTTTTTTGTTGAGTGAACCATTTTCGAGATATTACTTGTTATTACCTTAAATTTTTCAATACTTATTTTCTCAAATGGGAATTCGTTATTCATTTTTTGTCTTGGATATGCAAAGAGTATTAATCTGTGGGAAAGGGAATGGTGCTGCACCTAGCAACCAGCTGTTAAGAGATATGTATGTGCTTAAAGGCTACTGTATTTCCAAATTGCCCTTGTAAATATATATTCCCCTTACATCTACAAGAAAATTAGCAATAAGATAGAGTATGCAAATGTTTATCTCGATTAACATGAAATAGATGGAGAATAAGAGTTTGTATAAATAGTTTGTACAAGAGTAGAGAAAGTCATGTGAGTGTAACACATCAGATTTTTTTTCAAGTGATCATAAGAGTCTAGCATATTTCTGTAATTAGATTTTGCGAAATGATACAGTAACTGGCCCACGTTTAATATTCTTCCCTTGACGAAGCATGGTTCCATTTATATGGCTATATTTCGTCGCAAAATAACGGATATTTCAGTACGAGAAACCCGATTTTAGACACGAGATTCCCTTGTATGCTGCAAAAAATTTTTGTACAATAAACACACACTGTATTTTTTGAACAAACAAAATAAATGCAGATAGGCACAGGAATAGCTTAAATTTAACTTAGAAATTTCTTGAAAATAGGGTTAATTAGTAAAGAATGATGTCTCTTTATTTCAAAAATAAAATAAATTTATTTATCAAAATATCGTTATTAATATATTAATAAATATATTCATTTATATTATTAATCAGTAAAACGTGATCATGTAATATTATTCATTGGCATTTATAAGAATCTATGGTAATCGTGTTCATTTAGTTGCAGTGCAAAATAATACACTGGTCTGTTCAGAATGTTAAAACATCTTATGTGTTCCACTCACATGATTTTCTCTACTCTTTTCAAACTATTTTTACAAACGCTTATTCTCCATTCATTTTAATCGTATTACTAATTTTCTTGTACGTTCAAGGGGTATATGTAGGCTTTAAGCGATACTCAAATATTTTAAGAGCTGGTTGCTATGTGGAGTATTCCATTCTCTTTGTATGTCCAGGACATAAAAAAAACGAATAACGAATTCCTATTTGAGGAAAACTATAAGTATTGGAAATTTCAAACAAATAACAACGAATATATCGGAAATGGTTCACTCCACAAAAAACGTATATGCTATAAGTTGTGTGTTTTAATGAGATCTACATTTTTGTGTAGTAAACTTTTGTCTATCTCTTACGGTTTACCAGTTATTTAAAAGTCATTCGGAACGAAGAGGACTTTGTGGGGAAATCCCAGAAAATTCAAGATGTACATTTCATTTGCAAGAAAATATCTTAATCATAAGATATTTTAATCAAAATCGTTATATGAATTTTAAGAAAATCAAAATTTTCGAAAAATATTCTATGTAAAGGGTAATCTGTGCTGGGAGGATTTTCCTGAAAATCTTTGTGTCGCATCCTTGGAAGATAGTAAACTCATGTACCATGTTTGGTATCTATCCAACTTTTCGTTTATGAGTTATGCTGTTCACAGACAGACATACACAGACAGACAGACGCGGACATGTTTCCAAAAATGCTTTATTTGGATTTAGGGCACTTCAAAACATGTATTTCAGGTGAAATCTCGGTATCCAATTTTTGGGTGGAATGCAATACTTCCCCCACTTACTCTACGTAGTAGAGAAAGTAAAAATGCAGAGCTATGCTTGTTAGATAAGGAAAAATGGTAGAGATTTCAATAAAGTTTGAATGAATGAGCATCGTGATTGGTTGAAAACAAATACTTTCAAATATGATTGGGCATAATCTCCCATTTAGAGCTATTAGTGATATAGTCGACAGTAATTTCACTACGGGTTTTGATTTTTCTACAGTAAATCAAAACTCGTTTTGGGTTTTAATTTATTACTTCAGGATTAGAAGAAATAAATGAAATAAAACACTAATTGGCTTAGATCATAAAATATTAAACTGCCTCGAACATCTTTTATTGTACCATCTCATTATTACAAATATTCCGTTATATGACAGATGGACAGCCTAGGAGTTTATATCCCTTGTCAGTACAGTTTTCTGCTCGAAGTTTAATGCCCTTTAACCGGGCAGGTCATATCAGACCGTGAATGAACCAAATGGAATACAAAATTGATTAAACTGGTTCCAAATACTGTTTCTGTTTCTCTTTGTGTTATTCGGTGCCCTGCTGTATATGACCGTATATGTTTCACTAAGGTTAGCTTCACCAAAACGTTTGGACAAAGCCGCCATTTTCAGCTGACCACCCATGCGGGAAACAAATGACGATCGTCGCAAAGTGTGTTTTATGGTACGATAACGAGTTTTGTGTTTGAAAAGTTGGGAAACAAAGAAACAAATGTTATGGAGGTGATAAAAACCAATGCTAGAAAGGTGATAAATACAAGTGCTTTGAGGTGAAAGAATTGTGGGGATAAGCAGCCATGATTGGTCGAAACACGTCATTGTGAAAAAAGTAGTAGGTATGGCGTAGCAAGAATGAAGGTGAAGAGTCGTATTTAAAATTTAATGTGTTTAGTGTCCTAAGATTTATGCTTAAAATGTTTGTAGCTATTCTCAAAAAGGGTAAATTTAAAAATAAATTTAAAATATTATACGGGATTTCCTTACTAGCAATGTTTAAGATGGCTCCAGGTAACGTGTAATGCTCAAACCTGCAATCCGACCTTGAGTTTTTCGTGGTTTTCCCTGGACGGTAGGTAAATACTGTGGTAATTTCTCATCTGTTACGATTTCGTTTTCATTTCCGTTTGCCTCTCATCTCTCAGACGTGCTTCTAGGTTTCGTGGATTATGGAGGTTTCGGGTACATGGCGCGGATGCTTGCTTAAAGGAAAGAGCACTCCTCGTGGGCAGTAGAGGGCTGCTTGTTCGACGAGTCGTTCATTGCCCTTTCTAGGTAGCTCCAACAGTGGGACGGGATTTACAAGGGTGATCGCATGAATAAATCACAGAATTAAGTAAATAAGTAACTCTGAAAGTTCCATAAAAATTTGTGTCTCAAAAAATCAGCTTCTAGTTCAAATACTGTATAAAATGAAAACTTCACCCACTACCACACTTAAGGGCACATAAGTGAAATTTCTAGATTTTATATCCACCAACATGTATTTTTGAAATTTATACCGCAAATTTTCATTACAAAGTGACCAGTAGTTTTCAAGTTATGAATTGGTTAATTAATTATTTTAATAGTAAAGAAAAATGGTTCATACGATAAAAAAGTTAGAATTGTATTGATGGATATATCTATTCTGACCCTAATATTTAGGAAAATTTTTCAAAGTATATTTTTATTTGTGGTTTAGTTTTTGAGAACAATTATGAACTTATGAGAAACAATATTTTTCACTAATTTTAGTGATGTTCTAATTAATATTCCTTCAATAATAACCGATACGGAAAAGCATGCCCCCAACATTTCTATGCTTATAGCTTTGGACGTTTCTTTACATGATTTGAAGGAAATTCAACAAAAGTTGCACCGTGTGGAACCTTTGAACTCCTAAAAGTGTAGCGAAAAATCGGGTTTGTTACAACCATATGACCTTCTCTTCCCTCTATCATTTATTAATAGGTATAAAATTTGTTCTTACGAAAACTAATTACTTTATCTACTACGTACAGTAAGTAGGCGAAGTATTGTATTCCACCCAAAAATTCGATACCGAGATTTCAGCGCAAATACATGTTTTGAGATCTCTTGAATCCAAAAAAAGCATTTTTGGGAACATGTCCGTGTGTGTGTCTGTCTGTGAACAGCATAACTCAGAAACGAACAGTCGGATAAACACCAAACTTGGTATTTAGCTTCTGTATCTTCCAGAGATGCAACACGAAGGTTTTCAAGAAAATCCCCCTAACCCAGATTACCCTTTACATGGAACACTTTAATTTCCTCAAAAATGCCTCTAACCATTTTGATTAATATATCATATGTTTAAGACAGTTTCACGGCAAAGCAAATGTATATCTCAAATTTACTTGGAATGTCTCCAAAAGTATTCTTCATTGTGTACGACTTTGTATAACTGGTAAACCATACGAGATAGACAAAATTTTATTACACAAAAACATGTAGATCGCGTTAAAACACAATTTATGACATATACGTTTTTCTTTTTTTTTTTTTTTTTGCTGAACCATTTTCGGGATATTGCTTGTTATTCCCTTAAATTTTCTAATGCTTATACTTTTTCTCAAATGGGAATTCGTTATTCATTTTTTTTCTTGTCCTGGTAATGCAAAGCGAATGGAATACTCCACATAGCAACCAACTCTTAAAATATTTGACTATCGCTTAAAGTCTAGCAATTCCCCTTACATCTACAAGAAAATTAGCAATAAGATTAACATCTCGATAACTCGATTAACATGAGGCATATGGAGAATAAGCGTTTGTAAAAATAGTTTATACATGAGTAGAAAAAGTCATGTGAGTGTAGCACATCAGATTTTTTTCTATTTCCTTCATTTGAATCGAGACAAACATTTGAAGGAATTCATTACACATTACGTTATAGATACAAAGGAAACAGCGATAGTTAAATGTTTAAGAACTGGACGCTATGTACTGGTGTTAAAATTCCATAGTTTTTCCATGCAAACGTGTTTCCATGTCTACAGGACTTTAAAAGAATGACTTAACTATTTAAAATTCGAACCATTAATAACGGATATCTCTGAAATGTTTCATTCCACAAAAAGGCTTAAATTGTGTGCTTTAAAAAATCTAAATTTTTTGTGAAGTACGTTTTCGTCTGTAGCTTAACTTTTATCAGTTATGCAAGATTATACAAAATCCCTTCTAATGAAGATGACTTCATAGGCTATTCCCAGAAAATTCATATTTATTAGTCATGTAAATATCTTTAATAAATGATATTTTAATCAAAATCGTTGCAGCCAATTTGAGAAAGTAAAAACTTTCGATAAATATTCTATGTGTAGGGTACTTTTGGGTGGGAGGATTTTCTTCAAAATATTCATGCTGAAGTAGTTGATTTGTTGTAGTTGTTTATTTATTTAGCTCCACGTATGGACGCCAATTCAAAGTAGAATTGTTCTTTACGTTGTTTGCTGCTGCGTATGAAAAGCCAATTTAAGTAGTTTGTATTGAAGGAGTTGTATCGTATTTCAACTGTTGGGGAGCCGAACTTTTAGTAGTTGTAACAGCATGTGTAGTAAACAGTTTCCGGTAGCCTTCGCCCCAAAAAATGTATTTTTAGGTGGCCTTTGTCCCACGTTTAAAAATATTAACTTTGTAATTAAATTGTTTCTTTAAGTATTAAATAATTATGTTTGCCTCGGCTGCGTCAGTATTACTGTTAGAGACATGGAAGTCTTGGCAGGGCGTGATGCGACAAGAATGTAGGCTTACACAGATTTTAAGTTTTAATTCACTCCTTTTTATTAATCCTTGACAAATTAAATAGCACTTCACTGATATCGAGAGTTGCGAGATTCTTTTAATTAATACTTGCACTTTTTAACACGTATACTATTTTCGTCTCACACGAATACGTAATTACTTTCTCGAGGACATATCTCGCGTCTGGTTATGAGCACTGTTTGGAGGCAACTGACTAGATTTCAACCGTCTAAACTTGTAAATTTCTGTATTTCAAGTCTCTGATTGGATATTTTTACTCCAATAGAATACCTGCATTTAACTAAAGCTTTTTGTGGTTGTTGATTGGCTGTTTTTTATAAACTGTCACTAAAATTACATTAATGCTTCCAAGAATCACAAATAATATTTAAACTCTCAAACTCATTATTGCCTCAAGGTTACCTCATTGTTACCTCATTGCTAGCAACGTTTAACTTATTATTCTCACAGTTCCTACATTATTAAATTACGTAATATATTCACATAATATTATTACACATGTATACAATAATATAAGCATATGCAATGATTGTTACATACATTTTACAAATTATTACATATACATATTGCTTCAAGGCGGGCTGTTATTGAATTTACATATTATATAATTAGACTGGAATTATTTAAGTGTTAAAAATACTCCCTCAATGCTTAATCTTTGGAAGATGTTGAACCTAAATAACAAGTTTGGTATTTATCTGACTTTTCGTTTTTGAGTTATGCTGCTTGTTTGTATTCACGGTACCTAAAACATGTATTTCTGGTGAAACCTTGGTATCGAAATTTGGGTGGAATGCACCATTTTTGTTCCTACGTGTAGGTGGTAGAGAAAGTAAAAAATTATTTTTTTAGGTATTTCGCTCAATTTTTGTGTACATGTATCCTTAAGGAACATATTAAGAGTGCATTAAAGCTGTGACTTGTCAAATTATGCCTGCGGCGTTTACAGAATCATACTTTAAACATAAGCAAATTTAGGTTGATATTTCCTTTGATTTACATATAAGTATTCAAACTATTTGCTATGGCGTAATGCTTTTAGAATAAAATACAGTATATTGCTTTTCAAATGAATTGAAGTCACCACCACATACAGTTGTATACTTACAGTTGTACAGTGACCAACTTTGCAGATAACAAGACCTCGACAGTCGTGTTGGATAACGAAATAGGGCCGTAGATCGTGACGCAGCTGTGTTCAGGAATGGCTCATGGCATTCAACCTGCTAACCAAATGAATGCTTGTAGGTTTATTTCCAGATAAATTCCACTGGGAAGGTAGGGGGCTTGCCACCGCTGAATCAGTGCTTCGATACCTGTCAGGTCCTGTTGTTCAGTTAGAACGTCGGTACCAAACAGATTACAAAAGCAAAGCGCTCTCTAACCCTCCTCACACTACCCAAGGGGTGTACAATTCGGTAAGAACGTCTGGTAGAGAGTGGGGGACAGAGTGATACATGCTGGGTAGATGACCTAAAAGTCCACATGAAAATTAAATTAATTTCTAATATATAGCACGCACTTTGAGGGGACGTTAAGAGACAGGCGTGATTTTCACTGTACAAAATCCATAACAAATCTACTCGTATATTCCTAGATTTATTTCCCAACCGTTTGGTGTTCCTACATTATTAAAAATGGAAGGTGGGAGGAGGTGTCCACCGATCCAAAGCCCGGCTTACACACGCGGTCCGTTCCTCACGGAATCCTAACTGAGACAGACACTATCTCCCCCACTGCTCGTGGCTAGCAAAAGCTACCAGCTAAGAGTGACGTAAACAACAATGTTCTGGTAACTACAATATAGAACAATAATTTAACCCCCCAAATTGTTAATACGCCACAATAGGTTCTCCTTCTAAGTTCACCTGCTGGCTTTATCTTACTTAAACAAGCGAATGGCAAATTACAAACGTTATAATAACAACCTTTTGCAGATATAGGGATAAATAAATAAAGCATGTTAACATAACGCAAGAGCTATTCTAAACAAATGCTAAATTATCAACCAAATGGAAGCCGCAATATTGGACATTAAACATGGAGAAAGTATTTGAAGCTTGAAGTAATAGTGAGGAAGCCCTTCCAAGCAGATAGGGGTTTAGTTAGTGGAAGGAGGTAGACAACTAGGGGTAAAGACGCGCGATAATGAGACTCTTAGCTGTTTTCCACTGTACGTACCACGCGTGGCACGAGTTCCCTATCAGGAAAACTCTTCCCCATTGAAAGTCTATGAAAGTAACTTGGTCAGAGCAAATATTATTTTTTATCACTATACCTTGTCAGTAGGGTCATTTGTTTGGAAAGGTTTCAAAGCATAAAATAAAATGTTTACATTTTGTATATCATTATCACGTTATTAGGCTTTTAAATAATCTCTGAGAGTATCAAAAAACTCAAGATAGCTTAACGATTAACAGAATCCTTAAACAGATGCAGCGATTGTTCCAAAGTCAAAGTCCTGTTAGCACTTAAGATATTAAAGATGGCAAATGAATACAAAAAATCTGATGTGTTACATTCACAACTTTCAATAGACTCTATCGTTGATTAGTGGGTATACAAATTATTCTTATTAAAGTTTGTTTTTCTATCTACTTCATTTTAATCCAGTTAAAGCTTTGCATAAACTGCCCCACATTACACATTTCGTTAGGATAAAAAGGGAACATCGATTGTCAGAACAAATGAAAATCGATAGGACTTAAAAGAATGATAAGCATTGACTAATTCTGGTAAATGTCTTATACCATAAAAAAACGTATTTGAAATAAATTGTGTTTTAGAGAGATCTACTTTTTTGTGTATTGCATTTTCGTCTATCTTTCAACGCTTATATATATATATATATATATATATATATATATATATATATCTTTATTATATTATATTGTAATCAAAACCGTTGGAACCACCTTTTAAAAAGTTTAAAATTACGAAAAATATGCCAAGCAAAGGGTAGTTTGGGATTAGGGGATTTTCTTGAAAATCTTGGTGCTACATTTTGGAAGATAGTGAACTTATATACCAAGTTTGGCATATATCCTACTTTTAGTTCTTGAGTTATGCGTTCATGAATACGCATGGATTTTTTTCTAAAAATACAACCTTTTAAATTCAAGGAGCCTCAAAACATGTATTTCTGGTGAAAAATGGACGTAGAATTTTTTGGGGAATGCAGTATCTTCTCTACACACTTTGTATACTGTTGTACATAAATGTGGCCCATAATGGATCGGAGCAGTTTATGTTGGTACTGCCAAAACTAACCCCACCCCCTAACAGTGTGATCACCTCCATTTCTCGAGCATAATTCTAGCCGGTAGGCTGGCAGCCCAAGGCATGGCCGGACTGCCAAAGGGTAACATTATATCGTAAACCTCATATTTTCATGCTTCACTACCATTTTCTTATTGCCGTTTAGTAGCAGCAACAACTTAACCTCTGTCTCCATGTCGCCGATGAAAGCTCTCATATATGTAAATGTCGTAGTTGTCGCTCAGCAACCACACATGCAATTAGTTTTCACTCCTTTCTCTAGCAGTACGGATTATTTGTAATTGGTTTAGCCAACCGTAGCAAAACACTTTCGTAGATGTGGTATCCAAACCACCCCTTCATTCCACATAGCTTATAAACATCGCAAATTGGTTAGTTTGTACATTACTGTATTGTTTTTCAGGCCAGTCACATAGAGAAATGATACCGCTGGGTGGAGTCAAAATTTAGTTACCTGAAGGTGAAAACCTAACAGAGGAAAAAACACTACGGGGATTTAGAGGAATGGGTCATCTAGTTTACGTGGCAGAGAAGTAAAATTAAACGCATATTGAGGATTGATGGCAATCTATGGTAAACAACTTAAGACCCCTTACGTTATGATAAACCACGCCTTCACCATCAGTTACGTTCTATCTGATAGGCTTTAGCTTTAGCTATCAATCTGCAGCAGAACTTCCACTGGAGCAAACTGCCACGAAACACAGGGATGTCCAGTTTATTCCATTCCTCCTGGCTGCTTTCAAGAGACCATTCAAAGTTCGCGGCCATCTGCTGCCAAGGGCTCTTTTCAGTAACCCAAATGCAAAAAACTCCATCAGTGATGCCTCAGATGACTTAACACGGATTTCGCTGAAAAGTATGGAATGTATTCCCATTTCTCTGTCTATGTTCTCCAAAAATTTGTAAGTTGAAGTAGACGTATGGCTTGATGCCTTATCCTGATGCAACCAGACTTTATTTACATCTGTACCATCGAAAGCAGGGATTTCTGTGTGGAAAATTGGTATCAGCACATTAGTATGATAATATGTTGAGTTGATTTTCATTTTTATGTACACGACGAATAGTTAATTTGTCATTATAACTGTACGTTGATATTACCATGAAACTATTGGGGAAACTTTGATTAGTATCCTTATACCAACTTTCAATTTTTTTTCTCCCCTTGGTCGATAATATATAAGCCAGAGTTTGTTGCAGTCACTTATATGAACATATGCCTCATCTAAAAATACAAAATCATCAATTTTTCACCAGCTAGGTATCAGTCATACAGCTTTCTTCTGTTGATGGTATGTTCTGCAATGTGTTAGGCAACAGCTTATATCCCCGGCTCTTATGGCACTGTTTGAGGCAGCATTTTTAACACTTAAATGATTTCAGTCAAATTATAATATGTAAATTTATTAACAGCAATATGTGTATATAATAATTTTTAAAATGTATGCAACAGTCATTGCATATGCTTATATTATTGTAAACATGTTTAATAATGTTATGTGAATGTATTACGTAATTTAAATCGTAGGAGCTGTGAGAATAATAAGTTAAATGTTGCTAACAATGAGGTAACCTTGAGGCAATAATGAGTTTGAGAGTTTAACAATACTACTTGTGATTCTTGGAAACAATAATGTAATTTTAGTGACAGTTTATAAATTAGCCAATCAACAACCAGAAAAAGCTTTAGTTAAATGAAGGTATGCTATTGGAGTAGGATTAGCCAATCAGAAACGGAAAAAGAGAAAAATTTACACGTTTGGGCAGTTGAAATCAGTTCGGTTGCCTGCAGACAGTGATTATAACTGGATGCGTGATGCGTTCTCGAGAAATATATTACGTATTCGTGTGAGACGTAAATAGTATACTTAGAAGTGCAAGTATTAAATAAAAGAATCTCACAGCTCTCGATATCAGTGAAATGCTATTTAATTTGTGTCAAAGATTAATAAAAATGAGTAAATTAAAACTTAAAATTTGTGTAAGCCTACATTCTTAGTCACACCACAACCTTGCTAAGAGAAATGTGTCTCTAAAATAAATACTGTCGCAGCCGAGGCAAAAACAAATATTAAATATTTAAAGAAACCGTCAAATTACAAAGTGAATATATTTTTTAAACGTGGAGCAAATAACAATAAATACGTAACAATACGACCTACTTCATTTTCTAGATTCAAATACTGGTCAATTATGGTGTTCACAGTAGTAACAGGGCAATGACCCTCTGAGTTGAAGGACTGGTGGGCGGTTTTCTTACCCTTTGGAATAAGTCCTGATGTGACCTTACCATTTTTTTGTTGAGAGCACATGAGATCACTTTCTTGATATAATAAAACCACTCCTCTTGCTCTGCTTAATAATCATAGAATAACAAGTATTTTGCATCGCAAAGGGCAATACTGTACCCTTATCAGAATTTTTCCCGGGTCTCTTCTATTTTGAGGCTTAAGACTAAATTTTGTTTTTACATGGACGAGATACCAACCCAGACGCACAACCCCCAAACTTGAGGACCAGAGAGATTTCTTTTAGGGCCCCCTACCCTTAGGGGATTGCTTTCACCCAGTTCACGAGTTTCCTCTACCCGGATTTATTATGGGGTATCCTTCTCCTAATGTGCCCCTTCCACCATATTTATCGTACCGAAGGATTCCTTCTCCGTTGTTATGCCGTTGAGGTCTTCACCCGTAACCCTGGGCAAGGGGCCTCTAAACAGGTACTACCCTCCGGGCCAGAGGATTCTGGAGCTCACGTGGGCAAGGTCATTACTCCCTGAAATGGGGCTATCTCTAAATTAAGAGTCCCCACCCGAAGAAACTCAGGAAGACCTAGATTAAAATGGATAGAGGTGGGAACAGGCCGATTGGCCTAATCCCTGTCAGGAAGAAGAAGAAGAATTGTTTATTTTTGACACCATTTGAAGCAGCAAGAACAAGGGCACACAACTGGGCAAACACAGTGATACACTCATACTGCTGAACTTTCATTCGGTTCCACATGTTACAGCGCGGAGCTTATTGTGTTCATCTGATATTGTTACCATGGACGGTGAAGAACCAATTCGTATATTAGGTTTTTTAATTAATGTATATGTTCAATACTCCAAAGTCATATCTTCAACTAAATTAACCTGAAGAATCGAACAAAGAAAACAGGGAGACCATATTTGGATAAAACAGAGTGAGAGACAGACAGAGAGAGAGAGAGATATTGGATATCAATCTTGGTGAAGAGATAGATAGTGTATCTGACTTCTGAACCATTATTGTGTTCTCATTCTTGACGCCTGTAGCATTGTTCGTAAGTGGATGAGATTTATAAGTAGCTTCGTTTCGCATGTCTGGGATATTTAAATCTCGTTCCCTTCATTGGAACTTTAGCCATACCTCGATGATGTCAGTTGCACGATCACTTGTACATTCGTCCTTTAGACGCTAGAAGGGATAAAATCTATTGCAGTTTTGGATAATGTGTAACTACGATAAACTACCCTTTAAACTGCCAGTGTTAACGAGCATCACAAACTACTTTGAAAAGTAAGCGGAGGATGTTAAAAGCGAAAGCAGTCAACGAGGGAAAAAGATTAGCACTTAGGTTTTTGCGACCTTATTGGGTCGAAATCGGTTTTATAACAACAGAAGTGACATCCTGGATTAAGATTGCATGGGGCTAGAAGCGTGAGGCAGTATTTAATTTTTAAAATGTATGTAGCAGTCGTTGCAAATGCTTGTATTATTATAAATATGTTCAATAATGTTATGTGAATGCATTACGTAATTTAATAATGTAAGAGCTGTGAGAATAATAAGGTATCAATGAGGTAACCTTGAGGCAATAATGAGTTTGAGAGTTTGAATGCTACTAGTCATGATTAGAGTAACGATAATGTAAATTTTGTGACAGTTCAAAAATAGCCAATCAACAGCCAGAAAAAGCTTTAATTAAATGCAGATATTCTATTGGACTAGGATTAGCCAATCAGAGACCTGAAATACAGAAGCTTACGGGTTTTGACGGTTGAAATATGTTCAGTTGCCTGCAGACATTGGTAGTGACCGGATGGAAGATGTGTTTTCTAATGAAATAATACGTATTCATGTGTAACGAAAATTAAGTATACGCGTTAACAAAGTGCAAGTTTTAAATTAAAGAATCTCACAGCTCTTAATATCAGTGTAGTGCTATTTAATTTGTGTCAAGGATTAATAAAAAGAAGTGAGTTTTTAAACTTAAAATCTGTGTAAGCCTACATTCTTGTCGCACCACGCCCTGATTAACAGAAACGTGTCTCTACAAACATTACTGACGCAGCCGGGGTAAAACATAAACATAAATACTATCTATAGAATCAGTTTAATAACAAAGTTAATATAATATTTTTAAACTTGGAGCTAACAACAAAAATACATCTTCAAAAATGCGCTTCTCATACGTAGCAGCATCTTACGTAATAAACAATCCACTTCAAAATTGACGTTCATACATGGAGCTGATTAAATAAATAAACTCCAAGACAATAACTACTTCAAGTTGGCTTCCCAAGCGAGTGGGTAACAACAACAGTAAAACTTCAACAACATAAACTCTAACATTTGAATAACATAACTTCTTCAAGTTGACGCCCAAGCGTGAGGCTAATAAATAAACAGCATCAACAGTTGAATAACAAATAACTTCTTCACAGTCCAGAGGACAATTTCCTCAAAGCATGCTCTTCCCCTACCGTGCAGCTGCCGACACTTGCAATCCTGAAAGAAACAAAGTGGGTGAAAATGAAGTGAAATGAGAATAGAGATGAAATGGAGGGACAGGGAAATTCCTTCCTAGCATTCGCCTGGCGACCCATGGAAACCCCCATAAAACATATGGATCAGGAAGGTCAGCCACGGGAATCGAACCCACAATCTTCCTTATACGGTCAACAGACGTTACCGTCAGCCAACCTACTCGGTTGAAACTTGGACTACTAAAACATTGCATTAATGGGACAAGGTACTCTTAAATGGTCAAAAATCACATTTTATTTGTTTTAGGCACTAATAAAGTCTCTATTATTTCCAGTTTTGAGAAAATATATACTTTTGGGGGATTAAGAGGTTTTTAAGACATTTAAATGCTAGTCTACAATCCTTTAAAGCTGTCATGCAACGCCCCTTTTTAGAACATTTTTGTATCTTTCAACAACGAACGACTACATCATGCCCAGCGAGCAGTTCAGCAACTAACAAAAGAGGCCAGGACCAAGAGAAGGCAATCAGAAAAGCTGAAACGATCCAGGAATGAAGGCGCAGATGATTGTCAACCTGGAATGTACTGAAGTGTGTCAGAATTTTAATGTTCAAACTTCAAATTCAATTTTCTCAAAACAACTTTTCTGGATACTTATGTACCCTTTTCTCATAACGTATGATTGGTATAGATCTACATTTTCAGTACATGTATACAACACGCAGTTAAACTTTCTGAACCACAATCATAATTTTATAATGTATATTAGTGATATTAAGAAAGCATCAACATTGCAAAATGTTCATATTTTTAATTTTTTAACTTTGCAAATAATTTTTTTCAATTTATAGTGAAGTGATGATCATAACTAAATAATTGAGGTTCAGAAGATAGCTGAATATACTAAAAATAAGCATACAAAAGTGTAAATCTGTATTGCAAGTAGTATCATAGAAAAGGGTATATGAATTCATATTATTTAAGAGTAAATTTTATTATTTTTCTGCTGAATGAAATAATTTTTGTGGACTAAACTACACAAGCCATTAATGCAAACTCCACTTGAAATAATTGTCATTATGTATAGAATAGTTCAGGTAAAACCATTGAGAACTTTAAGAGCATATGTCCTCAACGATGAACAGAAAATAAGAGAAAGCATTTTTTCAGCACTCTACACTTGTTTTTCTATTACTATAGTGTGCCCGTGGGCAATGAAGTAGAGAAGGGGAAGTATAAATTTTGTGAATGTCGACAGGTAGGTGCGCAAGCGGTTGCATATTATATTTGGGAGAGAAAACTACCTGGCCTGTGGCGGTTTAATACTAACCGCTATGTGTTAGCAAGATTTTTATCGCCTCGCCTGGTCTGGCCCTGCTGCACTGCACCTGTGCAATGCGGCTATTCCAAATGTTAGATCATGTGATTTCCGTTTGTGTTCACTGCGTAGCGGAAGAATTTTCAGAAAATAATCCTAACCTTACAAGGAAGACTGGGGCATAACGAGTTGGGTTGGACACCACCTTTTGGCACGCTTCCCTTCTTGGCATCCTCCCATCGCCCATAAAGTTATAGTGGCGTTGGACTGTATACGGAAGTTTTGGTCAAACTTTAATTACACGGGTCCCGTTTGAATTTACTTTCGGTGACTTGAGTTTAAGTGTTTTAATATGTTTCACTGCTGTGTAGTTTTAGACGTTAAGCTGTTTACTGAGTACAATGAAGCATGCAAGCAACACCGAAACTTAAATTTACGGACATAGTAGTGAATATCTAAATACTCTACTTGCTTTGATAATTGCATGTTCACCCTGGCACTGTATGCGCCAAGGTAGGGTAGCTGAATCAGACTTGAACAATTCAACGCCACAGACAGGACCCGAACCAAGGATCTTCGGCTTTCTGTGCTAAAACACTACCACGCGATAAGTTCGAAAGTGCATCATCCACAATGTCATCTCAGATACCTCAATACTACTTACCAGGTAGCCGAGGTCGTTAAGGTACAAACTTCCTGACTGAGTTTTTACTTTTTGCATTTCACCCAAAAATACGATGACGAGATTTCACCGGAAGTACATGTTTTGAGGTGCTCTGAATCCAAATAAACCCTTTTTGGAAACATGTCCACGCGTGTCTGTCTGTTTATCTATCTGTCTGTCAGTTTATGAACAGCATAACTCAAAAACAAAAAGTCGGATAAATACCAAACTTGGTATTTGAGTTCAGTATCTTTAAACATTTTGATTTTCTCAAAAATAGTTCTAACGATTTTGATTAAAATATCATATGTTTAAGATATTTCCATGGCAAACGAAAAGTATATCTTGCATTTTCTGGGAATGTCACCAAGAGTCCTCTTCATTCTGAATGACTTTCACATAACTGGTAAACCGTAACATATAGACAAAAATTTACTACATAAAAATATAGATCTCGTTAAAATACGCAATTTATGTCATATGCATTCTTTTTGTGGTGTGAACCATTTCCGAGATATTCCTTGTTATTTGGTTGAAATTTCCAATACTTAAAGAGTAGTTGGGGTGAAAGGGTTATCTTAAAAATCTTCGTGTCGTATCCTTGGAAGATACTAAACGTATATACTAAGTTTGGTATTTATCCAACTTTTTGTTTTTGAGTTATGCTGTTCGCAGACACACACATACGCGCGGAAATATTTCAAAGTGCATTATTTGGATTCAGGGGACCTTAATACATGTATTTCCGGTGAAACCTCGGTATTGAATCTTTTGGTGGAATGCACCTCCTTCTCTGCCTACTAGGTATGCGAGATTTAAACCGCAGACCTCCCGATTACGAGTATCTACCTTAGCGGACACGACCGACACGAGTTGCTGGCAGAGTGAGGTTCTATTTGCGTATCCATACTCAGTGGGGTTTTACTTCAGGGTTTTATTTCTTGATGGGTATAAGGATAAGTATTTTTTGTTTAGGATGGGGACATGCTGCCCCTCGAAGGTTGTCTGTTAGGATGCAGCGGCCCTTCTGCACCTCTGGTGGATTTGTTTTCTTTCTTTCTGTTATATGGTTGTCTCTTAAGTTGGTTCGCTTTTCGTTACTTTTCAATCACTAAGAACGCCTGGGAACACACCTCACCCGCAGCACAGACGACAGTGTAGTTGCCGAAATTTCCGTTTACAAACTTTAAACACAAGGTCGTTCAAAAGATAAATAACTACGGCAGTTAGGTTTTGTAAACAAACTATTTATTTCCTGCAGTATACACCATTATTGTCGACAATATATTGACAAGTTCCTGGATATAGTAGCACGAGCTAAATTGAGCTCCAGTGCAACACCCGATATGTAATTCGTGGATTGTTGACTATCTTTCATGAATTCTTTCCACGTAAGTAACTATTGCCCGTCTAGACCGAGGTTTTCTTTTAGGGAGAAATTCCCAGCTCGAAATCGACTAAATCACTTTAGACATGACTTATGAGACAACCCAATCGTAGTGATGGAGTCGGGTTAATTTTCCTTAACACTGAAACCTAAAAGTTTGTTGTATTGTCTTCTATCACTATTGTTTTAGTTAAATAGTCCTGCCCTTTGAATTAGGGACAGTAGTTTAATAACTAAGTTTTCTTTAGGAAAATAAAAATTTGGGCTTATAAGACCCAATAGTCATCTATTTTCCTATTCAGTGCTTCACATTTGAGGCTTATATGAGAGTCAGTTTCATCTTGTTTGTTACATAACCTGCATACTGGCTCCACTCTAAAGATTGAAATTGAATGTACGTGTTCCTGCAATCTACAATGTCCCGTCAAGAGCCCGGTTTATTTCAGATCTACCTCTGGTGGATTGCGGATTTAAATTTATTTTCGATGGGGAATTATTTTGAAGTCAATCAGTGGATTAAGAATTGAGGTCAGCTTTCACTGCTGATGGAGGTACTTATCATGTCGGTTGGCTGGCCATGTGTAGCCTAAGTTGGATGATTCAGTCAGACTTGTCAAATTCATTGTCATGGCAGAGACCCAAACCACGGACATTTTCCTGCCGATGCAGAAGGGAAAGCATAATGCACTTTAGTGCATTCGCCGTGATATCTCAGCGATAGAGAACGACATTGAAAGCCAAAGATTCATGACTGGATCACTTCCGGGCATGGTTGTCGATTGCTTGCAAGTTCTTTTGGTTACGAACTAAATTGGTATCGAATTCATTGAGTTACTTGTGTAAACCTTTATATTTCTAGTTTTCAAATTATTATGAACCTGATGTTAAAGCATATTCTTAAATAATGTGTGAAAGGGTTGCGTGACCTCTTTGAAGTGTAGTATGCAACCATTGCAAAATAATTCGCAACACCACAATGTTTATTACTTTCTCTACGACGCGCATACGTAGTAGGTAGAGAAGGTTTTGTATTCCACTAAACAATCGATACGGAGATTTCACAGGAAATACATGTTTTGAAGACCGGGAATAAAAAGAGAAATTTAGAAAAAGGTCCGTGTGTAGATGCGTGTCTGTAAACAGCATAATTCAATAACGAAAAGTCGAATAAAAGTCGGTATTTAGTTTCAGTATCTAACAAACATACCACAAAAAGATTTTCAAGAAAAATATTCCCACCCCAAACTAATCTTTACATAAAGCATTTTTCGAAACTTTTTATTTTCTAAAAAATAACTCTAAACATTTAGATTAAAATAGCATATACACTGCCGTTTTTGAAAATTGCAACACCAAGAAAGAATTTCCCGAAACTCCAAACTTGGTGAAAGTGTAGAAGAGTGTGAAGCAATAAGTGATTAGGTTTGCAGAGAGATGGGGTACACGTAGGCCGAGCAGAGCCCTCTCGTGTCGGTCCGACAAGGTCAGTGTTGCGCCCAGTGTAGTCAGTGCAGAGCTGTCAAACAAAATGGAAACAATAAAGTAAGTGCCAGTATGCCTCGTCGACATCAAAGGCACCCATGTCGGCATATGAGTTCGAACGGGGCAGAATGATCGGTCTCCGAGAAGCGGGTTTGTCATACCGTGACATTTCGGCTCGCACAGGGCATTCTGCTATGACAGTGATGCGTGTGTGGAAGCGGTGGATAGATGAAGGTCGTACGCAGCGAAGAGCGGGTACTTGACCACGGAACATGACCACAGCACGGGATGACCGTCATCTTGTCCGCATGGTCATAACGGACCGTACAGCTTCAACCACAATGTTGGCTCGACGCTGGAGCACTGCAACAGGTGTGAACTTGTCTGCATCAACGGTTCGTCGGCGTTTGCTGCAGGTTGGACAGGTTGCATGCATGCCATTACGTCAGTTTCCATTGTCCCGAAACCACAAGCTCCTCCGACTGCAATGGGCACGTGAACACCGTCACTGGGGTGCTGAGTGGCAAAATATAAACTTTTGGACGAGTCCCGCTTCGTGTCCTACAGTGATGACCGCATACGTGTCCGGCGGTACCATGGTGAGCGTAACCTGGAGGGCTGCATTGTTGAGCGGCATAGCGAACAAACACCAGGTGTGATGGTTTGTGGTACCATTGGTTACAACAACCGATCTTGCCTCCTACGAATTGAGGGCACTTTGAACAGCAACTGGTAACTAATGGTGGTTGTAGAGTCTAAGGTACTCCCCCTGCTTCAGGCATCTCCACAGGCCACATTTCAAGAGGACACTGCCCGGCCACATATTGCGAGGAATGTACAAGTCTTCTTCGAAGAGCGAAGGGTACCATTGCTTCCCTGACCTGCACGTTCGCCTGACATGTTGCCCATCGAACATGTCTGGGATATGGTTGGTCGGCACCTGGTGCGTCATGGTCATCCAGTAACCAGTGTCACGGATTTGTGGGCTCGAATACAAACTGCGTGGAGGGAAATCCCTCAGGAACTTATTCAGAACCTTTTAGATTCAATGTCAGGGCCTAGAGCAGCTCTAATTGCAGCGCATGGAGGCCACACCAAGTACTAAATGTTAGGGCTCAAAGGTCATGTATAGATTTGAAAAGTTTATCATTTGTTACTTGTCATGTACCTAACCTGTGTGTTAAATTCATGCGTTTCCTTCTTGGTGTTGCAATTTCCACAAACGGCATGTATTTCTGCAAACGTTTATCTCGACTAAAATTAAGTAAGAACGATTTGTATACCCACAAACAAGTGATAGAGGGTAGAGAAAGTCATGTGAATGTAACACAGATGTTTTCTGTTCTCTTCTTCTTCACCAAGCATTAAACCTTGTCTAAGGCTTCTTGCGCGCTCCAAATGTATAACTTTTGATTTATCCATTGTTTCCTGTGTCTTCCGACATTTCGTTTCCCTTTAGGTATGTACTAGAACATTTTCTTTGTGTAACAATCCTCATTCATTCTCTCTACGCATTCTAGCCACGTTTGTCTATTCTGCCCTATTTCTTCATTTAGGTTAAATATTCTTAATTGTTTTCTTATGTGTTCATTTTTTCTTCTATCTAAAAGTCTCATTTCCGCTGTAATCTACTTTTATCTCTATTTGTTATTGTCCAGGTTTCGCTACTATATAGAGCAACTGGAACTGCCATGGTTTTATAAAACTTCATCATTCATTTTTATTTTTACTTTCTCTACTACGTATAGTAAGTATGGGAAGTATTGTACTCCACCCAAAAATTCGATACCGAGATTTCACCGGAAATATATGTTTTGAGACCCCCTGAATCCAAAAAAAGCATTTTTGGAAACATGTCCGTGTGTGCGTCTGTGTGTGTGTCTGTGAACAGCATAACTCAGAAACGAACGGTTGTATAAACACCAAACTTGGTATTTAGGTTCAGTATCTTCCAGAGATGCGACACGAAGGTTTTCAAGAAAATCCCCCCACCCCAGATTACCCTTTACATGGAACATTTTTCGAAAACTTTAATATTCTCAAAAATGGCTATAACAATTTTGATTAAAGTATCATATGTTTAAGATATTTTCATGACAAATAAAATGTATATCTTGAATTTTATAGGAATGTCTCCAAAAGTATTCTTCATTGTGAACGACTTTTGCATAACTGGTAAACCATAAGAGATAGACAAAAATTTACTACACAAAAAATGTAGATCGCGTTAAAATACAAAATTTATGCCATATACATTTTTTTTGTTGAGTAAACCATTTTCGAGATATGGCTTGTTATTCCTTTAAATTTTTCAATACTTATTTTCTCAAATGGGAATTCGTTATTAATTTTTTTTTGTTTTGGATATGCAAAGAGTATTAATCTGTGGCAAAGAGAATGGTGCTGCACCTAGCAACCAGCTATTAAGATATATGTCGATGCTTAAAGGCTACTCTATTTCTATATTGCCCTTACAATTACAAAACAAGGGGAACATAGTACGCCTTAAGCGATAGTCAAATATTTTTAGCACTGGTGGCTATGTGTAAAATGTAATTCTCTTTGCATGTCAAAAAATCGTTCTGCAAATGTTTATCTGGATTAATATGAAATAGATGGAGAATAAGAGTTTGTAAAAACAGTTTGTACAATAGCAGAGAAAGCCATGTGAGTGTAACACATCAGATTTCTTTTTATTTTCTTTTAAATTGTTCCACATATTTTTGAAGAACTTTATATTTTAGCTCCAATATCTGGTTCTTTAATATATGATACTGAAGATCCTAAAAATGTAAATGTGTTAACTTGTTCAATTATGTTATTGTCTAATACAAGTTTACATCTCAACTGATGGGTTCCGTGAAAAGCCATGAATTTAGTTTTATTTTTTGATATATCTAAATTATAATTAAAAACTATTTTATGTAGTTCAAATAGTTCTCTTTGTAGCGTATGTTTATTATCAGAAATTATTACTTCCTCATCAGCATATAGGAGGGTCATTACAAAAATTTTTCTATCATAATCAGAAGTTATATTTAAAATATTTATCCAGTGTTTCCATTCACGGATTGCTTTATCTAAATATAAATTAAACAAAGTGGGTATTATTTTTATTCTTTTATTAGTTGAAGGGGTTTCATTGTTGTGGTTGCGCCAAGTATGGGCGTCAATTTGCGGGAGATATGTTTATGGTACAAACATTCCGGTGGCCTTCGCCCCACGTTTACTTTATGTGTACTAACTATTTTTAATGTTATTTATTTATTTGGGTATATACTTCGGCTTCGTCAGTAGTAATTTGTAGAACACGTATCTCTTAGCAGTGCTGGTACGGTTAAAGAACAAGGCTTACACAAATTATAATTTGTATTGTACTTTCTTTGTTATTACTTCACACGATTAAATAACACTTCACTGATGTATCCTACTATAGAGCTGTGAAATTATTGTTAAATTGCACTTTCTAACACGTAAACTTTATATTATTCTCACCGCAATTCCACACTGTACCCGTACCAAACTGCTTGGTTACGCTATCTTGCAGCGACTACCGCCAGAATTAGTACATTTCCTCTATTTCAAGTCTCTGATTGGCTAAGCCTACTCCAATAGAATACCTTTATTTAACTTAAACCTTTTCTAGTTTTTTATTGACTATTTATAAACTGTTTTAAATATTACATTATTATTGTTCCAAGAACTAAGTAGCCTTATTAAACCTTCTAATTTATTGTTGTCTCAAGGTTACCTTATTATTAGCAACTTCGGCTTTTACTTTGTAATTCTGTTTGCTACGGAAAGCAGCTTGCTTCTATTCTCACAGCTCCTACATTGTTAAACTACATAATACATTCACATAACATTATTATACATGTATATAATAAAATAAACATAATACAATGACTCTTACATACATTTTATATATTATTATACACATATTGCTTTAAGGCGGGCTGTTATTATATTTTATTATATAATTAGATTGATATCATTTAAGTGTTAAAATACTGCCTCATAGTATAGGCCCTTTTACCATCTTTGATAATATCAGCTGATGGTGTTATTGCCCGCTGGAGTGTAGAGCTTCTAAACGTTAGTTTAACCGGGGGGGTGTAGTTGAGTAATTCTGGTTTTAAAGAAAACTTTCGGTGACCTCTGGGTTGAGAAGCGCTGACCACTCGACCGCAGAGGCAGTCCTGTCTAAGCTGTTTGTAAACATTGCAGACGTAGTAGAGCACTAGAAGTACCCAAGCATCGCTCTTTCCTTACAAACCTGAACTTTACTGAGGTGGAGTTGTAAACAAAACCATATATTATACTATAGGACGGGTAGTGAACATGCTTTTATATCCGCTAATAAATAGCGTTGTCGGTTGTGCTGTATTGTAGTGAAAATGGAACACTTAGGGCCGGTATCACCAAAAGATGCTAAATTTTTAACACAACGTAAAACTTATTTAACACTGCAGTTAGCAAAAATTCTGTTTCATTAAACAATGTTAACTTTAGCAATGTGTTAAAGTCAGCGTTAAGTTAACTTCCCCATACCCCTGTGTTAAGGCGTTTAAAAAATGTTATAAACTGGAAAATGGCTGCCACAAACCAAGCTGTTGATGTGAGTTTGCTACAATTGTCATTTTTTAATGTCATTTCTATTAGAAAAGTAGTCTACTCATAATAAATTAGGTACTTAGATTTTATGCTACTAACATTTTTCATTTACTTGTGATAATGTTGGTATTCCCAAAACTATCGTTTGTGGGTTTATCCGGAAGGTTTCCAAAACAATTGTTTCAAGAAGCAAGCACTATTTTTTTCGGATCTGCTTGATTAATCAGCGATAACACATTTTCGTCCACTTTAGTTTCAATGCAGTGTCCACCACCAGTCAAACCGTTTTAAACGCTCTTCGCACCTAACGTTAACCTTTATGTTAGCATAAAACTGCCATAGTTAAGAGAAACGCGTTCATTCCAAATAAATTACTCGCAGATTTTGTCCCAGGCTGCAGTCTTATCCTTTAATGTAAGACTTTCGCACTTGACTATACGTCTATACTTATTAACCAGATGTTAATTAACGCGTTTCAAACGGTGAAACGTTTATTTCAGTTGACATGGTGATTATAACCTCAAACAACCGGGAATATCACATGGCCATTGCCATGCATAAATAGTTTACGGCTACTGACATAGAGAGCGCGGCGATACGTAGACAATAGTACATCGGAGTACGTTTAGAAGCAGCGTAGTTCGGCCACCGCCTTCTCGAAATCTAGTGCTTGCAGTTATCTTTGACGTTAACAAAGTTTAGCTAACAAAATGCTGTAAAAGCTTGATGAAACGTAAAAGTTGTAACCTTATGTTAAACTCTGAACACCATATTAACAAACAAGATGTTACAGTAGTTTTAACATCGGTTGGTGAAACCGGCCTTTAAAGTTGTAATAAGCCACAGGGACGTATCTATGTGCACGGATATTTTCAGCGGCGGCTCGTAAATCATACGTCATCATTACTATCTCGCAAACGGCTCGTTTACAGAAACACATTTACTGTGAATGGTTTGTTTCTGTTATCATGTACTTTCAACCGTTTGTGTTTGCGATATTGATTATGATACACCTGTGTATATAGGGTGTAAAATATTTTAGAAGGCTCAGTGACAGACGGATGTGTACAAGGTTATCATATTTAGTTTATAAACCCAAGTCTAGAAGTTTTTGTTTACGTGCTAGAGTCTCCTTACGCCTGTAGGTAAACAAACTGTAGACCCGTAACAAGCAGCAAACGTCGCACTCATTAGTTAAAGATTAAGTACGAATTTTACTGCATCACCTGTTATGTGATACACACCAGACCTACAGCCAACGGTAGTGTTTACAGTATTATTCTGTTTAGCAGTTTCATACTTTACAGTATTCATTTGTGTGGCTATCGTCAAGTGAGAATGAACAATGGGGTCTTAAGCACACAGAGATTTAGGGTAGTTAAATTATATTCGAACCCACTCGCAGCCTGTCTCTACTGCGCGAGACAGCCAGCAGTCGCCGGGGACATTACGCCTCCTTACCTTATAATAGATGCTGGAAATGTTGACCATCTGCTCTCAAACAGGCAGCATATCTCGTGTCAATACTCCCGCTCACTCTCCGAAGCTCAGTAGCAGGAATTCTTGTGAGGAGACGCCTCATTATGGTCAGAAAATTGGAGTGTGGTGTGCGATAAGTGCTAGAAGAATAATAGGGCCCATATTCTTTGATGAAACAATAAATGCAGAGCGATATCAGAGGTTAATTCCGAGGCCATTTTGCAATCACTTGACAGAAAAAGAGAAATCGTGTGTTTGGTTCCAGCAAGATTCTGCAACAGCACATACGGCTGCCGAATCGTTACATGCAATAAGAGAGGTGTTTGATGGCAGAATAATTAGTGTTTATTTGTGGCCCCCTCATTCTCCTGACCTAACGAGTTGTGATTTTTATTTATGGGGGTTCTTTAAAACACAAAGTGTGTCATTCCAATCCTCGCACACTACAGGAACTTAGAGAAAACATTGTGCAAGAAATCACAAGAATTCCTGCTGCTGAGCTTCGGAGAGTGAGCGAGAATATTTACACGAGATGTGCTGCCTGTTTGAGAGCAGAAGGTCAACATTTATAGCATCTATTATAAGGTAAGGATTGTAGTTCACCTCTGCCGGCTGTCTCGCGCAGTAGAGAGAGACCACGAGTGGGTTTGAATATAATTTAACTACCCTATACTTCTCATCTACGGAGAGTCCTAAAGGAGTACATTACAGACTTGCTGGATATATCAACAACGTTACTCTAACAAACGTCACCCAGCCCACACTATGATTCCAAAACTGAAGAAAGTAAAATATAGAGCTTACTTCCTAACAAACACCCCCTGGACATCCACGACACGCCGCACACCAGAGTTTGAAACCCTTCGACATCAGATAACCAGTTGATGCACAAAATATATCGAATTTGGCATAAGGCACTTCAGCACTTTCAGTAGCTGATTAAAATGTTAGGCATCCATTTTCTTACAGTACCTTAGTTTTTCTTTTTTACTTCTTTCCTATCTTTTATGAACAGTACTGCCCCATCCTCCATGTTTCAAAGATCCTAGCACGTAAACAAAGATTTTTTGGCGAGGCTTTCGTGGGTGCGACAACTTTGAAGCCTTACCCTTTGTTTCAAATTTTTATGCTGCTTTCTCGAAGTTGCATAAATTTAGATAACATTTAATGTTAATCTGCTTTGTTATTGAGCTCTACATGTCTTCATCTCCTAGCTCGTTCTTGCTGTCTAGTCCGCCAGCTGCTTCATTGGTATAGCTATGAATTCTTTGCCTCAGGGTATGCGTGAGTGTAGCGTGAAAGGTTAACACCAGTTTAGTTAGTTGATAAATTTTAATGTCAACTCAAATATTATGTTTGAAGAGAGTCGCCGACTGTTGTATTAAATAATTAAATTGTTTATATAATAATGAAGCGAAAGGTCATTTGACGTAAGTCGCAGAAAAGATCCCTCCGAATTGCCGCTAAATCTTTCTAACTCGAGCGGTCACTGGGCGCAACACAACTTAACCTAACGCTGCCCCTATCTTAAAATACGTGTGTGTATCTCACACTGTTACTATGCGGCGCCTCCTCGAATCTCAGAATTTCATTCCCTTTCTAATTTACGGTATTCCTGTCTACGTGACTCAACTCTAACTGCTATCCAGGAACTTTTGTGCTAATGCGTTCGCTACTCGGTTGTTGCTAATAACTTTCCTTATCTTGACACGCTAATGACCTTTTACTCCGGATAAGTATATTAAGTCAGGCATATTGCATTATACATTAATTTAATGTACGGAAAATATTTATTGCAATTACTTCTCTGTCTTACTGTTATTTCTTTATTTAATTATGTATATCTTCCTGTCTATAATGACGGTATTACTGGGCATTGGTTCATTAACAGAATGTGAATGCCTGGTACCATCTACCTACCACCAAGCCTTGTATCATTAATTTACATCCCATGTGTACGTAGGAAAGAAGGAATTTAACGAGAAAGTATAAAAGCTTTTGGTTGAAATGAGTTTCTTTTATTAAGTAACTGTTGAAAAATGAATATACTTGTTTTATACATGTGCTGCGGTTAAGCATATTACATAAATTATACCTCGTTTTTTATTTGACCACTCGGAAGACGGTAACGTTGAATAAATAAATGAATACGAATTGCTAACGTCACTTGCCAATCGAAGCAAGCTCTTAGACAATAAAGTCGATAGTCACAACTCTGTGGGACACTGTTTATGATGATATTTATTGGGAAGGGGATGATACCGAGCAAAGGTGGCTGATAGCTTATGATTTATGCACTGCCAATGCCACCAGAGGCGGTGCAGTCGGTTCCCATTACTTGTACACCTCTACAAGTAGAGACAGACAGGCAGACGGACGGGCGCCGTAATTCAGGTGCTACGAGCAAAAACAGTTTAACCCTCAGAGTGAAAAATATTCAGCCACCAAGTGTCACTTAAGTGTTATTCATCCCTCAGGTCGTTATTCGAGTTTATGCCTCTTAAGTCAATCATTAATGACTTGACTCAGAGATACCTGCATATATACGTTATAACCTCTCTGACTTACTTGACAGTTGGTATGTTCAAGTAACTAAGTGCTAGTAATTTAAAAATCTGATGTGCTAGATTTACATGACTTTCTCTTTCCATTCTCGTTTATATTTATATCGCTTCTAAAAACCTCTTACGAAGGCTTATGTTTATTACACATTTCGTTGTAGATACAAAGAGGAATAGAGGAGGCTGATTTGATAGTCGCCTTGTAATTCCATATTTCTCCATGACATCACTAGAAACAACTGAATGTTGACAGCACTATGAAATTATTAAAATACATTGTGCATTTCAATAAGGTTTACGTTGTTTATTCAGCAATTGTTTGTCTCCATCTTAGGTTTACTGTAATACAATGGTCAGTGTTCCGGTTCCTCAATCCAAAAGCCCCGGGTTTGATTCCCGACTGGTACGGAAAATTTTTTTCTTTAACCAGAATCTTTCCCTATCCTCCGCAGAATTATGGGAGTAAATACGAGTGTAAAAAGTATGAATAAACGTCTCTATAAGACACAATGATCTCAACAGCGACCCTCCTCCTATGTGCGACCTCTACACGTCCAACCTCACAGCTTATCATTTCGTTACAGCCTTCCATCGCTATGTACAACACAGAAAAATATCTGACATTTCCAACAACCTACCAGACGTCCTAAATTCAACACAACAAAGAAATTTAAACGACAAAATTGTACAACAATGCATAGCAAACTTATCCAGATATTTTAATGTTGTACGACGCAGTCCCAGAAGTAACCGACCTGACATATAGATAGCGGTTGTTGTTTCAAACAAATGACTATGGTAGAAAGTACCAACATTATAAAGCTTAAGTTTGAAGTTTGACAATGCTACATTGTTTAGCAACGCTCTCGGCAAATTTGTAGATATGGATAAAACTGACCATCGTTATGTGATACAATACTTTCATTTGAAAGGTCTTAATCCAACTAATATTAAAGCTGAGGTAGATTCTACTCTGGAGGAGTCTGCTCCTTCGTTTACAACAGTAAAATATTGGGTGGCAGAGTTTAAGCGAGGCCGTACGAGCCGCCAAGACGAACATCGCTGTAATCGACCAAATGAGGTGACTACGCCAGAAATAGTGATGAAATTCCACAAAACAGTATTGGATGACCGTCGACTGAAAGTGCGCGAGCTAGCAGACTTCCTAGGCATTTGAAAAAATGTTGTACTTTGCATACTGACTTAAAATTTGGACATGAGAAAGTAGTGCACATGTTGGGTCCCGCGTTTACTCACAATGGAACAAAAGCAGCGTCGTGAGGGTGTTTCAGCTGAGTATTTGGCGATGTTTCGCTGCAATAAAGCCGAGTTTTTGCAGCGATTCATAGCCATGGATGAAACGTGGGTCCATCACTTCACACCTAAGACGAAGGAACAGTCAAAACAGTGGATTGAAAGGGGAGAATCATCACCAAAGAAGGTGAAGACAGTTCCATCTGCAGGAAAGGTCATGGCGTCAGTTTTTTGGGATGCGCGTAGGATAGTTTTCATTATCTTCAAAAAGGAAAATCAATCACTGGAGAGTATTATGCAAACTTATTGCAGTGTTTGAATGATGAAATAAAGTAAAGACGGCCGTATTTAGCGAAAAAGAAAGTTTTGTTTCATCAAGACAATGCACCAGTTTAAACATCCATTATTGCCATGGCCAAAATCAATGAGTTAAATTTCAAATTGCTTCTTCATGCACCCTATTCGCCAGATTTAGCCCCTTCTGATTATTTTCTGTTTCCAAAGTTCAAGAAATAGCTTGGTGGTAAAAGATTTGCCAACAATGAAGAGGTGGAATCTGAAGTTGATGGCTATTTTGCAGGACTTGGTTGTTCTCAGTATAAACAAGGTATCGAAGCTATTGAACATCGCTGGGAAAAGTGTATAGAGCTGAAAGGAGACTAGGTAGAGAAATAAAGATGTTTTTTCACAACATTTTTGTTTCCTTTGTTAGTTCGGGTACTTCTGGGACAGCCCTCGTATGTACCATTATTGTTTTAAAATATTGTATTGTTCATTGTAATCATGTTCTGTATTCTAAAGTAGTCGCGATATGACTTTATAATTGAAGCCACAATAAAGAAATTAAAAAAATAACTTACAGTTCCCCAGTAAAATATTATCACTAGCTTTTCAATTAAAATTTCCACCAAAAGTTACAAGATAAGATTGCATTAGTTATATAAATGTATTAAACATGTAATATTTTATTAAAAATGTCTTAGTAAATTTCCATTTTAGTGTGAGAGTCTTGAAAGCCTTGTGTCACATCTTTGATAAATGCTGAATTTAAATGCGTATTTATCCGACTTCATTTTTTGAGCTAGGTTGTTCACAGATACGAGTACACACGGAAAGACATGCAGGCACTTTCCTAAAATTTCTTTTTTTATTCAGGGCAACTTACATGACTTCCCCTATCCATTATCGTTTATTTCTGAATAACTTCTGCACACAATTCTTACACTGCTTATTTTTCTACCTATAATCGGATGAACCTTTTGCAGGAATAGTTTCATTTCAAATTTCGTTCTGTATTCAAGGGCGATACAGGAAACCGAATAGATAGAACAGAAGTTTAAAACCGAATCACTATAGTACCTTTGAAATTACTTAATATTTTCATAACTTCCCAAGAAACAATGAATAACAACAGTACCTACTTTGTAGAAACTATCTTATTGCTAATTTTCTTGTTGATGCAAGGTGAATATGGTAGGCTTTAAGCGATAGTCAAATCTTTTAAGAGCTGGTTGCTATGTGGATTATTCCATTCTCTTTGCATGTCCAGGACATGAAAAAACAAATAACGAATTCCCATTTGAAAAATACAGGTTGAGCCATAAAACTACGGACCGGCTGCGCGTGTTTTTCCTGCCCGCGTCCTCTGCGGTCGCTACCGCTATCGTGGAATGGCGCGGATAAAGCAATACAACATTTTTAAAACTACTTTTAAAGGTTTTACTTACCAACTTTATGAAAGGAGATGCTGAAACTGGCCACGGTCGTTGTCCATACATCGTTGGCACCTCTTTAGGAAACTATCCATCACTCGCAGTAGTTCACGTTGAGAAATGCTGTGCAATTTCCTGGCGGATAATTTGTTTTAATTCTTCCAAGGTGTTTGGGCTTGTCTTGTATACTTTGTTTTAAATTACCCAAGGGATATAAATCGCAGGGGGTTAGGTCAGGGTACCGAGGCGGCCACAAATCTGCACTAATAATTCTGTCCTCAAACACACTTTAAATTTTTCTCATCGAAATATTGGCCGTATAAGCTGTTGCAGAGTCTTGTTGAAGAAAAGCAAAAACCGCACTCCCTGGCTGTTAATTATCTTTAAAAGGGGGGCAAAACTGAATTCACATATGTACGGACTTCAACTGTTGACTCGAAAAAATTGGCGAGTGATGGATAGTTTCCTAAAAAGGTGCCAAAAATGTGTGGACAACGACGGTGGCCAGTTTAAGCAACTCCTTTTATAAAGTTGGTAAGTAAAGCCTTTAAAAGTAGTTTTAAAAATGTTGTATGGTTTCATCCGCACCTTTCTATGATAGCAGCAGACGGCAACGAGCGCTGAGGACGCGGACGGAAAAAACACCGCTCAGGCGGTTCATAGTTTTTTGGTTCTCCCTGTGGTATAAGTATTGGAAAATTCAAGCAAATGACAAGGAATGTCATGGAAATGGTTCACTTTACAAAAAATGTATAGGAATAAATTGGGTGTTTTAACGAGATCTACATTTTCGCAGTAGAAAAATGTTGTCTATCTCTTATGATTTACCAGTTATGCAAAAGCAATTCTGAATGAGGACTTTTGGGGACATTTCCAGAAAATTCAAAATATACATTTAATTTGTCATGAAATATCTTAAATATGTGATATTTAAATCAAAATCGTTACGGCTATTTTTGAAAAAAATCAAAATTTTCAAAAAATGTTTCATGTAAAGGGTAGTTTGGGGTAGAAATATCTTTTTGGAAACCTTCGTGTTGCATCTTTGGAAGGTACTGAACTTAATTACCAAGTTTGGTGTTGATCCGAGTTTTCGTTTATGAATTATGCTGCTCAAAATTGTATGTATTTCCGGTGAACCTCGCTATCGAGTTTTTGGCTGGTATGCAATACCTCCACTACCTAGTAGGTACGTGGTAAAGAAAGTAATGCCGTTTGGGCGAGAGTTGTTAACCAGACGTGTGCGAGATGTCAATAAATCAGAAACTCTAATCCCTGATTTCTTTATAGTCTGTTTTTGCTTATTAGTCCCTCGTTTTCAAAAGTTTTATAGAGTTTAGAGGCTTATTTGTTTATCTAAAATGAAACTGAAGTTTGCTTTGCCTTCGGTGGTATTTGTCGTTACGTACCTAACATGTCCGTTAAGGTATGAACACATGTCGATAATTAAAGACTGACCACAACAAAAGGCAAGCCCGTGACGGCCGGCGCCCTGGCCTGTGTGCCGCAGCGAGGGCGACCCGCGCACGCGCAGCAGGCCCTCGGTGAAGGAGCGGGCCGGCCTAGGCACAGTGTTTTAGTTTGAATCTCACACCGGTAGACTGAAGATGGGGCCCCGCGCCGTAGACTCCGCAGCGCAGGGGTCCTGGCGCGGGCATAGTGTTGTCGTCACGTGATGATGCCAGTCCGTCCACTATAGTTAACTGTTGTTATTGTTGAGTGAGCTAAGGTGTTGTATTGTCGTCCAAGCTGCAGGCCCAAAAGAGAAGCATGGCCGCTGTGGCGGGGATCTACGGGATGGGCGAGGAAGGTGGCAGCAGTAGATATTCCAGGGCATTTCTGGACAAGCATACTACCAACACATCGGACCAAACGTGAGTCGTACCCTTGTGGTTGCCCTCAGGTGTGGAGTGAAAAATAGTGACGAGAAATAAAATCAACGGCACGAATATTGCACCTACTTACACCTCGACATCAGTTTTGCACTGTTCTACATGTATACAAGTTCGTCTCGCATCCACTCGCCTGTGCAAGTTTACTGTCCGTGTTTTTATTTTCAATACCACCCAACCAACTTTCCTTGCGAACACCTCTTACTTTCCCACGTGACTTACTTTTTTCGATTATTTACTTGCGCTCTAAGCTCCTATCTCACTTTATTTGAATTTGAGAAAGCATTTCGTTTATGGCTGATAGATGGCCTTAGAGTTGCCTCAAGTACCATGTGTTTTTCTGTTGATAGCGACCAGCCATAGTTTCCTATATGATGTTAATTTTACTTCGTGGAATCAAGTGCTTAGGAAATGTATTCTATATCGGTATTAACCTATGCGCTAAGCAAAAACGTCGTCTGGTACACCATAATATGCATTTTAAACTTAATTCCCCCCGAGTGCGGACCTCGGATGAGCCTCGCTGAAACACCAGGCTCAGTACGTGACTTTTGCTGGCGCATCTCTTTGGCATTGCCGTTTGCCCCTCACGTGACAACGGCGGCAGAACGCAATTGTATTAGGCGTTTGTTATTTTACTCGACCCTTGCGCTGAATCAGGTCTAGAGCTGAAGAAAGCAACCTGGACTTCTGAATGGTATCCTAAATCGAGTTTAAGGAACCTTCTACGAAATTCACGAGTTTTAGAAGTTAAATCCACCAAGCTAAAATTTTGATTATATGAATCACAAAGTAATAATCCTTCAAAAATTCATTTTTAAGCTAAAATTGTTTTGAAGCTGTTAATACTTAGTTCCATTTTACATATGTTGCTAATGCAATTCAAGTCGAAAAATTCCAGAAATCTTATATGCAAAATTCATATATTTTTCTAACACTTTTTGTTTCTGAAAAAGCAAGAAGTTTTTCGCATTTTATACTTCGCCGCCTTTTAAAGTAAAACTTCAATCTCAAAACTAATACAATGAATCTAGGAAACAGTTTCAAAATTCATATATTATTTTGTTCACGGAATTGTTGTAAAAGTAACTTTAAAAATATAGCGTAGGGTATTTCAGGGCCGTCAGAATCCTAGTATATGTATATAAACAATTATTGTAAGAGGCTTTAAATGTATAAACTTAAAGTTTAACTCAAAAATACAACTTCAAGCTTTTACCCTTCGTTTTTAATTTCCTTTGGAATACTTATTTAATTCCTGTGCTTCGCAGAATATTTTCTGCTAGAGATATTTCGTGAGCGTTTGTCCCCTTCTTGGTTGAAGAGATTAAGTATTATCCTCTTCAACTTAACCCAGCTTTGTCTGAAATACAACAAAATAGAATGTTTTATGGTTTTCTATCGCTAGCACCACCAACATAAATATATTATAAATATAATTCGCCTATTAATCTCAACCTTTAGACGTTATCCCATACCGAAATTGGAGTAAACAAACGCTTACGCATACTGAGAACCTGATTTCTAGAGTTCGCTTTTAATTTTCCTCGAGTTAACCGTAAGACTATTTTTCAAACATTATAGACATCTCAGCTTCCGACCCATACTGGAAGCACAACATTCCGAGTTGACATTTATCGGCGCAGTGTTTTCTGGTGGTTAAAGTAAAACGAAGGAATAATAAAACGCATTTGGAATGGTAGTGCATTGACACTGAGGAAAACTACAACAAACGAGGGAAGCACACGTTCTTATACTAATTTAGTGCCAGAAAATTTCCATATATAGTTTGATATTTAAGTGACAAATATAACTGTAAATATAACTGCAAGTGGCTTTAAGAAAATACACATCGGATTTGAAACGACAATCGAGTTATTCTTGAATAATTTGGCAATAATCGAGATAATGCTCTCATTCGACCTGCAGAGTAGCTTTTGTTTTGGCCACATGAAGTCAACACTATCTTAGGTCCAAGATTTCATTAGTACGTAGATCTCGGTGTCGCAGAAGACTGCGAGCGCAGAAGGCGGAGCGTGTTTCCTATCATGCAAGGAAACCGCGGTCTCATAAGAAATTTGTATCTGACTAGATTAAATGTTTTTGCTGTCAGAAAGAACCTTCTAATCATAAACGAATACGATGAATATTTATTTAGTATAATTGAACTATACTTTCCCAATTTAGGGATTACCAAAAACAAAAACCTTACCAAGACAATTGAAAGTATTAACAATTTAAAAATTTAATGCAACGAATAAACTTAATATAAGAAATAAAACGTGAAAACAGCAACACGTTAGTATCATCAACTATGCTATTATACAGATATAATAACATATCTTTAGTGATGATTATACAGAATAATTTCTCAAAATTGAAATTGAGCCTTTTATGCTATAATGACTACGTATAGTAAGTAGGGGAAGTATTGCATTCCACCCAAAAATTCCATACCGAGATTTCACAGGAAATACATGTTTTGGTGCACTGAATGCATATAAAACATTTTTGGAAACATGTCCGTGTTTATGTGTCTGTCTGTGAACAGCATAGCTCAGAAACGAACAGTCGTATAAACACCAAACTTGGTGTACGTTCAGTATCTTCCAGAGATGCGACACGAAGGTTTTCAAGAAAATCCCCCCACCCCAGATTATCCTTTACATGGAACATTTTTTGAAAATTTTAATTTTCTCAAAAATGGCTCTAATGATTTGAATAAAATACCATAAATTTAAGACATTTTTATGGCAAATGAATTGTATATCTCGAATTTTCTGGGAATGTCTCCAAAAATATTCTTCATTGTGAACGACTTTTGCATAAGCGATAAACCATAAGAGATAGACAACATTTTACTGCACAAAAAATGTAGATTGCGTTAAAAGACACAATTTATGTCATATACGTTCTTTTTGTTGAGTGAACAATTTTCGAGAAATTGCTTGTTATTCCCTTGAATTTTCCAATACTTATACTTTTTCTCAAATTCCTTATTCATTTCTTTTTTCCTGGTAGTGCAAGAAGAATGTAATACTCCACATAGCAACCAGTTCTTAAAATATTTGTCTATCACTTAAAGCCTACCAATTCCCCTTGCACCTACAAGAAAATTAGCAATAAGATTAACATCTCGATTAACATGAAGCATATGGAGAATAAACGTTTGTAAAAATAGTTTTACAAGAGTAGATAGTCACGTGAGTGTAACACATCAGATTTTTCTTTGTAATACTGGATGGTGGGTACATAAATATTAGTTTTCTGCAGAAGATTGACGATCAATGCGTTATATCAGTTCTTCTGGTACTGCCAGCTTCTGAGATCCTATGAACTTCCTCGTATACTGAGAGATTTTACTTTCGTAATTCTTCAGCTCCCTTAAATCCATTTTGGCGTCTCCTAGGATAGTTATCTGAACTTAACCATATAACGTGCACTAGGTGTTTTGAGTACACTGTTTTCAAAACTGTTTTATTAAAAAGTAACTAATGTCTTTTTCATGATGTTGAAGTTTTCGTATATTATAATGTTCCGTTCCAAAATAAAAGAGTAAAAATATATTTGTAAAAGAGCTATTTTAGTGTCTTAGCGATACAAAAGCCTGATATTTCATAATTAGAACTTAAAATCTACAATGGAAAGTACACAAAAATCTACATGAATTTAAATATAAAAGATAGTGTAAAGCCATTGATACCATCTTCTTGTTAAATTTGTTGACACTAATGCTCTAGAAAACGCAGAAGAGGTGTTCTACTTCTGCTGAATTTAATGGATTTATCCAAGAAGTCTACGAACTAAACACAGTATAAGAATTTAATTTACGCATAACCTGTCAGGTATGTATTTACGTCTATGTTTACTAAAACAAATTTACACTTGCTATTCTAGACACTTTACAGGGTTCGGAAATAATTTTAATATAGAGATTTGTACATAAAGATTACTGTTTAAATAAGCAATTTAATATTAGAAAAAACTGTAAGAATTAGAAAGAAAAATAAATGTTCAACAATAAATTTATAGCTAAATATAGAAACAAATTTTTACAGTTCTAGTTCACGTATAAGGTTTTGGAGGTTTATATCTGTCAAAACTGTTTTAAGATTAAAAATAACGAAACGTATAGGTTAGTAGAGTTATTGAAGAATAGAACATTTACTGAACTGTAATACCTGTTTTTTGTAAATAATGTTTTTAACTGGATGCTGTTTTCTGTGACCAACACAAAGGCTAGATCTTCCGACAGGATGTGGCGGATGCGCACCTCGTTGCCAAAGTGATAACTGGCGCAGGATGCTACGTGGGCAGGGGTGTAAATCATACTGCCCCACCCCCTCCGGCTTGTGATTGTCACTTTCAGCAGAAGCAGCGAGTCTCATGCCCGGCTCTGCGTGAACTACAAGAGCAGTCTTCTTCATAGAAAACCCACTTCATCTTCAGGATCATCTTCATCCACTTTGCGGGGAAGTGCAGCTGTTGAGCACGAAGAAGTCCTTTGGTTGATATGTATGACGCCAACATGTGAATGTTCAGTCATTTGTGAATGTGATCTGGATACTGCTCTGTGCTTCCCAAAAAATGTGAAACGGCTCAGCTGTTCAAATGCCAACTTTGTGTAAAATAATGCGCTGAATGTCAAGTTGTTTTCACTGTGAATGACAAACACAAAGTACAGTAAGAATTGGATATCTCATTTTTTGTGTTTTACTTTCAACATTGGATTATATCAAACATTTGTGTGTGTTTTTGTCTGTGCGGATCATCATATCAGTGTCGAGTCTACAACCGAAAAATTCATTTAAGGACACAATCCTAAATGAATACCTGCGTTATTAAATTCTTACAATTATTTTAAATTTCAGCTGCAGTTGGTACGATACTTTTAAAAAATATTAAATTTCAAAGTACTAAATATCCAGATTTAAAGTGTTTCTTGCAAAATATATTTGCAATATAATATACAGAAGTTTTATTTTAAGAGCATCCTTTATTTAGATGCAGACATTCTAGTCAATATTTTAAACTCCAGGTCCTTTAGATTGAAGTATAATTATTTTATTGATAAAATAATGAAAACTTCCCGGCTGGAAAGCCGTGTAAAATTGTTTACATTTGACGTTTCAGTCAACACTTTGGTTGTCATCTTCAAAGGCAACTCCGGACATGAAAGCCTTTGCAATTATTGTACCGTTTTCTGGCATATTATTTAATTTTTTCTCAATTTAAATGATGTTATGTATGTTTACATAAAAGCCTGGCACCTTATTCTCGATTTTGCATGCCAAGAACTACGTGAATCCCATGAAAATTGTTTTACAACATTTTGAAAGTCTAACGACTTTCTAAATATAAAAAAATAACAATGGTTAGAATTTTGACGGTCTTGTAAGTACGACTGGATCCTTGGAATTACAGTGGTAAAAATATTGTAAAAGCTTGAGGAATAAATTAATAAACACACATTTTATATGCTTGCCAGATTTCGTACAAAACCTTAAAACTGTTTTTCCTTAAATACTGGCTTCGGGAAGTGATCGCCTCCTATTCAGCAAGTTAACTGACGTATTATTTGAGATGCACGAGGTGTTTTTTCGAAAATAAGGCAGTCTAATCTCAGAGATGTTGAATGAACCTGATGGAGTGGTTAAGCGTACTTTAAAACGTATTTGCAATGTTGAGGTCGTCTTTAATATACGATTATATATATCTCGGATTAACTGAGATTGCTTTATGCCTCATTGAACTTAAGCTTAACAATAACGTAAACTAAAAAAGTAGATAATATGTACTGTAGCGGAACCATTCACAATGAAACACATAAAAATAAACATTGAATTAAGCCTATGCTTGTCTACGTCAAACAAAAAACTAGCCAATCAAAGAGCGATTCTCATCACGTTACTAATTTGTCATCTCACATCATATTTTACGTGGCTAACTACGTTTTTGTGTAAGACCATGGCCTAGGAATCACTGAAATACCTATAAACATCCGATGCGTTACATTCACATGACTTTCTCTGCCCTCTATGGCTATTTGAAATACGGATTATGTTTACGAAAGCTCATTTTTCTATATACTTCATTGTAATGGAGATAAACCTTTGCAGAAAATATCGGCATTACACATTTAGTTATGGGGTTGCCTTAAACTTCGACAGGGCTTTAAAAGAATGGCTAGGTGTTGAACAACTCGAAGCGCTAATAACGGATATTTCAGAAATGGTTCATGCCACAAAAAGTTATTAAAATTGTGCTTTAAAGACATCTATATTTTTTGTGTAGTACTTTTTCGTATATCGCTTAACGTTTGTCAGTTATACAAGATTATACAAAAATCCTTCCAAATGAAGAGGACTTCAAAGGCTATTCCCAAAAAATTAAATATATACATTTTATTTGTCATGTAAATATGTTTAATATATCATATTTTAATAAAAATCGTTAGCCATTGTTTAGAAAACTAAAAATTTCAAAAAATGCTCATGTGGAAGGTAGCTTGGAGTGGAAGATTTTCTTGAAAAACTTCGTGTCTCATCTTTGGACGGTACTGAACCTAAAGACCAAGACCAACTTCACGGTTTTCAGTTATGCTGTTTACAGACACACACACACACAAACACACACACACACATCGATCTTATTATAAGAGTTTTTTTATTCAAGGGGCCTTGAAGCATATTTTTACGGAGAAACCTCGATATCGATTTTTTAGATGGAATGCAATACCCTCTCTACCTAAATGTACGTGGTAGAAAAGGAAAACTCGCAGCAAAATAAATGATTATTGATGCGGCTTTGTTGTGAGTTAAGGGGACAAGGTACTCTGAACACATGGAAATTACACCTTAAGTGTGCTAAATTACCACTGCTCTTCAAGTCCTCAATAGTTTTTCCTACAAGTTTTACAAATTACTCTATGAATCATGACAATTATTTCAGCTGGTTGTTTGCATTCATAGCTTATGTAGTTGAGTCCGTAAAACTTATTTAATTCAGTAGAAAAATAATAAAATTTACTCTTAAAACATGTGAATTTTTCTCTGATACTACAGAAACACACTTTTGCATGATTGTTCTTAGTATAATCAGCTATCTTGTGAACCTTAATTATTTAGTTAGGTATATCAGTTCAATGCACACTGAAAAAACATTATTTGCAAAGTTAAAAAAGTAAAAATGTGGAAAAATTTGCAACGTTATTTTCTTAATATCACTAATATACATTATAAAATTATGATTGCGCTTCCGAAAGTTTTAACTATGTTTTGTATACATGTACTGAAAATTTTTACTCTCTACCTCTCATACTTTCTGAGAAAAAGGTACATAAATATCCAAAAATGATGTTTTGAGAAAACTGAATTTAAAGTTTGAACCTTAAAGTTTTGACACACTTCAGTACATTCCAGGGTCATAATCACCTACACCTTCATTCCTGGATTGTATCAGCTTTACTAACATTTAAATGGTATTTAAATGTCTTAAAAACCTCTTAACCCCCAAAAAGTATATATTTTCTTAAACTGGAAATGATAGAGATTTTATTAGTGCCTAAAACAAAAAATGTGATTCTTGACCATTTCAGAGTACCTTGTCCTCATAAACGTTCTTTAACCGAGTAGTTACCTCTTGTTGATTTTGATGCATGGACATTACGTCTTTTGTCGTGTGTACTGTCGGTGGTCGCTTCGCAAACCGCCATATTAGCTCAGTTGTTTCGCGCTATCTTGCGACTATGTTTTAATTTGTCATTATGAATGACAACTTATGGTGTTAACTTCGTCTACGTTATCGTTTAATGATAATCTTTCATTGTAAATGACCTCTTAGAGATTCAACAGGGTGCATGACTGCGGTAAGGGATGAATATTGCGTTTTTCAAGTCTCATACTACAACTTTCCAATGGACATGGAGGTTATAAACCAGTTTACTAAATTTGAATGCTGAAAAAAGTTTATAAAAATAAGCTTTAATAACTCGGTAAATTTTCTGTTGCAGATCTCTATAATTGAGTAATAAATATAATGTCATTAGGGCACCTGGACTCTAAAATGTGCTCTTTTTTATCTCAAAGTCGCTTGATATCTGTTTATCTTTAACACCGGTGAAAAATCTCCATTTGCCAGAGTGACAGAGATGGATTGCATTGTCAAGCTGCCTAGCCAAGTCCTTCGATTCAACTTAAAAGGTTTCCATGTGTATTCGTATTAAAAGGAGGTTTAAGGACCTACAGAGTTGCCTTGTATTTTTTGGGTGGTTCCTTACAAAGTCAGCCTAGTTTCCAGAAGTTGTAATATAAATATATCTTCATTTATAGGATATTTTAGTGTATAAACTGAGAAGCGTTAAATTTAGGAGGAGTATTGTTATTTGCCCCACGCTTTGGGCGTCAATTTGAAGAAGATGTGTTGTTTTGAAGGAGATGTATTATATTTCAACTGTTGGGGAGCCGAACTTGACGTAGTTGCAACCGCACGTATGGTAAAAGGTAGCCTTCGCCCCAAATGTATTTTCCGGTGGCCTTTGCTCCAACTTTAAAAATATTAACTTTGTAATTTGACTGTTTCTTTAAATATGATGTATTTATGTTTGCCTCGGCTGCGTCAGTATTATTGTTAGAGACATGTTTCTCTTTGCAGGGTTATGGTGCGATAAGAATGTAGGCTTATACAGATTATAATTTTACTTCACTCCTTTTAATAATGCTTGATATGATTTAAATAACACTTCACTGAGAGAGAGAGAGAGAGAGAGAGAGAGAGAGAGAGAGAGAGCTGTGAGGAACACTGTCATCAAGCAACACTTCCAGTTATGATCACTGTCTACAAGCAACTAACTTTATTTCAACCGCCTTTTTGTAAATTTCTGTATTTCAAGTCTCTGATTGGCTATTCCTAATCCAATAGAATACTTTTATTTAATTTAAGCTTTTTTTCTGGTTGTTGATTGGCTATTCTATGAACTGTCACAAAAATTACATTATTGTTGCTCCAATAATGACTAGTAGCATTAAGCTTTCAAATTCATTATTGCCTCAAGGCTACCTCATTGTTACCTCATTGTTAGCAACTTTTAACCTATTATTCTCACAGCTCCTACATTATTAAATTACGTAATACGTAATGACTGTAATATACACCTTTTATATATTGTTACATACACATATTGCTTTAAGGTGGGCTGTTATTGAATTTATATTTTATATAATTAGACTGAACTCATTTTAGTGTTAAAAAATACTGCCTCGAAACTTATACACGTCACAACAAGGAGGGTAACAATTGACAAAATTCTGAATATTAAGATCAAAATACTCCTGGCTAAACTGTTTTCCTTTAATGATGTTTTACTATTTAAGGAATTCATCAGTGAATACTGACCAAACAGACCATAAATCTGTATGTTTGTCTTTTTAAATCAACGTTATTGTGATTTCAAAAAAAAAATTATACATATCTAACTAATAATATTTCTGAATTTTCAGAGAGGCTTCCACGTCCTCTCCTCTATTTACTAAACGTATCAAATTAAATATATATATATATGATTACATTTACAGGACTATTCTTACATAACCTTAGTTTTCTTTGTACTTCATGTTAATCGAGATAAAGGTTTGCAGAAATATTTTCATTGCACATCTCATTGCAGGTATAAAGGTATACATTAAACGATATTCAGATATTTATATGCTGACTTTGTAACTCTATACGCTTTTCCTGGTGTCGCGAGAAACAACTGAAAGGCGGCAGCACTTAAAAATAATGAAAAACATTGACATTTCATACCCAGAAATACTTGGAAAAATTTTGATGCTACAAAACGTAATTTGAAATATGTTGTATATTTTAAAGAAATCTACATTTTTGTACACCACTAATGGTTTATAAGTTAAACAAAATTATAAAACTGCAATCCAAATGAAGAGGACTTCACAGGCTACCCCCAGAAAATTAAAGATGTAAGTTTTATCAGCCATGTAAAAAATACCAAACACTTGACATCTTAAATAAAATCATTAGAGCCATTGTAGGAAAACAGTCTGACGTATTTACATTAAATGTCTTCCTTTAGATCTGTTGTTTATTAGTGGGTATACAAACTATTCTTACTAAAACATATTTTTCTATCTGCTACATTTAAATCCAAATAAACCTTTGCAGAAACAGCCACATTACACATTTCGTTATAGATACAAAGAGAACAGCGTTAGTCAAATGTTTAAGAACTGGACGCTATATGCTTGCCTTAAAATTACATTCTGTTTCCATGACATCGTGAGAAACAAATGATTGTTGAAAGGAGTTTAATGAGTGAACAAGTAATGAACAATTCAAACCATTAATAACGGATATCTCGGAAATTGCTGATGTAACATAAATAGTTATTTGAATTAAATTGTGTATTTTAAACAGATTTACATTTTTTGTGTAGTACGTTTTCGTCTATCGCTTAAAGTTTACTAGTTATACAAGAATATACAAAATTCCTTTCGAATGAAGAGGACTTCACACGCTATTCCCAGAAAATTCAAGATATACATTTTATTAGTTATGTAAATATCTTTAATATATAGTATTTTAATTAAAATCCTATGAGCTGTTTACGGACACACATATATAGACACACTCAATGGGCTTCAAAGCATGTATTTTCGATGAAATTTTGGCACCGAATGTGTGGGTAGATTGCAACACCTTCTCTACTTACTATGCACGTGTTAGAAAAAGTAAAAATAACTGACTATATTCTTTAAAAATGGTAGTTTGGGATAGATAGATGTTATTGAAAACCTTCTTGTCGCATTCTTGAAAGAATGCTAAACTGTAATTATCGATATTACTAATACTACTCACAGATACACGGGGGCGCGGACCTTTATCTAAAGTGACCCTTTTTTATTCGGTAAATCTCAAAATGTGTACTTAGTGTAAAATCTCTGTATATAAGTTTTGGTTGAAATTCAAAGCTTTCTGTACTTAAGTACTATAAGTAGGTGCTAGGGAAAGTAACCCAGAAATTTCAAGATATAAAATTTATTTGTAATGTAAATATCTTTTGTAGCAGGAAATAGTCGTTGGGCGACATTTGTAGCGGGAAACGGTGCTGTGCGCTATTTGTAGTGCGAAATCCTCGATCCTGGGGTTGTTGTGGTCTTCTGCAGTGTTCTTCCTCGGCTGTTGGTGCTCGTCCTAACTATATCTAATTATTGATTCTAAGGTTATAGTGGGTGAGGCAAGTTAAAAAAATACACTGCAAGTTTCCCTTAATCAATCAAGTTTATTCACAGTTGGAATAATTATGGGCGGCTAGCTTTTTCCATTATTATAACCCCACCACTTTAAATTAATCGGGAGCCTAGCTATCTGCACACGCGCTCCCACCCTTGTGCACCCACGTGCATCTGTAGCACCTCGTGTCGATGTGAATTCTTGAGGATCAGTTTGAGAGAGAGAGAGAGAGTGGGCTCTGAGGCCTTGTATGCCCTTATACAGGAGCCTAGTGACGCTCATCTCTGCGTTTAAAAATGTAACGACGTTTCCTATTGGTCCTCATACCGCGTTACCTTAACATGTATGAGAATGTGCGGCTTCAGAGCCGTGTGCTTAAGCGTCATTTTGGAGCGTTGTGAAGCCAGTTCCATATCTCCGTCTCTTTCTTTTCTCTATCTGTCTCTTTCTATTTCTCCGTACCGTTACCGGTTCCCTGCCTGTTGCCTTGGTGAAAGGTACCCTCCACCTAGGATTGCGCTTTCCTGAAATTTTGCTAGCTCGCCCGATTCTTACAATTAGCTCTGTACAAATGTTAGATCTTGGATATTTTAACATGTTAGTGAATTAAATTATTACTGTACAATCCTTATATGTATGGTTCACCTTTCATATGCACAATCCCTATATATGTAATATATCCCCTTTCACTTTAATATATGGCATTTTAATCAAAATGGTTAGAGCTATTTTTTAGAGAATAAAGTTTCGAAAAATCTTGCATGTAAAGGGTTGTCCGAGGTAGTAGACTTTCTTGAAAATCTTTTTGTCGTATCTTTGGAAGGTATTGAACCTAAATACCAAAATTGATATTTATCCGACATTTCGTTTTTGAGTTATGGTGTTCCAATCACACAGGCACACAAGACGTTTTTCTAGAAATGCGTTTACCAAATCTTCAGATAATATAATTATTTATACTTTGGTTCTCTTTGTCATTAATTTCCACAAGGGAAATATGGTAGTATTTAAGCGATAGTCAATTCTTTTAAGAGCTGGTTGCTATGTGGCGCATTCCATTCTCTTTGCATGTCCAGGACATAAAAAAGCGAATAACGAATTCCCATTTGATAAAAAGTATAAGTATTGGAAAATTCAAACAAATAACAAGGCATATCTCGGAAACGCTTCTCTCTGCAAATAACATGTATATGATATAATTCTGGTTTTAACAAATATATATTTTTGTGTAGTAAAATTTCGTCTATCTCTTACGGTTTACCAGTTATGCGAAAGTCAGTCAGAACGAGTAGGACTTTTGGGGACATGCTCGGAAACATCGTGATTAACATTTCATTTGTAATGAGAGTACCTTAAACAATTGATATTTTAATCAAAATTTTATACCCTTTTTTTGGGAAAATCAATGATTTTTAAAAATGTTGCATTTAAAGGGTAGTTTGGTAGTGGGGTATTTTCTTGAAAATCTTTATGTCGTATGTAAGAACGTAGGTTTTCACGGCCGGTGTCACAATTATAACTAATATGATTTTCCGGGCTGTTATGCCGTGGTCTGCTGAAGAAAGATTTCCCAGACGTTTCGTCCACAACTGCGGTGGACATCTTCAGTGGCGCGGACGAAGTCTTCTCGGTGAAAGTATCGCAGCGTCTGATGCGTTGGCCGTTAGTGCCGCTCTCTTTATAGTGTGGGCGCTCTCTGCTGATTGGCCCGCTGGTATGAGGGGGCTGGCGCCGGCTGTGTTGTTGCTCTCTTCTGATTGGCTCGCAGTGTTTTTCGGTTTCGTATGACCTTTCTTGTTTTTGATTGACTAGATGCCAGTTACTGTTGAGTTTCAATGCTTCTTCTTTCCTATTGAAATTATTGGGATGTTTATAAATCTCTATTGCTTCGCGTTGTAGCCGGGTATGGTAATGCTTTATGGAGGAAAGAATGTTGGTGTCCTGAAATCTAATAATGTGTTCGCCCTCGGCTTCAATGGCATGTTCGGCGACTGCCGATTTTTCTGTATGGCCCAGGCGGCAGTTTCTTTTGTGTTCGCTCAGTCTGGTGTTAGCGCTCCGCTGTGTGGTACCAATGTACACTGAACCACACGAACAAGGAATACGGTAAACACCGGCCGATGACAGGGGGTCTCGGGGGTCTTTGGAAGAGCGCAGTAGGCTGTTTAATTGTCTTGTATGTTTGAATACTGTTTTGACGTTATGACGTTGAAGTATATGTTCAATACGGTCAGTGACATTTCTGAAATATGGCAGAAAGACGATGGACTTGCTTTTGGGTTGGTCCTGAGTAGCCGGTCGGGGCTTGGCCGGACGGCAGGCTCTTCTCACCTCTTGGACTGAATAACCATTTGATTGTAGAGCTGTTTCTAGGTGTCGGATTTCTTGTGGAAGTAAGTGTGGTTCACAAATACGGGAAGCACGGTTTGCGAGTGTCTTAATCATAGCACGTTTTTGTCTAGGATGGTGGTTGGAGTTCTTGTTAAGGTAACGGTCTGTGTGTGTGGGTTTGCGGTAGACAGTATGACCCAGCGTGCCGTCAGCCTTCCTACTAACGAGTACATCTAGAAAGGCTAGTTGGCCATCCTTTTCTTGTTCCATTGTGAACTGTATACGCTGATTGATGCTATTTAGATGTAACAAAAAATCTTGAAGAGCTTGTTCACCATGGGGCCAGATGACGAAGGTGTCATCCACATAGCGGAACCAGGCTGTTGGTTTGAGTGGAGCTGAGCTGAAACGTCTGGGAAATCTTTCTTCAGCAGACCACGGCATAACAGCCCGGAAAATCATATTAGTTATAATTTATGTCGTATCCTTGGAAGATACTAAACTCAAATACCAAGTTTGGTATTTATCCTACTTTTCGTTTTTGAGTTATACTGTTCACAGACAGACAGATACACAGAAGGGTAGACACATGCACGGAAGTCTTTCCAAAATGCTTTATTTGGTTTCAGAGCACCTCAAAACATGTATTTTCGGTGAATTCTCGATATCTAATTTTCGGGTGCAATAACAATACACCCTCTACTTACTACACGTAAGAATAAACTAATGTAGTTAATTAACAAATGGTGTTATATTTTTATAATATTAAAGTGCTCAGAAAAGTCGCAGTTCAGTGTTAGATTTATTTTTCGATTATGTGGGCTTTGCATAAATAAACCTATATAAATAATTTTCTTCACTCATGTTCCCCCCTCTTATCATACTCATCGCCCAACTTATGTATACATTTTCATTTCTTGGTGTTCTCTTAAAGTACTTTCAACATTCAGTTGTTTCTGGGATGTCATGGAAACAGTATGGAATTTTAAGGCCGTCATATAGCGTCTTATACATTTGACTATCGCTGTTCACTTTGTATATAAATGAAATGTGTAATGTAGCTGTTTCTGCAAAGGTTTATGTGGATTAAAATGTATAGATATAAAATAGGTTTGAGTAGAATAATTAATAAACGTGACGCAGGTAATTCTTTCTGCCCCAACATTTCGGCGCAATATGACGCAGCCACACTACGCCTCCAACACTGAAGCACTACCTTTGCCTCGCGGTTGCTGCTTGTCTCCTCCCAGTTGGTTCTTCTTTTGCCACGGCTGCTCTAGCATGAAATCTTAACCTCAGGGTATGCGTGGGTGTGTACAGAGAAACACACAAACGCTGACTTTGAACACTTTTATTCACTATTTAAAATAATACTGCGGTTTGCCGATCACTATTAAATGCATGCGAGTTACATTGTCTTTACCAAGACCGAAGAATTATTAAAAACGGCTAAGTGTTCTACCCTCTAGCATGTTCGCCGCCAATGTTCACAACTCGACGAGAATGGCGTCCCGTCCTCGGCAGGCACTCAGGACAGACTGGTCTACCCACGCTACTACAACGCCTCAACTTCCCCTCTCCCCCCTCAAACTTAGCGTCATGAAGCTTAGTGCAGCTGCACTCGGCTGGTTACCAGGAAAAACTTGCTTCAATGGTATTTACCCTTTCTACCTGGGGCTGGTCCCTAATTAACAAAACTGGGCCTGTCTTGTCTTTCTGTCGCTTTTACAGTCAACAATTTTCACAATGCTTCTCCTTTTTATACATACACTGATTTTAAATATATTATTACTATGTTATATCACTATACTTCTCAAAACATTATGATAATTATTGCCTTTATAATTCCGGCTTCAAACGATAGAGGGTAGAACACATCATGTGAATGTATCACATCATATTTTTTAAAGTACAAATGTCCTTCATGATTCATGCAAGCAAAAAGCAATTTTGAGATATGTTAAAAATAATCAAAAAATTAAAATGTATAAGCCCAAGGATTGAAAATGTGAAAATAATATCAATGTGAATAATTAGTAAATAAACAAATAATAAAGTAAATGGTTGCATGTATTTCATGGGAAAGTGTGGTATTTCTTCCATGCCTCTAACGAGCCATACTGGTTTCCAAGACAACCGCCTGTAGCTAGCATGTCGCATTCCGTGTATAGCGTATTTTCAAGTGTATGATGTTAGTGTAGGCGCGGGGACTAGAGGGGCTAGGGAGGTTGCATTGATTGCAGCGTCGGCCTTACCTGTGTACAATGTAAGGTAAAGCACCAAAACAAAGGTCGACAACCCTTGCAGACGTCTTTTACTTTCACCAGAAAACCTATAACTTTTTCATCGAGTAAAGAACAGGCATTGTACATTAAGCTTTGTTTAAAGTTTCATATTGTCGTGTTAATAATTTACTATCAAAGAAGATGTAATACAAAAGGAAATAAGAAAAAAATTAGACCACCCGTTGAAGTAGGTAGTTTGTTACGTTATTTGCATCACGCGTTAGGCGTCAATTTGAAGTAGTTTGTATTGAAGGAGTTGTATTATATTTCAACTGTTGGGAGCCGAACTTGAAGTTTGTTTGCAACCGCACGTATGGTACCCTGTTTCCGGTAGACATCGCCCCAAGTGTATTTTCAGGTGGCCTTTACCCCAAGTTTAAAAAAATATTAACTTTGTAATTTGACTGTTTCTTTAAATATCATATATTTATGTTTGCCTCGGCTGCGTCAGTATTGTTGTTAGAGACATGCATGTCTTGGCAGGGTTGTGGTACGACTAAGAATGTAGGCTCACACAGATCATAATTTTACTTCACTCCTTTTATAAATACTTGATACGATTTGAATAACACTTCACTGATATAGATAGATGTGAGATTCTTTAATTAATTACTTGCACTTTTTTAACACGTAAAACTATTTTCGTCTCACCCAAATACGTATTATATTTCTTGAGGACACTTTTTGCGTCTGGTTAGTAACGCTGTATGCAACCAACTGAATTGATTTCAACCGCCTAAATTCTGATTGGCTATTCCTAATCCAATAGAATACCTTCATTTAACTAAAGCTTTTTCTGGTTGATTGGCTATTTTTAAACTGTCTCAAATTTACATTGTTGCTTCCAAGAATCACAAGTAACATTATTAACTCTCAAACTCATTATTGCCTCAAGGTTACCTCATTGTTAGCAACTTTTGACCTATTTCTCACAGCTCCTACATTATTAAATTACATAATACATTCACATAACGTTATTACACATGGACAAAATAATACAAACATATACAATGATTGTAATATACAGTTTTTATATATTGTTACATACATATATTGCTTTAAGGCGGGTTGTTATTGAATTTATATTTATATAATTAGACTAAAATCATCTAAGTGTTAAAAATACTGCCTCGCCGTAACAGTCGCATAGGAAAATATGAGTTTAAAATTTTCAAGAGAAAACTTCCTCTTCATCATGCAGCCATGACCGGAAATGAGGTCAGCGGCATATCACTTGAATTCCAAATAGGAGAGGGTGTCAAATATGTGTATTTTTGTTGTGGCTGCTGTATCGTCCAGTTGCTTGACAGTATCTCTCAGCACTCTCGGCAGCCCGGACATTTATCCAATACCATCAAATATCAAAACCTTCACTATCCATAGTATAATTAAACTATTTGTGACCACTGTTAACTTTTATACTTATTTTATTAGGTACAAAAATAAAGAAAACCAAATCCTCGACCGTCACCTATTACATGTTGATCTGTAAGTTTATTTAATATTAAAGCTATAATTATATAACTTACTGTTATTACAATTGAATTATTATTTATATTTTAGAATAAGTTTAGTATTTTTGGTTAAAATACCCATGTTTTAGTATTGTGCAAGGCCATCTGAGCTTCATTTGCCAACAATGATTTCAATTGCCTTTTTACTATCTCTATTACTCTAGTTTCTGCAAATATTTATCTCGATTAACATGAAGTAGATGGAGAATAACTGCTTCTAAAAATACAGGGTGATTTATGAAGAACTGACACATTTATTTCTTTAATTATTCTGTTGGAAATTCAATCAATGCCCCAATGTTAGCACTAAATTAAGCAGAATGTTCTGGAGTTTCGATTGCCTGTTACGAGATGCGCAGATGTTGATGTTTTTTTCTATTGTTAGTTTTATTGTCGGCAACTGTTTTTAAGATTTTGTTCTAGTCAACGTGAAAGTGGAAAACACATTAAATGAACGACTCTTTCTTGAAAAGCAATACTGGATTTCTAATTCAATTATAGCTACTCAAAGGGCATATCAGAGAGAATTTGGTGTTCGGAATCCTCCCCAAAAACACAATACGCGGACTGGTAAACAAATTGGAAACAACTGGATCTCTGGTGAGTGAAAAAGGCAAAACTCGTTCAACTAGGCTTCCCATGGTTGTTGACGTAAGAGCACGACTGAATCAGTCACCCAAAAAATCATTAAGACGTTTGTCGCAGGGTACAGCTACTCAATGTGTCAGAGAGCTGTGAAAAGTGGAGGTCTAAAGCCGTATAGGATTACGGTTGTCCATCAGTTACTGGAACCAGATAAGGATAGACGACTGAATTATTGTCGTTGGTTTCAGGCGTTCATTGTGAAAATCCTGTCATATGATGGTTCCATTTATCCGGATATGTGAACTCAAATAACTCACGCTATTGGGCCAGCGAAAATCCACATGTTATTCATGAAGCACCTATGCACTCAAAATCGGAGTTTGGTGCGCCATATCTGCACAGAGAATATTGGGACCAATTTTTTTTAATACAATGTGAACGTGCCGAGTAGCGACGGATTTTCATGGAGTTTGTTGAGCAACTAGACGATGTAGAGCTGAGTCAAGGATATTTTCAGCAGGACGGCGCTACATGCCGTACATCAAACGAATCCATGGCACTAATTGGAAGTTTCTTTGACGACCGGATAATTTCCAAGAACCTGTGGCCACCGATATCTCCGGATTTGACATCGCCGGACTTCTTTCTATGGGGTTACTTAAAAGGGGTTTTATGGGGTTTTATGGGGTTTTATGCCACACGTTCCCAGACATTGGACGATCTGAAGCACAACATTACACAGGAGATTCAAGCTATTGACAACAGAGTCCTCGAGTGGCCAGTAACATGGAACGAGGTGTTGAGTTGTGCCTTATGCAGGATGGAGGACATTTTCAACATTTGCTATAGAGGTCAATAATCTTTCAAAATTTCTCTGCATTCCAGGTATAATAAGTTGCCGCTAGCATAACTCACTTTGAAACAATTAAAGAAATAAATGTGTCAGTTCTTCATAAATCATCCTGTAGTTCGTAGAAGAGTAGCGAAAGCCATGTGACTACTACATATCAGATCCTTAATTTCTCTACTACGTATAGTAAGTAGGGGAAGTATTGCATTCCACCCAAAAATTCGATATCGAGATCTCACAGGAAATACAAGTTATGAGTCCCCTTGAATCCAAAAAAATGCATTTTTAGAAAAAGGTCCGTGTTTATGTCTGTGTGCTTGTCTGTGAACACCATAGTTGAAAAGGTATGATAAATACAAAACATGATGTTTGAGTTTAGTATCTTCCAAGGATGCGACAAGAAGATTTTCAAGAAATTCCCCCCAACCCAGTTTACACCTTTACATGGAACATTTTTCAAAAAGCTTGTTTTTCTCAAAAATGGCTCTAACAATTTTGATTAAAAAGTCATATGTTTAAGATAGTTTCATGGCGAATGAAATGTATATCTTGAATTTTCTGGGAATATCCCCCAAAAAACTCTGAATGACTTTCGTATGACTGACAAACCGCAAGGGATAGACAAAATTTTACTACACAAAAATATAGATCTCGTTAAAACACAATTTATGTAATTTTTTTGTGTAGTGAACCATTTCCAAGATATTTGTTATTTGTTTGTATTTTCCAATACTTATACTTTTTCTCAAATGGGAATTCATTATTCCTGTTTTTATGTCCTGGATATGCAAAGAGAATGGAACGCTCCACATAGCAACCAGCTCTTAAAATATTTGACTATCGCTTAAAGCCTACCAATTCCCCTTGCATCTACCAGAAAATTAGCAATAAGATTAACATCTCGATTAACATGAAGCATATGGAGAATAAGCGTTTGTAAAAATAGTTTGTACAAGAGTAGAGAAAGTCTGTAAGTGCAACAAATCAGATTTTTATTTGATACTTTCTGAAACCCATCATCCTGTACTTGCTATACGTACATTATTAGATGTATTAATACTTCAAAAGTTTAAGAGAGTTTTGAAAGGGCTTATTTAAAAGCCTATTTATTGTTATATACTACACATTAAATTGTTCTATTCCGAAAAAAAAGCATCACACTTTTTTCTATTTACATAAATCTTCTTACAGGAGAAAGGTTTAGGCAATAATAGGGGAATGTATGAGTGGGTGCCCTTTAAATTTCCAAACCCATCTCAGTATATAACGCAATCTGAATCTCCTCTTTTTTACGTTTCCAATTATAGGATTTTGGAGTTGACTGTCAATCACTTAATGGGCCAGCGAACATTCTTGGACATCTTTGTTCTTAGTAGAGTGAAAGAAATTTAACACAAAGGCAAATAAAGCATTCTTCTCTTGGCCTACAGATTTTACCAGCGGATTGATTAAACTCAATTGCAGTAATACTATTATGTAATGAACTAAAGCCTCTCTTTATGTTTGTTTACTACTGTCTCCATTTCGGTATACTCTCGCCCATTTTTTCCGCAAATAAAACTAAATTTTAGCCATTGTGATGTGGTATACATATCGCTCTCGCCTCTCATGCAGGAAGCCTGAGCTCTATCCTTGGTTACGATAAGCTGCTTGGATGAAGTTTGTTCTCAGGGATTTCTCTCGATCCTGGGAATGGATCTCAGTGCTTTAAATTAAAAAAATCTGATGTGTACACACACGTGACTTTCTCTACTCTTGTACAAACTATTTTTACAAACGCTTATTCTCCATATGCTTCATTTAATCGAGATATCGAGATGTCAATCTTATTGCTAATTTTCTTGTAGATGCAAGGGGAATATGGTAGGTTTTAAGCGATAGTCAAATATTTTAAGCGCTGGTTGCTATGTGGCGCATTCAATTCTCTTTGCATGTCCAGTAAATAAAAAAAATGAATAACGAATTCCCATTTGAAAAAGTATTGAAAAATTTAAGGAAATAACAAGCAAAATCTCGAAAATGGTTCACTCAACAAAAGAAAGTATGACATAAATTGTGTATTTTAACGCGATCTACATTTTTTGTGTAGTAAAATTTTGTCTCCCTTATGGTTTACCAGTTATGCAAAATTCGTTCACAATGAAGAATACTTTTAGAGACATTCCCAGAAAATTCGAGAAAATACAGTTCATTTGTCATGAAAATATCTTAAACATATGATATTTTAATCAAAATCGTTAGAGCCATTTTTGAGAAAATTAAAATTTTTGAAAAGTTTTCCATGTAAAGGGTAATCTGGGGTGGGGGATTTTCTTGAAAACCTTCGTGTCGCATCTCTGGAAGATACTAAATACCAAGTTTGGTGTTTATACGACTGTTCGTTTCTGAGTTATGCTGTTCACAGACAGACACACACACAGACACGGACATGTTTTTTTTTTTAATTCAGGGTGTCTCAAAACATATATTTCCGGTGAAATCTCGGTATCGAATTTTTGGGTGGAATACAATAGTTCCCCTACTTACTATACGTAGTAGAGAAAGTAAAAACGTTTTTGATTCATATCAGGCTTTCAATTTATCATCCGATATCATCTAACATGTTAACCTAAACTAAATTTTAAGTCAGTCAGCTGAATGATTAATTAACACACGTAGAGCCAGAAGCAATCTTGAATTTTTCCATAACAGTTCATAATTACTATGTTCGTGGGTACTAGAAGCTAAACCTTACAAAAAGCGCGTAAATTAAGATTTGTTTTCAAGTCACGAGCGCAATTCATTCAGGGTTGCAGAATCCCGCAGTCCTCATTGTCGTTTTGCGACAGCCTGGAACTTAGCGGATTGGCGGCACGCGTTATACATAGGTGCGATGTACATACGCGATAGCTAGCGTTGCCGAAAATGAATGTCAGTTGGTTATTGTATTAATATTGTAATAATATAACAATTTAAGAATATTAATCTATGTGTAATAACTGTGTAAATGTTTGGAGCATTAAAACATTTAATTAATCGATGCTGTTATTACAGCTTAAAAATAACACTCAACGTACATCTTTAACGACATCTTTCTTTTATTTCTTAATATGTAAAAGTGCAATTACTTGCTGGTGGATGTTTGCTTAAAAATAGTAAAAGCAGTATTTACCTAAAAGATACTCTGTTGTTTTCTCTATTTTATTTTAGGTCGTTATAAATCCCTGGTCACATTACGACGAATCTTTTGGTGGATACCTCTTAGAACGATATGTGTTGCACTATTAGCCTTCTAGGTCTCATCCCTAAAACCAACCTCTCCGTCACGTGTCACAGAGACTCTAGCAAATCTTGTGCTTCGTGCCTGGCAGGCGACATTAGGGTGCCGTCCAGTCTATCCGCCGCCCTCACAACAGAAAGGCGGACAGTTAGCCTTCTAGATCTCACCCCTGTAACCATCTGCTTCATGTCGTGCAGACGAAATTAGAGTGCCGTCCAGTCTAACCGCTGCCCTCACAACAGAAAGGCGGACAGTTAGCCTTCTAGATCTCACCCCTGTAACCATCTGCTTCGGCCGTGCAGACGACATTAGAGTGCCGTCCAGTCTAACCGCCGCCCTCGCACAGAAAGGTGGACAGTTAGCCTTCTAGGTCTCACTCCTGTAACCACCTGCTTCATGCCGTGCAGATGGCATTAGGGTGCCGTCCAGTCCAACCGCCGCCTTCAAACAGAAAGGCGGACAGTTAGCCTTCTAGATCTCATCCCTGGAAATGCCATCTTGCTTCGTCACGTGCCCATAGAGACCCCCAGCGCATGGCAGCCGGATCTTCTGTTCCGTGCCATGCAGATGGCGTTAGGGTGCCGTCCAGTCTAACTGCTTACATTGTCTGTAGATAGATGGCATAGCATTCCCTAGTGCCACTTATTTTTCATTTTACTATTGTTTTAGATTTAAGGTGGAACTTTGGGTCGTGGTATTAAGTATCCAATCCGGTATTTAACTTGTGACTGAGGATGAAGTAGATTATTTGTTAGCCCCACATATGAGAGGCAATTTGTCGCGGTCACTTCGTGTTATCTTATTTCTGAGCGCCTGTTATTGTTTTACTACTTTGAATGTTGGGTTCATTGTTCTCCGGCTAGCTATTATTTCTCGATCGAGCAAATCTCTTGAACAGGGTGTGTAAACGGAAAGGAGTTTTACTAGAAGATAACACTGATAAAAGAATTCGTTTTTACACTTTTATTGCCGTCACACTTTAATCATTTCACATATCTTTTGATACACGCCAGACTGAAACTGTTATGTTTTCTAATGTTATTATAATCACTTATTTGCCGCACTTTATCAATTCGCGTACTTCAACTTTTTTTGTAACTAACTTTACGACGCGAGAGATTCTGTAGAATTGCGTAACGTGTACTTTAAGTATGTTCCCGGTGAAGTACGCGACGTATAACTCACGAATACTTATGTTGACTGATCGACGTATTACACGCGAATGCTTCTGTTGGACTGTGTGCCACCCGCTTCTGGCTTTAGCTTTTTATACACCCTCACCCGATATGCCTAAAGATTATAACCGAGCTACTATTGGTTAATAAAACGCGCCAACATTAGTGTTTATATTTATATCCAATCAAAATTACGAACACACATATGCTTTAGGGAAGATGTTCCCTCCATTTCTCAGAAAAGCGCGCCAATCTGACGTCATTTGCTTGTCTCTAATAATTGATAAACAACTCACCCCCTCACTCATTGTTACCCGCTCTTATTGTCAGTTTCGGTGAGGCCGTGTAAACTTATTTCCTAACAATGCATATAATTAACATACATCTCAAAACAATGTCATACAATAATGCTTATTTACACTACAATCACTCTGCCATTTACATTGTTGTGATACAAATTACTGCCACAAGGAAAACCCCGAAAAAATCTCAGACAAATTGGTCGACCCACGGAATTTGAACCCGGGGGCCACCCGAATGCGGACCATAGACTTTATCGCTTGAGCCTTCCCGCTCGGTTACTGTCTTAATTTTGTATCGCTTTCACACATATTTTAATTTTTTGGTTATATTTTCTCTAGACTATTAATATGTAATAATATGATTGGCTACTTTCAGTAGCTGAAACACTCTTTGAGCGAAGTTTCTTACTTTGGGAGCACACTTTTATTCAGATCTTGCCTATACTATCAGTTTGCGAGAGAAAATGAGAATGGTAGCTTTTTTTCTGAAAATTGAACTCTTGTCGTTACTCTGGTGGACTTTACTGCTAGTGGGAGGTGCAGCAGCCCTGAGTGGAGTTGTCCATGTTGCAGGAAGGACCGATGTGGCGTATGGCACAGTTCCAGCAGATGCTTGCCGTGAATTTTATGACCGCACCTATTTCTACTGGCTTTCATCCCTTTTGTTACCAGCGAAGTGCAGTTTTTGTTGGTGCTTTCACAGGCAGGGAATGATTCCCTTTCTCCTATCCTAAAAATGACACCGTTTCATTGCTGAATAAAACCACAAGATGATAGTGTGCAGGAATTAGAAACACTTTGTTGTTCCCTTTTAAAGGTTTCCTTAACTATAAAGGAGTATATTCTGCAGTAGCTTAAAACCCACTATTTTAGTAGTTTTTAGATGTATTCCCTACTGCAGAGCTGTAGTTGTCGGCGTACGAAGGAACTTTCGAATCACTATACGTAAGGATTTGAAGTATATAGGAATCAACAGCATTGAAAGTGCAAACTAAAACAATTTTAGGCAACCGAGCCGAATCGCTCAGGCGGCAACGTCTGTGGCCTACATTCGGGAGGTCCCGAGTTCAAATACGTGGGCCGATCAATCTGACTGGTCTTTATTCGTGGTATGGCCTAAATTTTGGAAGGTCGACGCCGTACAGTTGGAAAGATAAACAAAGATTAGTAGCGCTCTCGCCCAGCGTAACAACAGAAGCGCTATTGTCAGTTAATCAGAATATTCTGGAAGTTTCCCCTTCTAGAACTCTCTGGAACTCCAATTAGCTGCTATAAAAGCGAGCGCTCTCGCAAGTTGATGAATGCTTTTCTAGTGCGACATTAAGTATGATCTCCTAGTGAGGTTATGACGTCAGTGACGTACAGTGATTGTTGTTACTGCTAAGATTAAGAGAGGTCTACGTCACGAAGAAAGTGGGGTGACAGGGGAAACTGAATTAGTTCACATTAGTGAAGTGAAGTCCCAGTAAAAGTTGAACCAGATCAAAACAGTGACAGTGACAACTGAGAAAAGCGGCATTTGAAAACCTGGATAAAGTCAGGATATTTTACTACCACGACTCAAAGTGCCAACTTAAGTCTACAACAGTAGAAACAATTAAAATAGATGTTAACAGCGAATGCATTGACATGTCCACAGATAATGAAAGCAGATAGACTGGACGGTACCCCAATATCATCTGCCCGATACGAGTATAAGCAGAGATACCGTTGCCTAGCACTCAGGTCTCTGTGGACATGTGTCGAAGCAAGAGACCTAGAAGGCTAACTGTCCACCACACACCGATCCACACACTCCTAACATCCATCGCGATATGACCATGTAGATGAAGCGATGTAAAATAAATACGAGGAAAGAAAGCTTATTCATACATTGATTAAAGGGAAATGTCTTAGAACAGAGATCTTTGTGGAATAATTGCAACTGTATAGTAAAGAGCCGTCACTGACTAAGATTTATAAATGTTGTGTAGTTTTATCCTTGATCAGAAGAGATTCGAAGAGTTTCTTTGCTTATAAAACCGAAGACTGCCTAGAGGTGGAGTTGTAATCAAACCATACATATTGTATAAGAAGGATATAGTACACCTGTAAAAAATTTTAGCCAATGTAACGCTTGTCCGAGAAGCGTCAGTTGTGCTGTACTGTAGTCAAAATATGGCTGCCATAAATAAGACCGTCTGTAGTCCACCTTCTCAAACTAGATGTACTGAGTTCGATTCTCTGAATTCAGGTGGGGAAATTTGTCTTTAATTAGAATCATTCCCTACCCTCTGAAAGTATGAATGTAGAATTGAACATTAAGAGCGTCTTATAATGAAAATTAGGATAAATTTACAGTCGACGAGTTGGTTATTTAGTTATTGTAAAGTTACAACATGAGAAAAGAAGTTGAAGGGATCTATACCAGCGATGCCCAGTCTTAAATGAAACAGGGGAGGGAATATTTACCCCCACGCATTGTTCGCGGAACTATGACGAGTGTCCATGGCAATCGCAAACTCTGTTTGGTTATGTTGGAACATTCCATTGCGATCGCCATCAGAGTGAGTGAAGGGGAAATGCTTCATAACACAAAACGGAGTGAAGAGACAATGTGACGCCATTAACACATAAGCCGAACATCCCTGGTCCAAATTCCGACAATAGCATTGGATTAATTAACTCAAGTAGTATTTCCACGTACATAGTAGGTAGAGAAGATATAGCATTCGAAACCGAGATTTCACCGGAAATATACACTACGTGATCAAAAGTATCCGGACACCTGGCTGTGATCAAAAGTATCCGGACACCTGGCTGAAAATGACGTACAAGTTCGTGGCGCCCTCCATCGGTAATACTGGAAGTCAATGTGGTGTTGGCCCACTCTTAGCCTTGCTGACAGCGTTCACTCCCGCAGGCATACTTTCAATCATGTGCAATCATGTGCTGGGTTTCTTGTGGAATGGCAGCCCATTCTTCACGGAGTGCGGAACTGAGGAGAGGTATCGATGTACGTCGGTGAGGCCTGGCACGAAGTTGGCGTTCCAAAACATCCCAAAGGTGTTCTATACAATTCAAGTCAGGACTCTGTGCAGGCCAGTCCATTACAGGGATGTTATTGTCGTGTAACAACTGCGCCACAGCCCGTGTAGTATGAACAGGTGCTCGATCGTGTTGAAAGATGCAATTGCCATCCCCGAATTGCTCTTCAACAGTGGAAAGCAAGAAGGTGCTTAAAATATCAATGTAGGTCTGCGCTGTGATCGTGCCACACAAAACAACAAGGGCGCAAGCCCCCTCCAGGAAAACACGACCACAACATAACACCACCACCTCCTAATTTCACTGTTGGCACTACACGCGCTGGTGGATGACGTTCAGCGGGCATTCGCCATACCCACACTCTGCCATCGGATCACCACATTGTGTACCGTGATTCGTCACTCCACACAACGCTTTGCCACTTCAATGGTGCAATATTGACGCTCCTTACACAAAGCGAGGCGTCGTTTGGCATTTTCCAGCGTGATGTGTGGCTTATGAGCAGCCGCTCGACCATGGAATCCAAGGTTTCTCACCTCACGCCTGTCATAGTACTTGGAGTGGATCCTGATGCAGTTTGGAATTCCTGTGTGATGGTCTGGATAGATGTCTACCTATTACTCTTTATGGCTGAGGGTCGCGGGATTCGAACCCGCGACCCTCAGCTTGACGGAGCACCGGAGCTATGCACTCCAGCGACGATGGATACAAGGGGCGGCAATATCTTAAACTCATGGCATTTAATTAAAAATCTTTAGAGGCATTTTTGGAAAAAACAAAATTAACTAGACATGCTATGTAAAGGGTTGTTTTGATTGAAGGTATGTTCTTCAAAATCTCCGTGTCATCCTTTGGAAGACAATAAAATACAAAGTTTGGTATTTACCCAACTTTTCGGGCGCGGATGTTTTCCTAAAATTGCTTTTTTTTTATTCATGGAGTCTCAAAATTTGTATTCCCGGTAAAACCTGGATATAGAATTTTTGGCTGAAATACAATATTTGCTATAGTTACTATAGAAAATATTACAGAAATTAAAAACAGGTCTGGTATTTATTTTGTGCCAAAACGATAACCTAATTCTGCTTGTAACTAATTGAACATGAAGACAATTTGTTGTTTCTGTATCCAAGGTGTATTTACAAAACTCAAAGTTTATATTTAAGACAGCGGATTGGACTTACAAAATTAATACTGTACAAAGAATTAAATGAAAAGCAACAATTACTGGAAGGTTATTTAGAAACAACAGTTTGATAAGTTAAGACCATAAAGGAGGACCGAAGATGTTCTTTTTTCACATCTGAGGTTTCAACAACGTGGCATATGGCCTCTAAAACACGTGACCTGGGACTATTAAATTTAGTTCACAAGGAAGCCATATGATTGCTTCGACACTTCATTGGTTAAACCCAGCTCACCGCTAACCTTTTGAAGTATGCAGTGGACTCCATTTCGGCCAACAGTATTGGGGATATTTCCTAACTTGTTCATTTTAATACTGTGGTTGGATAAAGGCAGCCAAGAATGAAATACTCCAGTTATAGCTTCTAAAATATACATATTTATACAGATATTAGCACAAATATAATTCAGTGTTCAAACTCTATAAATTATGTGTGTTTAAAAGAATTATAACACCTAATTTTTGCTTTCTTTAGCTTCTATATAGTAAGTAGCGAAAGCATTGTATTTCATTTCAGCAACCAGATTTCACCGGAAATAGAAAAATGTGTGACAACACTATTACTCAAAAACGAAATGTTGCATGAATACTTTAAAATTTATTTAAGCTCACCTCTCCCACGAATGCGACAAAAACGTTTTCAAGAAAATCCCTCCACACCAGTCTACGTTTTAAGTGAAAAAAAAGGCTCTAATTATTTCGTTTATAATATTATATGTTTCATATACTGGTGTCTATTTTAACACAATTAAAAGAGAATATCTGTCTATTCTTACTAAAGCTTATTTTTCTATCTACAAGGTTTTAATCCAAATAAACCCTGCAAAAATAGCTACATTACACATTTCGTTATACAGACAAAGAGAACAGCGATAGTCAAATGTTTAAGAACTGGACGCTATACGCTGGCCTTAAAATTCCATATTTCTTCCATGCAACTGCGAGAAGCAACTGAATGTTGAAAGGACTTTAAGAGAATGACCAAGTAATGAATCATTCAAACCGTTAATAACAGATATCTCGGAAATGGCTAATGCTACAACAATTTGCTGGAAATAAATTGTGTATTTTTTAAGGGATCAGATTTTTTTTGGTATAGTACGTTTTCGTCTATTGTTTAACATTTACCAGTTGTGCAAGATTATACAAAATTCCTTTCGAATGAAGAAGACTTCACAGACTATTCCCAGAAAATTAAAGCTATACATTTTATCTATTCATGTAAATCCGTTAATACACATAATGTTTTAATTAAAATCGTAAAGAGCTATTCTTTATAAAATAAAAAATTTAGATAAATTTTCTGGTATTTTTCCGACTTTTCGTTTTTGAATTTATGATCCTCATAGACACACAGATACATCACACACACACAAAGGATATTTTTCTAACATTTTTTTATTCAGGGAATTCAAAACATGCATTTCCGGTGAAATCTCGGTATCTAATTTTTGATGGAATGCAATACCCTCTCTATCTACTATGTACAGTCGGGTGCAAAAAAAAAAAGTCTCGATATGAGGTTTAATTTGGGAATCAATAATTAACACGCTTCTGCCGCGCCTTCAATCCCCCATTCGGTTACAGAGTTTAATGCTTGAATGCCGAACCAATAAAAGCCGGAGTCATTCAGAGGTTAGTATGGACAGTCTTTGGGAGGCTTATGGTTTCAACCACCAGGTGACATATATCGGTTCTCTACCACTTTCATCGCCCAGCTAGGCCTGTCCTTTCTTCATAGGGTAACACTAGCGTATCAGACTTCAGCTAAAACCAATTAGAGTATGGCTCACCTAAGGCAGGCGCGGAGTACAAATAATGAGGTTATGCCAACATTCAAGAATGGAAAACGCTAAAAGTATCCAAAAATATCGGCGCGGTATTTTTTTTCACTCGGCAGTAGGTGGTAGAGAAAGTAAGAATTGCTTCGACATTTCGACTGGTGATTGTTCCACCGCCAAAGGGTACGTATAGGCTTTCTAGCATTTTAAGAATTCGCAAGAATGTCAGGGGGAGGTTAAGGAAATCAGAGTATTGTTAGGAATAGCTCGGGCTGTAGAAATTATGATTATAGAAGGTAAAAATATTCTAGAATATTGTACAATAATTTCATAAATATGGGGGAGGTAAGTTAAATTAATTAAATCACTATATAAGTTAAGAAACTAACCATGCATTGTTGGACAGACAGCGGTGAGTAATAAAACGCGTTTCAAGAATTTTCTGTGAATAGTCTCTCAAGAAAAGGTGCAGATTTCATTAAAATAGACAATTCGTGACAATTTTATTCGTAGCGTAAGCCACTTTCGAAATTTTCTATGTAAAAAGTTTACACCTCTCGCAAATATGCGTCATCTAACCGTCTAACAAACATGTTTTACGTGTACGATCCCCCATTTTTATTGCATCACAAGGTCTTGTTCCCACAAATAAACATTTGATGCTATTTCTTTACATATGCTTAATTTTAAATCATTCATAGGCAAACGTTTGTCTTGAAGAACCTTACATTTTATGTTTATTCCATAACATACGGTGGCTTTCTATGAATTTATAATTGGTAGAGAACGTCATGTGTATTGCATCAAATTATTTGTGGGTTGTTATTAAAATTTCTGCCTTGAATATATTCTAATTGTTCTGGTCTTTTGAAATGATCCCACTAATTAAAATCCTTAATGAATAACATTAGCAACTAGAGTTTTCATTAGTCAGCAAACATTAAGCAAAGCTAATTTAGTGGGTGAATATTTTCAAAATGTTGTATAATATAAAAATTTACTTACCAATCTCGTAGAGCAATATACATTACCGAGCGGGATGGTTCAGGCGGTAAAGTCTGTGGCCCGCATTCGGGAGGTCCCGGGTTCAAATCCTGTGGTCCGATCAATCTGTCCGAGGTTTTTTCGTGGTTTCCCACAGACGCCAAGGTGAATACCCGATTCGATATTTAATACCACGACCCAGAGTTCCACCTTAAGTCTAAAGCAATAGTAAAATGAAAAATAAGTGGTAATGCTATGTCATTTATCTACAGACAATATAAGCAGTTAGACTGGACGGCACCCTAAATACATCTGCAGAGCACGAGCTGCTCTGCCATGCGCTGGGGGGTCTCTGTGGGCATGTGACGAAGCATAACATTTCCAGGGATGAGACCTAGAAGGCTAACTGTCCGCATTTCTGTGTGGGAGCGGCGGTGGGACTGGATGGCATCCTAATGCCATCTGCACGGCACGGGGCAGGGGCTTCGGTAGCTATGCGCTAGGGTCTCTGTGACACGTGACGGAGTGGGTGGTTACAGGGATGAGACCTAGAAGGCTAACTGTCCATACATATCGTTCTAAGAGTTATCAACTAACAGATCCGTCGCGATATGACTAGGGAGTTAAAGCGACGTAAAATGAAATGGAGTAAAAAAGCAATATACATTATTCTAAACATTCAATTTCGACATTGTTACATGCTAGGGGTAAAGGATGCTCTGTGTAAACTTTCGTCTCCCGGACTGGGAGCAGTCACCGAGTCCGGGGCCCCCAGGGGATGTTTGCACCAATCACCAGCCGGGAAGCTCAAATCGTAAATGGTAGGGACCCTGCCCTGTGTCTGGTGTGCCTCCTGGTCCGTCTGTCCCCTGTCTCCTCTTACCCCATCCCTCTTTCCCGGGGTGCTCCGTCAAGGGGTCTAGGTACAGAATATCTACGTAGGTCGAGGTTAAACATACTGTAACCCAGCGGCTGTGGCCTACTTTTATTGGGAGGTTGGCGTCAGGCAATCGGAGATAAACAAGGATAAGTCGCGCTCTCGCCCGGTATAAACACCAGGAGCACTATCAGCAGATAAGCAGCATCTTATGAAGGTTTTGTTTCTGAATGTTCTGTAAAATATTTCACTGGCTATATAAGCGAGCGTTCTCGCGAGAAAATTCACTGAGGTAGCGAGGAGACGTCTTGTGTTCTACTCCCCAGCGAGCGAAGTGAATAACCCGGGGAAGAGGCAGCGTCCTACATAATTCATCACGTGGCTACGCAGAAAGTGAAGTGTCTGAGGAAACTGAACTAGTTCACATCAGTGAAGTGAGAGTGTGAAATAAGTGAAGTCTCAGTTAAAGTTGAACCAGATCAAAACTGTGATAGGAAAACTGAACAAAATCACAATACAGCAGGAAGTTTCATTGATGAACGTCTAAATAGCCATATGCAACATACTATTAAGCCCTCTATTCCTTTTAGGGAAATATTGCTATATACCGGGGTGAGACCAAAAGGTTTGAGCTAGATATTCAATTTTAGTTACCCCAGTATAAACATTGGGGGGCATGGAATCAGAGGTAGCGAGAGGACCAGAAACTTTAACTATACATTCCGGAGAAGGCGTGGGATAGTTATCACAAAATACACAGAATTTCACATTAATCACATTACCTGTACTTTATTAAATATAAACACGGTGCACCTACATCACACACAAAGGTTAAAAAGGAAGAAATTGAAGGGAGATTTACACACAGACAAGACTACATTCACGCGATTTACATACAAGCTACCACACCAGACACTCGACCTAAAAGTGACCCTAACACACAGAACACACAAAGAAAAAACGCTCAGTTCTTCCATTCTTCATGCTAGTAGGATCACCAGCTAGACAGTGGCGAGTTGCCACGCCATACGAACTTCAAAACCCCAGCCGAAAGAATTACACCAACAACACTGTCGCCAACGACGCAATAATGTGTCTGGCGTGACAATACAATTAAATTTTAAGCTATTCTTATAGCTTATAAAGATATAATTTTGACAGTTTGTTCTTAAACCAACTCTTAATTAATCATTAAAATTTATGGGAGTATTCCTGCAATGTGAATATATATTTTCCATTAATATTAATAAAAATATTCATTTTATTCTATAGTGTAAAAGGAGCTAGAATTCCAGAATTTGTTAAAAAACATCAAAGCCTCCGAAATGTAATTAGTAACATAAAATAAGAAAGCAAATCTGATGTTACAGTCATATGACTTTCTCTACCGCTATCACTTATTCGTGGGTATACAAATTATTCTTGGGAACGTTTGCTTTCCTATCTGCTTCATTTTAATCCAGAAACCTTTCCGGAAATAGCTAAACTGCACATTTTGTTGTAGATACAAAGATATTCAAATATTTAAGAACTGGCGCTACTTACTGCTCTTAAATTCCATACTATTCCTATGCAATCGTGAGGAACAATATAAAATCAACAGGGCTTGAAAACAATGCGAGAAGAGATAACGGATATCTCTGAAACGGCTGATGCTACAAAAAAAAGGAGTTTTAAGGAGATCTAAATTTTCTGAGTAGTACGTTTTTATCTATCGATTAATGTACCTGTTATACAGATGACACAAAATTCCTTTCCAAATGAAGAGAACTTCTAGGTTAGTCCCAGAAAATTCAAGATATGCAGTTTGCCATGTAAGTATCCTTAACATGTATTATTTTAATCCAAACGATTCGAAAAAAGTTTGGGGCAAGGATTTTCTTCACGTCGCATTTTTGTAAAGTACTGAAACTAAATACCAAGTTTGGTGCTTATCCGAGTTTTCGTTTTTGAGTTATGCTGTTTGCAGAAACACACACATGACATTTTTCTAAAAATGTTTTTATTGCATTCAAGGGCCTCAAAACGTGTATTTACGGTAACATCTCAGTATGTAATTTGTGGTACTTGATAAATACAGTAAAGAGTTTATTTTATTTTCTAAATACGCTAAACTTTACTCGCAATTACCAATATATTTTGAAGGGGTTTTAATTGTTGTTGCGGTTGCACCACGTTTAGGCAGTTGTGTGAAGCTGTTTTAGACCACGCACGTAATGGATGCCAATTTGCGGAAGATTGTTTCTAGGAGTGTTCGCCCCACGTTTACTTTATGTGTAATAACTATTTTAATGTTATTTATTTAAATATTACATATGTATGCTTCGGCTGCATCAGTAGTAATTTGCAGAACACGTATCTCTTAGCAGGGATGGTACGGCTAAACAACAAGGCTTACACAAATTATAAATGTGCTCTACTACCTTTATTAATGCTTCACACGATTAAATAATACATCACTGATGTATCCTACTGTAGAGCTGTGAGATTATTGTTAATTGTAATTTTTAACAATTAAACTCTATATTATTCTCTCCGCAATTAATTTTTATGTCTCATACTGAAACTGTACTATACCGAACTGTTTGGTTACGCTATCGTGTTGCGTCTACCGCTTGAATTTGTATATTTTCCCTATTTCAAGTTTCTGATTGGCTAAGTCCATTCCCATAGAATACCTTTATTTAATTTTTAGCTTTACTAGTTATTGATTGGCTATTTATAAACTGTTTTATATATTACATTATTATTGTTCCAAGAATTATTAGTAGTCTTTTTAAACTTTCTAATTTATTGTTGTCTCGAGGTTACCTTATTGTTAGCAACTTTCGGCTTTTACTTTGTAATTCTGTTTGCTACGGAAAGCAGCTTCTATTCTCACAGCTCCTACATTGTTAAACTGTAACACACACTTTAAGTCGGGCTGTTATTTTTACTTTCTCTACTACGTACAGTAAGTAGGGGAAGTATTGTATTCCACCCAAAAATTCGATACCGAGATTTCACCGGAAATACATGTTTTGAGACTCCCTGAATCCAAAAAAAGCATTTTTGGAAACATGTCCATGTGTGTGTGTCTGTGTGTGTGGTGTGTGTGTGTGTGTGTGTGTGTGTGTGTGTCTGTGTGTCTGTGAACAGCATAACTCAGAAACGAACAGTCGGATAAACACCAAACTTGGTATTTAGGTTCAGTATCTTCCAGAGATGTGACACGAAGGTTTTCAAGAAAATCTCCCCACCCCAGACTACCCCTTACATGGAACATTTTTCGAAAATTTTAATTTTCTCAAAAATGCTCTAACGATTTTGATTAAAATATCATATGTTTAAGATATTTTTATGACAAATAAAATGTATATCTTGAATTTCCTGGGAATGTCTCCAAAAGTATTCTTCATTGTGAACGACTTTTGCATAATTGGTAAACCATAAAAGATAGACAAAATGTTACTACACAAAAAATGTAGACTACGTTAAAATACACAATTTATGTTATATACATTTTTGTTGTTGAGTGAACCATTTTCGAGATATTGCTTGTTATTCCCTTAAATTTTTCAATACTTTTCCCAAATCGGAATTCGTTATTCATTTTTTGTCTTGGATATGCAAAGAGTATTAATCTGTGGCAAAGGGAATGGTGCTGCACCTAGCAACCAGCTATTAAGAGATATGTATGTGCTTAAAGGCTACTGTATTTCTATATTGCCCTTGTAAATATATATTCCCCTTACATGTACAAGCAAATAAGCATTAAGCGTTTGTAAAAATAGTTTGTACAAGAGTAGAGAAAGTCATGTGAGTGTAACACATCAGATTTTTTTATATTGTATAATTGGACTGATATTATTTAAGTGTTAAAAATACTGCCTCAATTTTTTGCAATCGCAATCGAGGTGCTTGCTTCAACGCTAAAGCTTAGCTTGGTAGCCGTGACTAAATAAATGAAGCCCCCGACTGCAATATTGCCAACACGCGGCCCAAGATATTGCCTTAGATCCAAGGATGAGCAATTCACGAAGGTGTTATTCCAAGAATAGCAAAAAACTGTGAAGATACGGCCGGCTCTTCGTGTACTGGGTTTAATCAATACACAGAAGGCGCGCATGAAAACTTGGCACAACCGTGAAATGCAAAATTGAATAAAGGCTCGATAACGCATTAAATATAGCTTATAGGTCCCTGAGAAATGTTTGATTAAAACAAACTAACTTTTCTAACTTTCTTTCTTTCTCCACCACGCACACAGTAGGTGGAGAAGGTATTGCATTCCACTCAAAAATTCGAAGCCAATATTTCACTTTAAAATACATGTTTTGATGTCCCCTAAATCCAAAAAAAGCATTTCAGAGAAAGGTCAGTGTGTGTATAAACAGCACAACTATATCGAAAGGTTGGATAAATACCAAACTTGGTATTTAGATTCACTACTTTCCAAAGATAAAACTCAAAGGTTTTCATAATAATCCCGCACTCCAAACTACCCTTTACATGGATTACTTTTCGATATGTCTTATTTTCTAAAAGATGGTTTCAATGATTTTGATTAAAATGCCATGTATTCAACACAAAATAAAAAAAATCTTACGAATAAAACGTACAACTTGAATTTTCGGAGGATAGCCTGTGAAGTCCTCTTCATTCGGAAGGAATTTTGTATAATCTTGTGTAACTGGTAAACCTTAAGCGATAGAAGAAAACGTACTACACAAAAAAATCTGATGTGTTACACTCACATGACTTTCTCTACTCTTGTGCAAACTATTTTTACAAACGCTTATTCTCCATATGCTTCATGCTAATCGAGATATCGAGATGTTAATCTTATTGCTAATTTTCTTGTAGGTGCAAGGGGAATTGGTAGACTTTAAGCGATAGTCAAATCTTTTAAGAGCCGGTTGCTATGTGGAGTATTCCATTCTCTTTGCATTACCAAGACACAAAAGTGAATAACGAATTTGAGAAAAAGTATAAGTATTGGTAAATTTAAGGGAATAACAACCAATATCTCGAAAATGATGCACTCAACAAAAAATGTACATTGATGCAGTAATTTGCATCACAAATTATTTAAATGTAAAGAGTGATTATAGTATGAATATGCTTTATTATGTGACATTGATTTGAAATGTTTGTTGATTGTAATTATTGTTGGGAAGTAAGTTTATACTGCCTTACTGAAACTGACAATAATAGCGTGCAATAATGCAGCGAGGGGGTGAGCTGTTTATCATTATTGGAGACGAGGAAATTACGTAACATTGGCGCGTTTTTCTTTTAGAATTTGCTGGAACATTTCCCTAGAGCATATGTATTCATAATTTTCATTGGATATATAAATAGACGCTAATGTTGGCGCGTTTTATTAGCCAATTGCAGCTCTGTTATAATCTTTAGGCATATCGGTGTGTAGGTGTATAAAAGGTAGGTTAGAGGTAGACCCCGTCAGTTCATCAAAAATCTTTGTACATTACACGTCGCCTTCAGTCCGTCAGTTCGTCGAAAATATTTTGTATGATACACGTCGCCTTCAGTCCAACAGAAATATTACACGTCGGCTATCGATTCGCAAGTTACGCGTATAAGATTTATGAAGAATCTCAAGTATGGTAAAGTTAATTATACAAAAGGTTGAAGTACGTGAATTAAAAGTGATCAGTAAGAAGTTATTATAACAGTTTCAGTTTGGCGAGTGTCAAGATCAATGTGTAAATGTGATAGTAAATGTGTTCGACAATAAAAGTGTAAAACAAATTCCTTCATCAGTGTTATCTTTGGATAAAAGATTCCTTTCCGTTTACACAACCTGTATAAAGAGAAGTGCTTGACCAAAAGGTAATAGCTAGCCGGAGGACAGAGAACCAAAATTAAATAAAATAACAGTAGCATTCTTTCAAACAAAAACTAATACTGCCGCAAATTGCTAACACCAGATGGAGCTACAAACCTAACAAAGAATTACGTCACAAAATGGCATCACCACGTGAAGTAAACACACATACACAAAATATACAATAATGTTAAATAAACACAAAAATTAATAGTAACCACTTCAAATTGTCTCCCAAACGTGGGGCTCAATAAATAAATAACACTAAACCACCTTCAAATTGGCGCCCAACGTGGGGCTACACAATAATGTTAAATAAATAACACTAAACCACTCTCAAATTGGCGCCCAACGTGGGGCTCAATAAATAAATAGCACTAAACCACCTTCAACATGCCATAATATATATATACATATAATATGACACATTTTTGTGTAGTAAAATTTTGTCTATCTCTTATGGTTTACCACTTATGCAAAAAACGTTCACAATGAAGAATACTTTTGGAGACATTCCCAGAAAATTTGAGATATACATTTCATTTGTCATGAAAATATCTTAAACATATGATATTTTAATCAAAATCGTTAGAGCCATTTTTGAGAAAATTAAAATTTTCGAAAAATGTTCCATGTAAAGGGTAATCTGGGGTGGGTGGATTTTCTTGAAAACCTTCGTGTCGCATCTCTGGAAGATACTGAACCTAAATACCAAGTTTGGTGTTTATTCGACTGTTCGTTTCTGAGTTATGATGTCCACAGACAGATAGACACCCACACACACAGACACACACGGACATGTTTCCAAAAATGCTTTATATGCATTCAGTGCACCTCAAAACATATATTTCCGGTGAAATCTTGGTATCCAATTTTTGGGTGGAATACAATACTTTCCCTACTTACTATACGTAGTAGAGAAAGTAATAATGTAGACTTCATTATACCACATAATCTATTTCAAATGAGTTTTTGTGGCACGCAATGAGCATGGAATTTAGGGCCAGTAAATAGCGTCCAGTTCCCAAACATTTGACTATCGTTATTCCATTTATATCTATAACGAAATGTATAATTCAGCTAATTCCGGGAAGTTCTATTTCTATTAAAATGAAGAGGATAGAAAAATAAACTTTCGTAAGAATAATTAGTGGGTACTAATAAGAGCTGGAGGGTAGAGAAAGTCATGTGAATGATCATATCAGATTTTTTTTCTTTTCAACTGGTCTCGCATTCGCATACCTTTGGTCGGTATTCCACGGAAAATAAAAACGAAGGTATTAAAGAAAGCGTATGCTGAATGTGAAAGTAGTGATGATACAGAAGTATAAATTTGGCCAATTAGAAGACGCGAATCCTATGGACTTGTCTAGCCAGATGATTCCCAAATTGCCACTCTGTTTCTTGAACCGGCTGAAGGTCACTTAGCCGCTCGTTCTTAACATCCGAGGTATTACATTCACCTGACTTTCTCTAACCACCAGAGCTTGTTTTTATATAGCTTCTACTATCTATTCTTACAAACTTCATGTTAATTCAACCCAACATTTCAATATATGCGCTCAACACTCACAAGGGCTTTGTAAATCCTTTTTAATCTTTTAGTAATTTATGAGATAAAATTAGAAGGTCTTTTATAGAGCATGTTTCAGGCAGAACTTGGCTTTACATTGGTGAAAAAATCATAAAATTCTATTAATTGGTTTTTTGAGATTACACACACGCATACTTTCTCTCTTCATAGTATTAATACAGATTTATTTGTCGATACAAGAGGCTATAGAGATGCTGGCGTTGAAGCTACATTCTCTTTCCATGTTTCCGCGAGAAATAACTGAACGCTGACTACTGAAAAAGACTATGTTACATTCACTATCACTATATTTATATAGCTTTTACAAACTATTCTTACGAAAGCTTATAGGTACAAGGATGAGAGAGGATATCGAATCAGTTTGGAGGTGTTTAAAAGTGCGTCGTGTATAAAAGTGTCTATGTTACACCAACAGAGCGGGATGGCTCAGGTGGTTTCGTCTGTGGAGGTCGTGGGTTCGATTCCCGTGGCCGACCTTCCTGACCCATGGGTTTTTTCGGGGTTTTCCCGGGTCGCCAGGCAAATGCTGGGAAGGATTCTCACATCCCCCGCATTTCCTGTGCCTCCATTTCATCTCCATTCTCATTTCACTTCATCTTTCACCCGTTGGTCTCTTTCACGTTTTGAAAGTGTCGGCGATATTGTTTCGGTGCAGTGCGGCAGGGGAAAAGCATGCTCTTTGTGACTTTATCCATCCCTCCGTTTTCGACTGGCTGTCGGGGGGTATCCGAACCTCCTGGAGGGGCGTAGAACCCTTGTGCGAGGTTGGGTTCCTGGTCTGCCGGCGAGTCCCCATCTGGAAAATGTAGGGACCCTAACATTCCTGTCCCGTCACTTCTGGTTTCGGCCGCCCGGTGTCTCCTCTCGCCTCATCCTTCCTCCTGGTGATCCCCCTTGTGGTACGTATGTACAATATCCTATGTGGATCAGTGCCGAGTCCCCTCCATAGCCTATCCAAATTACATCAAATTAATATTAGTATTAATAAAAAAATGTTTTCTTTTTATTCATATTTTTAAGTTTAGCATCCTTTAACCGATTACGTCATATCGGAGAGTGAGTGAACGAAAAGCGTGAAATAATCTCAAATTAAAGTTATACAACATTCATCTTTTCATAATAAGGGAAAAGTCTGGAAAAACCATTAACCCTAACCGAGATTCGAACTCAGGACGTCTTGAATGTGAAGCAGACAGATTACCCCAAATTACAGAGGCGGGTCCTAAAAATAGTTCTCATCTTTCATGTTTATCTCTACCATTTTATAAATATTATATTATATTCTTGCACCAAAATTCAACGGAACATTGCTTAACGCTACTCCGCTAGTAAAAACATGGCCTTGTAATGCCCTTCGACACTACCTTCAGTTCAATAGCTAGAATGATGCACAAAGAACAGAGGGTCGTCCTCCGTGGTGTAGTGGTTGCCATGCTAGCCTCAAGTTCCCGAGATCGCGGGTTCAACCCCGGTGGAGGGCGATGGATTTTTTCGGGCGTAAAAATCCTTAGCATGGCTTTCTTCGGAAGGGAAGTAAAGACGGTGGTCCCGTGTCGTAGATTTACGACACGTAAAAGACCTCAAGCCTGATAAAGAGGCCTCTGAGCAAAATTATCAGTTTTTCACGCCCAATATAGGAATGGGACGCTAAGGACCGCAGAAGTTTAAGAGCGTCCATAAATAAAACTCTAATTTAATTTAAGAACAGAGGTCATGCTGCCAGAGGGTGAGGCTAGATTTGTCAGCATAAACAGATGCGTTCCATTGTGGGCCACGTTTTATTCTGAGTCTCTAAGATTTTTAAAATAATGTTCCAAAATGCCTTCCAGGAATGTGAGTGACTCGGATTTGAGGTTAAACATTTATTTTAGAAACGATTATGTACTAAACCTTATCTTCGTGACGTAAATATTATATAAGTCAAAACCAGTGCCTGAATATCATTTCTACAAAGAATCCAGATACTCTGGAATTCATTTATTCATTTTTGCCTCGCTTCGAGAAGCTGGTTGAATCACGCTTTTTGTCCACCTCTTGCATTATGCAGCGAGTTTGCACTAAGCTCTATATCCTAGAATGCAAATGGAACAATCGTTTCCGTTGATGCCAAGTTTGGATGCAAATGATATCGTCCCAAAAGAACGGCACCCCGTTTTTGTCTTTTGTCCCTACTTATAGGAGGTGATAGTAAACACACTTGGGGTGTAGATAATAAAATACACTCGCTGCATTACAAGGAATAAGTTCTCAGTCTAAACATGCATGTTCGTAGGTGTGACCGTTTACTTTCTATATCACCTGCCTAATGTACAGCATTCAAACTTTAAAACTCCATAACGTTTATTGCATCTTATATACAAATGAATCAAGAAAGTGTGTGGATAGAACATGTAGCTAAACGTTTTTACATTCTCTACCAAAAACATAAATAAGTAGAGAAGGTGTTGCATTCTACCCAAAATATGGGTATAGAGATTTCACCGGAAATACATGTTTCGTGGTCCCGATTCCCAAAAAAAAAGCATTTTCGAGAAAATCCCTTACACTAAACTACGCTTAACGTTAAATATTTTTCGTACTTTTTTATTCTCTAAAAGATGGGTCTATCGATATTTTGTTAAAATACCATATATTAAACAAAATGTGTATACGTGATAAATAAAATATATATCTTGAATTATCTGGGAATAGCGCATGAAATCCTCTTCATTCGGAAGGAATCTGATATGACTTTGCACAACTGGTAAACGTTTAATGCCAGAAAATGTAGATCTCTTTAAAACACACAATTTATTTCAAATAATTTTTGTGGCATCAGCCGTTTCCGAGATATCCATTATTAATGGTTTGAATTGTCCAATACTTCGCACATTCTTTTACAGACCTGTCCATTTTCAATTGTTTCTCAGGATGTCATGGAAAGAGTATGGAATTTTAAAGCCAGCATATTATAGCGTACAGATCTAAAACGTTTGACTATAGCTATTTACTTTGTATCTATAACGAAATGTATACCGCAGCTATTTCAGGAAAGGTTTACTTTGGTTAAAATGAAGCAGATAGGAAAAAAACTTTCGTAAGAATAGTTTGAGGCAGTATTTTTAAGACTGGAATAATTTTAATTAAAGTATATAATATGTAAATTAAATAACAGCCTGCCTTGAAGCAATATGTAAGTCATAATTTGTAAAAATGTATGTAACAGTCATTGCATATGCTTATATTATTGCAAACATGTTCAATAATGTTATGTAAATGCATTACGTAGTTTAATAATGTAAGAGCTGTGATAATAATAAGTTTAAAGTTGCTAATAATGAGGTAACCTTGAGGCAATAATGAGTTTGAGAGTTTAAATGCTACTAGTCATGATTAGAGCAACGATAATGTAAATCTTGTGACAGTTTAAAAATAGCCAATCAACAGCCAGAAAAATCTTTAGTAAACTTCAGGTATTCTATTGGACTAGGATTAGCCAATCCGAGACTTGAAATACAAACGTTTACAGGTTTGAACGGTTTAAATATGTTCAGTTGCCTGTAGACCTTGGTAGTGACTGGATGGAAGATGTGTTCTCTAAAGAAATATTACGTATTCGTGTGAATCGTAAAATTAAGTATACGTTAACAAAGCACAAGTTTTAAACTAAAGAATCTCACAGCTGTTGATATCAGTGTAGTGCTATTTAATTTGTGCCAAGGATTAATAAAAAGAAGTGAATTTAAACTTAAAATCTGTGTAAGCCTACATTCTTGTCGTACCACGCCCTGTCTAAGAGATACGTGACTCTAAAACAGTACTGAAGCAGCCGAGGCAAACTAAACATAAATAATATATATAGAAGCAGTTTAATAACAAAGTTAATAATTTTTTTAAAACTTTAAGCGTAACAACAACAAAATACAACATCTTCAAATCGGTTTCACATCAAAACATAACAACAAACAATCTACTTCAAGTTGACGTCTATAAGTGGAGCTAAATAAAAAGATGCAAACAAACTTCTGAAGACAATAACTACTTCAAGTTGGTTCCCATACGTGGGGCACAACTACTTCAAGTTTGGTTCCCAAACGTGGAGCAGTAAAATATCTACTTCAAATTAGTTCCCATACGTGGGGCATATCTACTTCAAGTTTGTATACCCAGTAATAAGCGATGGAGTAGAGGTAGAGAAAGTCATGTGAATACAACACCTAGGATTTTTTTTCTCTCTTACGGTTTACCAAATTATACAAAAGTAATTCAGAATGAACATAAATTCACAGGCTATTCGTTGAATATTCTGGAGAGATATGCATTTTATTAGCTATGCAAGTGGCGTGAAATAATAGGTGACCTTTATTGAAACTATTAAGCAGAACAGAGATTTTTAATCCACTTCTATATCTTACGTTCATTACATTTTACAACACAATATATTTACACCTAAAATTAACTTTAACATTCTTTCTCAGAAATTAGAGTATGTTTATCTTCCCCCGTCACCTTAACTCGTAGTCATGTTCGGCTGTAAGTTCTGTTAGGAGTTACCTTGTGGACCGGTGTATGGTGGACAGTTAGCTTTCTAGGTCCCATCCCCGTACCATGTCATCTTGCTTCATCGCATGAAGGCATGCGCATAGCAACTGTACCTCTCCTTCCGTGACGAGTAGATAGCAGCTTCGACATGTGTCGTGTATCCTCCGTGGTGTAGTGGTTACCATGTTAGCCTCTAGTTCCCGACGTCACGAGTTCAAACCCGGCGGTGGGCGATGGATATTTTCGGGCGTAAAGAACTTTAGCATGGCTTCCATCAGAGGGGAAGTAAACCCGGTGGCCCAGTGTCGTAGATTTACGGCACGTAAAAAAACCTCAAAACTGATAAAGAGGCCTCTGAGCAAAATTACCGGTTTTACACGCCCAATATAGAATGGGACGCCAAAGACCACAGCTGTTAATGAACGTCCATAAATAAAACTCAATTTAACTTCATTTCGACACGTGTCCATACAGACTTCAGTGCATAGCAATTGTATCTCTGCTTCTACACACGCCAGCTAGATGGCACTACGGTGCCGTCCAGTCTACCCGCTTTCATTAACTGTGGATTACCGTCTTTTTTTTTTGCTATTGTTTTAGACTTAAGGTTAAATTTTTGGCAGCTGAGAAAAACCATGAAAGAAACAGTCAGACTCAACGGGATTTGAACCAGTTACTGGTTTAGTGACTAGAGTTCGATATTTAAGCTCTTCACATATTGAGATAATACATATTTGAAATTTGATAACAAATTGTGAACATTTAAAAAATTATTACATTTTCATAATAAAATAATTATGAATTCCAAACCATAAAAAAACATGCCGTTTTTTTCCCCTTGAGGCATTTAATGAGTATCAGCATGCTTATTGATAGTTATGCCTAGCTTTCTCACAAACACTTTTTCAGCATTTTTCCATACCCAAAATCTCAATACGATGCAATATTTTACTAATTTGTTTCAAAAACCTTCTGTACTGCCTATCAAAAGTAAATTAAAGTAAATAACCATATACGTTTTTAAAATAATGCTCCAATTTTTGAGAATTAATTATTTACCTTTGAAAAATCCAAATTTTGAAGAGTACCAAAATGGTACAAAAACCTGAATGTTGGATGTGAATATTTTTTAAAAATGCATCCTCTGGAGCTTTAAATAGTGCAATGAATCTACACAACAGAAAGTTAACATATAGAATTTTGAATTATGACAAAACTATTATTTTGTTGTACTCGTATGTAATAAAGGGCACATATTTCAACAATATATCTTGTAAACTGTGGATTTTCAAAATCTCACAGACGCATTACCAAAATAAATGTATTTCATTGAATACACTAACTATTTTCTTCGAAATTATTGTAATCTGTAATGATTCCATCTCTAATAACCTATTCATAACAGCGATGTTAAAATATTTTTTTAACAGCAGAGAAATGTAAGGGTGAAACAGCGGTGTTACAAGCCCAAAATTACTATATTTGATGTGAATTATGGCTTTTTTTTCGAGTGGAGGAGAAATGATTTAATCACTAACCCCAGCCCCGATGGGAGTTGGGACTGAGAGTGTGGGACTCACCAATAGTCGGCATACCCACTAAATCTCCTCCACCGGAAGGAAAAATGGAAGAAGGATAAAGTGGAATGGTGTGGCTTTGTACGGTCCCGCATAGCACCCGCGTTAGTATGTATAAGATGGAAGCTGCCGCCCTATGGGCGGGAGCGGGTAAAGGTAGCTACTAGGTTGCAGCCAGAAACCTGACTGCAACACTAGTGTAAATAGCGAGGGTTTAGGTAAGAATTGGAAAGGTGATTGTATGAAAGGTATAGGTTGGCTTAGAACTTATTACTTGTGGAGATGCATCCTGCTCATGTATTCTTCTGAGAATGTTGCGTTGGACGGAGACCTTCGGCGGTTGCTTGGGACCTCCGGTTTGGCTGGCTGCTGGAAGTGGGCGCGAAGTTGGTGCTGCTGCGCTTCCAGAGATCTGACGGTGATGTCGATGGAGTCTAGGTGTTGAGCAATGGTGTCCGATGCTGTATATGAAGTCTGGATGGAGTTGTCGATGGAGTTGATTCTGGTAGTGATGACCTCGAACTGCCCAGTTAGGAAAAACCTGCTGGGCAGTTGAGGTGTCTTGAAGGTCCCTGATGAGTTCCTCCAGGGCTGTCAGCTTCGTCGTCATGTTCAGGAACTCCGCGTGGAGATCCTGAATGACGTCGCGTATGCCCTGGACTTCCTCGATGATCGGTGCTGAAGATGTTGGTGTCAGCGCTGGTGATGGTGCTGGTGTCGGCGTCTGTGGAAGTGCTGCTGGCTGCGATGAAGATGCTGGCGGCTTCGGCGTTGCCTTCCTGCGAGAATGCAGGGGGCAGAGCGCTTGGACGGTGAAATGTGTTGACCCTCCACAGGTCGCACAGTAGCGGCGTCGGCGGCGAAGGTCGTGCTGGGTGCACGATGAGGTGATGCAGACTGATCCACAGTAGTGGCACCTGGGTTGAGCTGCGCAGGACGTCTCGGTGTGCCCGTAGGCACAGCAGCGCCTGCAGGGAGGCTGTCGTTCTACTCGGCTGGCCTCGATGCGTAAGCACCGCCCTAACAAGAGCAGGCCCGCCCTCAAGGCAGCTTCGTAGGGTCTGCAAACTCCATCCTGACGAGCGACGTGGGTCCCTGTGCTCCGATGATCCTTGTGGCCTTCAAGGCTGAAGGCCACTGCTGGTGAGCTGCGTGATGAGGAACCTGGCTGGCAGGTCCCTCGGGACCCCCCTGACGACGGCACTGTACCTCCCCTGAGGCACAGGCCGGGTCTGCGGTGGCTGAGTAGAACCCAGTGTCGGTGGCGTTGGCACCGGTAAAGCTGGCGGCAACTGCGGAGGCAGTCGCGGCGAAGCTGCGCTGGCTGGTGGCGAAGCGGTGGTGGCGGCGTAGGTAGCCCTAGGCTGCGGCGGCTGCTACGAGATTTCCTCGGCGGGTGCCGGAGGAGAAGAAGAGGTTCCTGCCTTAGCAGGAGCGGCGACGGAGCGACCCTTCTTCTTCGCCATCTCGGAGCTCGTTCCAATGTAATAAAAATAATACCAGACCTCGCACATACTAATGCTTAATTAAGCTCCATAGGTAGTACAGAAGAGAAAATTTATTCTTCAATTAGATACACTACAGTCTACAGTCGAGTACATGAAATTTGTCGATATAATGCGCAGTGGTTTATGTTGGTAAGGAAATACTTAACTGTCTCTGCCATGCCCCCTACCTGTTCTAACATCCCACATAATGTTTGCTGTGTTAAGTTTAATGTTTAAGGGTCGACATTCGCGGCGAAGCATGGCTTCCAACAACTCAAGTGAAATGTTTTCGTACTTCTTCGCTTTCGCCACTCACCTATGCCCGACCTTTGTCCATAGGCTAATGCTTGTGTGTCGGATGTGAATTAAAATCCGTAAGATATTAGCTCACCCAAGGCGGTGTGGATCATAGGTAAGGAGATTCTGCCAACATTAAATAAACAAAATACCTATAGGAAACAAAAGCATCAGCTAGGTGAATGCTGCGGTGCTGGACCAGGTAAAATACGAAAATTCTAAGGTCAGTAATGGCGGGACTTGCCGAATACGAGCCTCACAAGTTTATCTCGGAGCCACTTCGTTCGATTTGTTAGATAAATAGACTTGGTGGCACATTTGGTTCAGCGCTGGGGTTTGTGCTAATGTTTCGTATTCGATTCCCACATTTTGGTGTGCTGATATACGAGGCCTTTATGTCAGTACACTCGGTCAAACTAAAACTGACTGGTTTCTTGAGCAATTAAACTATTTCGAAGTCCCTTCGAGTGAGCGCATTGTTCACAACCGTCAACTTCTGTGCGCCGCATGGTTAACTCTATCATACAAGTCACAAGTTATTGATTTAGGCTAGTGGTTAGGTATTTAACTTCAATGCAAGCAACTCGCGTTCGATTCTGCGTAATTGATTATCATCTCATATTTTTACAACTCGTTTTATTGTAATATAATTGAATAATAATTCTTGTTGCTTACAAATTATATAGTTACAATAACGGAGAAATTTGTGGCTATAAAATTAAATTGACCAAATATGGAACCTCCTTTCGAACGATAAATAATGTCATTGTTGACATTTACTGGTATGATGGACTACTAAATAAACACCACATACATAAAAATCTGATGTGTCACACTCACATGACATTCTCTACTTTTGTACAAATTATTTTTACAAACGCTTATTCTCCATATTCTTCATTAATCGAGATATCCAGATGTTAATCTCATTGCTAATTTCTTGCAGATGCAGGGGGAATTGGTAGGCTTTAAGTGATAGTCAAATATTTTAAGAGCTGGTTGCTATGTGGAGTATTCCATTCTCTTTCCATTACCAGGACAACAAACAATGAATAACGAATTCCCATTTGAGAAAAAGTATAACTTTTGGAGACATTCCCAACAAATTCAAGATATACGTTTTATTTGCAATGAAAGTATCTTAAATATATGATATTTTAATCAAAATCGTTAGAGCCATTTTTTAAAAAAAAATAAAATTTTCGAAAAATGTTCCATGTAAAGGGTAATCTGGGGTGGGAGAATTTTCTTGAAAACCTTCATGTCGCATCTCCGAAAGATAATGAATTTAAATACCAAGTTTGGTGTTTATCTGACTGTTAGATTCTGAGTTATGCTGTTCACAGACCGACACATACAAACACACGCGGACATGTTTCCAGAAATACATGTATTTCCGGTGAAATCTCGGTATCGAATTTTTGAGTGCAATGCAATACTTTTAAAAGTTGAGTAGCTCCACGGAGAATTGAACTTGCAACCTCAGGAACAGTAAGCTTCAACAAGTAGTGAGCTAAAACTATAAATCAAAAAGTGTGTTTTGGTACAAAAATTGAGTGTTAAAACACTTTGAAAGATTTGTCTATTTGAATTATTTTCTCGGAAGACTCTTGTAGTTGTGCTCCCCATTATAACTACCACAATAATATACGCGGTCTTATGAGTACACGCTGCCCCAAACGCCCACGGAAGTCCCAGTTTTAAATTGAACGAGTGCCCATCTACTGGCACGTGGAACACCAGTTCCCTCACACTATGAGCATATCAGAAGTCAATAAATACTGTCCAGAACCAGTGTTAAATCACTCTTTTCAAGCTCCACCAAAAAGCTAACTAAGCATTTCTTGTTACAGCAAAATTTCCCTTCTCGTTTTGCTGTATTGAGTCTGGGATATTTGCCAAGCGTTCGCCTAATGGCTCAGTTAATGTTCTCACTGCACAAGTGTGAAGGACTGAATGGGATGAATCTAATCGACGCGATGTCCCGGCCGTTTCTTGCACGAACCCAATTCGCAGGAGGACTGGGAAGTAAATACGTCAGAGAAATGGAGTGTTCGCATCCTAATTCCCTCCGAGGGTCTATGCCGCATCTGCCGGCTTAGAGTCCTATCGAAATCTGAAGCCTTGGCACTCAGACGCATCCAAAACGTATATGACCTTGTAGGAATCGCAAACGAAGGCTGGAAGCAACCTCTGTTTAAGCCATGGGAGAAACGGGTGTCCTGATTAGCGATGTAACACTCTAACAATCCCTTCAAGCATTCTCCAAGTGTTTTGCAGGCTGGCGCTTGCCTGCCACTGTTTTAAGAGAATCCTCTGATGAAAATTAGAAAAAAAAATAAAGAAATTCTTTTTTTATATTCTATTTTATTTTACGTCGCTTTAACTCCCTGGTCATATCGCGACGGATCTGTTGGTGGATAACTCTTAGAACGATATGTGATGAACAGTTAGTCTTCTAGGTCTCATCCCTGTAACCAACCGCTCCGTCACGTGTCACAGAGACCCTAGCGCATAGCTACCGAATCTTCTGCTTCATGACGTGCCAACGACATTAGGGTGCCGTCCAGTCCAACCGCCGCTCCCATATAAAGGCGGACAATTAGCCTTCTAGGTCTCATCCATGGAAATGTAATGCTTCGTCACGTGCCCACAGAGACCGCCAGCGCATGGCAGCCGGATCTTCTGCTTCGTGCCGTCCAGTCTAACTGCTTACATTGTCTGTAGATAGATGGCATAGCATTCGCTATTACCACTTATTTTTCATTTTACTATTGTTTTAGACTTAAGGTGGAACTTTGGGACATTTTATTAAATATTTAATCCGGTATTTATCTTGGCGACTGAGGAAAACCACGAGAAAACCTGTGTCAGATTTGAACTTCGGCCCTCCCAAATGCGGGCTATCCTGCTCGGTAAAGAAATCTTATTCTACGTATTCTTCAACAAATTATTCCTGGAAGTACCCATTCTTCTATCTAATTCATGTTAATCAAGATAAACGTTTGCAGAAATCGTTTTATTATATATTTACTTGCAGGTACAAGGGGATTAGGAGAATATAGTGGGTTTGGGTAGAGCATCTTATAAGAGTGGGGCATTATGATGGCTTTGAAATTCCATTCTTTTTGAATGGCCAAGAGAAAAAAACTAATAGACATTTTTCTTCTTCTTGTTCTTTTTTAGAATGCCTTCCTCTTTACAGGACTTGCACCCTTAAGGACTTACAAGCCAATGTCTTGGGTCAGTAGCCTTTCGAGAAGCAAGCCAACTCCGGTTCATAGCACATCCAGAATGGGTGATCAGCCCAATGCCTGGTATGGCATTGGAAATGAAGTGTAGTGATGAAAGGGATAATAGGAAAATCTTCGGATCAAATTATCCAACCCCGCATTCGCCTAGCAACCGAGGAAGACCGCGAAAAATACCTTCGGTCATCCCGCCATCCCGCCATCCCACTCGGTATAGGGATTTTTTTCACTTGAGAAAAGTGTAACTATTTGAAAATTCAAACCAATAATAAAGAATATCTCGGAAATGGTGAATGCCACAAAAAGGTTTATTGCCATAAATTTTGTGCACGAGATCTACATTTTTTTGTATAGTAAGTTATACTAAAGTTATTCAGAATGAAGGCTACTTCACAGATTATTCTCAGAAACTTTAAGATATGCATTTCATTTGTTATAAAAATATTTTAAAGCATATGAAATGTTAATCAACATTGTTAGAGCAATCTAAAATAACGAAAAATGTCCACGTAAAGGGTAGTTTTGCAGCAGGGGAATTTTCTTGAAAATCTTTGCGTCGCATTTTTGGATCATACAGAAATTAAATACCACAATTGGTATTTATCGGACTCTTCATGTTTGAATTATGCTGTTTACAGACACACACATACCTTTTGCTAAAACTTATTTTTTGGGTTTCAAAGGGGCCTCAAAACATGTATTTGAATGAAATCTCGGTATCGAATTTTCGGGTAGAATACAATACTTCCCCTGCTTACTGTTAAGTTACGCAGTAGAGAAAAGGAAAGGTCAACATTTCCTTTTTGAGTGAAAATAAAATTCAGGACTACTATTTATGGGACCAGCTGACACGGGTTCTATTTTCTCATGCTGAGAGGTCTTGTACGGGATGCACTTAGCCTCGTGAAGTACTTGATGAGCCACTTGCTCGAGAAGCAGCAGCTCCTGTTCTGGCAAGTCGCGCCAAAGTAGCCCCGTGAAAGGAGTCTTCGGAAGATGGCAAAGTGTGCAGCGGTCGTAAGGTCGGCTCAAATTAATTTCCGGCTATTACACCAAGGAGTCCGATTAGTTTAATTTATGATTTTAAAAATATTTGTTTTAAATTTGCAGTCTTTAATAGTGGAGCTTTTGTTTAAGGAGCTAGTAAACGGCATATGTTGGCTTTTAAGTTTTAGGTATATCTTATTAATTAGAAGTTCTTCTTCAATTTGATATTCAGTTCATCATTATGGGCTTAATGTTTATATTTTAATTATAGTTTTTAAAATGAAACTGCATGTGCCATTGTACTCGTATACTGTGAATTGTACTGCACAGAAAAAGTCTGATGTGCTGCACTCACATGACTTCCTCTACTCTTGTACAAACTAATTTTACAAACGCTTATTCTCCATATGCTTCATGTTAATCGAGATGTTAATCTTATTGCTAATTTTCTTGTAGGTGCAAGGGGAATTGGTAGGCTTTAAGCGATAGTCATATGTTTTAAGAGCTGGTTGTTATTAGGAGCATTCCATTCTCTTTGTATGTCCAGGACATAAAAAAAACAAATAAAGAATTTTCATTTGAGAAAAACTATAAGTATTGGAAACTTCAAACAAATAACCAGAAATATCTTGGAAATGGTTACTCGTTTAAAAAAGCGAGATCTACATTTTTTTGTGTAGTAAAACTTTGTCTATCTCTTACAGTTTACCAGCTAGGCAAAAATCATTCAGAATGAAGAGGTCTTTTGGGGGCCTTCCCAGAAAATTTAACATATACATTTCATTAGACATAAAAATGTCTTAAACATATGATATTTTAATCAAATTCTTTATTGTCATTTTTGAGAAAATCAAAATTTTTGAAAAATGTTCCATGTAAACGGTAGTCTGCGGTGGGGGATTTTCCTGAAAATTTTCGTGTCGCATCCTAGGAAGATAATAAACTCAAATGCCAAGTTATTTATCGAATTTTCGTTTTTGAGTTATGCCTTTCACAAACAGATAGACAAATACACACTCGGATATGTTTCCTAAACTGCTTTATTTGGATTCAGGTCACCTCAAAACATGCATTTCCGGCGAAATCTCGGTATCGAATTTTTGAGTGGAATGCAATACTTCCCTTTCTTACTATACGCAGTAGAGAATGTAAAAATTCTGATATATTACATTCACATAAGGTTTGTCTGTCCACTATGCTTTATGTTTATATAGTTACTAAATACTATTCCTACGAAAGCTTATTTTTCTATCTACTTCATGTTAATCGAAATAAACCTTTGCAAAAATAGCTTCATTGAAGATACAGGGGGAATAAAGTAAACCATATCGTTAGTCAAATGTTTGAAACACTATCACTAGACTAGAAATTCCATCATATTTCCGCGACATTGCAAGAAACAACTGAACAGCAATCGCACTTTAAAAAATCTGATATGTTAACTTCACATAATTTCTCTATCCTCTATCGTTGATTATGATACGCAATTTATTCTTCGAAAGTTCATTTTTCTATCTACTTCGTTTTAATCCAGATAAACCTTTGTAGAAATGACTACACTACACATTTTGATACAAAGAGAACAGTTTATGAACTGAACTCTATACGCTCTCCTTAAAATTCCATACTGTTTCAATGGATACGCCAGAAACAACTGAAAATCGATGGTATTTAAAAAAGAATAATAAGGCATTGAACAAATCGAACCATTAATAATCGATATCTCGGAAATGGCTGATGCTACAAAAAACGTTATTTGAAATAAATTGTGTGTTTTGAAGAGATCTACGTGTTTTGTGTAGTATGTTTTCGTCTACCGCTAAACGTTTAGCAGTTATACAAGATTATACAAATTCCTTCCAAATAAAGAGGACTTCACAGGTTATTACCAGAAAATTAAAAATACACGTATTATTTGTCGAATACGTAAATTTAATATATGGTATTTTAATCATAATCCGTATAGATATTTTTAAAAAATAATCAATTTTGTAAATGTTCCATAGAGTTGTTTGGGGCGAGGGGATATACTTTAAAATCTTCACATTTGGAGGATACCAATTTTAGTATTTAAACGACTTTTCGTTTTGGAGTTATGCTGCTCACGGACACACATACAGATGTATCTTTTTCTAAAAATGCTTCTTTTGAATTCAAGGACCCTCAAAAATGCATTTCTGGTAAAAAATTGGTATGAAATTTTTGGGTGGAATCCAGTACCTTCTCTACCTTCTAGGTACATAGCAGAGAAAGCAAAAAGTAACAAAGTATTGAATGTTTTTGAAATTCTCACATGTGGGTTTGCTTGAATGATTGATCTCTATTGGTCAAGAGCAATTGAAGATTTGGAGAGGAATATCGCCACCGAAATCAACAATATTGATCCAGAGGTACTGCAGCAAACTGCCAGAAACATTCAGTGGGTCACGGATGTCTAGAGGAGAGAGGAGGGGGAGGAGATCGTTTTCAGCATCTACTGTGAAATTAAACAATTGTCCCCAGAGATGCTGTATATGTAGGAAGATTTACATGTTAGTGACGTTTTAAAAGCGACCCATTTTATGTAAATCGCACTGTAGAGATATCTCTTAGGTTTTAAGAGGAACCACCTTGAAGGATCGCCTACCTTCATTCGCAACTGCGGAAATTTAAAGCGAAATTTTAAGGAAATGAGTTAATTTCCTTATAAACAGTTGTTTGGAAGAGGTTAATATGCTTCAGATAACTGAAAGAGTAATATTCTTGGGCTAATTAAACGCTCAAGAGCCCTCGAACAAGTTAAATCCCAAGTTTGGGGAATTTCAGAGAAAAGTTTCTCTCTAGACACTAGCACGGGATCCAACCTTTACTATTTACGCGGTATTTTCAGCTAATAAAGTTTCCTGTATAAAAATATACACAATTCAGTGGCTGGTGATCAAAGCTTTAGACGGTTCGATTTTCGGATATACAATGAATTGTTATTGTAGTTAGGATTATTTCTAAAACCATAACCTGTTGAGATTATAACGTTTCTTCAGTCTTTACCGCCAGTTGTTTAAATGAATCTCGGAATGCATGCGTTTCCGACTTCATAAACAGGTTGATGTAAAGCGGCGGTGCAGAACAGTTTTTCACTAGAACATTTTGTGCGTTCTTTGCTCGTGAGATGGAAGTGATACCAGAATTTGCACAATCGAGTGCTACTTCCGAACTGGAAGAATACGAGGCGGAGTCTATCGTTACGATATTGGCCGCTGCGTGAATGACATTCTCCGTTCTTGCCCATAATTTCAACAAGTCCCGAGACAAATCTGATGTGTTGCACTCAGATGACATTCTCTACTCTTGTGTAAACTATTTTTATGAATGCTTGTTCTCCATCTGCTTCATGTTAATCGAGATAAACAATTGCAGGGACTATCTTATTGCTAATTTTCTTGTAGGAGCAAGGGGAATATCGTAGGCTTTAAGCGATAGTCAAATGTTTTAAGAGCTGGTTGCTATGTGGAGCACAGCAGGACATAAGAAAAAACGAATAGCGAATTCCCATTTGAGAAAAGATACAAGTATTGGAAAATTTAAACAAATAACAAGGAAATAGTTCACTCGACATAAAAATGTATAAGCTGTAAATAGTGTGTTTTAACGAGATCTACATTTCTTGTGTAGGAAAATGTTATTTATCTCTTACGGTTTACCAGTTATGCGAAAGTCATTTAGAATGAAGAGGTCTTTTGGAGACTTTCCCAGAAAATTCAAGATCCACATTTCATTTGTATTGAAAATATCTTAAACATATACTTTAATCAAAATCGTTAGAGCCATTTTTGAAAATATAAAAAGTTTCTAAAATTTTCCATGTAAAGGGTAGTCTGGTGTAGGGAGATTTGTTTTGAAAATCTTCGTGTCGTATTCTTGGAAGGTACTAAATTTAAATGCCAAGAGTGGCACTTTCCGACTTTTTGATTTTTAGTTAATGCTGTTCACAAACACACACAAACACATGTGCGGACATCTTTCCAAAAATGCTTTATTTGGATTCAGGTCACTTCAAAACGTGATTTCCGATGAAATCTCGATATTGAATTTTTAGGTGGAATATAGGTAGCTATGAAAGTAAAAGTAGTATTTTTATTAAAAAAATTAAAGTTGTTCCTTTAAAGCTAAAACACTCCACGCCACAAAAACTCTAATTATTTGAGTTACCTATCAGCATACAATTTGAGATTACGAATTTACGAGATGCAAGCGAAGGAAGCTCCAAATGTAAATACTGGAAAGATACGATACAAGCCCCACTTCACTAAGGTTGCGACTTTTAACATGCATCCCTTCCACTCATCTTTCATTAGCCCTCTGCTAGAGGCACTGGTGATAAACTCGCATCAAAGTATTAACATCATGCGCAGGCAACCGACTGGCGGCAACGGCCGAATAAATCTGAAGACCACGTATTTAAATTCTCCATAGAAAAGCCTTCCCATGTTCATCTTCACTCACCGGTCTGAGCTGCGCTCACTTATAGATGGCCCAACATTTATTATATTAAAGATCATCAAACAATATAAGCCCCGAGAAACAGCATATTATTAAAAATCTGTTGTGCTGCATTCACATCACTTTCTCTACCAACTCTTTTTCTTTCTCTGTTTAACCTCCTCTTATGTAGGACTTACACCCCCAGGACTTACAGGCGGGTGCCTAGAGTCAGAGGCCGGTCGAGGAGCAGACACTCATGGATCAGACAGAATATCCAGGATGGGTGATCAGCCCGATGCCTGGTATGGGAGGAAGGAAGTAGATGAAACGAAATGATGGTGAAATGGATGAAAGGAAAGGTGATGATGGAGCAGCTGGTGGAATGAATGGTGGGGGAAACCGGAAAACCCAAAGAAAACCTGCCCAGACGCCTCTTTGTCCACCACAAATCCCACATGCGGGTCCCTGGGATTTAATCCGGGCCACCTCGCTGAGAGGCAAGCGGTCTAACCACTCGGCCACGGCGCCGCCTCTACCAACTTTTCCACGGAATATTTTACCAAATCTTATTACTTTATCTAAGATATACTTATATTTAGAGAAAATATTGTAATCCACCCAAAAAGTTGATGTTGAGGTATGTTTTGAGGCGCCCTGGATAAAAGAGTAATTTTTCAAAAACATCCATGAACAGCTTAACTCAAAGACGTAAAATTTGTTAAATACGAAACTTAGTATTTAAACTTAGAACCTTTCAAGGGTACAACACAAAGATTTTGAAAATTTCCGTAACCTAAACTACACTTTACCTGGAAAGTTATGTTAATTTTTATTTTCTCAAAATGAAACTAACGATTTTTGTTAAAATACCATATGCTAAGTTGTTTTAATGAGAAACAAAAGTTATATTTTGAGTCTTTTGGGGATAGCCTGTGAAGACCTCTTTATTCTGAATGACTTTTGTGTAATTTATAAACCATGAGAGGGAATTTATACAAAAGTCATCAAAATAAAGAGGACTTCACAGACTATTCGCAGAAAATTCAGGACTATACATGTTATTTCTCATGTAAATATCGTAAAAATACATTCTAATCATCATTGTTAGAGCCGTTTAAAGGTGCACCACTGGGATTTTCCCATACCTAGAGGTATTAAATATTGTGGAAAGGAATATTGCGTAGGAGCTAGGAATTAGAAAGAATCAGCGGCATATATGTTAACAATTTATTATAAAGTGTTGCATTTGTTAACAATTCGATTATCAGCTTGATTTAACATTTTAAAAGTTATGTGATTTACAAATAATATGCCTGGAGATGACTTTCACTTTTTTACAATTTAAGTTGTCCTACAAATCGAGAATATTTCTGAAACAGCGACTAATACAATGCAATGTTACACGAAGTAAAAAATATAAATGCTGCTCCCGTAAATGTGAATTTAGAAACACCAAGAAGGTTAAATTTTGCAGCTTATCAAACAGTTGAATACAATTTACAAAAGCCAAAAGGTTACTCTTGATGGTTTACGCCAAATCTCGCCGTCAGAATACAGACCACGAGTCTGGGTACTATCCACTCGGTCACTGGCCGAGGAGTGCCTCTGCCCAAGAGTTGCTGAAGTTGACCACGAGGGTAATGGCGCTGGAGTCAGTAGCGTGAAGCAAACCAGCCAATGGTAACTCTGCACGACGCTTTGAGTTGTGGAATGATGAATTACGTCATGCATGACGACATATTTCTCGAAGTTTCGCATATTTACTGCTTCTCTCGATGACTCAAGTCATCATTTCCGAAGCATTGGGCCGTTCTTGAGCTAGTTGCATAAGCCACGACCAAGAAGGACCGTTTGCTAGAAATGCTTTTTTGGATTTGGGGGTCCTCAAAACTTGTGTTTCCGGTGAAATCGTGGTATTGAATGTTTATGTGGAATGCAATACTCCCTCTACTTATACTAGAAAGAAACACAAAGAAGAACGGAACAGAAGAGTCCAAAGAGTGCCTTAACACAATGACTTTTTACACGTGACTATAATCTCTAAATCACCGATCTTTTATTTCCTCAATTATTAAGGAATACAATATTTGCCACAGGCGACACAGTAGATTTGTGTTTTCAATGGAGATCGTTGGGAGTCTCAAACGTTCCTTTTTATTAAGCATCCTCGACATGCATACGATTCTTTGCATGCCCTTATAGATATCACCTCTCTTTCTTCTAGCCCTTCATCATTTAATTGCATTCATAGAGTTTTAATCTTCCTTTCTCATTCTCTAAAGCGTATCCATTTACTCTCGCTTTTTACGCCAAGTGATTATTCGCGGATCTTCTTCCTTTTTTTCTGGCAATGCGTCTCCAACTCATTCCTTAATCTTATCTCTTCATTCTCCTCCATTACCCATATTTCATACCGTTAGCTGAGGACTATCCATTACGTCTCCTGGTTTTATTAGATTCCTTCTAACTAGCGTCCCCTTCGCCTAGTGAATATAGGTCTTAAATACGTCGTGAGGAAGCAAATACATTTGTGGTTCTAAATCTGCATGGTTCGTGTAATTTAATATCAAGTCAGAATATTAAATTAGACGAGATACTCCCGCAATAATTTGTGAGAAGGCTTTTTTGGGTATAGGTAACAAAAGAGCTTAAGAGAATGTTTACAATCTCTACTTACATATGGTAAGTAAGGAAATACAACAGAGGAGAATACCTCGGGAACTGCGATCTATATAGATCTACAATGACTACCACCCCCAAAAGTGAAGAAATTTCGGAAGCTACACTATGTGATAAAAAGTATCCGGACACCCCCACAAACATACGTTTTTCATTTTAGGTGCATTGTGCTGCCACCTACTGCCTGGTACTTATAATCCGCGACCTCAGTAGTCACTAGACATAGTAAAACAGCAGAATGGGACGCTTCGTGGAACTCACGGACTTCGAACGTGGTCAGGTGATTGGGAGTCACTTGTGCCAGAAGTCTGTACGCGAGATTTCCACACTCCTAAACATCCCTAGGTCCACTGTTTCTGATGTGATAGTGAAGTGCAAACGTGAAGGGACACGTACAGCACAAAAGGGTACAGATCGACCTCGTCTGTTGACTGACAGAGACCGCCGACGTTTGAAGAGGGCCGGAAAGAATAATAGGCAAACATCTATCCAGACCATCACACAGGAATTCCAAATTCCATAAGATCCACTCCAACTACTATGACAGTTAGGCGTGAGGTGAGAAATCTTGGATTCCACGGTCGAGCGGCTGCTCATAAGCCACACATCACGAGGAAAATGCCAAACGACGCCTCGCTGGGTGTAAGGAGCGTCAACATTACACGATTGAACAATGGAAAAACGTTGTGTGGAGTGACGAATCGCGGCACACAGTGTGGCGATCCGATGGCAGGGTGTGGGTATGGCGAGTGCTCGGTGAACGTCATCTAGCAGCGTTTGTAGTGACAACAATGAAATTCGGAGGTGATGGTCGTGTTTTTCCTGGAGGGGGCTTGCACCCCTTGTTGTTTTGCGTGGCACGATCACAGCGCAGACCTACATTGACATTTTAAGCAGCTTCTTGCTTCCCTCTTTTGAAGAGCAATTCGGGGAAGGCGATTGCATCTTTCAACACGATCGAGCACCTGTTCATACTGCACGGGCTGTGGCGGAGTGGTTACACGACAATAACATCCCTGTAATGGACTGGCCTGCACAGAGTCCTGAGTTGAATCCTATAGAACACATTTGGGATGCTTTGGAACGCCGACTTCGTGCCAAGCCTCACCGACCTACATCGATACCTCTCCTCAGTAGCGCACTCCGTGAAGAATGGGCTGCCATTCCCCCAAGAAACCTTCCAGCACCTGATTGAAAGTATGCCTGCGAGAGTGAACGCTGATTGGGAGGGATGAGGGAAGAAACCCGGATAACGAGGGGTCCCTAATGTTTCCGGATTAAACGCATCGCCCGAGCCCACTTACAAGTCGCCGAAACCCCGGGAGTCTCCCCGGGGCGGAGCCCAGGCGAGATCTAACTGTGCATTACGCAACAGGCCTGAGAAAAAGCCCCTATAGAGCACATGGGCACCGCCGAGCCGCAACCCGCCGAACACAGTCACCTGATCCTATAACCCTGAAACAGACGATAACCTAGATAATGCATACAGGAAATAAGGGACAGGAACCCGTGGCAGAAGGTGAACTACCCCAGCATTCACCTACTAACACTCGGAAACCACGAAAAACCCATGGAAGGGTGAGTGTCGGCAATCGAACCGGAACCTTATTTCGCTCGGTTTAGCCATAGTAAGTAGAGGAAGTATTGCATTTCAAGAAAATGCTGTTATATCAAATTGCACCTTATATGGAAAAAATCTGATGTGTTACACTCACATGACTTTCTCTACTCTTGTACAAACTATTTTTACAAACTCTTATTCTCCATCTATTTCATATTAATCGAGATAAACATTTGCAGAAACGATCTTTTGACATGCAAACAGAATTAAATTTTGCACACAGCGACCAGTTCTAAAAATATTTGACTATCGCTTAAGGCTTACTATGTTCTCTTGTTTTGTATTTGCAAGGGCAATATAGAAATGCAGTAGCGTTTAAGCACAGACATATATCTTAATAGCTGGTTGCTATGTGCAGCACCATTCTCTTTGCCACAGGTTAATACTCTTTGCATATCCAAGACAAAAACTGACCAACGAATTCCCATTTGAGAAAATAAGTATTGAAAAATTTAAGGGAATAACAAGCAATATCTCGAAAATGGTACACTCAATAACAAAAAGTATATGACAAATTGTGTATTTAACGCGATCTACATTTTATGTGTAGTAAACTTTTGTCTATCTCTTATGGTTTACCAGTTATCCAAAAGTCGTTCACAATGAAGAATACTTTTGGAGACATTCCCATAAAATTCAAGATATACATTCTATTTGTCATGAAAACGTCTTAAACATATGATATTGTAATCAAAATCGTGAACCATTTTTGAGAAAATTAAAATTTTCGAAAAATGTTCCATGTAAAGGGTAGTCTGGGGTGGGGGGATTTTCTTGAAAACCTTTGTGTCGCATCTATGGAAGATACTGACTCTAAATACCAAGTTTCGTGTTTATCCGACTGTTCGTTTCTGAGTTATACTGTTCACAGACACACACACGGACATGTTTCTAAAAATGCTTTTTATCGATTCAGGGCGTCTCAAAACATGTATTTCCGGTGAAATCTCGGTATCGAATTTTTGGGTGGAATACAATACTTCCCCTACTAACTATACGTAGTAGAGAAAGTAAAAAAAATTCGGTATTTCTTGTTTTCTCAAAAATGATTGTAACGATTTTGATTAAAATATTTAATGCTTAAGATGTTAAATTTTCTTTAATTAATCTGTGAAGTCGTCTTCATTCTGAATTTGGTAACTTGTAAACAGTAAGATTTTGACAATAATTCAATACACAAAAATATGTAGTTCTGGTTAAAATACACAATTTATGCCAGACAAATTTATTTGTGGCATTAAGCGTTTCTAAGATATCCTTTATTAATGGGTTGAATTGCCAAACACTTTATACCTTTTCAACTGCGAAGTTGCTATTCATTTTTTAGATTGCTTTTTCTATATTTTTGAAATTTAAATGCCCACATGCAATGTTCACGATAGGACCTTTTACGTATTGAAAGCTATGGTCACAAGAACTGCAGAGTCGTTTATGAATAATACAGAAATAGGGAGTTAGCCTAGGTACGGAGGTGGACTTGGCACAAATGATCCTGTAGGCCAGGTTCTAAGTCCATGACGGGATGTCCCAGGGAGGGAGGGCTGAGGAGAAGGAGAAAGAAGGCGATCGAACCAGGAGGCACGACATGGCAGAGAGCAGGGGTCCTACCTTTTGCAGACTGAATTGGGGACTCGGAGACCGCCCTATTCTGGATTCCGGGGTCAAGGGGTTACATAGAGCATCTTTTCCCCTGCCATGCACCGCCGAGACTCCCACCGACACTTTCAACCCTGAAACAGATGAAAGGCGAAGTGAAATGAGAATAGAGGTGAAATGGAGGTATACGAAAATACGGGGGACGTAATGAACTTTCCCAGCATTCGCCTGCAACTCGAGAAAACCCCCGTAAAAACCCATAGTTCAGGAAGTTCGGCCGCGGGAATCGAACCCACGACCTCCAGAATGCAGGCGACAGACTTTGCCGCCTAAGCCATCCCGCTCGGTATTATGAATAATATAAATACTTATGGAAATATAAAATAAAATGTCATCTAGATTAAATTTTGGCATCTTTTTTTAAATAGTTCATAGATTCTAAACTAAAATTATAGCTCTGCTATTAAATAATGTAAATGTCAAAAAATGCAATACATTTCTTTTAATACCTCTGAATTATATTTTATTTAAGTAGATATATTTTTAAAAAGTCAACTTTAACTTTTAATAGCTAAAATGTTATTTAACTCATATTATACGAACTTGAGGGTGCTTATATCAAGAACTAGAGGTTGTTTCAGACAAAAATTTAAGCATCTAGCCTAAGTTATAAAAAATAACAATTTCAGCCCTGATCCCAATCGAAGACCAAGATCACAGCAAATACAGGGATTCTGTAGTTGCAGGTAGCCTAATCAATTGTACTTTTCCTAGCACAAACAGGACTAAAGTGTACACCCTTTGCAGTAATTCACATGTGTGTATTTGTTATCAAAATCCCAGGATGAGAACTTCTAGTGGCCAATAGATACCAGAGGAAATTCAACAAAATTGAGAAGAGGCAATAAATCAAAGGCTATCAGACATATTTGACGTCTGTTATGAAACGGTTGTATATCATGTTTCGCTACAGTACATCAGAATCGAATTATCGTATGCTTGAACAGTGTAGCACTGCATTTACATTTTCATCAAGTAGCTACCGGAATTCTGATAACTGGCATTGGGTAAATTGAGAAATTATATCCCTGGCTGCTGGTAGCTTAGGGTATATTTATTACAGCTTACTTATGAGGTGTTAACATACGTTAATGTAGCATAAAACTTGATTTCAATCCATTGCTTATAGATCAGGTAATTGGGATGCTCAAAAATGAGAGTTATATATCAATTCTTTTAGTACTAAGGCTGAATACATCAATGTTTTCTTTCGTGTTCTTAAATTGCGGCTCGGTTCAATTTTTCTTTATCTACTATATATCTATAGCAACATTTTACCAGAAATATACATACTTTGATGCCCCCTGAATCCAAAAAGAGGAACAATTTTAGAAATATGTTCGTTTATGTATATCTGTGAACATAAAATCGATTTAAGTACCGGGTGCTTCAAAATGAATGATCCAATTTTACAAGGTTTTATCTTCTCTATGAGAGGAGATAGAATTTAACGACTATTCTCAGAATACACACCGAGACTAGAAGTTTGTATCGGTGCTATTAATACCTGCAGATTCACATAGTTCTCGGTAGAGGTCTTCTTTGTACAGCTATCTCGCTCATTTAATACCCAGTAGGCATAGAGATGACAACAACATAGTAACAAAAAGAATTCTCTATTCTCCATTTCAACAGGTGAAAATCAGTTAAAATTGTGCAGCGTGTTTCATCAAGAGTAGAGCACTACACAGAGCATTCCCTGTTGACGCCCACAGCTTCAAGACATTGTTTAACTAAGAGAAAATCAACAGGTTGCCCACGTGTGCCCGGACAAGACATAAATGCATTTAGCAGCAATAACAGAATGACCATATGGGTTATATGGATCTTGCATTGCATCATTGGCCTCCAAATGCACCCGATTTCACAGTATGCTATTTTTACTTTCTCCACTATGTATAGTAAGTAGGGGTAGCATTGCATTCCAACCAACAATTTGATAGCAATATTTCACTGATAATACATATTTTGGGGTGCCTGAATCCAAATAGAGCATTTTTGGAAACATATCGGGTGTGTGTCTGTCTCTGAACAGCATAACTCAACAACGAAAAGTCAGATAAATACCAAACTTGGTATTTGAGTTCAGTATCTTCTAAGGGTGCGCTACGAGGATTTTCAAAAAAATCTGTCCAGCCCAGACTGCCGTTTACGTGCAACATTTTTCAAAAATTTTGGTTTTCTCAAAAATTACTTTAACGATTTTGATTAAGGTATTATACGTTTAACATATTTTCATGGCAAATAAATGTGTATCATGCATTTTCTGGGAATGTCTCCACAAGTACTCTTCATTCTGAATGACTTTCGCATAACTGGTATACCGTAAAAGATAGACGAACTTTTACTACATAAAAAAACGTAGATCTCGTTAAAACACACATTTGTTTTTCGGTGAACCATTTTCGAGACATTCCTTTTTATTTGTTTGGAGCTTCCAATACTTAAAATCTTCCAATGTTCCACATAGCAACCAGTTCTTAAAAAGTTTGACTATCGCTTAAAGCCTAGCAATTCCTCTTGCATCTACAAGAAAATTAATAATAAATTAGTTTCTGCAAATGCTTATCTCGATGACGTATACGGAGAATAAGCGTTTGTAAAAATAGCTTGTACAAGAATAGAGAAAGTCATGTGAGTACAATACATCACATTTTAGAGAGATACATTATCGTTTATCCCTTAACGTTTACTAATAATACAAAATTATACAAAATTTCCAATTGAAGAAGGTGTTTTGTTTACGTAAGTTATTAGCCTCACGCTTGGGAAGCCACCTTGAAGTAGTTATTGTCTTTAGGAGTTTGTTGTTGAAGTTTGCACCACGCTTTGGGCGTTAGTTTGAAGAATATTATTACGTAATATGCTGCTACGTAGGTAAAGCTGATTTGAAGATGTATTTTTGTTGTTACGCTCCAAGTTTAATAAAAGCAGCTTCTATAGATATTATTTACGTTTATGTTTGCCTCGGCTGCGTCAGTCTTACTTTAGAGACACGTATCTGTTAATCAGGGCGTGGTGCGACAAGAATGTAGGCTTATACAGATTTTAAGTTTAAATTCACTTCTTTTTATTAATCCTTGGCACGAATTAAATAGCACTACACTGATATCAAGAGCTGTGAGATTCTTTAATTTAAAACTTGCACTTAGTTAACGCCAATACATAATTTCCGTTTCACACGAATACGTAATATTTCTTTAGAGAACACATCTTCCATCCGGTTACTACCAAGGTCTACAGGCAACTGAACATATTTCAATCAAAATCCATAAGCTTCTGTATTTCAAGTCTCTGATTAGCTAATCCTAGTCAAGTAGAATATCCGCATTTTACTAAAGCTTTTTCTAGCTGTTGATTGGCTATTTTTAAACTGTCACAAAATTTACTTTATCGTTGCTGTAATTATGACTAGTAACATTCAAACTCTCAAACTCATTATTGCCTCAAGGTTACCTCATTGTTACCTCATTGTTAGCAACGTTAAACTTATTATTCTAACAGGTCTTGCATTATTAAATTACACAATGCATTCACATAACATTATTGAACATGTTTAAAATAATATACGCATTTTCAATGACTGCTGCATACATTTTTACTTTTTCTACTACGTATAGTAAGTAGAAGTATTGTATTCCACCCAAAAATTCGATACCGTGATTTCACCGAAAATACATGTTTTGAGATCCCCTGAATCCAAAAAAAGCATATTTGGAAACATGTCCGTGTGTGTGTCTGTCTGTGTGTGTGTATGTCTGTCTGTGTGTCTGTGTGTCTGTCTGTGAACACCATAACTCAGAAACGAACAGTCCGATAAACACCAAACTTGGTGTTTAGGTTCAGTATCTTCAAAGGATGCGACACGAAGGTTTTCAAGAAAGTCCCTCCACCCAGGATTACCCTTTACATGGAAGATGTTTCGAAAATTTTAATTTTCTCAAAAACGGCTCTAACGATTTTGATTAAAATATATGTTTAAGATATTTTCATGACCAATAAAATGTATATCTTGAATTTTCTGGGAATGTCTCCAAAAGTATTCTTTATTGTGAACGACTTTTGTATAACTGGTAAACCATAAGAGATAGACAAAGTTTTACTACAGAAATAATGTAGATCGCGTTAAAATACACAATTTATGTCATATACATTTTTTTTGCTGAGTGAACCATTTTCGAGATATTGCTTGTTATTCCCTTAAATTTTTCAATACTTATTTTCTCAAATGGGAATTCGTTATTCATTTTTTTTTGTCTTCTATATGCAAAGAGTATTAATCTGTGGGAAAGGGAATGGTGCTGCACATAGCAACCAGCTATTAAGAGATATGTATATGCTTAAAGGCTACTGTATTTCTATATTGCCCTTGTAAATATATATTCCCCTTACATCTACAAGAAAATTAGCAATAAGATAGAGTTTGCAAATGTTTATTTCGATTATCATGAAGTAGATGGAGAATAAGCGTTTGTAAGAATAGTTTGTACAAGAGTAGAGAAAATCATGTGAGTGTAACACATCAGATTTTTCAAATTATTACATACATATTGCTTCAAGGCGGGCTGTTATTGAATTTGTATATTATATAACCAAGTGTTAAAAATACTGCCTCAGAATGAAGAGGACTTCGGAGGCTATTCCTAGAAAATTCAAGATAGACATTTTGTTTGTCACCTAAATTTCATTAATGTATGGTATTTTTAACAAAATCTTTACAGCTGTTTTTTAGAAAATTAAAACTTTCGAAAAGTGTTACATGTAAAGTGTAGTTTGGGGTGAGGGAGTTTCTTGAAAATCCTCATATGGCGTCTTCAGAAGTTACTGAATCTAAATATCAAGTTTAATGTTTATCCGAATTTTCGTATTTGAGTTATGATATTCAGACATACACACACACACTCAAGGAACTGTTACCTAAAATTGCTTTCTTTTGGATTTAGGGGCCTCAAAATATGTATTTCTGGTGAAATATCGGTATCGAATTTTTGAGTGGAATGCAGTACTTCCGTCGCTTAATATACATACTAGAGAAATTAAAAAGCGTAGATCTCTTTATACTATTTACTTAAAATAAATATTTCTGTGGCATAAGCCATTTCACAGATATCCGCCATTAAATGCTCGAACTGTTCAATACTTGTCATTATTTTCATTTCCCATCGATTTTCACTTGTTTCTCGCGACTGCATGGAAACAGTATGGAATTTTAAGGCCAGCGTCCAGTTAAACATTTGACTATCGCTGATCTCTTTGTATCTGTAACGAAATGTGTAATGTAGCCATTTCTGCAAAGTTTATTTAGATTAAAATGTAGTAGATAGAAAAATAAGCTTTGGTAAGAATAGTTTGTTTACCCACTAATAAATATAGAGGGAAGAGAAAATTATGTGACTGCATCATCAGATTTTTTCTCAGGCATGGAGTTTCAGTCATCATACAGCAATCCGCTATTTAAAAAATCTGATGTGTTACACTCACATGACTTTCTCTACTCTTGTACAAGCTATTTTTACAAACGCTTATTCTCCATGTTAATGGAGATGTTAATCTTATTGCTAATTTTCTTGTAGGTGCAAAGGGAATATGGTAGCCTTTAAGCGATAGTCAAGTGTTTTAAGAGCTGGTTGCTATGTGAAGTATTCCATTCTCTTTGCGTTACCAGGACATAAAAAAATGAATAACGAATTTGAGAAAAAGTATAAGTATTGGAAAACTAAAGGGAATAACAAGCAATATCTCGAAAATGGTTCATGTATATGACATAAATTGTGTATTTTAACGCGATCTAAATTTTTTGTGTAGTAACATTTTTTCTATCTGTTATAGTTTACCAGTTATGCAAAAGTCGTTCACAATGAATACTTTTGGAGACATTCCCAGCAAATTCGAGATATGCATTTCATTTGTCATGAAAATATCTTAAACATATGACATTTTAATCAAAATCGTTTGAGCCATTTTTGAGAAAAATAAAATTTTCCAAAAATGTTCCATGTAAAGGGTAATCTGGGGTGGGGGATTTTCTTGAAAACCTTCGTGTCGCATCTATGGAAGATACTGACTCTAAATACCAAGTTTGGAGTTTATCCGACTGTTCGTTTCTGAGTTATACTGTTCACAGACACACAGACACACACAGACAGACAGACGTATTTTTGTGTGGAATACATTACTTCCCCTACTTACTATACGTAGTAGAGAAAGTAAAAATATTACTGCCGCTTTGTTGTACTGTATCTTTTTTACTTTCTCTATTACATATAGTAAGTAGAGGAAATATGGCATTCCAACGAAAAATTCTATATCGAGATTTCACCAGAAATACATGTTTTTAGGTGCCCTGAATCCAAAAAAAAGCATTTTTAGAAACATGTCCGTGTGTGTGTCTGTGTTGATGTGTGTCTGTGAACGGCATAACTCAAAAACGAAAAGTCGGATAAATACCAAACTTGATATTTGATTCAAAGATGCGGCACAAAGATTTTCAAGTAAATCCCCAACAACCAGACTACCCTTTACATGTGTTTAGCATACTTTTATAGCGAATAAAATGTATATCTTGAATTTTCTGAGAATGTCCCCAAAAGATCTCTTCACTCTGAATGAATTTTGCATAGCTTCTCAATCGTAAGAGAGAGACAAAATTTTACTACACACAAAATGTATATGTTGATAAAACACACGATTTATGTCATATAAATTTTTTTGTCAGGCGAACCACTTCCGAGATATTCCTTGTTATGGTATGAATTTTCCAATACTTATACTTTCTCTCAGATGGGAATCCGTCATTCTTTTTTTTATGCCCTGGACATGCAAGCACAAGAGTACAGAAAGTCATGTGAATGTAACACATCAGATATATCTACAATGTCATATGAATGCAGAACGTCAAGGATCTGCACAAACATCGTTGAAGAAAATGGAAGAGATGGATGAGATATTTTTCCTTTGATGCTAATCATGAATATATAAAATACTTCGATGTTTTATTGATTTTAAGTGATGCAAGCAGGAACATGGAGGCAACAGAAATTTCCATTCTCGTTCTAATACCCGAGAGGAATGTGTGCGTGCGCACACAGTAGACAAAACACTTGAGTCGGAAGCCGCACAAAGAACAATTTGGTATGAAACCTTTGTAGTGAAGGTTTGTTGCTGTCCAAACCGGAAGATGTTTTCAAGCTTCAGCAAATATATCTTTCGTTTTCTTCCCATTCTTTTCTATTTCTCTCCTAAAACCTTCGACCCGAATTCGCTATAGAATTCCTGTCACTGTTCTTTCAACTTCTCCTCCGTTTACATAAAATGGTATTCGATGTAAAACCACGACGTGTCTATTTCTACTTTCTCTACATAGTAGTAGAGAAGGCATTGCATTCAAACCCAAAAATTCGATACCAAGGTTTCGCTGAAAATACATGTTTTGCGACACTCTGAATCCAAATAATCCATTTTTCGAAACATGCCCGTGTGTCTATGAACAGCATAACTCAAAAACAAACGGTCGGAAAAGCACCAAATTTGGCATTTAAGTTCAGTATTCTCCAAGAATGCGACAGGAAGATGCCACCGTCCTAACTATAGCTTACATGGAACATTTTTAGTTTGGTTCTTAAGATTTTTATTAAAATACCATGTATTAAAGATACTTACGTCACAAATAAAGTGTGTATTTTGAATTTTCTAGGAATAGCCTGTGAAGTCCTCTTCATTCGGAAGCAATTTTGTATAATCTTGTATAACTGGTAAACGCTAAGCCATAGACGAAAACGTACTAAACAAAAATCTGGTATGTTACACTCACATGACTTTCTCTACTCTTGTACAAACTATTTTTGCAAACGCTTATTCTCCATCTACTTCATGTTAATCGAGATAAACATTTGCAGACACTATCTTATTGCTAAGTTTCTTGTAGATGTAAGGGGATAATATATTTACAAGGGCAATTTGGAAATACAGTAGCCTTTAAGCACATACATATCTGTTAATAGCTGGTTGCTAGGTGCAGCACCATTCCCTTTCCCACAGATTAATACTCTTTGCATATCCAAGACAAAAAAATTAATAACGAATTCCCATTTGAGAAAATAAGTATTGAAAAATTTAAGGAAATAACAAGCATTATCTCTAAAATGGTTCACTCAACAACAACAATGTATATGACATAAATTATGTATTTTAACGCGATCTACATTTTTGTGTAGTAAAATTTTGTCTATCTCTTATGGTTTACCAGTTATGCAAAAGTCGTTCACAATGAAGAATACTTTTGAAGACATTCCCAGAAAATTCAAGATATACCTTTTATTTTTCAAAACAATATCTTAAACATATGATATTTTAATCAAAATCGTTATAGCCATTTTTGAGAAAATTAAAATTTTCGAAAAATCTTACATGTAAAGGGTAATCTGAGGTGGGGGGATTTTGTTAAAAACCTTCGTGTCACATCCTTGGAAGATACTGAACCTAAATACCAAGTTAGGTGTTTATCCGACTGTTCGTTTCTATGCTATGCTGTTCACACACACACACACACACACACACACACACAGACACACAGACACACGGACATGTTTCCATAAATGCTTTTTTTGCATTCAGGGTGTCTCAAAACATATATTTCCGGTGAAATCTCGGTATCGAATTTTTGGGTGGAATACAATACTTCCCCTACTTATTATACGTAGTAGAGAAAGTAAAAATGTAGATCTCGTTAAAACACACAATTTATTTTAAATATATTGTTTGTGAGGCAAGCCATTTATGAGATATCCTTTATTAAAGGCTCAAATAGTCACTTCTTGGAAATACAGTCAACATTCAGTTGTTTCTCGTGATTGCATGGAAACAGTATGGAATTTTAAGGCCAGCATATAACGTCCAGTTGTTAAACATATGACTATCGCTGTTCTCTTTGTATACATAACCAAATGTGTAATGCAGCTGTTTCTGCAAAGGTTTAACTAGATTATAATGAAGTAATAGAAAAACAAATTTTCGTAAGAATAATTTGTATATTCACTAATAAAGATACAAGGTAGAAGTAGCTATATGAATGTAGAACGTCGTAAATTTTTGTAGCAATACCAGTGTTTCCCTTTTGGCTGTTTTCAGAACTTGGTCCGGCCTTTGGAATTCAATTTTTTCCATGTTCGTACCTGCTGTCATTTTATCGATTATTCAGGTCATACATAAAAGAATAAGGATTCAGATCAAAGAAACCCAACCCATGTAGCAGGTTAAGTGGACAACGCATTGCGATAAATTGAAGTATGACGATTTTAATTGTGAATATATAATGCGACCTTCATGAAGAATTAATCATGTAAAAATACATAATGAAATGTAAAAGCTAAGCTAATCAAACCAAGCCTATTTATTGAACATGTGCAAATAAAAAGGGTAATTACCATGTGATTGAACCTGAAACCAAGGTTCGTAATAATGGAGTGGTATAAATGTTTTATTACACACATAAACAGATTTAATACCATCCACGTCATTCTAATATTATTAAATCATTAAAATTGCCATACTGTTTATTTGTATATAAATTTCAGTAATAAAAATGATAAATTGTTAGCAATAAACAGGCATGATTGGTCGAAATTCAATATCTCCAACTGTTTTATTGGTCAAAGCAATATAACGTAGTAAAATGGAGCACTCGCCATTAGCCTCCATTTTTACTTTCTCTACTACATATAGTAAGTAGGGGAGGTATTGTATTCCACACTAAAAATTCAATACCGAGATTTCACCGGAAATATATGTTTTGATGCCTCCTAAATCCAAAAAAAAAGCATTTTTGGAAGCATGTCCGTGTGTGTGTCTGTGAACAGCATCTCAGAAACAAACAGACGGATAAACACCAATCTTAGTATTTAGGTTCAGTATCTTCCAAAGATGCGAATCGAAGGTTTTCAAGAAAATCCCTCCCCCAGATTACCCTTTACAAGGAACATTTTTCGAAACTTTTAATTTTCTCAAAAATGGCTCTAACAGTTTTGATTAAAGTATCATACGTTTAAGATATTTTCATAATAAATTAAATGTATATCTCGAACTTTCCGGGAATGTCCCCAAAAGAACGACTTTTGCATAACTGGTAAACCATAAGAGATAGACAAAATTTTACTACACGAAACATGTAGATCGCGTTAAAATACCCAATTTATGTCATATAAATTTTTGTTTGAGTGAACCATTTTCGAGATATTGCTTGTTATTCCCTTAAATTTTCTAATACTTATACTTTTTCTCAAATAGGAATTCGTTATTCATTTTTTGTCCTGGTAATGCAAAGAAAATGGATTACTCCACATAGCAACCACCTCTTAAAATATTTGACTATAGCTTAAAGCCTAGCAATTCCCCTTGCATCCAAAAGAAAATTGGCAATAAGATTAACATCTCGATATCTCGATTAACATGAAGCATATGGAGAATAAGCGTTTGTAAAAATATTTTGTACAAGTAAAGAATGTCATGTGAGTGTAACACATCAGATTTTTTAAGTAGAGCAATTAAAATAAATGCAACTAATCTGAAAGTAAACTAAACTTTGTATATAAATGAGCTACTGAAGAATGGTTGTTTTATATTATGTACTCTCAAAGTCCTCAAGCTTGCTGTGCACATAAAATAAAGATTCTTGTGTTTTCCTCATTACTACGAGGCTGTCCCAGAAGTACCCGACCTAGCAAAGAAAACGCCAACTTTTTGGAGAAAAAAATCTTTATTTCTCTACATAGTCTCCTTTCAGCTCGATACTCTTTTCCCAGGGATGTTCAATAGCTTCGATACCATGTTTATAGTGAAAACCATCAACTGCAAACTCCATCTCTTCATTGTTGGCAAATTGTTTCATCAACAAGCCATTTCTTCAACTTTGGAAACAGAAAATAATCAGAAGGGGCTAAGTCTGCCGAATAGGGTGCATGAGGAAGCAATTCGAACTTTCTTTTTCGCTAAATGCGGCCGTTTTTGCTTGATTTCATCATTTAAATGCTGCATTAAGTTTTATAATATTCGCCATTGATTCCTTTTCCTTTTTGAAGATAATCAATGAAAATTATCCCACGTGCATCCCAAAAAACTGACGCTGACCTTGCCTGCAGATGGAACTGTCTTCGCCTTCTTTGGAGCCGATTCTCCTCTTTCAATCCACTGTTTTGACTGTTCCTTCGTCTCAGGTGTCAAGTGATGGACCCATGATTCATCCATGGTTAGGAATGGACGCAAAATCTCGGCTTTATTACAGCGAGACATCGTCAAGCACTCGACTGAAACATCTTCATGATGCTGCTTTTGTTCCATTGTGAGTAAACGCGGCACCCATCTTGCGTATAGCTTTCTAATGTCTAAATTTTAAGTCAGCATGCGATGTGCAGCACTTTTTGAAATGCTAGCTCGTGCACTTTCAGTCGATGGTCATCCAATAACATTTTGTGGATTTTTTTCACAATTTCCGGCGTGGTCACCTCATTTGGTCGACCACTGCGATGTTAGTCTTGGTAGCTCGTACGGCCTCACTTAAACTCTACCACACAATATTTCACTGTTGTAAACGAAGGAGCAGACTCCCCCAGAGTAGAATCTAGCTCAGCTTTAATATTAGTTGGACTAAGACCTTTCAAATGAAAGTATTGTATCACATAACGATGAGCAGCTTTATCCATGTTTACAAATTCGCTGAGAGAGTTCACTATTATGGCTGCCAAACAACGTAGAATCATCAAAGTTCAAACTTCAGCTTTATAAGTGTGGTACTTTCTACTATAGTCATTTATTTGAAACCCCAACTGCTAAATATATGTCAGGTTGGGTACTTCTGGGACTGCCCTCGCACATTTTAGTTTGAATTAACACATCTGACCTGGAATAAGTTAATTTTTTAGTTTAAATAAACAACAGTTTTATGTTCAACGACCTGTTAAACTATAATTTATTTTTGTTTTTGACATTTAAAATAAATTATTAAATCACTTGATTATAAATATTATTTTGTACCTGACTCTAGTTAAAGAAAGCCATTACAGACATGCAAGCAATTCTTGACTCGCTTTCTTCCATTTTATTTCCAAGCGGCTTCCCAATCGTTCATTTTTCTTCATTTGTTCTCCTCATCTCTTCCTCTGGCCCATTTCACACACAGTCGTCTGAAAGACATCATCCAACAATGGACTTGCTGGATATGCATGAAACATTACAGTTTGCCAGTTTTACGGATAAGAGAACAGGACACAAAGGTTTGAAAAATTCTTCATCCTTTATGTTCATTTAGTAGTTTGAATTCTTCTTAACATGCAGGCTGATCCATTTGGAAAGGCATAAAAGTTAGTGTGTTAAATTCACGGAACTTTGAAGACGTTAGTTTCTGCCCCACATATGGACGCCAATTTGAAGAGGTTATTTTATTGTATTGTTATTTTCCCCACGCTGTGGGAGCCAATTTGAAGAAGTTTGTTGTTTCACGTATGGAAAGTCAGTTTGAAGATGATGTATGTTAGTATTTGAGGAGCCGAACTTGAAATTTGTTGCAACCACAGGTATAGTACCCGCTTTCCGGTAGCCTTCGCCCCAAATGTTTAAAAAATGTTAACTTAGTAATTTGACTGTTTCTTTAAATATAATATATTTATGTTTTCCTCGGCTGCGTCAGTATTTTTGTTAGAGACATGGATGTCTTAGCAGGGCGTAGTGCGGCTGAAGAATGTAGGCTTACACAAACTATAATTTTTAATTTACTCCTTATTATTAATTCTTGACACAGTTTAAATAACACTTCACTGATACAGAGAGGTGTGAGATTCTTTTATTAATTACTTGCACTTTTTAACACGTAAACTATTTTCGTTTCACACGAATGCGCATTAAATTTCTCGAGGACGCATCACGCATGTGATTAGTAACACTGTCAACAAGCAACACGTCCAGTTATGAGCACTGTCTACAAGCAACTGACTTGATTTCTAGTGCCTAAATTTGTAAATTTCTGTATTTCAAGTCTCTGATTGGCTATTCCCAATAACTTCATTTAACTAAAGTTTTTTCTGGTTGTTGATTGGCTATTTCTTACTCATTATTGACTAAAGGTTACCTCATTGCTACCTGATTGTTAGAAACTTTTAACCTACTATTCTCACAGCTCCTACATTATTAAATTGCGTAATTCATTCACATAACGTTATTGAACATGTGTACAATAATATAAACATTTACAATGACAGTAATATACCTTTTTATATATTGCCACATACACATATTGCTTTAAGGTGGGCTGTTATTGGATTTATATTATTATATAATTTGTTTAAAATCATTTAAGTGTTAAAAATACTGCCTCAACTCTCTCTTCCCAATGTCGTGTATTATATAACTACTACACACCATTCTTACGAAAGATTATTTTGCTCTCTTCTTCGTGTTACTCTAGAAATTACAGAAATAGTTTCATTATACATCTCGTTGCAGGTACACAAACCACATTTGTTACCATTTATAGTGTACCTCATAACGCCATACTTCATTTTATAGGGTGATGGTGTCACCTTGGTAGATGCTATCACGCCTTGTGCTGTGTATCGCACCAGTAAGCATACCTATGTTAGTTCTGTCAGCTCACTGGCAAATTACGAATAGCTATAGGTGAGGAGTGGCGACCGATTTTGTCGATCTTTCGTGATAATAATTGTGAATATACAGCAAGTGTCTGTTTAGAAATGCTCTTTAATATGACTCAGTTCTCGAGATGTCAACATTTTAGTCCTAAAACATCAGTTATAGGTACTCATATAAATTATAGTTTCCTAGCTATTTACAGGATCTTAAACAGGCAAGCTATAGCCCTCTTCTTCCTTCAACGCACTAAGGGTGAAGGAGACTCCAGGGATATCTTAAGTCGCCCTATTAACAACTTTAGAGACGATCAGAAATCGTATGCAGATTACTTCTTATGGGATGTGTACCAGTGCACAAACAGGCCACCATATAGTAGCCTTCAAATTCGATACTCTTTCCATGGCATCGCGGGAAAGAACTCAATAGAGACAGCACTAAAATGATGAGTAGGTGTTGAAACATTTAGACCAATAATTCCATATATCTTGGAAATGCATGATGCCATAATTTATTTTTATTTCAAACAAAGCGTGCGTTGTAAAAAGGTTTATATTTTTTGTGTATTAAGTTTTTTTCTGTCTTTTAAGGTTGCAAGCTAAAAAAATATATGATGTGTTACACTCACATGACTTTCTTTGCTCTTGTACAAACTATTTTTACAAACTTTTATTCTCCATTTATTGCATATTAATCCAGATAACCATTTGCAGAAACGATATTTTGACACGCAAAGAGAATTACGTTTTACACATAGTGACCAGCTCTAAAAATATTTGACTATCACTTAAGGCCTAATATGTTCCCCTTGTTTTGTATTTACAAGGGCAATATAGAAATACAGTAGCCTTTAAGCATAGACATATCTCTTAATAGCTGGTTACTAGGTGCAGCACCATTCTCTTTGCCACAGATTAATACTCTTTGCATATCCAACACAAAAAATGAATAACGAATTCCTATTTAGAAAATAAGTATTGAAAAATTCAAGAGAATAACAAGCAATATCTCGAAAATGGTTCACTGAACAATATATATATATAGGATATAAATTGTGTTTTAACGCAATGTACATTTTTTGTGCAGTAACATTTTGTCTATCTCTTATGGTTTACCAGTTATGCAAAGTCGTTCACAATGAAGAATACTTTTGGAGACATTCCCAGAAAATTCGAGATATACATTTCATTTGTCATAAAAATATCTTAAACATATGATATTTTAATCAAAATTCTTAGAGCCATTTTTGAGAAAATTAAAATTTTCGAAAAATATTCCATATAAATGGTAATTTGGGGTGGGGGGATTTTCTTGAAAACCTTCGTGTCGTATCTCTGGAAGATACTGAACCTAAACACTAAGTTTGGTGTTTATCCGATTGTTCGTTTCTGAGTTATGCTGTTCACAGACACACACAGAGACATGTTTCCAAAAATGTTTCTTTTGGATTCAGGGAGTCTCAAAACATGTATTTCAGGTAAAATCTCGGTATCGAATTTTTGGGTGGAATACACTACTTCCCCTACTTACTATACGTAGTAGAGAAAGTAATATACAAAAGTCCTTCCGAATAAAGTGCACTTCGTAGCCTATTCACTGAAAATTCTATATACTTTATTTTCTTATGTATCTGAAAGTATTCACTATATGCATGGATTTTAATCAAAATCGTTATTCATTTTAAGAAAATAAAAAGTAACGAAAGATGTTCCAAATGTGGTTTCCTTGAAAACTGTCGTGTCCCATCTTCGGAAGATCCAGAATTAAATACCAAGTCTGGTATTTAGCTGACTTTTCCTTCTTGAGTTATGCTGTTCATAGACACACACACATACGTATACACGTGCGCGCGCGTGGTATCTTTTTCTAAAAATGCCTTTTGGGATTCATGCGGTCTAACATGTACTTCCGGTGAAATCTTGAATTTTTGGGTAAAATTAATACTAATATATGTCCTCTATATACGTACTTGGTATAGACAGTAAAATTTGTAAAAACCAAACTACCTAGTATATTAATCTATTCGCAATTGCAAATGCATTCTAGAAAAATGAGAATTTTGTTTGTGTGTGTTTTTTTCTATTTTATTTTACGTCGCTTTAACTCCCTGGTCATATCGCGACGGATCTGTTGCTGGATAACTCTTAGAATGTTATGTGATGGACAGTTACCCTTCTAGGGCTCATCCCTGTAACCACCTGCTCCGTCACATGTTAGAGACCCTAGCGCATAGCTACCGATTCTTCTGCTTCGTGCCTGCAGACGGCATTAGGGTACCGTCCAGTCCAACCGCCGCTCCGATATAAAGGCGGACAGTTAGCCTTCTAGGTCTCATCCCTGTAACCACCTGCTTCATGCCGTGCAGATGACATTAGGGTGCCGTCCAGTCTAACCGCCGCCCTCATACAGAATGGTGGACAGTTAGCCTTCTAGGTCTATACCTGGAAATGCCATCTTGCTTCGTCACATGCCCACAGAGACCCCCAGCGCATGGCAGCCGGATCTTTTGCTTCGTGCCGTGCAGATGACATTAGGGTGCCGGCCCTCATACAGAATGGTGGACAGTTACCCTTCTAGGTCTCATACCTGGAAATGCCATCTTGCTTCGTCACATCCCCACAGAGACCCCCAGCGCATGGCAGCCGGATCTTTTGCTTCGTGCCGTGCAGATGGCGTTAGGGTGCCTTCCAGTCTAACTGCTTACATTGTCTGTAGATTGATGGCATAGCATTCGCTATTACCACTTATTTTTCATTTTACTATTGTTTTAGATTTTAGGTGGAACTTTGGATCGTGGTATTAAATATCCAAACCGGTATTTACCTTAGCGACTGACACGAAAAAACCTAAGGCAGATTGGTAGGCCCACGCCTGAGCCATTCCCCTCTGTTGTGTTATTATTGATGCTGTATAAGAAACAAAAAATTGAGTTGTTTAGGAACGTTAAAAGTAAATACAATACTGACCACAGCACAGAAATGAGCTAAATGCACTGTGGGTTTTTGAATTTGAAAATGTAACTTCATATTACTGTGTAACAGAAGGATAATATGGAATCGTTTTCCAACATGCTGAAAATCATCTCCTGGACAAAGGACGTCCTGATTATTTGAGGGAAAGATTTGGTGGCAACAATTGGTGTGGTCAAAATTAAATTAAATTGAGTTTTATTTATGAACGCTCTTTAACTGCTGTGGGCCTTATCGTCCCATTCTATATTGGGCGTGAAAGACCGGTAATTTCGCTCAGAGGTCTATTTATCAAGCTTGAGGTTCTTTTACGTGCCGTAAATCTACGACACAGGACCACCGGCTTACTTCCCTTCCGAAGGAAGCCATGCTAAGGATTTTTACGACCGAAAAAAGTCATCGCCCTCCGCCGAGTTTGAACCCGCGACGTTGGAAACTAGAGGCTAGCACGGTACCACTAGTCCACGGAGGACGATTGGTGTGCTCAAGTTGGGGCCAGTTAGATGGCCATATAATTCTCCGGACCTCATTCATTCTATAGAGAAATGTGAAGAATGTTGTTTTTTACACAGACACCTAAGGACACTCATGATATCAGAGATAAAATATCAGTATTCTATCTGAAATATTATTCAACATGCAATGGAGGAAACACATTAAAATCTTATTTTGAACAAAACTTCATCTTTCTAGCATATACAGCGCGGACCATCTTAAACCTGCCATCGTTCTAGCAGGCCGTACAGCGTACGTTTATTGGGCAGACGGGAGCACACTCTCGCACGATACAAAAGCACATGTGCGGGAATGGCGGAGATTAGGAGTACCGTCCCATAAAAGTAATGCTCTAGTTGGAGGTAATAAAAATGCTGACAATTCCTTGGTGCAAAGATCACAACAGCCTAGAGAATTCTACAGCCTTAGCAACACTTCATTTGCAATTTCTTTGAGAACTGGCCTGATTTCTTGAAGAGTGTGTGGATTGTTTAAATACACATTCTGTTTTAAATCTACCTCCAACAGATAAAAATCACATTGTTCGATGCTCGACTCTGTATTACGCCAGTAAACAAGGGATTTACTGAAACTCGTGTGTTTTCAACAAGGTGCTAGAATGATACTGAAAGTGCGTGACGAATTGGTTTTGTTCTCGTAAGGGAGCGGTGAGTCATTCCCAGTAAATGCGCGCAGTACGGCCCGCTAGAACGCGTTATATTTGAAATGGACCGCACTGTATTTAGAAATTACACAAAAAATCTGATATTGTGGTACATTCTCATGACGTACTCTACTATTAACAAATTCACATAAAGTCTTTACATATTATGGTATGCACATAAATAAACAAAGTTTAATTAAAACGATTTTCTTATCCAGTTTTACTTATTTAGGGATTATTACTTTCTCTACTACGTATAGTAAGTACGGGAAGTATTATATTCCACCCAAAAATTCGATACCGAGATTTCACCGGAAATATATGTTTTGAGACCTCCTGAATCCAAAAAAATTTTTTTTTGGAAACATGTCCGTGTGTGTGTGTCTGTGAACAGCATAACTCAGAAACGAACAGTCGGATAAACACCAAACTTGGTATTTAGGTTCAGTATCTTCCAGAAATGCTACACGAAGGTTTTCAAGAAAATCCCCCCACCCCAGATTACATTTTACATTTTTCGAAAATTTTAATTCTCTCAAAAATGGCTCTAACAGTTTTGATTAAAATATCATATATGTAAGATATTTTCATGACAAATGAAATGTATATCTCGAATTTTCTGGGAATGTCTCCAAAAGTATTCTTCATTGTGAACGACTTTTCCATAACTGGTAAACCATAAGAGATAGACAAAATTTTACTACACAAAAAAATGTAGATAGCGTTAAACTACCCAATTTATGTCATATACATTTTTTTGTTGAATGAACCATTTTCGAGATATTGCTTGTTATTCTCTTAAATTTTCCAATACTTATACTTATTCTCAAATTCGGTATTCATTTTTTTGTCCTGGTAATGCAAAGAGAATGAAATGCGCCGCATAGCAACCAACGATTAAAAGATTTGACTATCGCTTAAAGCCTACTAATTCCCCTTGCAACTACAAGAAAATTAGCAATAATATTAACATATCGATATCTCGATTAACATGAAGCTTATTTTTAGAATAAGCGTTTGTAAAAATAGTTTGTACAAGAGTAGAGGAAGTCATGTGAGTGTAACACATCAGATTTTTTTATACAAATGTTTCAAACTAAGTGCATGAGTCTGGTTACATAAACATTTAGGAAACAACATTCAAGTGTTTCTTTATGGAAGCATGCTGTGTTGTCATTTTTTGTAGTGTTTAAGGCGCGTTCCTATGGGCCTTAACCACATGGTACCATCACGTGGCACTACAAGACCTTACACTGGTGATAAACATAAAAGGATAGAAACGTTTTAGATCTAAGTTTAGGCTATCTCCCCGCCATAGGACTGAGGAAACTCTGGAAAACACCTCGATCAGAGAGGACGGGTGGGGAAGAAATAATCGCGAAATTTCAAAGAACGTCCATTTACGTCATGCTAGGGTGTAACGCTACGAACAAGTTTATTTCACACAAATTGTGGTTTATAATGAAAACTTCCTTTCCTTTATGAGGCAGTATTTTTAACACCGAAGTATTTTTCAGTCAAATTATATTGTATGTAAATTCAATAACAGCCCGCCTTGAAGCAATATGTGTATATAATAATTCGTAAAATGTATGTAACAGTCATTGCATATGTTTATATTATTGTATCCATGAGCAATAATGTTATGTGAATATATTACGTAATTTAATAATGTAGGAGCTGTGAGAATAATAAGTTAAACGTTGCTAACAATGAGGTAACCTTGAGGCAATAATGACTTTGAGAGTTTAAATGTTATTTGTGATTCTTGGAAGCATTAATGTAATTTTAATGACAGTTCATAAAAAATAGCCAATCAAAAACCAGAAAAAGCGTTATTTAATTGCAGGTATTCCATTGAAGTAAAAATATCCAATCAGAGACTTGAAATACAGAAATTTAGAAGTTTAGACGGTTGAAATCCAGTCAGTTGCCTGCAGACAGTGATTGTAGCCGGATGCGTGATGCGTCCTTGAGAAATTTTATGCGTATTCCTGTGAGGCGAAAAATAAGTTTACGTGTTAAAAAGTGTAATTAATTAAATAAAATAATCTCACAGCTCTCGATATCACTGAAGTTCTATTTAACTTGTGTCAAGGATTAATAAAAAGGAGTGAATTAAAACTTAAAATCGGTGTAAGCCTACATTCTAGTCGCATCACGCCCTGCCAAGATATCCATGTCTCTTAAATAATACTGACGCAGCAGAGGCAAACATTAATATTAAATATTTAAAGAAACAGTTTAATTACAAAGTTAATATTATTTTTAAACTTAGGGTAAAGGCCACCTGAAAATACATTTGGGGCGAAGCCTCCCGGAAAGTGTTTACTATACGTGCGGTTGCAACAATTTTAAATTCGGCTCCCCAACAGTTGAAATATAAAACAACCATCATTATCAAACTGACTCATACGTAGCAGCAAACAACGTAAAGAACAATTCTACCTTAAATTGGCGTCCATATGTGGAGCTAAATAAATAAACAACTAAAACAATTTATCTATCTTCATTTATTAAGTTTCCCTCTATCACATGGTTATTCAAAATTATACGAAACTCAAGCAAATAAAGGCGACTTTACAGGCTATTCACAGAAAATTTCATATATCCATTTTATTACCCATGTGATATTTTAACATTTTAATCAACAGCCGTTGTATGAGAAAATAGAATATTGTGAAAAGTTTGCCAATAAAAGGGCGATTTGGTGTGCGGGGATTTTATTAAAATCCTTGTAGCATTCTTGGAATACGCTGGTCTCAAATACCAAGTAAGCTCAGAGGTTACAGCAACCGGACGGAAACCGTGACATCTGTGGTTCAAATCCCGGCTAGGACATTGAATTTTTCAGTCGTCTGATTCTACGTTACTAACCATGTCCAACACACGGCTTACTGAAGAAAGGAGTAGTTATATTATTTCGTTATTTTGTTTGTTGTATTGTTATTTGCCCCACGTTTTGGGAGCCAATTTGAAGTAGGAGTTGTATTGTATTTCAACTGTTGGGAGCCGAACTAGAAGTTTGTTGCAACCGCACGTATGGTAAAAGGTTTCCGGTAGCCTTATCCCCAAATGTACCTTCCGGTGGCCTTTGCCCTCCAAAAAATGTTTAAAAATATTAACTTTGCAATTTGACTGTTTTTTTAAGTATTATATATTTATGTTTACCTCGGCTGCGCCAGTGTTATTGTTAGAGACATGAGTTTCTTAACAGGGCGTGATGCGGCTGAAGAATTTAGTCTCACACAGATTACAATTTTTAATTCACTCCTTTTTATTAATTCTTGACACGATTTAAATAACACCTCACTGATATAGAGGGCTGTGAGATTCTTTTATTATTTACTTGCACTTTTTAACTCGTAAACTATTTTTATCTCACATGAATACGTATTAAACTTCTCGAGGGCGCACAGGCAACGCGTACAGTTATGAACACTGTCTACAAGCAACTGAACTCTGTATTTGTAAATTTTGCTATATTTCAGTTTTTGATTGGCTAAGCCTAGTCCAATAGAATACCTTCATTTAACTAAAGCTTTTTCTGGTTGTTGGTTGGCTATTTTATAAACTGTCACATAAAAATTACATTATTGCTTCCAAGAATCACAAGTAGTATTGTTAAAATTTCAAATTCATTATTACCTCAAGGTTACCTCATTGTTAGCAACTTTTAACCTATTATTCTCACAGCTCCTACATTATTAAATTACACAATACATTCACATAACATTACTGAACACGTACATATAGTATAAATGAGTGTAATATAAACTTTTTATATATTGTTACATACACATATTGCTTTAAGGCGGGCTGTTATTGAATTTACATATTATATAATTAGACCGAAATTATTTAAGTGTTAAAAATACTGCCTCATTACCGACCAGGGTAAATCACGAAAAGATCCGAATAGTTCTGAATAGGCGGTCGACGGGATTCGAATACAAACTTCACACGTTACCGCGGAGTCGGTAAGCATAGGACTATTGATTTCTTCTATATTTCATACCAGTGGCGACAGATGAGAGGGCTAAAATATCAGCATCTATGGAAAGATTTCGCGAAAAGTTTAAAACTCCGTGCCAGGAAAATTCAGGGCTTATATGTAGAGAAAGTGGTATCCGTATTGAAGGGGCAAAGCGACTGGATTAAACGCTGTACAACTTTCAAGAGCGCCTCGTTTTAACTTTTCCCCAATAACAAGTTGCAATGTTGGACTTCGTTTTCAGCGCACAGACTTGTACTTGCCGAAGAATGGATTACCTTCAACACAAAACATTACAAAGGTCTTTTGTAGTTTACTGACAGGTGTAGCATTCACCTTACTTTCTCTACTCTTTCTTCTGCATACTGATCTTAGAAAAGCTTATTATTCTATCTACTTCTGCTAATCGAGGTAAGTCTTTACTACACATTTACACTATTCATTGCAGATATAAGAACGATATAGCAGGTAAAGCGATAGTCAGATTTTTAAAGGCGAGTCGCTATGTGTTGGCTTTGAATAACCACGAGAAATAATCTGATGTGATTCTCTACCCTCTGTCTTAATTACTAGGCAAACAAACTAATCTTACTAAATCTAGTTTTTATATCTAATTTATTTTACTCCAAATAAATCTTTGCAGAAACAGAAACATTACACATTTCGTTATAAATACAAAGAGGACAGCGATAGTCGAAAATCGATGGGACTAAAAGAACAAGTATTGAACAATTAGAACCTTTAATTATGGATATCTCAGACACGGATTATGCACAAAAAATGTATTTGAAGTAAATTATGTGTTTTAAAGAGAATTTTTGTGTAGTACGTTTTCGTCTATCGCCTAACGTTTATCAGTTATACAACATTATATAACATTCCTTCTAAATGAAGAAACTATTCCCAGATCATTTAAGATATACATTTTATTTGCCATGTAAATATCTTTAATATATGGTATTTTAATCAAAGTCGTTGGAGCATTTTTAGAACATCAAAAATGTTGAAATATCTTGTATGTCTTTGTTTTGCATTTATGGAAGGTACTGAACTTAAATACCAAGTTTAATATTTATTCGACTTTTCGTCTTTCAGTAATGCCGTTCACAGACAAACGCACACGCACCGGAATTTTTTCTTAAAGTGCTTTTTTTATTTAGGGGACCTCAAAACATGTATATCCGGTGAATCTCAGTATTGAATTTTTGGTGGATTGCAATACCTTTTCTACCTACTATCTACAATCTGGTGCAAAAAAACCTTGCCAAAATGATTAACCGCGGTTTAAATTGGTAACCAATAATTAACACGCTTCTGCCGCACTTTCCATCTCTCACTCGGTTACAGAGGTTAATGCTTGAATGCCGAACCAATAAGAACCGGACTCATTCAGGGGCTAGTATGGATAGTCATTGAGAGGTATATTGTTTCAACCATTCAGGTGATATATACAGATTCTCCACCCCTTTCGTCGCCCAGCCAGGCCTGACCTTTTTTCATAGAGTAAAGTTAGTGTATCCGACTTCAGCTAAAAACCAATTAGAGAATAGCTCACCTAAGGCAGGCGCGGAACACAAATGATGAGATTCTGCCAACATTCAATAATGTAAAACACTAAAATTAACTAAAATCATTGGCACGTTTTTTTCTTTCTTTCTTTCTTTCCACTCGACTTACGTGTTAGAGAAGGGACAACTGAACATTTTGTGCACACTTTTTATGTTTATTGCAACAAAATAATAATAGTAATAATGACAATAATAACATAATGATAATGAAAATCATCTACTGACTTAAAATATACCTAAGAAAGTTGCTTTACCCTCAAATATTTCATTGTTAAACAGATGTACCAACTCAAGGTTTATGCTGAAAGAAAGAATAAGTACAATGGAATAGGACCAGAGGGCGTGGCTGCATGTAACAGGTTCCCCTCGACCCATCCATCATCCAAGAAGGACACTAAAATGTGCGGGCGCTGCATTGTGCATAAATCACATTTTATATCTTTCATACTTGATACTGAGATGGGCGGAATGAATTTCAAACAACTGTTCTCAACGAGAAGTAAGAGGCTAACTTAATAACAGAACTAAGGTAAATGCACATCATAAGGCCATGAAAATATAGGGTTGTCTCATAAGTTCGTTCGCTTTTCGTTACGTTTCAATCACTAAGAACGCCTGGGAACACACCTCACCCGCAGCACAGCTATGACATCGTAGTTGCCGAACTTTCTGTTCACAAACTTTAGACGCAAGGTAGTCCAAAAGATAAAATAACTACGGCAGTTATGTTTTGTAAACAAACTATTTATTTCCTGCAGTATACTCCGTTATTGCCGACAATATATTGCCAAGTTGCTGGATACAGTAGCACGAGCTAAATTGAGCTCCAATACCAACACCTGAGTTGTAATTCGTCGATTGTTGACTATCGTTTCATGAATTCTTTCCACGTCCGTAACTATTGGCCGTCCAGATCGAGGTTTGTCTTTTAGGGAGAAATTCCCAGCTCGAAATCGACTAAACCACTTTTGACATGCTCGCTTCGTCACATCTTCCCCGTAGACAGCACAAATTTTCTGCCGGCATTGCGAGGCTGTTTTACCTTAACGACAGTTTTAATCAAAATAAATTCCACATATTTATAGGTGTACAGTATCCGAGTTGGACTAGTGGGACCGTCAAAAACGGTATGGAGTTTACGCGCACCCGGGAAAAGACACTGCGACATCCCAAGAAGAGGTGGAAGGAAAATTCCTGTCCTATGAGATCCTATGAGGGACTTAACATTGTCTGGATGATGGTGGTGGTATATAAATAAAAAATAGTGAGTAGAGAAAGTCATGGGAATGTGGCGTGTAATTTTTTAAAGGGTAGCTCCATTTTAGGAGGTTTGCACCTAAATGCCTTGCATTTAATGTGAAAAAACCGCAGCCGTGAACCAAAAGTTTAATTAGAGTTTTCTTATTAGTGGTCTCTGAGCGGAATAAAAATGGGAAGGAAGGAAGGCTGGGAGATTTAATTGTTGTAGAAGACGACGGTGTGAGATGACACATGCGTGTGGAGCGACAGGGGCCCGCATTGCAGCACTTACTGAGCATTTGTATCGAACGAGGAAATGGGGCAGAAAACTTAACTATTTCTGGCATTGCTTGTGTACTTCCTAACACGGAGAGGGAAATTTACAACACAAATGAAACACCGCAGCGTTGTGCATGATAAATACCTTGCCATGTCCCTATTGTTCCTGCATATTTATACAACTTGGGGCATCATTTGTTTTTCACTTTCTTCAGCCCTCTGCAGCGTGACAGAAACTTCGTCGTTCTACACGCCCTTTTTTTGTGACCTTGACCGAAATACAACTTATGCAACTTTGTCACATGCTGCACTCTCTACAGGGTGTCCATAAATTCTTTCATTAGGGTTAGGAGGGACACCTCGCCACTTAGACTTGCATAGACCCTTAGGGTGAGGCTGTATTTTTAACACTTAAATAATTTCAGTATAATTATATAATATATAAATTAAATAACAGCCCACCTTGAAGCAATATGTGTACGTAATAATTTGTAAAATGTATGTAACAGTCATTGCATATGCTTATATTATTGTATCCATGTTCAATAATGTTATGTGAACGTATTACGTAATTTAATAATGTAGGAGCTGTGAGAATAATAAGTTAAAAGTTGCTAACAATAAGGCAACAATGAGGTAACCTTGGGTCAATAATGAGTAAGAAAGTTTAACAGTACTACTTGTGATTCTTGGAGTAACAATAATGTAATTTTAGTGACAGTTTATTAAATAGCTAATCAACAACCAGAAAAACTTTAGGTAAATGAAGGTAAACTAGTGGAGTAGGATTAGCAAATCAGAAACTGAATATAGCAACATTTACAAATCTAGAATTCAGTTGCCTGCAGACAGTGATTGTAACCGGATGCAAGATGCGTCCTCGAGAAATTTAATATGTATTCGTGTGAGACGAAAAGTAAGTTGACGTGTTAAAAAGTGTAATTAATTAATAAAAATTATTTCACAGCTCTCTATCAGTGAAGTGTTATTTAGATCGTATCAAGTATTAATAAAAGGAGTGAAGTAAAATTATAATCTGTGTAAGCCTACATTCTTGTCGCATCACAACCCTGCTAAGAGAAACGTGTCTCTAACAATAATACTAACGCAGCCGAAGCAAACATAAATATATAATATTTAAAGAAACAGTCAAACTACAAAGTTCATATTTTTTTAAACTTGGGGCAAAGGCCACCTGAAAGTACATTTGGGGCGAAGACTACCGGAAGCTGTTTACTATACGTGCGGTTGCAACTACTATAAGTTCGGCTCCCCAACAGTTGAAATATAATACATCATCTTCAAACTGACTTTCCATACGTAGCAGCAACAAACATTTCTCAAGGAGGAAGGGATGAATTGAGTTATCCGCAGGAGGTTACAGGCCGCAAGCAGACAGGCCACAGAGACGGGCGGAAGTCGCTAACAGTTCTAGGCTCGAAGACCCGTTCCAATGCCAGAACTATCAACAGGGGGCATTTGTCACGTTGACTAAGCAGCCCTCTAATATATATCTGTGTCTCTGTCCGGCATCGCCATACGCCACGAAACCTAAAAGCACTCCTGCAAGCTAAGAAGGAAATAGAATGATGGGGAAATAATGAAAAGGAAGTCGTGGTAGATGAGAAACCATTTGCCTACTGAACCGGGGAGCCACAAAAATAACCATAGTCACAGTGGGCGTTCACCGGGAATGGAAGCGGAACCTCTCGAATGCGAGCCTCACACGAATAAACCTAAGGTAAAAATAAAAATCTCGTACAAACTATTTTTACAAACGCTTATTCCCCATTTACTTCATGTTAATAGAGATAAACATTTGCAGACTCCATCTTATTGCTAATTTTCTTGTAGATGTAAAGGGAATATATATTTACAAGGGCAATATAGAAATACAGTAGCCTCTCAGCATAGACATTACTCTTAAAAGGTGGTTGCTATGTGCAGCACCATTCTCTTTGCCACAGATTAATGCTCTTTGCATATCCAAGACAAAAAAATCTGATGTGTTACACTCACATGACTTTCTTTACTCTTGTACAAACTATTCATACAAACGCCTATTCTCCATCTACTTCATGTTAATCGAGATAAACATTTGCAGACTCTATCTTATTGCTTATTTTCTTGTAGCTATAACGGGAATATATATTTACAAGGGCAATATAGAAATACAGTAGCCTTTAACCACATACATATCTCTTAATAGCTGGTTGCTAGGTGCAGCAACATTCCCTTTCCCACAGATTAATACTCTTTGCATATCCCAGACAAAAAATGGATAACGAATTCCCATTTGAGAAAATAAGTATTGAAAAATTTAAGGGAATAACAAGCAATATCTCGAAAATGGTTCACTCAAAAAAAAATGTATATGACATAAATTGTGTATATTAACGCGATCTACATTTTTTGTGTAGTAAAATTTTGTCTATCTCTTATGCTTTACCAGTTATGCAAAAGCCGTTCACAATGAAGAATACTTTTGGAGACATTCCCAGAAAATTCAAGATATACATTGTATTTGTCATAAAAATATCTTGAACACATGATGTTTTAATCAAAATCGTTAGAGCCATTTTTGAGAAAATTAAAATTTTCAAAAAATCTTCCATGTAAAGGTTAATCTGGGGTGGGGGACTTTTCTTGAAAACCTTCGTGTCGCATCCTAAGTACTAAGTTTGGTGTTTATCCGACTGTTCGTTTCTGAGTTATGCTGTTCACAGACACACACACACACACACGGATATGTTTCCAAAAAAATTTTTTTTGGATTCAGGGGTCTCAATACATGTATTCCCGGTGAAATCTCGGTATCGAATTTTTGGGTGCAATACAATACTTCCCCTACTTACTATACGTAGTAGAGAAAGTAAAAATGAATAACGAATTCCCATTTGAGGAAATAAGTATTGAAAATTTAAGGGAATAACAAACAATATCTCGAACATGGTTCACTCAACAAAAAAATTATATGACATAAATTGAGTATTTTAACGCGATCTACATTTTTTGTGTAGTAAGATTTTGTCTATCTCTTATAGTTTACCAGCTATGCAAAAGTCGTTCACATTGAAGAATACTTTTGGAGATATTCTCAGAAAATTCAAGATATACATTTCATTTGTGATGAAAATATCTTAAACATATGATATTTTAAACAAAATCGTTAAGAGCCATTTTTGAGAAAATTAAAATTTTCGAAAAATGTTCCATGTAAAGGGTAATCTGTGGTTGGGGGGCTTCCTTGAAGACCTTCGTGTCGCATCTCTGGAAGATACTGAACCTAAATACCAGGCATGGTGTTTATTCGACTGTTCGTTTCTGAGTTATGCTGTTCACAGACACACACGGACATGTTTCCAAAAATTGCTTTTTTTGGATTCAGGGTTCTCAAAACATATATTTCCGGTGAAATCTCGGTATCGAATTTTTGGGTGGAATACAATCCTTCCCCTACTTACTATACGTAGTAGAGAAAGTAAAAATTAAATTAAATAATATACCTCCAAAGATATTTCTCAAGTGATAAGAAGGTGAATTAACCCTTCAAGGGAGATTAAAGCCCTCTACTTCCAATGTTATATCTGCTAAATACAGCAGCCATTTACTCATAAAGGATTGAAGATTTTAGACTGGAATTTATACAAAATATAGATGTATGCATTAAGCTCAGTGATTTACTTTTGTACAATAAGTTTCTTTGTTAAGGAAGACAGGAGTATTTTTCTTCAGCGTCCAGTAAGAGACCTACTGTTTACTAGTTTTAAGGACATGTAATTAGTTAGGAAACGCTAATTTATATGAGGACCTATCCCTGATTTTGAGAATTAGAATGCTATAGATCTGACTCATGTTCAACAGCATTTCCAAACAGGCGTTTGTAGTATATTGGACATTAACCTCGCGAAATATCGACATAATAGTCTCAACCATATTACATTCCCTTCTCATCTTTAGTAGAGGGAGTTGGTTATTCCTCACTATAACCATTCATAATTTGCGAGTTGACAGAACTAGCATACGTATGCTTATTGGTGCGGTACACAGCACAAGGTAACAGCACCAGCAAATAAAACGAATTCATGATGTCATGAAGTATTCTAGAAATGGTATGGCATGCGGTGTGACCAGGAAGGCCGTGCTGACTTCTTCCTGTCTTTTCTATACAATAGATCTCGTAGGTCCATAACATCAGCTCCCGCATTTCCCTCAATAAGAAAGCATATCAACATTCACCTCCGCCGGCTTGCCACAATCGAAGCAGACCTTCAGGATCTCCATGCCATCATTGCTGCCTTCTCATCTGCTATCCAGACTTTCACCACGAGTGCCTCCAACGTCTAGAAACCGCTGACAGCTCAATCCGTTACCTGGGCAAAGTTATCACCAGCTTGCTACAACATTCACCACCGCCAGCTGCGAAAGCCTCTCTGTAAAAGATACGGCGTACGCTGACTGGCCTTGCTGATTTAATCAGTGTCCTACTGTCGATGAAGGCCGACTGGACTACGGTACTACCTGACCTGAACGCCGGACAGGAATAACTATAGAACCACATGGTTGCACAAGCACATGGTTGGGCGCATGCTACACGATATCAATGACACAGCTGAGCGCCACTTATGCAGAGGCGTTCAACAAAACTATTTAGTACTAATAAAAAACTTCTGATGTGTTACACTCACATGACTTTCTCTGCTCTTGTACAAACTATTTTTTACAAACGCTTATTCTCCATATGCTACATGATAATCGAGATATCGAGATGTTAATCTTATTGCTAATTTTCTTGTAGATTCAAGGGGAATTGGTAGGTTTTAAGCGATAATCAAATATTTTAAGAGCTGGTTGCTAAGTGGAGTATTCCATTCTCCTTGCATTACCAGGACAAAAAAAATGAATAACGAATTTCCATTTGAGAAAAAGTATAAGTATTGGAAAATTTAAGGGAATAAAAAGAAATATCTCGAAAATGGTTCACTCAACAACAAAATTGTGTATTTTAACGCGATCTACATTTTTTATGTACTAAAAACCATCTCTTATGGTTTACCAGTTATGAAAAAGTCGTTCACAATAAAGGACACTTTTGGAGAAATTCCCAGTAAATTCGAGATATACATTTCATTTGTCATGAAAATATCTTAAACATATGACATTTTAATCAAAATCGTTAGAGCCATTTTTGAGAAAATTAAAATTTTCGAAAATTGTTCCATGTAAAGGGTTATTTGGGGTGGGGGATTTTCTTGAAAACCTTCGTCCAGCATCTCTGGAATATACTGAACCTAAATACCAAGTTTGGTGTTTATCCAACTGTTCGTTTCTGAGTTATACTGTTTACAAACACACACATAGACATACACACGGACATGTTTCCAAAAATGCTTTTTCTGGATTCAGGGGGTCTCAAAACATATATTTCCGGTTTAGAATTTTTGGGTGCAATACAATGCTTCCCCTACTTACTATACGTAGTAGAGAAAGTAAAAATCCTTAAAAACCCCATGAATTCCCGCTCCACTACCCGCAGTGGCAGGCAGGGCCTTGGCAAGGTCATGGCTGTCACCCGGACACTTTCCATCACCAAGCTGGCAGTAACCTTTCCGCATTAACGAAGGTGCTCAGCGCAACTCTGCCATCTACCACACCTTTCTTTACCTTCCCCGCAATTCCCCTCCTACTCCTAAACCCGCCCAAAAACAACTCTTTCATCGCCGAAACACCTCTCCACATCTAATTTGCAACCTACAGGCCAAAAGTAGAATTGGATCATGGTGCTCTAACATTTTACATACTTTTCCATTAACAGTTTTAAAAACTTACTTTTTTCTAAATTAGACTGAAAATTCAGTATGGTGTAAGTTAATGTCCGCAAAAATGGATCCCTTCTTTATTATAATGTAAATTATCACGTTGCTTGAACAAAAAGTAATATGTGCTTCATTACAAGTATGTTTACTATTTGTAAAGTAATGATAAATCAGAAAATGGCATTCCTTTATTTATAGTAAGGTATCCAAATGTGGCCCGTATTATCAATGTACGCAAAATCGTTTAACTGCATATTAACTTGCAACAATTAGATAATATCAGAAAACACCTGAGGATTAATATTTGTTTTTAAAGCAATTAGTGCAAATAAATTGAGTTTGACGTGAAATTGGTCCATTGCATTGTTTATGGCTCCACAAAAAACACAGCATGCATCGAATCCATGTTTGCCCTTTGTTGTCGTGCAAATTGTGCACTTTTGGCACAATGCTAATTATGGCCCCGGGTCCAAAATTAGCACCGTTATGAAGGCCATATTAGGAAAACAGCCTGCATTGTAGATGGCTCTTGTTTGCTAAAACTTCTGTTGATGTAAAATACGTTGAACATTCCCAAGGTAAAGCAAGGAATACTGACCTTATCAGGATTATTGTTTGCAGATGATCTAGTGGCAAGATCTATCTCAGTTGTGGAGCTAAGTAAGGCTATTGAAGCAATTGGTAAATACTGTAAAGATTGGTGGCTGAAAATAAAGAAATATAAACCCAAAATCCAAACTTTAAGAAAGGATATAAACTAAGAAAGACCGAAAATTGGTAAGGAACAGAGTTGGAAGTAGTGAGGAAAATTCACTATCTAGGAGTAAGACTCAATAGTGCAGGGAATTGGGGAGAACAGAAGAAAAAAGTACTAGCAAAGGGAAAACAAGCAATACAGGTAATTAAAGCATGTGTGAACAAAATACCAGAAATGCAAACTGCATGGCTAGAAAGGATATACATCACAGTGGTGGAAGCAAGGGTGTTATACGCAGCAGAGATATAGGGGCTGAAAAAAGGATGGGAAGATATAGAGCTATACATAGGAGATTTTGCAAAATAAGCCTGGGATTACCAGGAAGTTCACCGAATGAAGTATCACAAACAGAACTAGGGAGAGTAGGAACAAAAGGAAAAATGGTAGAAATGGCAATCAAATACTGGTTCAGAATAAAGCAATTGGAGGAAAATGAGATAGTAAAGCAATGCTTGGTTGTACAGAAACAGAATGGGGAAAAAAAACCTAGATGTACAAGATACAGAAATAGGGATGGGGAAAACACGGGCAGATAGAAACAACAAAAGTAAGGAAATTAGAATAGGAGTGGAGGATATTGAAAATCAAGAAATTATAAGTAGTTTCAAGGAAGAAAAGGTTATTAATAGACTATAAATATTTTAAAATGGAATGTGGGAAAGAAAGATACATTGAAGTATGCAACAAAGAGGCCAGAATGTGGTATGCATGGGCAGGTGTCATGAATTTAAGTGGTATAACAGGGAGAAGAAGGGGGGAGAGGTGTACTAAATGTAATGGATTACATGACAATTGGCATTATATTCTGGAATGCGAGGACACGAATAATGGAAAGAAATTAGAATAGGAGTGGAGGATATTGAAAATCAAGAAATTATAAGTAGTTTCAAGGAAGAAAAGGTTATTAATAGACTATAAATATTTTAAAATGGAATGTGGGAAAGAAAGATACATTGAAGTATGCAACAAAGAGGCCAGAATGTGGTATGCATGGGCAGGTGTCATGAATTTAAGTGGTATAACAGGGAGAAGAAGGGGGGAGAGGTGTACTAAATGTAATGGATTACATGACAATTGGCATTATATTCTGGAATGCGAGGACACGAATAATGGGAGAGAGAATTTAATACTACGGAAATGGAAAAGTTTACCAATAGAGTTAAACGTAAGGGCGATTTTTAATACAAGATCAATGAATATATGGAGAAGGCAGGAAAATATTTAGGAAAAATAGGTTTAAAATGGTCAAAAGAAATGTGAGACAAATTGGAGAAAATGCGGAAAAAGGGTAGTAAGGCAAAAAAGTAAATAGTGGATACGTTATACTTCCCCATTATATATATACAACACAATGATAAATATAAGGGGAAGCAACTCCATTGTATACATTGTTTAAATTGTACGTAATGTTAAAAGCAAACAATACGTCATTCATTCATGAATACCGACTTTCTGTGATTAAAAAGCTTATTAACACAAATTTTAATCACATCAGATGTGATTCATTCATGAAAAACCCCAATAATTGGGATTTGGTTTTCCAATATGTATATTTCGTAGTGAAACACATTCGAAAAAGTGCCAAAAACTCAACTTTGCACTGGAAGGAAAACACAAGATTCAGAATGTCACGGATTAAGATTCTTGTTTAATAGCTCTAAAATTGATTTTATTTATGGATGCTCTTTAACTACTATTGTTCTTAGCGTTCCATTCTATATTGGGCGTGAAACACTGGTAATTTTGCTCAGAGGCCTCTTTATCAGGCTTGAGGTTCTTTTACGTGCCGTAAATCTACGACACGGGACAACCGTGTTTACTTCCCTTCCGAAGGAAGCCATGATAAAGATTTTTACGGCGGAAAAAACCCAATGCCCTCCGCCGGGTATGAACCCGTGATCTCGGGGACTACAGACTAGCATAGTAACCACTACACCACGGAGGACGACTTCACGAATTCTATATGAATTACTAGTGCCCTCTGACAAGGTTCATGTTAATAAGGTCTATGTTCGCCACTTAATGGAGAGTTTAAACAGGTTGTCCATGTTTTGGATAAGGGGCATATTTAGCTCCTTTGCCTTACACTTGCACCAATGGGTGCGGTCTGCTTAAACATTTTTGTTTACCATGCCCAGAGGGAAAGTTACCTGAAAAGGGACTATCGCTTAGGAACTAGAATATAGGAACTCTTCACCAACACATAGATTAACAATTTATTTTAAAGTGATATATCCGTTCACAATGATTAAATCAGCTTGCTTTAACATTCGTTTAACAAATTACTGTGCTCAAATACTATGTGACATTTTCTTTCGCTTCGTACACTTAAAGTTGCCACATGAGTTTAAAGCTTTTGTAACAAAGTGACGAATACAATAAAGTTACATGAAGTGCAAATGTCAATACTTCTCCCGTACAAGTATTTAGAAAGGCGCCAAGAGTTAAAGGTTACATTTCAAAGCCTACTGAATAAAGTGTAAAAGATAATTTAGAAAAAGCCAAAACAACTGCCGAATCATGCCGAAAACCTCGCGTCACGATGGCTAGTTGTTCCGCCTCGGTCCGTGGCGAAAAAACGGCTGTTTGTCTCTGCCTGCCCAGCAGTTGCTGGAACCGTCGGAGAGCGTGATGGCGCTAGCGTCAGTGGCGTGTCTTAAACCAGCCAATCCTAAATGTCCATGATGCATTACGTAGTGAGGTGATGTCTTACGTCACTCGTGGCGATATGTTGTTCGAAGCTTTGGATGTTGCTATTTCTGGTTATGAATGACGTCATCACTCTAAAGCATTATGACGTGTTGGTTGCATGAGCAATGACCATGGGGGAGGCAAAAACGGCACACCCTTAACAGGACCGATCGGTTAAAGTTGGAAAAAAATGATGAAAAAAATTACAATTTAGGCTTTTTAACTCAATATTAACTTCGATTCTCGAAGCACGTTTTTATGTAAATATGTTTTATATTGGAGGGATAATGTGACGGTTAAATAACCTTGAAAGGAGGGCGTAGTATCGCATTTAAGGCGTTTTTGATAAGTATACATTATTTTATTTTATGAAAAATACACAAACATAATTTCAGGCTACTTATTATGTGCGAGTTTTCCAGTGCGTTTTCCTCGGTTGTACTATACATTTTTGAGCATTTAAAATTCTCCTTACAATGCAGCTTTTAAATTATTAGAGTGAAACTTAGAAAATAGTTTCCCCAACAATTACCAACTAAAACTTGACATGTAATTATTAGTGTAAGTGAGATGTGTTACGTAACCAAGCTCAGACAAGTTTGAAACTCACAATTGAACAAATATGTATATCATTTTTTAAGCAATTAATGTAAAAGTACATTTCTTAGCAAATTTGTTTTCTATCTCAATAAGGAACATATATCTGTGCCTTTGTTTAAAATTTACGAAAACTGATTCTTAAGCAGCATTTTTATTTTCTGTGCCACAGAATAGGTAGAGAAAGAAATGCATGTTTTGAGGCCCCTGAATTAAAAAAATTGTTTTAGAAAACGTTCGGTGTGTGTGTGTGTGTGTGTGTGTGTGTGTGTGTGTGTGTGTGTGTGAACAGCATATCTCCAAAACGAAATGTCGGATAAGCACCAAACTTGGTATTTAGGTTCAATACATTACAAAGATACGACAGGAAGATCTTCATGAAATTATCCCTCCCTTTACTTGGAACCATTTTCGACATTTTTTATTTTCTAAAAAATTCTAACAATTTTGATTAAAATACCGTATGTTAAAGATTTTTACATGACAAATAAAATGTATATATTGAAAGTTAAGGAATAGCTAGTGAAGTCCTTTTCATTCGGAAGGAATGTTGTATAATATTATAGAAATAACTGGTAAACGTTAAGCAATAACCGAAAACGTGCTACACAAAAAATGTATACCTGTTATTTCAAATAACCTTTTTGTGGCATCAGCCATTTCCGAGACTTGCGTTATTAATGGTTCGAATTGTTCAATACGTAGCCATTCTTTTAAATTCCTGTCGATTTTCAGTTGTTTCTCGCACTGAGTGTGGAATTTTAATGCTTTATATATGTACATCTAATTCTAAAACATTTGATTATTCCCTATGTATCTATAACGAAGTGTATAATGCAGCTTTTTCCAAAAAGGTTTATCTCTATTAAAAACAAGTAGATAGGAAAATAAACTTTCGTAGGAATAATTTGTTTACGCACTAATAAGATATAGCTTTAATTTGTGTTTTAAAATTGCATAATCAGAGGTGACTTAATATTTTTGTACCAAACCTTTTAGCCGCGATTTCTTATAACGACGTAAGGTATGGTAAAAGTTTCAAAAAGCTTAGAAGAGTACATTGGGTTTAGAAAAATTCACAGAGTAACTCGTATCGCACACTTGTTTACTATATTTGTTGTTCGTCATTCTTTTGTGTGTTGTTTTTATTCCATTTATATTCCGCCTTTAACATCATATCCGCGCCTTTACCTTTGGAACAATTGCTTATTGGCAATTATATTCACTCGTTTACTATTCTGTTCACCTTTGGATTTGTTTATGTTAGATTTTTCTCTATTAACGTTAAATTCACATTCTCACTCACACTTCTAGACTATAGGTAAGATGGTGAATAATTCTGGCTCGAGAAAAATTTCCCTTCTCGAGCCGGGAATGGAATCCGTGACCTCCGGATTTGGAAGCTAGAATTCTAATCACCAGACCATAGAGACAGTCCCTAAGTGTTGTTGAGTGTTTACTGCTACTAAACAAAGTTACTGGTCCTCTTGTCGCCTCTGGACCAACCTGGTTCAACAGTGACAGTTTGAACTTCACTAGCGAACGCAACGAGAAGGATACAATATTAAAGCTTTTGACTGACTGGTACAAGAACTTTCCATTCCTGAAGTTGGCTATAATTAATAAACAAAGTGAGATGTGGCTGGATTATTGATCGCTCTAGTACGGGTACTGATGGTCACCTTTTAATTATTCCTATGCAATTTAAATGTCTAACTTGTAAATCTATGAGACCTTTACACTTTCTCTACCAGTTGGGAATATTGTCGCGGTTAAGAAGAGAGCGTTGTCCTAACGGGTCATAGGGTTACTACCTCTACCACTTGTGATGGTAGCCCAGGGGGTGCTTCTCCTAAACGTACGTGCCATGGGCATCCACAGGGGTGCCTCGTGGGACCGGGAACCAAACTAGAGGAACGCGTTTGTCCTCACACTGGGTGGTAGTCTACCTGGGGGAAATAGGGGCGGATATTGGTTCTGGGGAATCCTAAACTATTCACTGCTTCTAGGAGAAGGTGCGGATATGACCAGGACGACTCTAAGGACTTGCATAGTGCACTACTATGTAGCTAATAAAAGTTTTAATAAAATACTGGAATGGGCCATGGTCGGCTAGGAGCTACAAATATTTAAATAACGTTACTTCAGCGGGTTTTTGAACACTCTGCTTCACATTTGGAAGCCTTTATTTTCATAATTTCAAAGTTTATATTTTGTGTAAAAAAATTCAAAATAATTATAATAATCAATGCATTGTGACAACATAGATATGTTTTGATATTTTTTAATCTAGCAAACTTCATTTTTGTTCAGTACGCTTTATTTCTAGCAGCATAAGCCAAAACGAAAAGTTGCCATACCAAAATATAACATTTCAAGTATATTGGAAGACTGGAAGGTGAAGATTATTTCTTTCTCTACCACGTATAGTAGGTAGGGGAAATATTGTATTCCACCAAAAAATGCGATACCGAGATTTCACCTTAAATATATGTTTTGAGACCCCCTGAATCCAAAAAAAGCATTTCTGGAAACATGTCCGTGTGTGTGTGTGTGTCTGAACAGCATAACTCAGAAACGAACAGTCGGATAAACACCAAACTTGGTATTTAGGTTCAGTATCTTCCAGAAATGCGACATGGAGGTTTTCATCCCAGATTACCCTTTACATGGAACATTTTTCGAAAATTGTAATTTTCTCAAAAATGGCTCCAACGATTTTGATTAAAATATCATATGTTTAAGATGTTTTCATGACAAATAAAATGTATATCTCGAATTTTCTGGGAATGTCTTCAAAAGTATTCTTCATTGTCAACAACTTTTGCATAACTGGTAAACCATAAGAGATAGACATGGGGGTCTCAAAGCATATATTTCCGGTGAAATCTTTTGTTATCGAATTTTTGGGTGGAATACAAAACTTCCCCTACCTACTATACGTAGTAGAGAAAGTAAAAATCCAGAAAGCAATATCATATAGCAGATAAATTGCTTCATTTCCTGGTGTGTGGCAAAACAAGGGAAAATAATTTCACTGAAAGTGATTGCTAGTGAATCAACAAAACGTCTGACATCTCGCATATTCAGAGTCATTTCTGTTATTTCAAGAACGCGTTCTAAACCTGATCTCTGTTATTTTCAGGAATCAATATAATATTATTGATATTTTACAAATTAAAGAAGTAGTACATGCAACACGTATTAAAATTGGTTTTATTTTACTCGTAGGATTGAGAAACGAACGCCATAGGCCCACATTTACCTCTTGTAGTTCAGTTATGTGATGTAGTAATTCTATCTTAGACATCACAAGTGTGTTTTGAAGTTGATATTGTCTTTATGTTGAAGTTGTTTATTTATTTAGCTCCACGTGTGGACGCCAATTTGATGTAGAATTGTTCTTTACGTTTTTTGCTGCTACGTATGAAAAACCGATTTAAAGTAGGTTGTATTAAAGGAGTTGTATCGTATTTCAATTGTTGAGGAGCCGAACTTGTAGTAGTTGCAACCACACGTATAGTAAATAGTTTCCCGTAGCCTTCGCCCCAAATGTATTTTTAGGTGGCCTTTGCCCCAAGTTTAAAAAGTATTAACTTTATAATGAATGTGGGCTTACACAGATTTTAAGTTTTAATTCACTCCTTTTTATTAATCCTTGACACAAATCAAATAGCACTTCACTGATATCGAGAGCTGTGAGATACTTTTATTTAATACTTGCACTTTTTAATACATATACCATTTTCATCTCACACGAATACGTATTTAATTTCTCGAGGAAGCATCATACATCCGGTGACTATCACTGCCTGCAGGCAACTGACTAGATTTCAACCGTCTAAACTTGTAAAATTTTGTATTTCAAGTCTGTGATTGTTATTTTACTCCAATAGAATACCTGAATTTAATTAAAACTTTTTCTGGTTGTTGATTGGCTATTTTTTATAAACTGTCACTAAAATTACATTAATGCCTCCAAGAATTACAAATAACATTTAAACTCTCAAACTCATTATTGCCTCAAGGTTACCTCATTGTTACCAACGTTTAAATTAGTATTCTCACAGCTTCTACATTATTAAATTACGTAATATATTCACATAACATTATTACACATAGATACAAAAATATAAGCATATGCAATGACTGTGACATACATTTTACAAATTATTACATATACATATTGCTTCAAGGCGGGCTGTTATTGAATTTACTTATTATGTAATTTTACTGAAATCATTTAAGCATTAAAAATACTGCCTAGTTTCGTACAAAAATATAACGCCACCCTGATATCTGTAAAATTATTTCTTATCGTGTGTCATTTTCTATTCTAAATACATACAATATTTTACAAGGTAGCGTGAATGATTCACAATAACCGGACACAAGTTGCCATGGAAATAACGATTTCTACTTTTATGACACTTCCGCATTATATTACATAGCTGGAATGGTTGACAGTTCCCTCACAATATTATACCGCACGTGGTTTCAAATTATGTAACCGCACGGACTGATATACCACCATGAAATCATAAATTACAACTGCTGGGAACCCCCATACCTGTGGCATTTAAAAAATCACGTAATTATTGCCAGTAACTAATAATAATAAAATGCTGCAATTTCACATCAGACTGGATTCATATATTTCATTAGTCACTATATTGCATTATATTAGTTTCGTTCCACCATTACCATATAACAAAATGGATATAAAAGAAGACTTAGGCCCCATTCAAAATGAGAATTACGTGTTAGTATAACACAAAATTTAAAAAGCTGATGTGATGCATTCACATGACTCTCACCCCTTTCGTTGATTAGTGGGTATACAAACTATTCTTACTAAAGCTTACTATTCTTCTATCACATTTAATCCAAACAAGCCTTTGCAAAAATACCTACATTACACATGTCGTTATAGATACAAAGAGAACAGCGATAGTCAAATGTTTAACAACTGGTCACTATACGCTGGCCTGAAAATTCCATACTGTTTCCATGCAATCGTGAGAAACAACTGAATGTTGACAGGACTTTAAAAGAATTACCAATAAATTAACATCTCGAACCTTCAAAAACTTATTTGAAATAAATCGTGTGTTTTAAACAGATCTACATTTTTTTGTGTAGTGCGTTTTCGTCTATCGCTTATGGTTTACAGGTTATACAACATCATACAAAATTTCTTAGAAATGAAGTTACCACAGGCATTTCCCCGAAAATTCAAGATATAAATTTTATTTGTAATGTAAATATCTTTAATGTGTGCTATTTTTATCAAAATCGTTAGAGCCATTTTATTAGAAAATAAAAAATTTCGAAGAATCTCTTATTTAAGGGGTAGTCTGGGGTGGGCAGACTATCTTGAAAATCTTAGTATCGCATCCTGTGAAGATACTAAACTCAAATACCAAGTTTGGTATTTATCTAAGTTTTCGTTTTTGAGTTATGCTGTTCACATACAAACAGAGAGACATACACACACACACACACACACACATGTTTCCAAAAAAGCTCTATTTGATTCAGGGCACCTCAAAACATTATTTATGGTGAAATCTTGCTATCAAAATTTTGGTTGAAATACAATACTTCCCCTGCTTACTACACTTAGTAGAGAAAGTAAAAAGTTATTTGAAATAAATTGTGTGCTTTAAAGAGATCTACAGTTTTTGTATAGTACATTTTCATATACCGCTTAACATTTACCAGTTACACAAGATTATATAAAATGTCTTTTAAATGAAGGCCTGATGCCTGCAAATGTAGTACCGTTTTCATTGTGCGACTGTATACTTCCCTATCGCCTTGCCCCTCACATCGCTAGCCTTGAATGTCAACAAAAACAGTGGCGCCCTCCTCAAAGCGTATTCATATCGTGGTCGACTAGTACATTGGTTGCTAACTTGTCCCGGATGCTTAGCCTGCTCATTGTTCTAGCTGTTTCTTGTTAATACAGATAAATATTCAGTTCACATTTACAAATTTCGTTGTTGGATACCGTGGCTAAAGCAATAGTCAGATTTTTAAAGAGCGTGTCGCTGTGTGATGGCTTTGAAACTCTATGCTCTATGTATGACCTCGAGAAACATGAATGGATTCTTATCTGAGAAACGTATTTAGCAATTCAAACCAATAACAAAGAATATCTCGGAAATCGTTAAAGCCATAGAAATTTTATTTTACGTAAGTGGTGTGTTTTAGCGAGATCTACATTTTTTCTATAGTAAGATTTGCTGTTTCTCTCTTACAGTTTTCCATTTATAGAAAATGCACTCAGAATGAAGAAGGCTTCACAGGCTATTCCCAGAAGGCTCAAAATATTCATACCGGAATTATTGAAAGGAAGATATAAAGCAATAAATAAAGAAAGGATAGTAGGATACAGAAATAATTTCTGTATATTAAATCAAGCTATAGTGTAATAACCTTAAGTTGAAAAACTTGTCCGGAAGAAAAAAAGGTCATTAGAGAGTCATGTTAAGGTAATATATTAGCATAAAGGTTCCTGGAATACAGTTATGTTTGAGTCCAGTAAGTCTAAAAAACAACGTGCAGGAATTCTGTTAATTAGAAAGGAAACGAAATTCTTAGATTCGAGGAGGTACCGCATAGCAACAAGGTAAGAGACGCGTACGTAGAATTTTAAGGTTGGACCGCGAGGGAAGGAACGTTGGTAGCAATAGCGTTATGTAGGTGGAGCTTGCGTTAAGTAAGAGCATGCATTCTAAATCAGAAATACATTCGTAGTTCTCCTGAGATTCTTGACGCTCGTGTGTAATTTTTAAGTTGTCTTCGCTTAATTATTGTTCAGACAAAGATGTAAATTAAGCCCACTCCTATTTAATTTATACATAGATGATATATTACTATAAATTGGGAAATAACAATTTTGCGCCAGTCATTAATAATATTCAAAGTCCGGGACTACTTTTTTCAGACGACCTAGTGATAGGATCGATTACAACCAATGAGTTTAAAAGAAGCCTTGTAAGCAATAGACAAATACTTTAAAAAATCTTATGTGTTACACTCACATGACTTTCTCTACTCTTGTACAAACTATTTCTACAAACGCTTATTCTCCATATGCTTCATGTTAATCTAGATGTTAATCTTATTGCTAATTTTCTTGAGGTGCAAGGGGAATATAGTAGACTTTAAGCGACAATTAAATCTTTTAAGACCTGGTTGCTATGTGGCGCATTCCATTCTCTTTGCATGTCCAGTACGTAAAAAAAATGAATAACGAATTCCCATTTGAGAAAAAGTATTCGAAAATTTAAGGGGATAACAAGCAATATGTCGAAAATGGTTTTGTGTAGTAAAATTTTGTCTATGTCTTATGGTTTACCAGTTATGCAAAAGTCCTTCACAATAAAGAATACTTTTGGAGGAATTTCCAGAAAATTCGAGATATACATTTCATTTGTTATGAAAATATCTTAAAAATATGATATTTTAATCAAAATGCTTAGAGCCGTTTTTGAGAAAATTAAAATTTTCGAAAAATTCTCCATGTAATGGGTAATCTGGGGTGGGAGGATTATCTTGAAAACCTTCGTGTCGCATCCCTGGAAGATACTGAACCTAAATACCAAGTTTGGTGTTTATCCGACTGTTCGTTTCTCAGTTATGCTGTTCACAGACAGACAGACACACACAGACATGTTTCCAAAAGTGCTTTTTTTGGTTTCAGGGGGCCTCAAAACATGTATTTCCGGTGAAATCTCGGTATCGACTTTTTGGGTGGAATACAATACTTCCCCTACTTACTATACGTAGTAGAGAAGGTAAAAATGGAGTGGATAGAATAAAGAATATAACGTAGTGCGAGATTATATTTATCTAGGAGTTAAAATAGATGGAGCGGTAAATTGGGAGGGAAAAAGAATGTTTGTTCTAGCAAAAGGAAAGGGGCTATGTCAGCTATCAGAAGTAGTAAGAATAGAGTATCTGATATACATATTAAATTACTAGAGAACGTATACAGTATAGCGATGGAGGCAAAAATGATGTGTGGCATAGAAATTGGGATTAGAGGGAGGATGGGAGAGTATTGTTGAGGTGCTTAGGATGTTCTGCAGAGAAATGCTAGGGTTACCGAATGCAGTTGTAAGAAGGTAGCTTAAATTGAAATGGGCAGGATGCCAAGTAAGGGAAAGATAATGGAAAGAGCTCTGAAATATTGGTTTAGAATCATGGACTTGTACAACAGAAATATGTTAAAACAATGCTTAGAAAACCAAAAAAACAACTTAAAGAATAGTGGATGGATAAACAGTGTACAGAGTAATTTGGAGAACAATGAGCTAGGAGAGATTTGGAGAAGAAGGGAGAATAATGTGAATCTCTGATGTTTATACATGGGGAAGGGAAAAATATATAGTCATAGTATATAAAGAAGAGGGAGAGAGCATTACGTGGGTAAGAACTGGTGTGTGGAGGTTAAGGCGTTTAAGGAAATGTATACCAAAAAATCAATGCCCCATATACGGAGAAGAAGAAGAAGGTGTTGAATATATAGTATTTAAGTGCAAAGGAACAGAAATTTGGAGAAAAGAGTGTATCAGAAAGAAATGGTTTAAGATGGATAGAAATTTTGCTATAACTGAAATGTTTTATAAGATGGTAGGAGATTAGGGCAATTTTAATGTAAAGTAAAAATAAAAGAATTTGGACAGTGAATAGAGATGAACAAAGTAAGAAATTCAGAATTAAAGGAAGTTGACTAAGGAAAGTATTGTAATTTATGAATATGACAGCTAAGGAACCAGGGCTGAATGCAGATCTTATTTTCCTTTTATGTTTTGTATGTTGAGAAAGATTTATTGTTTCACGTATGGAAAAGCCGATTTGAAGTGTGTTTGCAACCGCACGTATAGTAAACAGTTTCCGGTAGCCTTCGCACCAAACGTGGCCTTTGCCCCAAGTTTAAAAAAAAATATTAACTTTGTAATTAAGCTGTTTCTTTAAATATTTAATATTTACGATTGCCTCGGCTGTGTCAGTTTTTGTTAGAGACATGGAAGTCTTGGCAGGGCGTGATGCGACAAGAATGTAGGCTTACAAAGATTTTAAGATTTAATTCACTCCCTTTTATTAATACTTGACACAAATTAAATAGCACTTCACTGATATACAGTGCTATGAGATTCCTTTATTTAATACTTGCACTTTTTAACACGTCTGCTGTTTTCGTCTCACACGAATACGTAATTAATTTCTCGAGGACGCATCACGTATCCAGTTATAATTACTGTTTGCAGGAAAATTGAACTGATTTCAAGCGCCTAAAGTTTGTAAATGTATGTATTTCAAGTCTCTGATTGGCTAATCCTACTCCAATAGAACACCTTCATTTTACTAAAGCTTTTTCTGGTTATTAATTGGCTATTTTATAAACTGCCACTAAAATTACATTATTGTTACTCCAAGAATCACAAGTAGTACTGTTAAGATTTCTTACTCATTAGTGACTCAAGGTTACCTCATTGATACCTCATTTTTAGCAACTTATTATTCTCCCAGCTCCCACATTATTAAATTACGTAATATATTCACATAACATTATTGAACATGTATACAATAATATAAGCATATGCAATGACAGTTACATACATTTTACAAATTATTACATACACATATTGCTTTAAGGCGGACTGTTATTGAATTTACATATTATATAATTAGACTGAAATTATTTAACTGTTAAAAATACTGCCTCAATGTCTTATTACAATAATTTAAATTAAGAAATTCGTAAATTAAGTGGGCGACTCCTCAAAATGAATATTTTGGCCTCAGCTAACTAAACTGGTGTTATCCTTTCACAATACACTTACGCATACCCTGAGATAAAGAACTCATAGCTATACCACTAGAGCAGCTGGCGCACGAGACAACGCAGAACGAGCTACGAAATTACATCATGAAAGTAGTCAACAGAGCAGGAAACATTAAATGTTTAAACACATGGCATTTTAATCAAATTCTTCACGGCTATCTTGGAAAAAATATAAATAAAAGGGAAAATTTTCCATGTAAGGGGAAGCTTGGGCTGGGGGATTTTCTTGAAAATCTTCATGTTGCATCCTTGAAAGATGCTGAAATTAAATACAGCACCAGTGGTGTTTTTGTCCATAACCAGAGGGATAAAGGGACTATTGCGTTGGAGGTAGGAAATTGCAAATATACACCGGCACATAGCTTAATAATTTATTTTAAATTGATATATTCATAGGGGGGCGGCGTGGCCGAGTGGTTAGACCGCTCGTCTCTTACCGAGGCGGCCCGGGTTCAATCCCAGGACCCGCATGTGGGATTTGTGGTGGACAAAGCGGCGTCTGGGCGGGTTTTCTCCGGGTTCCCGGTTTCCCCCGCCGTTCATTCCACCAACTGCTCCAGCATCCATTTCGCCTTCATTTCGTTTCATCCACTTCCTTCATCCCATACCAGGCTGATCACTCATCCTGGATTTCTGTCTCCATGAGAGTCTGCTCCTCCTCGACAGGCCTCTGACCTGTAAGTCCTGGGGGGTGTAAGTCCTAAGTGAAAGAAAGACAATTCTTTCGTCAGCTTGCTTTAACATTTACAAAATAATATGCTCAAATACAATGTGATATACTCTACGTTTAAAGTTGCAACGCAATAAAGTGAAATTATAAATGCTTCTCCCGTAAAAGAATTTAGAAAACACCAAGAGTTAAAGGTTGAATTTCAAAGTTTAAATATAATTTGGAAAGGCCAAAACGAATCACTCTCGCCGTCATGATGTCTAGTTGTTAGCGGCTCGGTCCCTGGCCGAAGAACGACTGCCTGCCCAGGAGTTGCTGTAGATGTTTACGAGCATGATGGCGCTGGCGTCGGTGGCGTCTAACAAACCAGTACGTCATGGCGATATGTTCTTCGAAGCTTTAGCTGTTAACTTTTTCTGTCGATGAATGACGTGATCATCTCTGAAGCATTGTAATGTACCTTATGCTGGTTGCATCAGCCATGAGCCTGGGGGAGTTTTATACTTAACCGACTTTTCCTTTTTGAGTTATGCTGTTTACAGACACACATGGGCCTTTTTCTAAAAAGTCTTTCTTTTTCGATTCAGAAAGTTTCAAAACGCCTATTTCAAGCGAAATCTCGGTATGGAATTTTTGGGTGGAATGCAATACTCCTACTTAGTATAGGTAAACAGTAGAGAAAGTGAAGTGCAGATGAGTACTTGAAAACCCTGCTACGCGTTTAAGTGAAAGTAGCGTGAATATCACGACACTTTCAATTAGCATGAACTATGTCGTTCTTCACATCTGACACAGCAGGTTCGTGAAAATCTCGGCACTGGATGTGTGCCGAGTTCTAGAACGGTTAGACATTGTTGGTTTAAGCTCTTTATTTATTCATCATTCAACTCCAAATAGGGCTGGCTTCAGGTACACTCATCTAAAAAGGAACTGCCGGCAGAGTGAAGCAACAAAAGGAAGCCTTACGCGGAAAATATGCTGCTTGAAGGTTTAGAGGGTTGGGAAATCCGCACCGTCCCAACAAGAGTAGAGCTGATACGTATATCACAAATGGGAAAATCTATATCTACGAGGGGCGTCCAATAAGTAAACTTCCCTATTTTATAAAAAAACATTACACACAACTGACCATATTGAATTAAGTTTATTTATATTGCACAATACTTCTGTTACTTTTCTACAAAGTCAACATGTTTTTTCCAAGCAGTTTTGGGGACGTGACACAAGTTTTTCCAAGCCAGTGTTGTAACAGGTCCGGTCCTGTGTTCGCAACCAGCTGTTTATTGATTTGACTTCATCATCGGTGTTAAAAGTGCTTACCTTTGAGTTGGAGGAATATGTGAAAATCACTTGGGGTAAGCTCCGATGAATACGGAGGATACGAGAAAACTTCCAAGTTGAATCTTGACCCAAGCGGAGCTCAGAAGATTCAACTGGGAGGTTTTCTCGCATCCTCCATATTCACCAGATCTTTTCCCAAGTGATTTACACATGTTCCCCTGACTCAAAGGTCATCATGGAGGTAAGCACTTTAACACCGTGACGAAGATGAACCAGGAGTGAACAGAAGTCGGGTCCTGTGCTCGTAACCAGCTGTTCACTTCTTATTGATCTTCGTCACGGTGTTAAAATGAGGTGATCACGCCAGATGAAGAAAATCCACAAAATGGTATTGGATGACCATCGAATAAAAGTGCGTGAGCTAGCAGATACCGTAGGGATTTCAAAAAGTGCTGCACATCGTACACTAACTAAAAATTTAGCCATCCGAAAGCTGTGCGCAAGATGGATGCCGCGTTTACTCACAATGGAACAAAAGCAGCGTTGTGAGGATATTCCAGTCAAATGTTTGGCGATGTTACACGTCGATTCATAACCATGGATAAAACATGGATCTATCACGTCACACCTGAGACGAAGGAACAGTAAAAACAGTGGATTGAAAGGGGAGAATCGGCCCCAAAGAAGGCGAAGACAGTTCCATCTGCAGGCAAGGTCATGGTGTCGGTTTTTTTTTAGGATGCGTGTGAGATAATTTTCATTGAATATCTTCAAAAAGGATAAGCAATCAATGGCGAGCATTATGCAAACTTATTGCAGCGTTTGAATGATGAAATCAAGCAAAAACGGCCGCATTTAGCGAAAATGAAAGCTCTGTTTCATCAAGACAATGCACCAGTTCACACATCCATTATCACTATAGCCAAAATCAAGGAGTTAAAGTTCGAATTGCTTTCTCATGCACCCTATTCGCTAGACTTAACCCCCTCTGATTAATTTCTGTTTCCAAACTTGAAGAAATGCCTTAGTGGTAAGAGATTTGCCACCAATGAGAAAGTAGAGTTTGCAGTTGATGGCTGTTTTGCAGAACTCGACGGTTCTCACTATAAACAGGGTATCGAAGCTATTGAACATCGCTGGGAAAGGTGAATCGAGCTGAAAGGGGACTATGTAGAGAAATAAAGATGTTTTTTCCCAAACTTTTTATGTTTTCTTTGTTAGGTCGGGTACTTCTGGGACAGCTCTCGTAACATATGGCAAGAAGGACTTTTATTGTGAACAGTTTCACTCTATTCTTGTAAAATACAACAATATCATTGGCTTAATTGTCGTACATGCATTTCCTGTCCCTATAATCTTAAAATATGTGTGTATGTACTCGTAGATGGCCACGATTTAGCAACTAAGGCGGTAAAACAAAAGAGGATATAATCTGCTTATGACGATACATTTACCAATGCCAATATATTGTGACTGTCAATTTTCTCGGTTCTCACTGTCACGTTCGTTTTTATGTAGTTCACCTTCATTGGGAGTTCACTCCACAAGGTGAACTAGTTCAATTCTCTGTCACTTCACTTCCTTCGTGATGTAGTCTCTTCACGCAAGATGGTTCACTTCACTCGGGAGTGGAACACAAAACCTCCACAACCCGTTGCTCCGCAGTAGCACTTGCTGCACGTCACAAAAGTTGTTACCAACTCGCTCGGAGAATCGCTCTTGATGTTGCAACAGAAACCCAGTCGCTAACTTGCTCGCATATGACTCAACAACTCTCTCTACTCGACCCGCAACTCACAGACCGACGCGACTCACTGAGTGGACTTGCGAGAACGCTCGCTTATATAGGGTCTTTCAACAAGAGTGTCCTATATTTAACATGTGATAGCTGCCGTTGCTATTGAGTTAACTAGTCATTTTTTCACGTGGTTACAGTTGTTATTGACAAATATCCATGGAACGTTATAGCATTCAGCAACGCGTAGAAATTGTGAAAATTTATTATCAAAATAGATCATCTGTTCGCCAAAACTTCCGTGTATTGCGTGAAGTTTACGGTGTGCATAATCGTCCCTGCGAGAGAACGATTAGGGATTTGATCGATAAATTTGAAAGATGTGGTTCTGTCAGCGATCAAATAATGCCTGTACGTAATCGACGTAAGTGCTCCAACGAAAACATAGGCCCCGTTCGTGAGAGTCTACGCGAGAACGGAAACAAATCAATTGCTCGTCGAGCGCAAGAATTGGGGCTTTCGCCGACCACAACTAGGCGAATGCTGCACCTGGACTTGACGTTTCACGCCTACAAAATGGTGTTAACTCAAGAACTAAAGCCCAACCATAGGTTGCGCCGTGTATACGCTGACTGGGCTATGGAGCAATTGGAAGCTGGCCCGGATTTTTGACGAAAAATCATCTTCAGCGACGAAGCTCACTTTAGGATGGATGGTTGTGTTAACAAACAAAATTGCCGCTATTGGAGCAATCAAAATCCAATGCAGATTCAAGAACGACCGCTTCATTCCTAAAAGGTAACTGTGTGGTGTGGATTTTGATATGGTGGAATTATTGGTCCATACTTTTTCCAAGATGAAGATGGAGAAGCTATGGAGAAAGATATCGGGCTCTTATAAGGGACTATTTTTGGCCTCAATTGGATGGTATGGATCTCAGAAACATCTGATACCAGCAAGATGGTGCCACATGCCATACTGCTCTCGAAACAATCTACCTTTTGAAGGAGAAGTTCAGAGGTTTCATCATTTCCCGTGGTGGTGATGTTAGCTGGCCCCCGAGGTCATGTGATTTAACGTTGTTGAATTACTTCTTGTGGGGTTATGTTAAATCTCGAGTTTATGCCAACTTGCCAGAAAAAGTAAATGATCTTATTAATAACATCACGCGTGTTATTCGTGAAGTTAGACCTAATTTACGTTCTTCTGTCATTGAAAATTGGGTCAACCGTATACGCGCAACCCAACGAAGTCGCAGCTGTCACTTAACTGATGTTCTCTTCCACACGTAATGACATTAATTATGTTCCAAAATAAAAAACAAATAAACCGAGAGCGCACCCAATGTTTACGCTGGCAAGCGGCCGTTGTTTTGTTTACTCGCACCGCTCGGCGCCGACCTCCTCGATAACCAAGGTTTGACTCCCGGCTCTGGGTGGCTATTTCAAATCGGCCCTATCCACGCCTTCACATCTGTTTCGCTCATGAGAAGTATCCCCAAGGCCCAACGTAGTTCGGAGTCCACGATAAAAGCTCTAGGGTTTGTACTTACTATGCGTAGTAGAGAAAGCAGAAAGCTACTCCTACAACGTCGAGTAGCGAGCCAGTATTCTATGTGTATATAGTAGATATGTCTGTAATACGCAACTTGTTTTTTACTGACATATCCTTAGCTTAAGATTTTGCGTTCTCATAATAAGAATAGTATTTCTCCTGGCGTAATGAGACCTCTGTACTCCCTTCTGAATTCCTTTCCCACTCACATCAAAGAGAAATAGCTCTTCAACGGTTCCAAAACATTGGGGTCAGACCTTTTCAGCTGATGAAGATTCTCGCTCGATTTTGTCCTTCAACGTAGCTGTCAGAGACAAAATCTATTTGACGAAGCTGCTTCTCAACGTTCCTGGAATGAACCTTTGGGGATCGTAAAAGAAACGCCATCAAAGCCCGGAAATCGGCCGTGAAGTTTACGCCAATACTACTTTGTATGCTTTATGTAGTTATTTTATAGCGATCTAGAATATTTTGGTGCGGAATCCTTATAACAGTAATTTGGTCAAGCTCCAATAATAACCCTAAAAGCTAACGAAAAATCCTCTGATGTTCACCGAAATGGGCATTAATAATCAGTACATGTATTGCTGATATCCCTAAGTAGATTTTCAAGTTCTGAAAATGTTGTTCGTGTCCATTTTTTTGACCTGACACAGCAAAAACGCACAGGAGATGATAGTCTAGGATGGAGAGAACGGCCGGCAGTATCCTCCTTGCACGGAACAACACTCACGTTGTGTACACGCCTGCTGCTCTGTTACTACTGACCCAAAACCCCTCCCAGAAGGTAAATAGACTTGACCAGCTACAGCGCATACATATAAATGCGTCAGGATGAAAAAATCAGCCTTTAAATACTCAATATAACTATTAGAATGTACTAACAATTTTAGATAAGTGATGGTAAATAACATTTTAAGCTTTTTTGCCTGCTCTTTGGTTCTGTAGCTATTTAATATTATAAGATTTACACAATTTTGTATAATGCATGAGGTGTGAGGTATTTACCAGAGGGGGACACTTCGCCACTGCGACCAACTAGATCCATTGTGACTACGCTCCCCGGAATTCAGGGATAACGTGAAGGTACCGCAGGCAGATAGGTCCGCAGAGATGCACGGAAGTCCCTAATATTTCCAAGTTGAAACACCCGCCGGCACCAGTAGAGGCGAAGAATCGAGCGAGACAGCGACGAAACGACTCTAGCAAGCGAGCCAACACACCCTGGTGTTTTACGGGGCGAAAATTTTTCGACAGTTTCGCTTTTAATAAAAATGGCTCTAAACAATATTGAAACACCGTATGTTTAAAATGAGACAAACATGTCTTGAATTTTCTAGGAATGGCCTGTGAGGCCATCTCCATCAGAGGAAATTTAGTATAATTTCGTATAACTATAAGCCTTAAGAAATACATACAATCGTTCTACACTAAAAGTGTAGATCTCTTTTAAACACACAATCCATTACAAATGACTTTTTGGGTATCAGACATTCTCGAATATACGCCGTTATTGGTTTGAAATTTTCAATACTTTTTTCTTTTACTTATTACTTTCACTACCACGTACATAGTAGGTAGAGAAGGTATTGCACTTCAACCAAAAATTTGATATCGAGACTTCACCGAAAATACTTGTTTTAAGGCCCCATGAATCCAAAAAGGGCATTTTTAGAAAAAGGTGCGTGCGCGCCTGTGTGTGTGTGCGCCTGTGAACAGCATAACTCAAAAACGAAAAGTAGGATAAATAGCATACTTGGTATTTAAGTTCATACGTATTTAGATGCGATACGAAAATTTTCAAGAAAGTACCCCCTCTCCATCCCAACTACCCTTCACATGGGACATTTTCGAAAACTTTTAAAAATTTGATTTTAGTTAAAATGTCATATATTAATGACATTTAAATAAAAAATAATTTTCTGGAAATAGTCTGTAAAGTCTTCTACATTCTGAAGGAATTATGTATAATCTTGTATAACTGGTAACCCCCAAAACTTGTAGATCTCTTTAAAACACACAGTTAGCTAAAAATAAATTTTTCTCTGGCATAAGCCGTTTTCGAGATATCCCAATTAAAGGTTCCAATTGTTCAATACTTGTCATTCCTTTAGTCTCATCGATTTTCAGTTGTTTCTCGCGACATTGCATGGAAACAGTATGGAATTTTAAGGCCGGCATATAGCGTCCAGTTCTTAAACATTTGACTCTCGCTGTCTCGTTGTATCTATAACGAAATGTGTAATGTTGCTATTTTTGAAAAGACTTATTTGGATTAAAATTTAATAGATACATAAATAAGCTTTAGTAAGAATACCCACTAATAAAGATAGAGTGTAGAGAGCGTCATGTGAATGTATCCATCAGAATTTTTACTTCCTCTACTACGTATAGAAGCAGGGGAAGTATTGTATTCCACCCAAAAATTCGATACCGAGATTTCACCAGAAATACATGTTTTGAGACCCTAGGAATCCAAAAAAGGATTTTTGTCCGTGTGTGTGTTTGTGTGTCTGTGAACAGGATAACTCAGAAACGACCAGTCGGATAAACACCAAACTTGGCATTTAGGTTCAGTATCTTACAGAGATGCGACACGAAGGTTTTCAAGAAAATCCCCCCATCCCAGACTACCCTTTACATTGAACATTTTTCGAAATTTTTAATTTTCTCAAAAATGGATCTAACGATTTTGATTAAAATATCATAAGTTTAAGATATTTTCATGACAAATGAAACGTATATCTCGAATTTTCTGGGAATGTCTCCAAAAATTTTCTTCATTGTGAACGACTTTTCCATAACTGGTAAACCATAAGAGACAGACAAAATTTTACTACACAGAAGATGTAGATTGCGTTAAAATACACAATTTATGTCATATACATTTGTTTTGTTGAGTGAACCGTTTTCGAGATATTGCTTGTTATTCCCTCAAATTTTCCAATACTTATACTTTTCTCAAATTCGTTATTCATTTTTACTTTCTCTACTACGTATAGTAAGTAGGGGAAGTATTGCATTCCACCCAAAAATTCGATACCGAGATTTCACCGGAAATACATGTTTTGAGACCTCCTGAATCCAAAAAAAGCATTTTTGGAAACATGTCCGTGTGTGTGCCTGTGTGTGTGTGTGTTTATGTGTGTGTGTGTGTTCTGTGTGTGTGTGTGTGTCTGTGTGTGTGTGTGTCTGTGAACAGCATAACTCAAAAATGAACAGTCGGATAAGCACCAAACTTGGTATTTAGGTTCAGTATCTTCCAGAGATGCAACACGCAGGTTTTGAAGAAAATCCCCCCACCCCAGACTACCCTTTACATGGAAGATTTTTCGAAAATTTTAATTTTCTCAAACGTGGCTCTAACGATTTTGATGAAAATATCATATGTTTAAGATAATGTCATGAGAAATGAAATGTATATCTCGAATTTTCTGGGAATGTCTCCAAAAGTATTCTTCATTGTGAACGACTTTTGCATAACTGGTAAACCATAAGAGATAGACAAAATTTTACTACACAAGAAATGTAGATCGCGTTAAAATACACAACTTATGTCATATACATTTCTTTTGTTGAGTGAACCGTTTTCGAGATATTGCTTGTTATTTCCTTAAATTTTCCAATACTTATACTTTTTCTCAAATTCGTTATTCATTTTTTTTATGTCCTGGACATGCAAAGAGAATGAAATGCCACACATAGCAACCAGCGTTAAAATATTTGACTATCGCTTAAAAGCTACGATATTTCCCTTGCATCTACAAGAAAATTACCAATAAGATTGACATCTCGATATCTCGATTAACTTGAAGCATATGGAGAATAGGCGTTTGTAAAATTAGATTGTACAAGAGTAGAGAAAGTCATGTGAGTGTACCACATCAGATTTTTTTATGTCCTGGACATGCAAAGAGAATGAAATGCCACACATGGCAACCAGCGTTAAAATATTTGACTATCGCTTAAAAGCTACCAATTCCCCTTGTATCTACAAGAAAATTAGCATTAAGATTGACAACCCGATATCTCGATTAACATTAAGCATATGGAGAGTAAGCGTTTGTAAAAATAGTTTGTACAAGAGTAGAGAAAGTCATGTGAGTGTAACACATCAGATTTTTTTACGTGTTTTCGCTATTCATGGGAAGAGCAGGAAATTTCTAGGTCATATAATAGCGACTGAGTTTGAAACACTTGACTGTAGATTCATTTTCCCCTACCTTGTATCTTCAACAAAATGTGTAATAAAGTGTTTCTGCAAAGGTTTATCGTGATTAATAGAAGGTAGATAGAAAAGATAGAAGGTAGATAGATTTTATAAGAATAATTTAATAGGATGTATAAAAATAAACGATAGTGTGTAGATAAAGTCATGTGAATGTAACACAACAGGTTTCTTTTCTTGAAAAAATTTGTATATTAGTTATATATGTTGAGCATTATCGTAAAGTTATAATCGATTAGTGATTGTCCAAAGGCTGTAGGTTTAATAATTTGTTTAGTGGTTTGTAATGACTATTGAACAAGGCTTGTTGGTTAAAAGCAATGAAGAAACAAAAGAGTTGTGTTAAATGGCGTGAAAGCTGCTTTACGTAATACAGTTAGAGAATGCATCAACCAGCGGGGGACATCAAACAGATGCGACATGCTGATTTCAAACAGGAAACAACCCCGGGATGTTCCCTGCCACAAAAAGGAATAAAAAGCCCGGTTCCTCGTCACACTTGCCGCGCACCATTCTCATGAACTTTAATTGAACTTTTTTCTCCCTCTGTGACATTCGGGATCGTTCGAGCAGCTCAGTTTTAATTAATTAAATCCTTGTCTAGCGCCCATCATCACATTTCTGCACTAATTCGTCAGCAATATTCGTGGTTCTCCTAGAGCCACCGCCGCCTTTATGTTTCAACCTGACACTTGGCTGACGAATTCTGCATAAGTACGAAAAAAACGAGTAGGATATTCATATAGTTATATTATAATAGTATCTGAATCATCTGTAAATTTCCAGGCAGAAATATCGTAACTGACATGGGAGACTAATGGTGAAAGAAAACTTGTGTGTTGTATTCAAACGACTTTCTCCATTCACTGTTCTACAAACTATTAAACTTTCAGTTCGCATTTACACATTTCGTTTGAGGATACATAAACATTTTATTTGGCACATAAATATCTAAATCAAAATTGTTAGAGCCATTTTTGAGAAAATGTAAATTTTCAACAAATCTTGTATATAGATATTACTTTGGAATTCTATTCATTGAACATTTCGTTATTGAGTTCTGTTGTTTATAGACACATAAACACACGACATATTGAGGCAGTGTTGTTAACACTTAAATGAATTCAGTCTGATTATATAATATATAAATTCAATAACAGCCCGCCTTAAAGCAATATGTGTATGTAACAATATATAAAAAGTGTATATTACAGTCATTGTATATGTTTATATTATTTCGTACATATAATAACGTTATCTGAATGTATTACGTAATTTAATCATGTAGGAGCTGTGAGAATAATAGGTTAAATGTTGCTAACAATGAAGTACCCCTGAGTCAATAATGAGTAAGAAAGTTTAACAACACTACTTATAATTCTTGGAGTTACAATAATGTAATTTCTGTGACGGTTTAAAAATAGCCAATCAACAACCAGAAAAATCTTTAGTTAAATAAAAGTATTCTATTGGATTAGGAATAGCCAATCAGAAACTGAAGTATAGCAAAGTTTACAAATCTAGAGGTCAGTTGCTTGCAGACAGTGCTCATAACTGGACGCGTTGCTTGAAGACAGTGTTCCTGACGCGAGATGTGTCCTGGAGAAATTTAATGTGTATTTTGTGTGAGACAAAATTAGATTACATGTTAAAAAGTGCAAGTATTTAATAAAAGAATCTCACAGCTCTCTATATCAGTGAAGTGTTATTTAAATCGTGTCAAGCATTAATAAAAGAAGTGAAGAAAAATCAAAATCTGTGTAAGCCTACATTCTTCAGTTGCACCACAACCCTGCAAAGAGAAACATTCTCTAACAATAATACTGACGCAGCCTAGGCAAACATAAATATACAATATTTAAAGAAACAGTCAAAATTACAAAGTTAATATTTTTTTAAAAACATTTTTGGGTCAAAGGCCACCGGTAAGCGCATTTGGGGCGAAGGCTACCGGAAAGCGGGTACTATATGTGCGGTTGTAACCAACTTCAAGTTCGGCTCCCCAACATAAGAACTATAATACAAGTCCTTCAATACAAACCATCTTCTCAACATATAAAAAAAATCTGATGTGTTACACTCACATGACTTTCTCTACTCTTGTACAAACTATTTTTACAAACTCTTATTCTCCATCTACTTCATGTTAATCGAGATAAACATTTGCAAACTCTGTCTTATTGCTAATTTTCTTGTAGACGTAAGGGGAACATATATTTGCAAGGGCAATATAGAAATACAGTAGCCTTTCAGCACATACATGTCTCTTAATAGCGGGTTGCTAGGTGCAGCACCATTCCCTTTGCCACAGATTAATACTCTTTGCATATCCAAGACAAAAAAATGAATAACGAATTCCCATTTGAGAAAATAAGTATTGAAAAAATTAAGGGAATAACAAGCAATATCTCGAAAAGGGTTCACTCAACAAAAAAAAATGTATATGACATAAATCGTGTATTTTAACGCGATCTACATTTTTTCTGTAGTAAAATTTTGTCTATGTCTTATGGTTTACCAGTTATGCAAAAGTCGTTCACAATGAAGAATACTTTTGGAGACATTCCCAGAAAATTCAAGATATAGATTTTATTTGTCATCAATATATCTTAAACCTATGATATTTTAATCAAAATCGTTAGAGCCATATTTGAAAAAATTAAAATTTTCGAAAAATGTTCCATGTAAAGGGTAGTCTGAGGTGGGGGGATTTTCTTGAAAAGCTTCGTGTTGCATCTCTGGAAGATACTGAACCTAAATACCAAGTTTGGTGTTTATCCGACTGTTCGTTTCTGAGTTATGCTGTTCACAGACAGACAGACAGACACACAGACACAGACGGACATGTTTTCAAAAATGCTTTTTTTGGATTCAGGGGGTCTCAAAACATGTATTTCCAGTGAAATATCGGTATCGAATTTTTGGGTGGAATACAATACATCCCCTACTTACTATACGTAGTAGAGAAAGTAACGTACACGGACCTTATAACAATTTTACATGTATAATTCGTTATACAAGATTTATGATAGAATATACTAAAGCATATGACCTATGGCGCCGGAGTAGCGCACGGGTTTCGTTATCGGCTCTCGTACTGAGAGTACGGTGGGATTTTAAGTCGGTCCTAATCCACTCTTTCACATCTAACTTGCTTATGTGAAGTACTGCCCAAGTGGTTCGGAACCACGTATATAGGTATAGGTTCTTCATTCCACCGCCATCCTCTTCGCGGTACCATCTGAGGTAACGGACTCTGCCCACTGGATGCCTCCACCCCAGAAATAGGTCGTCATCTCTTGGTAGAATAAGGTAACCACCATTGGTCACAGGCCATATACAGGGTGAAGGTAACTTATTGCATGTGTACTTCATAGAGTACAAAACTATTCATACAAAAATATATAATAGCATTTTGTTCTGTGATCAATCGTTTTAGAAAAAAATTCTTGTTTTTCTTAATTAGATGATTTATTCTATGAGAATGTATGAAGATAATAGTTTGTTACTAGTAAGATGGGTAGAGTAATCTATTTCTGATCTAGTTTCGGTAGTAACTGTGTGGTAAATTACAGGGTTTTGAAATAATTAATCATTTTCCGAACACCGTTTCACAGGCGTAATGTGTGGAGGCATAGGCAACGTTTCTAGTTCAAGGTAGGTCAGTGTGAGAACCCGCTCTTGGACGTAAACAAAACAGCATACCTGAACTGGGAGGGGGACTAGCGGTTTTGTCTACACGGCCCTTAATCCAACCATCAAGACGGGAGGGTGGTGTAATGTTTTGGCAAAATGACAAGTACAACTTGGTAGATTTTGGCCTATCGGTGGCTATTGGTATGGAAGTAATGCCTTCATCATCCAATAAGCGACCGTGGACTCAAAAGCCATCATGTTTATGCTCCACTAGAAGTTTACTCATTATTACAATAACATCATACTACGCATTGAAACTCACAGGTTTAGTGATAAAAGGAATCGAGGTGTGTTTAGTGGATTATCACCACTTGCCATACAGTGAAACTGAAACCTTTTATGCGCTGACCTACGTGTGAGCGTGCCAGTCACCGTCGGCTGCTATTGCATCTAAAATATCTCCTCAGAAAACAGTCATAGAAAAAACTTAAGGGTACAAAATAGATATATTCCAAATAATGAATAGATGCACATGATAATTTGAGCGTTAGAGACGACGTTATAGTGAGCTATTATTAAAGCATATATTAATAATGTGTCAAGCAACGATATAAAGCAAGAAACCTAAGAGGTTATACATGAATATACAAATATTTAAATGTCATAATATAACTTACACATAGCACTTTAAAATTTCGGTTTCTCTGGAATATTAGATGATGTCTAAAACGTATATAACCTTTGGTTTAGATTCTTCCTTAATATGTTTTTTTTTTTTGTTGAAATTAAATTTAAATAAGTCATTATTTAGACTAGAAGATTTTGAAATATGAACTATGTATACTATGTAATTATTCGTTGGAGTTTGCAAAAGTTTAAATGATTTATAGGAATAAACCTTTTATCTTTGAACTTTACTTACGTATGTTAAATGCGTTTATTATGGATTTTACATCTGAACCTTTCTACTTGATTTTATGTCTGAATACACTATCGAATTAAGGTTGGAGATATTTTAATACACGTTTTTACTTTCTCTACCACGTAAACAGTAAGCAAAGTGGGTATTGCATTCCACCCAAGAGGTATATACCGAGAATTAACCGGAAATACATGTTTTGAGGTCCCCTGAATAAAAAAAGCAGTTTTAGAAAAAGGTGTGTGTCGGATAAATATCACATTTATTATTTAGGTTCAGTACCTCCAAAGATATAACACGAAGATTTTCAAGAAAATCCCGCACCCCAACTGCCCTTTACAGAGAACATTAATCGAACATTTGTAATTTTTAAAAAATGAACTAACGATTTTGATTAAAATGTAATTTATTAAAGATATTTACATAAGAAATAAAATGTATATCTTGAATTTTCTGGGAATAACCTATGCAGTCCTCTTCATTCGAAGGAATTTTGCATAACAGTATATAACTGGTAAACCTTAAGCGAGAGACAAAAACATAGCATAAGAAGTGTATTTTAAAGCACACAATTTACATAAAATAAGTTTTTTTCTTGGCAAAGCCGTTTCTGGGATAGCCGTTATTAGAGATTCTTAAATACAGAGTGAGCCTGTATTTGACTATTGGTGTTCCCTTTGTGTCTATAACAAAATGTGTAATGTGGCTATTTCTGCTAAAGTTTATCTCGATTAAAATGTAGTAGATAGGAAAATAAGTTTTAGTAAGTATATTTTGTATACTAGCTAATAACGATAGACGGTAGAGAAGGTAATGTGAAAGTATCACATAAGATTTTTAAGTTTTAATTCATTCGTAAGTCTGGCTGAGGTGCATAGTAATTGAATTAATATGTCAAAAATCTGTTTTCTGTCGGAAGTAACATATTTTCTGGTCATCCAACAATTTTAAGAAATATTTCAGTTTTGCCTTAGTTATAAACAGTTATCTGGTTTGGTTTTAGTGTAACCAACCAAGAAATAAACGTCAGTGTACATAAATGATCAAATAATTCAATAAAATAAAACGTTCACTTAAATGTTTCTCTTACGTAGTTGTGGAACCTCTGAACAGTGTTATGGAAATAGCCTTCTGTCACCTAAGATGAACAACACACACTTTTATAAATCTGCGCCGAGTCCTGACATTTAGCTGAGTATTTTTAAATAACACGGAGTTAATGCTAAGCTTGGAAACACTGGAAGCAAGGGTTTCAAGACCGAACGAGGTGGCTGCGCGGTAATGTGTGAGGCTTGCATTCGGGAGGTCCTGGGATTAATTCCCGTCCACCGCTCACTCTGACTTGGGTTTTTCATGGTTTTCCCTGGTCGTTAGACAAATGCTGGATGGTTTTTTTATCTGCTACGTTTTCCTTTCCACCATCTTCCTTTCATTCCGTTTCCTTCTCATGTTTTAGGTATATGCTAGGTTTCGTGGCGTATGGCGGTTCCGGATAGATGCCGCGAATACTTCCTCCAAGGATACTAGAGGGCTGCCCTGGTTAAACGGGTCGTTCGTCGCCCTCTCTATGCTGCTCCAGTAGTGAGACGGGTCTTCCGCGCATCTCTGTGTGTATGCCTACCCGCGACCTGTAGTGCCATGCGGTTCGTTCACTTCATCCCTACCTCCTAGGGGTAGTTCCCTTATAGGAGGAGTCACTCTCCGTTGTGTGCCCTATCCTATATAAAATTTCAAGGGATGTGGGTAAATCGTTCAGAATATACACCGTATATTTGGGCTTTCGGGATATTTCTACAAAGTTTCATGGATATTTGAACTGCGAGAGCAATTTAAAATTTAAATGCCTAACGTCTGCGGCATGCCATGTGCTGTTTCTCATCGCGTCTTTGTGTCAAGCGTTTCATATTTTATTCTGTTGGTTTGAACTGGACACCAGTGATGAAAATTCATTACATTTTCATTTCATAGCTTGGAAAACCATACTACTTCAATGTTTTCTGTACTAAAGAACGTTTTGAATGTATTTTGCTTCTTTTATTCCTTACCTAGAGTACAGGAGGGTATTGTATACGATCCAAAATTGGATATAAAGGTTTCATTAGCAATATAGTTTCTAGATTATCTGAAAAGTGAAGAAGGTGTTTTGTTGGAGTTGTTTGCACCACATATGGAAGACAATTTAAAGCAGATAGTTGCTCCCACGTATGGAAAGTCATTTTGAAGTAGGAGTTGTATTATATTTCAACTGTTGGGGAACCGAACTTGTAGTTGTTGCAACCGCACGTATTGTAAACAGTTTCCGGTAGCCTTCACCCCAAATGTACTTTGCCCCAAGTTTAAAAAATATTAACTTTGTAATTAAACTGTTTCTTTAAGTATTAAATAATTATTTTTGCCTGGCTGCGTCAGTATTATTGTTAGAGACATGGGAGTCTTGGCAGGGCATGATGCGACAAGAATGTAAGCTTACGCATAATTTAAGTTTTAATTCACTCCTTTTTATTAATCCTTGACACAAATTAAATAGCACTTCACTGATATAGGAGAGCTGTTGGATTATTTTATTTAATACTTGCACTTTTTAATACGTAACTTATTTTCATTTTTACAAGAATACGTATTAAATAACTTTTGAGGAAGCATCTTACATCCGGTTACTATCACTTCTGCAGGCAGCTGAATAGATTTCAACCATCTAAACTTGTAAATTTCTGTATTTCAAGTCTCTGATTGGCTAATCCTACTCCAATAGAATACCTGCATTTAACTAAAGCTTTTTCTGGTTGTTGATTGGCTATTTTTTATATAAACTGTCACTAAAATTATATTAATGCTTCCAAGAATCACAAATAACATTTAAACTCTCAAACTCATTATTGCTCAAGGTTACCTCATTGTTACCTCATTGTTAGCAACTTTTAACTTATTATTCTCACAGCTCCTACATTATTAAATTACGTAATATATTCACATAACATTATTACACATGGATACAATAATATAAGCATATGCAATGACTGTTGCATACATTTTAAAAATTATTACATACACATATTGCTTCAAAGTGGATGTTAATAAATTTACATATTATATAATTTGACTGAAATCTTTTAAGTGTTAAAAATACTGCCTCAAAAGAAAGGGATATGAAATTAGGTTTATCGCGAAAGCGAAAAAGAGAGAGGGAGAGAAAGGAAGGGACGGACCATAAACGGTGCTTATTAACGTACGTAAGTGAAAAGTGTGCACTTAATGTACCAGAAAGAAAAAAAAATAGTGACGGCTTTAACCGGGACAGAGTGCCACAAGCAGACCGTAGTGACCCCTTTTGCTTCTATCGCAACCCCTAGGATTGCGGGATGAGGAGAGGGATCTGATGACCAGATCCGGGTGACGACGGGCGCAAGCTTGGAGGGGGTCGTTAACTTTTCCAGATGGAACGCATCCGACGCCGCCCGGGCCCACCTACAAGCTACCGAACGAGGACCACTCGGAGTCGAGACCTGACTGAGCAGTCCCGCCACGACACCGGGAAAGAAACCTCTACAGAGCACGTATCCACCGCCCAGCCACAACCCGCCGAAAACCGTCACCTGGACCCAGAACCCACAAATAGGTAACAAGGAAATGAGGGGTAGGAAAGTCGTGGCAGAAGATGAACCACCCCGTTTATTCGCCTGCCGACCTGGAGAAACCATGAAAAATCAATAGGACAGAATGGGCGGTCGCCGGGGTTCGAATCCGAGACCACCCGAATGCGAGTAACACGTTATCGTGGCGCCACCTCGCTAAGTTATACTATAGGTACTCCTATATACAGCGCAACAGAAGAAACGTATACTGGCGTGCGTAAAATGTGGCCTATAATGGAACGAAATTGTTTATGTTGGTAGTGGCAAAATCTAGACCCACCCTTCACCAGTTTTTTTTTTTTTTTCGAGTGGAGGATAATACTTTTACGTATTACTCCCATCTAAAATGGGAGTGTGGAACTCCACCGCGGCGTTGAGCCGGGGCCATACCCACTAAACAAACCTCCATTGGAGAGAATTCATCGTAAGGTGAGGCAGTACCTGCGGATTCAAAGGAAAGGAAATGATGGCCAGCCATAGGCTAAGACCAAGATGTGGAAAGGAGGCCGGACGTAACCATGAGTGAAGCCCTGGTTGCGCCCTGGCGAAATTTTAGGTGTTCAATTTTAGTATATTCTTGATGGCGCCATGGCGCTGCATTCTACGATATTAGAAGTGTACGTCACAAGCAGGTACTTGTGCGCGAGTCGTTGGATCTGAGCCAATGGCTGCGTCCCTTGAACAGATATTTAAATCATGCATGTATAAGTACATAATTATACGTATTTCTATTAGCAACTATTCTGCTTAATCTATATTTGTTTGCTTATTATCTTATATTAGTATTCTAAGATACATATACATTTAGCATTGAGGTAAATATTTATAGAATTATTTTGCTCCGCCAGTTGGCGTAATATTTTGTCATTTAATTAGGATTATTAATTGTATTAGTTTGTAATTTTATTTTTCGCCAACATGGCGTCGTCCCTATATTACCAGCATGACCACCTCTCTTTTTCAGCCATAATTCTAGCCCCTGAATTGGTAGGGTATTTTACCTCCCCCAAAATATGGCCAAACTGTCGAAGGGTAACTTTACAACTTAAACCTTATATTTTCATGCTAAACTACCGTTTTCTTATTGCCGTTTAATAGCAGCAATAACTTAACCTTCGTTTCCATGTCGCTCATGAAAGCTCTCATATATGTAAATGTTGCAGTTTTCGTTCAGTTTAACCTCACATGTAAATAATTACTCACCCCTTCCTCTAAAAGGCCGAATTATATTGTAAATGATTTAACCTTTTTTTGTGTGCTCTCATAACTAAATTATTTCATAGAGATGGATTTCGAATAAACCTTTTTACTTTCTCTACTACGTATATTAAGTAAGGCAAGTATTGTACTCCACCAAAAAATTCCATACCGAGATTTCACCGGAAATACATGTTTTGAGACGCCTGAATCCAAAAAAAGCATTTTTGGAAACATGTGTGTGTGTCTAACTCAGAAACGAACAGTCGGATAAACACCAAAGTTGGTATTTAGGTTCAGTATCTTCCAGAGATGCGACACGAAGGTTTTTAAGAAAATTCCCCACCCCAGATTCCCCTTTACATGGAAAACGTTTCGAAAATTTTAATTTTCTCAAAAATGGCTCTAACGATTTTGATTAAAATATCATATGTTTAAGATGTTTTCATGATAAATGAAATGTGTATCTCGAATTTTCTGGGAATGTCTCCAAAAGTATTCTTCATTGTGAACGGCGTTTGCATAACTGGTAAACCATAATTTTACAACACAAAAATGTAGATCGCGTTAAAATACACAATTTATATCGTATACATTTTTTTGTTGAGTGAACCATTTTCGAGATATTGCTTGTTATTCCCTTTAATTTTCCAATACTTTTTCTCAAATTCGTTATTAATTTTTTTTGTCTTGGTAACGCAAAGAGAATGGAATACTCCACATAGCAACCAGCCCTTAAAATATTTGACTATCGCTTAAAGCCTACCAATTCCCCTTGCATGTACAAGAAGATTAGCAACAAGATTAACATCTCGATTAACATGAAACATATGGAGAATAAGCGTTTGTAAAAATAGTTTGTACAAGAGTAGAGAAAGTCATGTGAGTGTAACACATCAGATTTTTTTCTACATATGTTATCAATACCGTTCATCGTTTACATAGTTTATAGTGTCTGTATTGTTTTTCAGGCCAGTCACATACAGATATGATACCATAGTTGGAGGCAACATTAGGTGGAAACCAAACGGATAAAAAAGCACTAGTTGATCTAGGGGAATGGGCCTCATTTTATGCACGACAATTTACATGCCATCTATGTGGCCTAATGATGAGATGTCCAGTTTGTCTCTCGACTAAAACGGGAGATTTATGCTTAACAAGAATTATTCACTGTTCTCCCTCGAGCTAAAACTATATATAGAAGTATGACTATGGTGTGATTTTAAGTTTAAAATTAGCATAATAATAAAAATTGGCCTATCATAATGAAATGTAAACAAGTGAGCTTCATTCAGAAAATACTTCATTTCCAATATCAAAGCAACTGTAATAAACTAATTACCTCCTTTGATAAAGGCGGCATTTAAATGAAGCGGATAAAAAAGGAAACAAAAACAGCAAATTCATACAAAAACTGCAATGTGTTACATTAGCATTAGTATCGTTTATTTTTATGTACAAACTATTCATCCAAAAGCTTATTACTTTCTCTACTACGTATAGTAAGTAGGGGAAGTATTGTATTCCACCCAAAAATTCAATATCGAGATTTCACCGGAAATATATGTTTTGAGACCCCCTGAATCAAAAAAAAATTTGGACACATGTGCGTGTGTATAACTGGTATTTAGGTTCATATCTTCCAGAGATGCGACACGAAGGTTTTCAAGAAAATCCTCCACCCCAGATTTTCTTTTACATGGAACATTTTTCGAAAATTTTAATTTTCTCTAAAATGCCTCCAACAATTTTGATTAAAATATCATATGTGTAAGATATTTCCATGACAAATGAAATGCATATCTCGAATTTTCTGGGAATGTCTCCAAAAGTATTCTACATTATGAAGGACTTTTGCATAACTAGTAAACCATAAGACATAAACAAAATTTTACTACACAAAAAATTAGATTGCATTAAAATATACAATTTATGTCATATACATTTTTTGTTGTTGTGCGAACCATTTTAGAGATATTGCTTGTTATTCCCTTAAATTCTCCAGTTCTTATACTTTTTCTCAAATTCGTTATTCATTTTTTTTTGTCCTGGACATGCAAAGAGAATGGAATACTCCACATAGCAACCAGCTCTTAAAATATTTGACTATCGCTTAAAGCCTACCAATTCCCCTTGCACCTACAAGAAAATTAGCAATAAGATTAACATCTCGATTAACATTAAGCATATGGAGAATAGTTTGTACAAGAGTAGAGAAAGTCTCTCTACCTCATAATAATTGATACAAACGTTTATAGGAGTAGTTTGTGTTGCCATAGCATTACGAGAAACAATAAGTGGCGCTTAAATACCTTAAAAATAGGGACATTGTAAAATTCAAAACCACGGACTAGGTCTATGGAGACTTAGCACCTCGACCTATGATCTTTTGTGCCTAGGCAAGTTCCCCAAATTTTGCAGTTTGGAACTCCCCGGATGGCAGCTTGTACAACCGGGTTCCCACCCCCATTCAGGCTTGCGCATCCCACTAGGAGGCCCGGGACTCTGAGACCGCAAACCATTCCGGACGAAGTGTTCCAGAGAGCATCCTTTTCCCCTTCCGTACAACGTCGAAACGCCCGCCGACACTTGTAACTCTGAAACAACCAAGCAGATGATAGGTGAAATGCAATGAAATAGGAGGTGAACCTTCCTAGCATACGGCTAGCGACCCGGGGAAACCCCATATGTCAGGAAGGTCGACCGCGGGAACCGTATCCGAATGCCAAGTCACACGCACTACCGCCTGTACCACTCGCTCTGTGAGGGATAATTCATGCAATAGTGAAAAACTGTTGGATGTTTTCCACTGTACGCGTCACGCGCGGCAGGAGTTAGGCATACTGTGTACCCCTCCCATCACTAAAGCTTTACTTCATGCTGATTGTAAAGTTTTGTGTATTAATTTTCTTTTTCTTAGATTTACTTTCAGTCAACTACACCACAATTTTCCGATCTCCTTTTTCTGATCTCTTTGGTCTTTCACATTTCGCTTCGTTTGTTTAAGGCCAGTTTTGTTATACGGAAGTGAAATCTGGGGATGGGAAAGAGCAGAGCATGTAAATAAAACATTGGTAGCATTTTGGAAAACAGTTCTTGGAGTTTCACAAGGCACATCAAATTCCGGTTTATTGAGGGAGGTGGGATGTTATGAAGACACAACACACTGTAAAATAAGAGCAGTGAAGTACTGGCTAAGGCTGATGCAGGGGGATAACTCCACACTACGATCCAAATGTTATAAATACCAGCGAGAAAACCTGTCTCCTAAGTTTTGGGCAGCTGATTTGGAAAGAGGTTTGAGGAGAATAGGAATTGGGTCAGTATGGCTAAGAGCTGAAACATGACAAAAACATATCGGAAGGTGTTAAAAGAAGACTAAGAGACATCAACCAACAGGAAATACAATCGGATTGTAAAATTAAACCTTCTCTAAGTCTAGCAAATGAAATAAAATTGAAGTGGGTTAAAGCGGCATATATACTTAATTTAGGAAGAAAGGAAAGATCAGGAATGGCATGGTTTAGACTGGGGGCTGGAGGGCACAGAAAATGACTGACGATTCTGGCAGGAGAATCTGCATTCTGTGATTTGGATGAGGACTGGGTACATATTTTGCCGCTCAGTGGGAGAACCAGCGAACAATTAAACTCAAAGAAAACTTCTTATGCCCCTCAAGAAAGAGATTGGATGTTGGGATCTACTGGCTCACCAGAGGAACTTGTAAAACATGGGCAATTCTTTGGCTAAAGTGGGCGAAGCTAGGTCAAATTTGTTCAGTAAGACAAAGGTAATTTATTTATATTTCCCTTTTCCTTGTTCCTTTTTGTTGTTTTTCTTTTTCTGTTGTTTATTTTGTCACCCTATTGTATCTTAAACATCCATGTACGGTCAATGCTCCATGCACTAAATACTTGTGTAATAACTTCAATATTTTGAAACCAATAAACATACCTTATATACTACCTCCTTGTACATATCCCATTCCTCACGTATTTCTGAGTGCTATGATTTTGTAGGAATTTGGGAACAGTATTTATCTGTCACATGCATCACTCTTGTACCGAACCTGCAATTCCCACTGCAGGGGAAGCAAGAGGCCTGCAGTACCCACAAAAATCTGGGAGCAGGGCTTATACAACAAACACATAACTATCGATTCCCAAATTCACTTGTAAGATGTGTTTCTTTTATGTGGACTGCTTCCAAATGCTCACCATTTATCTGGTGCCCTGCTATAAACAAGGGCCTTGCGGTCGATTCCCGTCTATTCTCTGAGCTCATATAAACCCTCCCTCCACCGCCGCACAATAACGTCAGTTCCAATATTGCAACTGTATAAAACCGGCTCTTCAAATATAAAGTCCCTCTCTCTCGCTGCAGGGAGATACACATACACACACTGCAGGCGCAGTGTTGATATAACACGGCCGGTTCTCAACATCATTAATTACACAAAATTGTTTCTCTAAGGTTGCACACACTCTCTCTCTCTCACTCTCTATTTTATTTTACGTCGCTTTAACTCCTTGGTCATATCGCGACGGATCTGTTGGTGGATAACTCTTAGAACGATATCTGATGGACAGTTAGCCTTCTAGGTCTCATTCCTGTAACCACCCACTCCGTCACGTGTCGCAGAGATCTAGCGCATAGCTACCGAATCTTCTGTCCCGAACCGTGCAGACGACATTGGGTGCCGTCCAGTCTAACCGCCGCCCTCACACAGAAAGACGGACAGTTAGCCTTCTAAGTCTCATCCCTGTAACCACCTGCTTCATGGCGTGCAGATGGATTCTTTATATAGAAGTATGTTCGCCCTCTTCTTTCGGAATGAAATTCGTATGATCTTTGTATAACTAGTCAACTAATAAGGGATAAACGAAAAGACATTAAAATACAGAAAATAGTATCTCTTTAAAATAGAGTTTACTTGATATACTTTTGTGGCATCAGTTAAATTCGAATTATTCATTGTTATTACTTTAAAAATTGTCAATACATTTACATTTTTGCTTTCCCTACTACTATAGTGAGTGGAAAAAATTCAATACCGGGATTTCACCGGAAATGCGCGTTTTGAGGTGCCCTAAATCCAAATATAGCATTTTTTATCATGTCCCTGTGTGTCTGTCTGTCAGACTGTAAACAGCATAATTCAGAAACGAAGAGTCGGATAAATACCAAACTTCGTATTTTAGTTAAGTATATTCCAAGGATGCATCATGAAGATTTTGAAAAAAATCCTCCACCCCAGACTACACCTTACATGGAATATTTTTTTGAAAACTTTGATTTTCTCAAAAATAGCTGTAACGATTTTGATTAAAATATCATATGTTTAAGATATTTTTACGTCAAATGTAATGTATATCTTGAATTTTCTGGGAATGTCCCCAAATGTCCTCTTCATTCTGGATGACTTTCGCATAACTGGTAAATGGTAAGAGATGGACAGAATTTTGTCAGATAAAAAATGTAGATCTCGTTAATACACACAATTTATGTTATATACATGTGTTTTGTCGGTGAACCATTTCCGAGATGTTTCTTTTTATTTGCTTGAATTTTCCAATGCTTATATTCATTCTCAAATGGGAATTCGTTATTCGATTTTTAAGTCCCGAACATGCAAAGGGAATGGAATGCTCCACATAACAACCAGGTCTTAAAACATTTGATATCGCTTAAAGCCTACCATATTCCCCTTGCATCTACAAGAAAATTAACAATAAGATGTTGCAAATGTTTATATCGATTAGCATGCAGTAGATGGAGAATAAGCATTTCTAAAAATTGTTTGTACAAGAACAGAGAAAGTCATGCGAGTGCAACACATCAGATTTTTTCAAAGCATCACTATTCAGTTGTTCCTCTCGATATCATGGTAAGAGTATGGAATTTCAACGCCAGCATATAAACAGCCGACTATCGCTCAAGTCTCTATATTCCTTTTGTACACGTGTAAAAGAAAGGCATAATCAAACCATTCTGCAAACGTCTGTGTGAATTAGCATTAGTAATTTGAAAAATACTTATTTAAGAGTAGTTTATAGAAGAGGTGTAAACATAAACGATAATGTTTAGAGAAAGTCGTGTGAATATAACACATTAGATTTTTAAAAACATTATCTTTTTTTTTACTTTCTTCCCCTAATGATTTATACCCTGTCCTCTCAATGTATCAACATGTTTCTCACAATTGTAGAGTTTTAGTATCGTCTATACATTCATCACCTTGTTCTTGTAGAGGGGACACAACTGGATGTAGTTAGCTTGATTTAGTCAGTCCCTTTTACGTGCTGAAGGAGGCAGAACAGGCATTTTCATGTCAATCACCTCTGCGGTTACGCAAGACTTGCCTTATTGATTATATGCATGCACTTTGCTTGAGTAATTTATAGAGCGCAGCATTGGACCTTTAGATATTAAAGTGCTCATTTTCAAGTTAAGGTGCTCAAATGTGTTAATTAAATTCACTTCGAGTGTATATATATATATATACATATATATATATATATATATATATATATATATATATATACCAGGTGAGTCAGCTGCCCCTAGGTATTCGTATCTATGTAACCCGCAGTTTATATTCTAATGTGAAAACATTGACCCTGTTAGCAAACAAACTGTTATTGTAGCTCTGTCCTTCTATTCGGTACTATACGCAACCAGCATTAATGATTAAAGGCCTGAATGGGAACCAAGGAGCTGCGTGGATATAATGCTTGCAAGGAGATAGAAGAATATTTTTCCGATGAGCGGAACATAATACGTGGGTTCTGGCCGATTCGTTTAGAAGCCGCAATGTGGTGAAGCATAGGTTAGCTTTGGAGGTTCGAATCTGATACAAACATCAAATTTTTTTGGTTCTTTTTCTCTTTCTACTTGTGTTTATTTGCTATATGTTAGTATACTAATTTATTTATTTTTGTTATTGGCTCTCCTGTGAGCCAAAGACACAAGAATTACAAGCAGATAATTGTGTATCATGTTTACGTAATAATCTGTACCGTATCTGGTGTTGTAAATCGTGTCACGTAGTTAGCTTTCATTCTTTTGGGCGTATATGGATGATATTAAATCGAACAGTGTTACATGTATAAACATGTTTCATTTCTTCTACTGACAATGGAGTTGTAAATGAGCTAAGTTCATGGGTAAACAGAATAATACATTGTTAAAGAACGTGGATTTCATCAACTTCATCAAAGTACACTTGTGTACGTTTCCGGAGAGACCTTCTTGTATGCTGTAACATGCGCCGTGTAATCAGCCTGCATTTTTCACGTATGAGTGTGCCCGTATATGATTTGAGCTTTGCAGTTCTTCTTCTTTGCGGTGGAAAACATTAGGATTCTTCTATTTTGTACACACTTATAATGTTATCAATAATGTTATTTATATCGTAATATTAAATTATAGGCCCAAAATGGATCAAACAAAAGACAACAAAAAGTTTAAATTAACCAGAAGAATTTTAACCCAAACTGAAGTGGAATAGTGTTAAAGCAATCATGATAATACCATTAGGCCAATGCTACCTTGTCAGCTGGGGTTCCTATACGAATTAGTAGTCGCAGAACTAGACCCCGCCTCGAATCTTTACACACTTTTTGCAGCGTCATCCAGTGTTTGAGCTGGGTTTGGTAGTTTTAATTCAAATAAATAAACTACATCAGTCATTACAATTACTGCATGATCTGAAATATGCCTTAGTTTGTGACATAAGTGAAATTATCTACTTAATGCTTAGTTTTTTTGACAAGGCTGTACAACGTTGATGGGCGGGTTAAATCCAATTGGTCGCACTGCGTAGATATGCCATTTTGTTTTCAAATGGTTTTGTCAACCGATGCATGTGATGTTTTCCTTCAGGGGTGTTTTCAAAGGTGTGCATGAATGTTTACTAAGTAACAAAAGTTTTTAAAATTGGCTAAAAGTGCTACTGCAGCTTCCAGTGTCAGGGGGGATGTTTTTTGTATGGACATGCATGGAGATTGCATACTGTGATGTAAAACAACTATACACTGAGTTAGCTATCCCTCCTCTATATAAAGTGTTATGCATTTTCTCGACATTCTTTGTATACGTCCGTAACAATTCTACTACGCACCTATGTATAGGAAGTAGATAAAGTATTGTATTCGAACAAAAATGTGATATCCATACTTACTTTTAGGCTCCTTGAATAAAGAATCTTATGTGATACACTCACATGCCTTTCTCTACCCTCTACCATTTATTAATAGCTATAAAACTAATCTTAATAAAGCTTGTTGTATTCCGTCCAAAAATTCGATACCGAGATTTGGTTTGAGACTCCCTGAATCAAAAAACAGCATTTTTGAAAACATGTCCGTGTATCTGTCTGTCTTTGTGTCTGTGAACAGCATAACTCAGAAACGAACAGTCGGATAAACACCAAACTTGGTATTTAGGTTCAGTATTTTCCAGAGATGCGACACGAAGGTTTTCAAGAAAAGAATTTAAGTACTACCGACATGTTGCCACAGTAGCTCAGTGCTTAGAGCAACGGGACGGAAGTCGAGAGATGCGTAGTTCAGGTCCCGGCTATGGCCTGAATTTTTCAGTCCTCTGATTCTACCTCTGTAATGTTAGCCTTCGGTAGTTCTGCCATACTTTGGGGGCCGGTAAAGTAGCCTGCTAATTCAGTGACTAGAGTTATACTCAAAACTTAGGTGGTCCCGCTGGCAGGGGATGGGGCTAGATTTTTGTCAGTACCAACATAAACAGCTTCGTTCCATTATGGGCCACGTTTAATTCACGCAGCATACATGTAGCATCATTGGAGTCCACCAGATTTAATTTATTTTTGGTGAACTCTCGGTGTAATGTTTGGGTGCAATGCAATACTTCCTGTACTTACTATAGGTACGAAATTCTACGAAGCGAGTGGTAACGCGTGTACCATGTTTTAACATCATTAAGTCTAACATTAATTTTGCTTTTTCGTTATTAAACAACGAGGAGTCGGACCAACGTGGAGAGCAAAGCGAAGCTCGTATAATGAGCGACAAATACACAACTGCACTCCAGCAACAGTAGTGAATCATAAAAACTGCAAGAAAAATCACAAAAAGCTAATTCACTACTGTAATATGTGTATGGTAAACATGGATATTGTCAGACTACGGGTTTTTATTCTGACTGAGCTTGAGAAAAACTGTTATAGGGGCATAAAGTGAAACAGTGATCAAGGATAAAATTTATTTTTGGTTGAATTTTAGGTTTTCGCTTCCCAACCACACGCTAGCCATAATGATGCATTCTAAATTTCCTCATGAGAAACAAAAGAGCGGAATCATTTAAATCCGCAACAACGAATATTTCGAAAACGGTTACTACAAGAAATGCTTTATTTCATACTATATAAGCTTTATACAGATATTACACGGTTCTATAGTAGTGTTTAGCTTTTGTCATTCTCTTAAGGTGTACTTTCATAAACTCAAGAATGAAGGGGAACTTATTCAAAAAGAAGGAAGAGATTTTAAATATTTATTTCTAATAAGCGGCAATAGATGGCGACACATGCGATACAACGCTGAATAGAACAAAGTTAAAAGTTTTATTTTGCGTGTTCACAACGAGCACCATTTTTTTGCGAGGACGACCAGTGCTTTTCCGTTTGCATACGCAACCATCTTCTACGAATTTATTGTATCAATTGTACACTATTTATGACGAAGCGGCTCATAGTTGAACTTACAACGAAATGAAACACATGATTCACTCTTTGCATAATGCAGCATACAAAATGATTTTTCCTGTGGCGTCACCATTTTCTCGTAAACAAACACAGCGCCCCTGTGGGCACTGAATGGAACTAATAGGTGGGGCTTAAAACTTTAAACTTTGCTCTATTCAGTGATATGTCATATGTGTCGCTATCTATTGTTGTTCATTAAAAATGAACATTTAAAATCTGTTTCTTCTTTTTGAATAAACCTGTATGTACACCGGGTGTTAAAAAGCAACTATCAAATATTTCAGGGGATAATAGTATGCAACAAAATAAGAAACATATATCATAATAAATATGGATTCTATAAATCACACGTTCCGAGGTATGAACACTTGTTCATAGGAGATGCTTTATGTGATGTCATTCATAGAAACGCATTCCTCTGCCCTATAATACAGCAGACTACCAGATAATTACGTTAGTCACTACCCCTGACATGGGATAATGCAAGGTTGGAAGGCGTAACCAACATTTGGTTGCGGATATGAGCACCGTTGTTGTATTGGCGCTCCGTCCTGGTGTATCATACCAGGGTCAACCGCGACCTGTGATATCTAATAGTATCAACGTAAATGTTGGAGCAGTTCAGTCAATTGTTCGAGTCTAGTTGGGTAATTGTAGAAGTGTTACTTTTCGTTTGTGCACGTTACTCTTAACTCCGGGCACGTACTGTGAGCTCTGCCTAGTTACAGTTCATGTGATGTTTGTATGGTACAGTACAGCATGTTTTCTCCCTTGCAGACTCCTATTGTTCCACAAGGGAAATGGCGGATATGATTTTATGTTATGGTTTAGCAGATGGAAGTAGTTTACGAGTCCATGCCCTCTAAACTCTTAAGTTGGTACCATACCTTAGCCTGATCTAAATCCCCTAGACTTCTGGTTATGTGGGTACATGAAGGAATCTGTCTATGCCGCTCCAATAAACGTGCAGTTACTACAGAATCGTGTTTGCAATACAGCTCAGCATATTCAAAATCAACCAAGTCAATTATAAAGGTGCGTGATTTCTTACGCCGAAGGGCAGAGGGATGCACTGACATGAACGGGCGTCACATTGACCACCTCCTAAGAACAATGTTCATATCTCCGAACATATAATTTACAGGGCTCACATATATTTTATATTCTTTCTTGTTTTGTTGCATACTATCATCCCCTGAAATATTAGATAGTTTAATTTTATTATCCTGCACATATACCAGGTGGCACAGGTATTTTACGTGTGCAGATATCCCTTCGTACGTTAAGAGAGTTGCAGAACTCAACGGGGCAATTCCAAGTAAACACAGGTCAGTAAGAATCTGGCGCATTACCGCCCTAAAGACCTACTGTTGCTATTCCTGTTGTTGTTCTACGAGGTGTTCATATGAATACACTGAGACAGTTGGAACATCGTATAAATCAACAGGGGCAAAATTTCGAACACGTATTCAGCGAGCGAAGTCAGAATCTAAAAAATGGCAGTGAAACACTGCGTGCTCTCATATTTGCTGCATGCAGTCCTCAATGTTGGACAAGAGCAGCTTAAACACAATGAAAAATGCAGCTGTGGATGGACACGATAGGTCAAATAAAGGCAGTCTCTTAACCAAAAGCAAGTTTATTCTCTCGAAAATAAAGTCTGTGTAACTGAGGTTGAAAACCTGTTTATACTAGCATCAAGACTGCACACTCTGGTTCCAGGTCTGTTCTTGTCTGTCATCACGGACTGTACACTCGATTGCATGCCTGAGAAGTACCTCTCAATGAGCGCGATCCGTTCGTCTTTGCTGATAAGCAAAGGAATAGAACGAAGGTCGCTCTCGCTCTTGCGTATACATAAAGAATGAGCAAAATCAATGCCGACTATACCAGGGGAGTTAGCTGCCCCTATTTATTTTTTAATTTATGCAACGTGCTAAGCGACATATGTGACTTACGCCTTTTTTGAATGTCTGGCTGATTTACATAACACTTTATGGAGGAGGGATAGATAACTCAGTTCATAAGTGTTTTACAGGACAGAATGCAATCGCTATGTATGTCGATGGAAAAAACATCCCACCCTGACACTTGGAGCTGCAGAAGCAGTTTTAGCCAGTTTTACAAACTTTTATTCTTTAGCATACATCCATGCACCACTTTGAAAACGCCCCTGAAGAAACAACACATGCATCGGTTGACAAAACCATTTGAAAGCAAAATGGCATATCTACGCAGTGCGACCAATTGGATCAGTCAACGTTGTACAGCCTTGTCAAAAATGTTAAGTATTAGGTAGATAATTTGTCATATGTCACAAACTATTCCGTATTTCAGATCATACAGTAATTGAAATCACTGATGCAGTTTATTTGTTTGAATTAAAACTACCAAACGGAGCTCAAAACACTGCAAAAAGCGTGTGAAGATTCGAGGTGGGGTCTAGTTCTGCGATTACTAATTCGTATAGGAACCTCAGCTTGCAAGGTAGCATTGGTCAAACGATATTATCATGGTTGCTTTAACACTGTGCCACTTCATTTCTGGTTTAAATCCTTCGGGTTAGGTTCAAACATTTATTATTACCTTTTGTTTCATCCCTTTGGGCCTATAAAATGACATTATGATACAAATAACATTTTAATAACATTATAAGTGTGTACAAAATAGAATATTCTCCATGTTTGAAACCGCAAAAAGAATAACCTCAAAGCCCAAATCATCTACGGGTACTCATACGTGAAGAATTGCAGGCAGATTACACCACGCATGTTACAGCATGTAAGGTCTCTCCGGCAACGTACAAAAATGTGCATTGATGAACATTTATTTCGTTGATGAAATCCATGCTCTTTAACAAGTGAAATATAAGGTCTAACCAAACATGAAACAGCGTCATATGCGCCCAAAACAAAGAAAGCTAACTACGTAACACAGTTTACAGCACCAGATACGGTACAGATTATTACGGTAAGCATGATATACAATTATATGCTTGTAAATCTTGTGTCTTTGGATCACGGAGAGCCAATAACCAAAGTAAATAAATTGGCATACTAAATTACAGAAAATTAACACAAGTAGAAATAAAGGAACCAAAACAATTCGATGTTTGTATCAGATTCGAACCTCCGAAGCTAACCTTTGCTTCTCCACATTCCGGTAGCTAAACCACTCGGCCAGAACCCACGTACTTTATCCCCCTCTTCGGGAAAACATTCCTCTATCTCCTTGCAAGCATTATATCTATGAAACGCCGTCTGTTTTAAGGCTTTTGCAGCTTTTTGATTCTCATTCAGGACTTTAATTATTAATGTTAGTTGCGTATAGAACCGAATAGAAGGGCAGAGCTACAATAACAGTTCTTTTGCTAAGATGGTCAGTGTTTTCACATTAGACCATAAACTGCGGGTTGCATAGATACGAATACCTGAGGGCAGCTGACTCACCTGGTATATATGTATCTATCTCAACGATGTAATAATTAAACAAAAGAGAGAGCTGGTGTATGAGACACCAGATCCCCTACTTCCTCTGCTCATTGGTTGTCAAAACCCTACATGTAGACTGGCGAGCACAAAAGTAGCCATTGCTATCACATACTTGAATAAATTCCATATGTGAATTATAATGCAATGAAAGTTACGAAAAACTTTTTTTCTGTTGAAATACACGTTCATAGACTAAATTGGTATCGGAATTTATCATTGGCTTTGTACATAGAATCATCTTCTCAAAAGATGACATGTATTCCCCATTCAATTATCTGTTAAGTCTATTTGACTACACTGTAAAAAGTTTGTGATCATTTTTCTTATATCTTACATAGATCTGCTGAAAAACGCTTTGAAAAAAAAGCAGACATTTGGCAATAGCACGATTTCCCTGTAGGTGGGTGAGAAAATTCGAGCATAGGAGTAAGATGACGGCACTCTACTGCAGAAAGCTTCCTGAGTTACCAAGATGGTTGTGATTGCGTACGATTACGGAATGATTTCACCTTTTTCTTTTTTGCTGGTGGTATTGGATTCTCAAGACAGTTTCTTAGTGCGTTTGCCATGAAATGTTTAATAAAACCGTAACATTGCAACTTTGAATGAAAGAATGGAAAAATTGAATCTTTTATTTTTTATATAAAGTCCTTAGAGCAACAAAAATAAATGATAATTTAAGCATTTGTTGAAGAAGTTTCTCTCTCTCTATTTTATATTACGTTGCTTTAATTCCCTGGTTATATCGCGACGGATTTGTTGGTGGATAACTCTTAGAACGATAAGTGATTGACAGTTAGCCTCCTAGGTCTCATCCCTGTAACCAGCCGCTCTGTCACGTGTCACAGAGATCCTAGCTCATAGCTACCGAATATTTTGCTTCGTGCCGTGCAGACGGCATTAGGGTGCCGTCCAGTCCAACCGCCGCCCCCATATAAAGGCGGATAGTTACGGATAGTTAGCCTTCCAGGTCTCATCTCTGTAACCACGCTCTTCATGCCGTGCAGATGACATTAGGGTGCCGTCCAGTCCAACCGCCGCCCCCATATAAAGGCGGATAGTTACGGATAGTTAGCCTTCCAGGTCTCATCTCTGTAACCACGCTCTTCGTGCCGTGCAGATGACATTAGGGTGCCGTCCAGTCTAACCGCCGCCCTCACACAGAAAGGTGGTTCAGTTAGCTTTCTAGGTCTCATCCCTGGAAATGCCTGCCATATTGCTTCGTCACGTGCTTCGTTAGGCTTTTCCTTTCGTAAGGTTTGCACCTCCAGGTAAGAAAACTTTTCACTCCACCCAGGTATCAGTTCTCTATGTGACTGGTCCAAAAAACAATTCAGTGTCACAGAAACATACCAATGAATGATGTTATAATCGATGTGAAATGAAGGGGTGGTTCGAATACCGCTTCCATGAACGAATTTCACTACGATTGGTTCACAAGGAAAGACTAACCAATGTATCATAATTCGGCCTTTTAGAGGAAGGGGTGAACAATTATTTGCATGTGTTGTTAAACTGTACGATAGCTGCGACGTTTATATGAGACGAAGGTTAAAGTTATTGTCACATCTAAGGGCAATAATATAACGTTCTTAACTTTTGTCTATTGCATTGCCTTAGCTGAACTCCGTTAGTGAAATCACGGATAACTAGTTTGTAATGTTATACTTTGGCAGTTCGACCATATTTTGGGGGAGGTAAAGTACCTTGCTAATGCATTGGTAGAATTGTACTCCAGGAACAGAGGAGGTCACCCCTCAAAATCCAACCTTTGTGATCCACGTTCCAAGGGGAGGACAAGGAACGTAGGATTTTCAGGCGACTGAAAAATTCAATGCCGTAGCCGGGATTTGAACCATGGATTTCCCGCTTTCCATCCGGTTGCTCTAAACACTGAGCTACTATGGCAACTTGCCTGTAGGACATTAAATTCCCCAACAGATTCGCAATTTTCCCGGTGAGGGATTTCGTGTGCGCAGGGACCGTGAATGCCTATCAAGAACCCTAATAACCGGCTGAAAGGGCCTTGGTAATGTAAGAAGGACATCTAACCATAGTAAGGGCAACTCTCCTAAGGGAAGGCTACCCTGAAAAACAATTAAATTAAGTTTTATTTATGTACGCTCTTTAAGTGTTATGGTTCTTAGCGTCGCATTCTGTGTTGGGCCTGAAAGACTGGAAATTTTGCTCAGAGGCCTCTTTATCAGGCTAGAGGTTTTTTCACGTGCTGTAAATCTACAACACGGGACTACCAGCTTTACTTACCTTCCGAAGGAAGCCATACTAAGGATTTTTACGCCCGAAAAAAATCCATCGCCTTCCGCCGGGTTTGAACCCGCGACCTCGGGAACCAGAGGCTAGCATAGGCTACCCTGAAAGAAAACCCTGATGCTCCTAGTAGGGGCTTGTGTCCATTCACGTAAAAATATATATTACTCAGAAGTCTCTGATATAAAGCAAATTTCTTTCTTTCTTTCTTTCACTGTTTAACCTTCAATTATGTAGGAATTACACCCCCCAGGACTTACAGGCGGGTGTAGTTTAACAATGTATTGTGAGAATAGAAGCAAGCTGCTTTCCGTAGCAAACAGAATTACAAAGTAGAAGCCGAAGGTTGCTAACAATGAGGTAACCTTGTGACAACAATAAATTATAAAGTTTAAAAAGGTTACTAATAGTTTTTGGAATAATAATAATGTAATATTTAAAACAGTTTAAAAATAGCCAATCAAAAGCTATAAAAGCTAAAAGTTAAACAAAGGTATTCTATTGGAGTAGGATTAGCCAATCAGAGACTAGAAATAGAGAAAATGTACAAATTCAAACGGTAAACGCTAGAAGATAGCGTACCCAAGCAGTTCGGTTCGGTACGGGTCAGTGATTGTATGTGAGACATGAAAATTCATTGCGGTGAGAATAATATAAAGGTTACCTGTTAAAAGTGCAATTAATAATAATCTCACAGCTCTATAGTAGGATATATCAGTGAAGTGTTATTTAATCGTGTGAAGGATTAATAAACAAAGTACAATACAATTATACTTTGTGTAAGCCTTCATTCTTTAGCCGTACCAGCCCTGCTAAGAGATACATGTTCTACAAATTACTAATGACGCAGCGGAGATATACATACATATACATAAATAAATAAATAAACATTAAAAATAAAAAAGTTGGTTCTTAAACGTTGGGAGAAGGCCACCGGAAAGTTTGTACCGTACTCCTAGAAACAATCTACCGAGAAATGGCGCTCAAACGTGGTGCAACCGCAACAATACAACTCCCTTCAACTTCGAACTCTATGGGAGGAGTGAAAGTTGGTGAGTTTTAAAACAAATGAGAGTCGTATTCAGATGAGACTTTTGAGAGCCCTAAAGGCTGTAACAAGATGGGGTACACTAACTAATAAAGAAATAAGAAAAGATTTACGGTTCAGCCCTATAGGATACATTATATAAAACTATAAACAGAAATGGAAAGACCGTCTTAATAGAATGGATACAATCAGGTTACCAAGGAATGTGTTAAATTTTAAGTTCAATGGGAAGACCTATGCTGAGATAGGAGTGAGACCGAAACAGATCAACGGCCTAAACCATGGAAGGAAGAAGAAGGGGCCACCCTAACAGAGTGTGGGGTTAGATTTGTCAGTACGAACATAAATAGCTGCGTCCAATTATAAGTAATTTTATGCACGTAAGTAAGCAGAGAGATAGTGGAAAATCAGAGAGGGGGAGAGAGTTGGAGAGGAAAAGAAAGGGATCGAGAGACAAGGATCTCCATATTTAACTCAGTAAATAACACTTACTAGTAGGTCGTAACAGAGCAGAGATATTTTTGTTGCAACATTGTATTCGCTGAAGTTTTATGTATTTCAGATTCCGCACGAAAAGATGTAAAAAGGAAAACAAAAAACAAATCTCTGTGCAGGACATGTGTTTTTAGGGCGATGTCAGAGAAATCCACTGCTGTTCTTTACAGCCACCTCTCCTTTGTCATAGCTCATCCCGTCAAACTGTTTTTGCAGTCTTTGGGCGCATCAGCAGCGAACAGCTGTATGTGCGTGTCTTACTGGTCATGACTGAATCCACATTTCTTCTTCTTTGACTGCTTGTGTCACGCTTTTCTTTCACTGCACTGCTGAGAGTTATTCTCTGTTTTTCTTTTAAAGTCTAGATTCGTTGTAGGAAAGATTCGAAAAGCTTCTGACAAGTGATTTTTTATAGGGCGTTGCGAAGTTAGGAAATCCTACGTTCATTCTTCATAATTACGTACTTATAATTGAGGTTATTTCTCAAAGGACACATTAGACTACACTAGCTGTCTGATGGGTAGCTTTTTAAACTCTTCTTCCTCTTCTTCTCCTTTCAAGGATTAGGTGATATCATCTGCTGCAATTTCTAGCCATCTCTTGCGTTGAAGTAGGTATGCCCCACGTATGGGAACCAATTTGAAGTAGTATTGTTCTTCAACTGTTGTAGTTTATTGTTGTTTATTTATTTATTTTCACACTTGGGAAACCAACTTGAAGAAGATATTGTCTTTACGTTGCAGTTTTGTTTATTTAGCTCCATGTATGGACGTCAATTTAAAGTAGTGTTACTGTTGTTGATGATTTGTGCACCACACGTTTAGGAACCAAATTGAAGCTGTTGTTTACGTAATATGCTGTTACGTATGAGAAGCCGATTTGAACATGTATTTTTGTTGTTACGCTCCAAGTTTAAAAAATAAATATTAACTTTGTTATTAAACTGCTTCTATAGATATTATTTATGTTTATGTTTGCCTCGGCTGCGTCAGTATTGTTTTAGAGTCACGTATTTCTTAGGCAGGGCGTGGTGCGACAAGAATGTAGGCTTACACAGATTTTAAGTTTTAACTTCACTTCTTTTTATTAATCCTTGGCACAAATTAAATAGCACTACACGGATATTGAGAGCTGTGAGAATCTTTTATTTAATACTTGCACTTTGTTAACGCGTATACATAATTCTCGTTTCACACGAATACGTAATATTTCTTTAGAGAACAATTCCTCCATCTGGTCACTACCAAGATCTACAGGCAACTGAACATATTTCAACCGTCCAAACCCGTAAACTTATGTATTTCAAGCCTCTGATTGGCTAATCCTAGTCCAATAGAACACCTGCATTTTACTAAAGTTCTTCTGACTGTTGATTGGCTAATTTTAAACTGTCACAAAATTTACATTATGGTTGCTCTTATCATGACTAGTAGTATTCAAACTCTCCAACTCATTATTGCCTCAAGGTTACCTCATTGTTAGCAACTTTAAACTTATTATTCTCACAGCTCCTACATTATTAAATTACGTAATGCATTCACATAACATTATTGAACATGTTTACAATAATATAAGCATACGCAATGACTGTTACATACATTTTTTTTACAAATTATTACATACACATTGCTTCAAGGCGGGCTGTTATTGAATTTACAAATAATATAATTTAATTTAAATTATTCTCAAGTGTTAAAAATACTACCTCAGCGTGGTCTTCCTAAACTTCTCCTCCCAGTTGGTTTTTAATCCATTATCTTTTTACTTTCTCTACTACGTATAGTTAAGTAGGGGAAGTATTGTACTCCACCCAAAAAATAGATACCAAAATTTCACCAGAAATACATGTTTTGAGGCCTCCTGAATCCAAAAAAGCATTTTTGGAAACATGTCCGTGTGTGTATCTCTGTGAACAGCATACCTCAGAAACGAACAATCGATAAACACCAAACTTGGTATTTAGGTTCAGTATCTTCCAGAGATGCGACACGAAGGTCTTCAAGAAAATCCCCCACCCCAGATTACCCTTTACATGGAACATTTTTCGAAATTTTTAATTTTCTCAAAAATGGCTCTCACGATTTTGCTTAAAATACCACAAGTTTAAGACATTTTTATGGCTAATGAATATATGTATATCTCGATTTTTTTTGGGAATGTTTCCAAAAATATTCTTCATTGTGAATGACTTTTGCATAACTGGTAAACCATAAGAGATAGACAAAATTGTACTACACAAAAAATGTAGATCGCGTTAAAATATATAATATATATCATATACATTTTTTTGAGTAAGCCATTTTCGAAATATTGCTTGTTATTCGCTTAAATTTTCCAATACTTATACTTTTTCTCAAATTCGATATTCATTTCTTTTGTTCTGGTAATGCAAAGAGAATGGAATACTCCACATAGCAACTAGCTCTTAAAATATTTGACTATCGCTTAAAGCCTACCATATTCCCCTTGCATCTACAAGAAAATTAGCAATAAGATTAACATCTCGATTAACATGAAGCATATGGAGAATAAGCGTTTGTAAAAATAGTTTTTACAAGAGTAGAGAAAGTCATGTGAATGTAACACATCAGATTTTTTTGGTATTCTATCATCTGCCATTGTATCAACATGTACTTTCCAATTTCTTTTATTTTCATCAATGTTGTCGTTTACTGATACAGTATTCAAATCTGATTTTATTGATTCATTTCTTATTTTGTCACCTCTAGTACATCCTCTTACATACCTCAAAAATTTCATTTCGGCGGACTGAATACGTGATCTCTCTCTTTTTGTTATTGTCCACGACTCTGAACTATATAATACAGTAGGTAAAGCCATAATCTTAAAGAACTTAATTTGTGTTTCTTTTCAAGTTTTTCTTCCTAGAGTTCTTCTGATTGTTCCACAAATGTTTTAAAACCTATTAACTTTCATCTCGATGTCTTTGTCAAATTTAAAACTGATGTTGCATCCTAGATAATTGAAGTGGGATACCTGTTCTAATATATTACCATTTATTAGTTTATTTGATCTAACGGGATTCTTCCCTTTAAAAGCCATTGTCTTTGTTTTGATTATTGATACAGTTAAGTTGTAATGCACTGCATTTTGTAGATTATCTTCTGTGTCTTGTATAACTATTTGATCATCAGCATATAGTGAAGTACGTAAAGGCGTGTTTAATTATATTTTGATCCCGAACTGATTTCATCTTTCTACTTGAAAACTAGATCCCCAATATATAAATTAAATAAAGTGAGCGATATACTACACCCTTGTCTAACACCTTAATTTGATAGGATTTCGGCTGACATTTTAAAACCAGAATTAATTCTTATTTTGGTATTTACATACAAACCCTTGATAGCATTAATAAGATGTTTAGGAAATCCTCTTGTTTCTAAAATGTTCCATAAAAGGGGCCGTTTTAGCTTATCAAAGGCTTTCTCATACTCAATAAATGCTATGTGAGCTCCAAAGGAATAGGAACTGCTGAGGTGTTTGCAGGGTTGAGCTCCTGTAAACTAAAAACTCTCATAGCTTGCGATTTATAGCCTCTTCCCATTAAACTCCTGTCACCTGTCTGCACGTGGTGGAGCTGCTTCTACTGAAGGTGAAGGTGTGCCTGGCGTGTTTTCGGGGTCATAAAACCGATTAGCTCAGGGAGGTGGATCTCTTTAGCCTTGGTCGGCAGTCTACCTTGGAGAAGGTACTCCGAAATAAAACCCGGTTCTCCAGAGTAGGGGATGTGCAACGGGCTGGTTATCCATTCCCGCAAAAAAAAAAAAAAAAACCTCGCAAGTCTCTAAGGAATAAGCCGGACAGATATCATATAAGACGACAAGGCTATGATAAAAGGCAAAGAGGTTGTTTAAAAGATATTATTTTTAAACTCCAGAAACAAATTAACTTATTGTTCGAACGTCGTCCAAAAAGAACCATTTGGTATAACTAAGTAATAACGAAAGATATCAACACAAAACTTTAGCTATATTACTTTGCACTATTTTTCAACGTAATCGTCATTGCTGCCAAGGTATTTATGGTAACGTGGTACCAGATTACAGTGCTGATGTTATACCCTTCTGTTGCCAAAGACCTCACGCAGGATATCACTGTCGCTTTGAGGTCTTCAGCGGTTGGGAACTCTTTTACATCCAAAAAGTCCTTTAGTTTCGAAAACAAGTAAAAATGTTGGGTGCCAGGCCAGGGCTGTAAGGAGGATGTCCTAAAATTTCCCACTTAAAACGTTGAAGTTGTGCCTGTATTTGAGCAGCCGAATGAGGCCGATCGTTGTCAATAAAACACACATTTTCAGACAACGACCCCTGTTTTGAATAGCCTGTCGTAGTGGTTGAAGAATTCCGGAGTTTCGTACGAAACCCACCTTCGTCTCCCGTTACAATGCGGTTGAGAAATTCATCATTATTTTGATATTGAGTCAAAAATTCAAGGGCTTCTCCTCCGTAGCGCCTTGTGAACTTTGGTACCCACAGAGCACACATTTTTATGTAGCCAAGGTGGAAGTTATATAAAATTATACAAAATTACTTCCGCATGAAGCAGACTTCGCTAGCCATTCCCAGAAAATTCAAGATAAACGTCTTATTAGTCACGTAAGTATCTTAAATGTATGATATTTTAGTCAAAATCGTTAAAGCCACCTTTAAGAAAAAAATCTGATGTGTTACACTCACATGACTTTCTCTACTCTTGTACAAACTATTTTTACAAACTCTTATTCTCCATCTACTTCATGTTAATCGAGATAAACATTTGCAGACACTATCTTATTGCTAAGTTTCTTGTAGATGTAAGGGGAATATATATTTACAAGGGCAATATAGAAATACAGTAGCCTTTAAGCCTAGACATTACTCTTAATAGCTGGTTGCTAGGTGCAGCACCATTCTCTTTGCCACAGATTAATACTCTTTGCATGTCCAAGACAAAAAAATGAATAACGAATTCCCATTTGAGAAAATAAGTATTGAAAAATTTAAGGGAATAATAAGCAATATCTAGAAAATGGTTCACTCAACAAAAAAATGTATAGGATATAAATTGTGTATTTTAACGCAATCTACGTTTTTTGTGTAGTAAAACTTTGTCTATCTCTTTTGGTTTACCAGTTATGCAAACGTCCTTCACAATGAAGAATACTTTTGGGGACATTCCCAGAAAATTCAAGATATACATTTATTTGTCATGAAAATATCTTAAATATATGATATTTTAATCAAAATCGTTATATCCATTTCTGAGAAAATTAAAATTTCCGAAAAATGTTCCATGTAAAGGGTAGTCTGGGGTGGAGGAATTTTCTTGAAAACCTTCGTGTTGCATCTCTGGAAGATACTGAACCTAAATACCAAATTTGGTGTTTATCCGACTGTTCGTTTCTGAGTTATGCTGTTCACAGACACACACACGGAAATTTTCTAAAAATGTTTTTTTTTATTCAGGGGGTTTCAAAACATGTATTTCCTGTAAAATCTCGGTATCAAATTTTTTGGGTGGAATACAATACTTCCCCTACTTACTATACGTAGTAGAGAAAGTAGAAAGGTCAAAGTATTGAACAAATCGAACCATTAAAACGGATATTTTGGAAATGCTGATGCTACAAGCAATTTATATAAAATAAATTGTGTTTTAAATAGATCTACATTTTTTGTGTAGTAGGTTTTCGTCTATTCCTTAACATTTACCAATTACTATATGAGATTATACATAAGTTCTTGGAAATGAAGCGGACTCCACATGCTATTCCTAAAAATTCAAAAATGTATATTGTATTTGTAATGTAAATATATGTAATATATAGTATTTTAATCAAAATAGTTAGTCATTTTAGAAAATAAAAATGTTCTACAAATCTTCCATGTAAAGGGTAGACTGGGTTGGAAGAATTTTCTTGAAAATCTTTGTGTCGTATCCTTGGAAGGTACCAAAACTAACTACCAAGTTTGGTATTTATCCGACTTTTCGTTTTTGAGCTATGCCGTTCACAGACACACGTAGCGTTTTCTAAAAATGTCCTTTGGATTCAGGGGGCCTCAAAACATGTATTTTTCATGAAATTTTGCTGCATAATTTTTGGGTGGAATACAATACCTTCTCTACCTACTTAATAGGTAGTAGAGAGAGTAAAAATAGACACTAATATTCATGGTCTTAATACCACTATTATTCTTCTTTTCTGTTTCTTTTCTAATTTCACAATATCCTCGCTAAATGATCCTTATTAGTTTGTAGAAGAGTGGATGGAGAAAATCATGTGATAGTGCAGCTGAAGAAAATTAACTCCTGCATCACAGTGACCCATGCAGTGAAGTAATTGCAAGTTTACTCACTTGGGACGGACGCCTCTGCATTCATGCTGTTCAATGCAGGACCAATATTTGGGCCGTGACGCCAAACATTAAATGCGGTTCCGAGGCAAGCAAAGGGGAGGAGAGATGATCGGGGTGGAAAATGGCATGGTTCACATTTCGGTGATTATCATCCCCTGGCATTAGTTAGGTCACTTGCACCACTTTCTCACGGGTCGCTGCACAGATTACCAAGGATTGTCAACACTTAACCGTCGTGTATATTCCCTTGATCGCTTACGGCAGTCATTCAACAAGCAGTGAGGCAAAAACTGCTACCACTACGCCCACACTGCTGTCGAGTTGTGGGGGCGTACAACTCAGGAACGTTATTAATGTTGCTCTTTGATAAAATTAGGTTAAACTTTCTGTACTCATATTGCTAGCATAACTTAATCCTCTAACTTATATGTATAAAACCAGTTTAATGCTTACAGGAAGCCTGATAGATTCATACCTTCTCTATAACTTATCTATAGCAACTAGAGGAAGTATTGCAACCTACACAAAAATGCGATACCGAGATTGCACCGGGAGTACATAGTTTGAGGTTCCCTAAATAAATAAAATTAAAAAAAAATCTGATGTGTTACACTCACATGACTTTCTCTACTCTTGTACAAACTATTATTATAAACGCTTATTCTCCATATGCTTCATGTTAATCGAGATGTTAATCTTATTGCTAATTTTCTTGTAGATGCAAGGGGAATTGCTAGGCTTTAAGCGATAGTCAAATATTTTAACAGCTGGTTGCTATGTGTAGTATTCCATTCTCTTTGCATTACCAGGACCCAAAAATTGAATAACGAATTTCCATTTGAGAAACAGTATAAGTATTGGAAAATTTAAGGGAATAACAAGCAATATCTCGAAAATGGTTCACTCAACAACAAAAATGTATATGCCATAAATTGTGTATTTTAACGCGATCTACATTTTTGTGTAGTAAAATTTTGTCTATCTCTTATGGTTTACCAGTTATGCAAAAGTCGTTCACAATGAAGAATACTTTTGGAGACATTCCCAGAAATTTCGAGATATACATTTCATTTGGCATGAAAATATCTTAAACATATGATATTTTAATAAAAATCGTTAGAGCCACTTTTGAGAAAAATAAAATTTTCGAAAAATGTTCCATATAAACGGTAATCTGGGTGGAGGGAGTTTCTTAAAACCTTCGTGTCGCATCTCTGAAAGATACTGAACCTAAATACCAAGTTTGGTGTTTATCCAACTGTTCGTTTCTGAGTTATGCTGTTCATAGACAGACAGACACACACACAGACACACACACGGACATGTTTCCAGAAATGCTTTTTTACTTTCTCTACTACGTATAGTAAGTAGGGGAAGTATTGTATTCGACCCAAAAATTCGATACCGAGATTTCACCGGAAATACATGTTTTGAGACCACCTGAATCCAAAAAAAGCATTTTTGGTAACATGTCCGTGTGTGTGTGTGTGTGTGTGTGTGTGTGTGTGTGTGTGTCTGTGTGTCTGTGAACAGCATAACTCATAAACGAACAGTCGGATAAACACCAAACTTGGTATTTAGGTTTGGTATCGTCCGGAGATGCGACACGAAGGTTTTCAAGAAAATCCCCCCACCCTAGACTACCCTTTACATGGAACATTTTTCGAAAATTTTAATTTTCTCAAAAATGGCTCTAACGATTTTGATTAAAATATCATATGTTTAAGATATTGGCATGAGAAATGAAATGTATATCTCGAAATTTCTGGGAATGTCTCCAAAAGTGTTCTTCATTTTGAACGACTTTTACATAACTGGTAAACCATAAGAGATAGACAAAGTTTTACTACCCAAAAAATGTAGATCGCGTTAAAATACACAATTTATGTCATATACATTTCTTTTGTTGAGTGAACCGTTTTCGAGATATTGCTTGTTATTCCCTTAAATTTTCCAATACTTATACTTTTTCTCAAATTCGTTATTCATTTTTTTTATGTCCTGGACATGCAAAGAGAATGGAATGCGCCGCCTTACAACCAGCGCTTAAAAGATTTGACTATCGCTTAAAACCTATCATATTCCCCTTGCATCTACAAGAAAATTAGCAATAAGATTAACATCTCGATATCTCGATTAACATGAAGCATATGGAGAATAGGCGTTTGTAAAAATAGATTGTACAGGAGTAGAGAAAGTCATGTGAGTGTAACACATCAGATTTGTTTTTATTCAGGGGGTCTCAAACATATATTTCCGGTGAAATTTCGGTATCGAATTTTTGGGTGGAATACAATACTTCCCCTACTTACTATACGTAGTAGAAAAAATAAAAACGTTTATAGAAAGGTCTGTATATAGTTTATAAGTATGTAAACAGCATATCTCAAGAACAAAAAATCTGATGTGATACTCTCTATCGTTTATTAATGGTATACAAACCATTCACATTAAAACGTTTTTTTACCTACTACATTGTAATCCAAATTAATGTCTTCAGAAATAGCTACATACACATTTCTTTACAAATGCAAAGGGAACAGTGATAGTTGATGATTTTTTGTATTGAAGGAGTTTTATTGTATTTCGACTGTTGGGGAGCCGAACTTGAAGTAGTTGCAACTGCAGGTATGGTAAAATCTTTCCGGTAGCCTTCGCCCCAATTGTACTTTCCGGTGGCCTTTGCCCCAAATGTTTAAAAGAAAATATTAACTTGTAACTTTGACCGTTTCTTTAAATATTATATATTTATGTTGGCGTGAAGCGGCTGAAGAATGTAGGCTTACACAGATTATAATTTTTAATTCACTCCTTTTTATTAATTCTTGACACAATTTAAATAACATTTCACTGATATAGAGAGCTGTAAGATTCTTTTATTCATTAATTACTTGCACTTTTTAACAGTAAAACTATTTTCGTCTCACACAAATACCTATTAAATTTCTCGAGGACGTGTCTCGCGTCCGATTAGGAACACTGTCTACAATCAACGCGTCCAGTTATGAGCGGTGTCTACAAGCAACTGACTTCTTAGTTGTAAATTTTGCTATATTTCAGTTTTTGATTGGCTAATCCTAGTCCAATAGAATAACTTCATTTAACTTAAGCTTTTTTCTGGTTGTTGATTGGCTATTTATAAACTTTCTCAAAATTTACATTATTGTTGCTCCAATAATGACTAGTAGCATTATTAAATATTCTTACTCATTATTGCCTAAAAGGTTACCTCATTGTTAGCAACTCTTAACCTATTATTCTCACAGCTCCTACATTATTAAATTATGTAATACATTCACATAACATTATTGAACATGTATACAATAATATAAACATATACAATGACTGTAATACACACTTTTTATATATTGTTACATACACATATTGCTTTAAGGCGGGCTGTTATTGAATTATATATTATATAATTAGACTGAAATGATTTAAGTATTAAAAATACTGCCTCATAGTCAAATGTTTAAGAACTGGACGGCATATGCTGGCCTTAAAATTCCATACTGCTTCCATGACATCGCCAGAAACAACTGAAAATTGGTTCTTAGACGAATGACAAGATTGAACAATTCGAATGTTTAATAACGGATATCTCAGAAACGGCTTATGCGACAAAAAAGTACTGTAAGTAAATTGTGTGTTATAAAAAGATTTGAATTTTTTTTTTGTGCGAGACGTTTTTGTCTATCACTTAACGTTTACAGGTTATACAGGATTATATAAAATTCCTAGGCTATTCCCAACAATTCAAGGTATAAGTTTTATTTGTTATATAAATGTCTTTAATATCTTATATTTTAATAAAAATCACTATAGCCATTTGTTTAGAAAATCAAAATTTCCGAAAATTGTTTCATGTAAGGAGTACTTGGGGTGGGGGAGTTTTTTGAAAATCCTCGTGCCGCAAACTTGGAAGATATTTAATTCAAATACCAAGTTTGGTATTTTTCCGACTTTTCCTTTTTGAGTTATTCTGTTCAAACACACACACACACACACACACACACACACGAATATGTTTCGAAAATGCTTTATTTGGATTCAGGGCGCTTCAAACACCCTACTTAATATATGTAATAGAGAAAGTAAAAATGAATGAAACACCAAAGATGCGACGCTATCCTTTACATATAAGTTTCGTTATTTGTTTAAAAAATTCCTTTGACGATTATAATTCAAGAACCTTATGTTTGAAATATGTATATGACAAGTAAAATGTATATTTTTAATTTTTTGGAAATAGCATGTGAAGTTCTCTTCATTCTGAATGACCTTTGTATAACTGGTAAATCATAAGAGATATACAAAATCTTATTATGCAAAAAATGTTAACCAAATCAAAGCACACAGTTTATTTCAAACAATTATTTTTTGTGGATTAAATCATTTTCCACAGATTCTTAATTATTTTTTACCTTCTCTACTACGTAAGGTAAGTAGGGGAAGTATTGTATTGCACCCAAAAATTCGATACCGAGATTTCACCAGAAATATATGTTTTAGACCCCCTGAATCCCAAAAAAACATTTTTGGAAACATATCCGTGTGTGTGTCTGTGAACAACATAACTCAGAAACGAACAGTCGGATAAAAACCAAACTTTGTATTTAGGTTCAGTATCTTCCAGAGATGCGACACGAAGGTTTTCAAGAAAATCCCCCACCCCAGATTACCCTTTACATGGAACATTTTTCGAAAATTTTAATTTTCCCAAAAATGGCTCTAACGATTTTAATTAAAATATCATATGCTTAAGATATTTTCATGACAAATGAAATGTATATCTAGAATTTTCTGATTATGTCTCTAAAAGTCTTCTTCATTGTGAACGACTTTTGCATAACTCGTAAACCATAAGAGATAGACAAAATTTTACTACACAAAAATGTAGATCGCGTTAAAATACACAATTTATGCCATATACGTTTTTTTTTGTTTTTTTTTTGAGTGAACCATCTTCGAGATATTTATTGTTATTCCCTTAAATTTTCCAATAATTTTTCTCAAATGGGAATTCCTTATTCATTTTTTTATGTCCTGGACATGCAAAGAGAATGGAATGCGCCACATAGCAACCAGCTCTTAAAAGATATGACTATCGCTTAAAACCTACCATATTCCCCTTGCACCTACAAGAAAATTAGCAATAAGATTAACATCTCGATTAACATGAAGCATATGGAGAATAAGCTTTTGTAAAAAATAGTTTGTACAAAAGTAGAAAAAGTCATGTGAGTGTAATACATCAGATTTTTTATTTTCAAAATACTTATAATTTTCTCAATTGATGACGATATGCATTTAAAACAACTTTAAAAACCTTACCGACTAATAAACACAAACTTTAGAAACATGTTTAGAGCATATTCATCTCACACCGTCAAAATACTTAAGTATTTAACAATAAATAGATATAACTTAGTCTGAATAAGGTTGGCAAAGTTATAAATATTCGCAGGCGGCATAGCTTTGCGTTTTTAACTGACACGGTTCCCTTAGCGACAAGCGGTTTCACTTACTTTGAGATTTCAGGGAGCCCTCCCTTCTTATGTGTTTTCGGTAGAATGTTGTTGTTTTACAAAGAGAGAGGACGGCTAAATGCTACTCATAAAGGCATTCCACTACTTGTCAATGTATGCGACCAGATCGGTAGGGTGAGGGAAGGAGAGGGAGAGATAAGAAAATGCGTGGGTGTGTATATAGCGGTGAGTGCAAGTTGGCACAAATTTTAAGTTTTATTTTTTTTATTACAGCAGTATTTCAGCTATCTAGACACGATACTCTTCTATAAATCTCTTTAACAGTATCTATTAATAATTACGTCATTGTTTTACAGCCACTTAGTTTTTTGTTAACTTTTCAAACCATTGAGTAGTAAGTCAACTTACCTCACTAAGAGGAAGGTTGGCACAGGAAATGGGATAAGTTGGCTACAAAATTATAAAGTAGAAGCCGAAGGTTGCTAACAACAAGGCAACCTTGAGACAACAATAAATTAGAAAGTTAAAAAAGGCTAGTTATAGTCCATGGAACAATACAAATGTAATGTTTAAAACAGTTTTTAAATGGCCTCGTGGGTGCAGAAAGCAAGCTAAAATAAAGGTATTCTATTGGAGTAGGCTTAGCCAATCAGAAATAAGAAATATAGAACTGTATAAATTCAAACGGTAAACGCTATGAAGTAGCGTACCCAAGCAGTACTAGTTCGTGGTTGTATGTTAGTGTGTGTAGACGTGAGAATTCAGTGCAGTGCAGATAATATATAAATGTTAAACCTTTTAAAAGTGTAATTAGGAATAACATTCCACAGCTCCATATTAAAAGACATCAGTAAAGTGTTATGCAACTGCGGTAAAGATAAATAAAGAAGTTAAAACTAACAGTTATAATTTGTGTATCGTGTGTAAACATTATTCTTCAACCGTACCAGCCCTATTTAAAGAAATTTGCTCTACAAGATATTACTTATGCAGCCGAGGCATAAATAATAAACAAATAAGCATTAAAAATTATTACACATAAACTTTAAACTTTATTATGAAGAAGGTTTTTGTTTCACGTATGGAAAAGCCGATTTGAAGTAGGAGTTGTATTGTATTTCAACTATTGGGAGCCGAACTTGAAGTTCGTTGCAACAGCACGTATAGTACCCGCTTTCCGGTAGCCTTCGCCCCAAAATGTACTTCCCCACCTGTTTAAAAAAAAGTTTAACTTTGTAATTTTTATTGTTTCTTTAAATATTATATATTTATGTTTGCCTCGGCTGCATCAGTATTATTTTTAGAGACATGAATTTCTTAACAAGGCCTGATGCGGATGAAGAATGTAGGCTTACACAGATTATAATTTTTAATTCACTCCTTTTTATTCAGTCGTGACACGATTTTAAATAACACTTCAGTCATATAGAGAGCTGCGAGATTCTTTTGTTAATTAGCACGTAAACTATTTTTATCTCACACTGAATACATATGAAACTTCTCGAGGACTCACAAACAACGTCCAGTTATGAGCACTGTCTACAAGCAACTGATTTGATCTCTACCGCCTAAATTTGTAAATTTCTGTATTTCAAGTCTCTGTTTGGCTATTCATAATCCAATATAAAGATTTTATTTAACTAAAGCTTGTCTGGTTGTTGATTGGCTATTTCATAAACTGTCACAAAAATTACATTATTGTTGCTCCAATAATCACAAGTAGTATTGTTAAACTTTCAAATTCATTATTGTCTCTAGTTTACCTCATTTTTACGTCATTGTTAGCAACTTTTAACCTATTATTCTCACAGCTCCTATTACGTAATATATTCATATAACATTATTGAACATGTACATATAATATAAACATTTACAATGACTGTTATATAGACTTTTTACATATTTTTACACACACATATTGCTTTATGGCGGGCTGTTATTAAATTTACATATTATATAATTAGACTGAAATTATTTAAGTGTTAAAATACTGCCTCAAATAACACACGACACCGCCGCAAAAGTTGATTCCTAAACGTGGGGCGAAGACCACCGGAAAGTTTGTACCCATACGTGGTGGAACCGATGCAAACTCGACCGCCGCAAAATCGAATAGCGATTTGTAGTTGAGAAAAGCATAAAGTATTTGAAAAAGAAAACGAATAACAAATATTATCTCTTTGACGTAAATTGTGTGATTTAAGGATTATACAAAAAAATCATTCAGAATGAAGAGAAACTTCACAGGATGCACACAGTAAATTGGGTTCTTACACTTTATTTGTCATGCAAATATCTTAAACATACCTTATTTTACTCAAAATTCTTAGAGCGATTCTTAGAAGAGCAGAATTGACAAAAATTATCCTTGGAATGGGAGGATTTTCTTGAGGATCTTCGTATCTTATCCTTGGAAAATTCTGAACGTAAATATCAAGTTTGGTATTTAACTGACACATACATACACTGAAGTAGAAAGTTTGTTTCGTTATCTGCCCCACGTTTTAGCGCCATATTGAAGTAGGTTTTTGCTTCACGTATGGAAAGCCAATTTGAAGTAGGAGTTGTATTGTAGTTCAACTGTTGGGGAGCCGAACTTGAAGTAGTTGCAACTGCACGTATGGTACCCGGTAGCCTTCGTCCCAAAAAATTTTAAAATATTAACTTTGTAATTTGACTGTTTCTTTAAATATTATATACTTATATTTGCCTCGACTGCGTCAATATTATTGTTAGAGACGTAGATTTCTTTGCAAGGCGTGGTGCGGCTGAAGAATGTAGGCTTACACAGATTTTAATTTTTTATTCACTCCTTTTAATTAATTCTTGACACTATTTTTATAACACTTCACTGATATAGAGAGCTGTAAGATTCTTTTATTAAATGCTTGCACTTTTTTAAACACGTAAACTATTTTCGTCTCACACTGAATACATATTAAATTTCTCGAGGACGCATCTGGCGTCTGGTTAGGAACACTGTCTACAACCAACTCTTCCAGTTATGAGGCTGTCTACAAGCAACTGATTTCTACCGCCTAAATTTGTAAATTTCTGTATTTCAAGTCTCTGATTGGCTATTCCTAATCCAATATAATACTTTTATTTAACTTAAGCTTTTTCTGGTTGTTGATTGCCTATTTTATAAACTGTCACAAACAATTACATTATTGTTGCTCCAAGAATCACTAGTAGTATTATGAAACATTCTAATTCATTATTGCCTCAAGGTTACCTCATTGTTAGCATCTTTTAACGTATTATTCTCGCTGCTTCTACATTATTAAATTACGTAATATATTCATATAACATTATTGAACATGTACATATAATATAAACATTTACAATGACTGTTATATAGACTTTTTACATATTTTTACACACACATATTGATTTATGGCGGGCTGATATCAAATTTACATATTATATAATTAAACTGAAATTATTTAAGTGTTAAAAATACTGCCTCAACACATACATTCATTGGAGTTTTCCCAAAATGCTAGTTTTTGTTTCAGGTAGTCTCGAAACGTGTATTTCGGTGAAATAGGGGTATCGAATTTTTGGGTGGAATACAATACTTCATTTACTTCCTGTACGTAAGTAGTAGAGAAGGTGAAAATGAAAGTTGACACTGAAGCAGGGGCACGTATTGAGCGCTTCCTTCAACACGGTTGAGAAAATACTTGCAATAGAAGTGAACGTGATAGCAAAGGAAACGCAGAGGGAATATTTTGTTCTTCCGGAAACTTCATTGATCGATTCTCTGTCAATAGAAATCTCAGTACATCGTTTATAAGCCGCGGAATGTCGTCTCCACCGCATGCCATCGATTTTTAAACGTGCACCGGCAGCACACAAAGCAAGGTAACAGGCGATCCATACGTAATATATCGTTTTCACACTCCACAAGCCTCGCTTGCTCTTTTACTTGGTTGGGAGATGCACTCTGTCCACCGTGGTGAGACGACGTGATGCCACAGCGTTCATCACCCCGATGACATTCTTTGGAGGAGGCAACATCGTCAACAGTGAAACCTTCAGAGGGTACCTCAAAAGGTAGGTCTGAAACAAGCAGTGCATAGGCTTAACTCTTGGGCAGCGCCTGTTGGGCAATCGAGTTCTCGCGGGTTTGGATTCCAAAGTCTCTAACCGTGGGTGAAAGAACTAAAGCCTCCTGGGTGCACGAACAACAAGCGGTGTTGTTGTCACGGTAATCGGCCGTGTTATCTTATTTGCTGGGCGCCTCTTATTATTTTATTATTTTTAAATTTGGGTTCTTTGTCCTCCGGCTAGCTATTATTGCTCAGTCAAGCAAGTGTCTCTGAGCAGGGCGTGTAAACGGAAAGGAGTTGTTACTAAAGGATAACACTGATAAAATAATTTGTTTCTACACTTTTATTGCCGGCACAATTAATTTAACAATTCACATATTTAATCTTTATACACGCCTGACTTAAACTGTGGTATTTCCGAATGTAATTATTGTCGTACTAGTTGCCGCGTACTTCATATTTTGTAACTAACTTTACGATGCGAGAGACTCTTTCAAAGTATATGACGTGCACCTCACGAAAGATTCTTCAAGACTGCGTGAAACATGCTTATGGCTCGAGAATATATACTCCTTCACCTCGAAAGCCTAAACATTATACTAGAGCTGCTATTGGTTACCAAATCGCGCCAACATTAGCGTCTGTTTTGTCAGCCAATCACTACTACTAACACATGCTGTAGGGAAGATATTCCCTCCATTTCTAAAGAAAGGCACGCTACCCTGACGTCATTTGTTTGTCTTTTCTTAGTGATAAACAACTCATCCCCTCGTTTTATTGTTACCCACTCCCATTGTCAGTTTCAGTGAGGCCGTGTAAACGTATTTCCTAACAATAGTTGTGGCTAAGAAACATCTAAAATCCTGTACATACAATAATATTAATTTACACTACAATCACTCTGGCATTCACAGTGTTGTGCTATAAAATATTGCCTCATTATGCAATTAATATACAGGTCCGGTCACAAAAAAATGTGTACACACTTTAACAGATGATATCTGCGTGTATTTCACACTTGAAAAGTATCTGTGGAATATGCCATATGGTGTGACATATGATAGTGAGTCAAATTGTTCTGTACATGCTGTAGTTCAAGTTGAACATGTCGCTAAAAATGAATGTGCGTGAAGACGTGGGGTCGCAACATAATCTCCAACACAGTTTCCTGCTTCGTGATAAGTTTTGAAATGCCTCGTACCATTTGTGATGAGCACAAGGGAAGATCCGGAAGAGCTACCAGTCCTGCATCTTGGTTTGTAACGTCGCTTCACAAGACTGCTACACAATGTGCTTGTGACAGGAGTCAGCAATGCTAGTGTACGACGCATTCTGAAAGCCGCTAAATGCAAAGTGTACGTACCAATATTACTGAGCGATTAAATGAGGGCGATCGTGATTGTATAATGGAGTTTTGTGAATAGTTTCAGCATATGGTAAATGAGGATGAAGAGTTTATGAGGAAGTCCGATGAGGAAAATCACATAAATTAATCATTATAATTTTGTTTATTGGGTATCAGAAAATCCACACCTGTCATCTAGGGACTTAAAAGGACCCTTCTTCTTTGATGGTACAGCTACTGGCGCCAGGTAATTAGAAATGCTATGTACAACAATTTTGGCAGTTATTTGGACGTTGGATAGGACAAAGAAGTGCATTCGATTTCCCAGCACGTTCACCAGAATTAACACATCTGAACGTTTACCTTCGTGGACCTTGAAGCATCTCGTATCGCAGTAAATCAGCTATGCTGGAGGCTGTTCGTCAAAAAATTACAACAGCATGTGCGGCAACCCTCGCGGGCGTATTGATTATGTTGTTGAAGCGCCCATTCATCGTTGTGTTATGTGTAAGAACCGAAAGTAACTGAACAGTTGCAGGGGGCTTGTATTAAGCCCGTGATTAAAGTTCTGTGTTCTTTAAAGTGTGTATGCATTCTTTTAGTGGACCCTGTATAAAACGTCATACCGTAACTTCTTTGTAATTCTTTGGCATCCCACTGAGCGATGACTTAAAACAGTTGAATTATTTCAACATTTCGCTTTTGAAGTAGGTTGTTGCTTCACGTATGAAAAGCCAATTTGAAGTAGGAATTGTATTGTAGTTCAACTGTTGGGGAGCTGAACTTGAAGTAGTTGCGACGGCACGTATGGTTCCATGCTAATGGTGCTTCAATATTTTTTATTTGTATTTACTTCCATATTGGACGGGGCATATATTGGTAGCCTTCGTCCCAAATGTACTTTTCGGTGGCCTTTACCCCAAGTTTAAAGAATATAAACTTTGTAATTTTGACAGTTTCTTTAAATATTTTATATTTATGTTTGCCTCGGCTGCGTCAGTATTATTGTTAGAGACATGAATTTCTTTGTAAGCGCGGTGCGGCTGGAGAATGTAGGCTTACACAGATTATAATTTTTAATTCACTCCTTTTTATTAATTCTTGACACAATTTAAATAACACTTCACTGATATACAGATTCTTTTATTAAATACTTGCACTTTTTAAACACGTAAACTATTTTCGTCTCACACTGAATACATATTAAACTTCTCGAGGACACATCTCGTGTCCGGTTAGGAACGCTGTCTACAACCAACTGACTTCTGTATTTGTAAATTTTGCTATATTTTGGTTTCCGATTGGCTAATCCTACTCCAATAGAATACCTTCATTTAACTGAAGCTTTTTCTGCTTGTTGATTGGCTAATTATAAACTATCTCAGAATTTGCATCATTGTTGCTCCAATAATGACTAGTAGCATTGTTAAACTTTCTTACTCATTATTGCCACAAGGTTACCTCATTGTTAGCAACTTTTAATCTATTATTCTCACAGCTCGTACGTTATTAAATTACGTAATACATTCAGATAGCATTATTACACATGTATACAATAATATAAACATATACAATGACTGTAATATACATTTTTTATATATTGTTACATACACAGGCGGGCTGTTAATATATTTTATATTATATAATTTGACTGAAATCATTTAAATGTTAAAAATACTGCATCACTTTATTAAAAAGAATGAAGGGAAATGGGCTAAGCTTGGCACAGATTATTTAATAAACTATAAATGTGGTGATTAAATTAGATTCATGATTCTGAAGTTTTAGCTATACGGAAAGAAGTTTGACGTGTCAAATTTTCGGCTTTAGAAGTGAACATTATGTTTGTTTGTTTGTTTGTTTACTCTTTTAGTAAATGGCTGCCCGAAGTTCTACTTGAATGATGAATTAATTTCATTTACCTTCCCTTTTATTTACGAAATTAATGTACAATGATTTATAAGATACCTAGTAAGGGACGAAGAATTCCCTGATGTTCAAGCAAAAGCATGCAAAAATTCGGCAGAACTTCTGACTACCTTAACATCACCCAAACGGATTTCCAAATTCTGGAAATTGTGCAATTTTAAGATAATACAGAAACTCTTAACGTAGACAACGAAACATTAGTGAAGGTATGTAGCTTCTGAATTCTGAGACCACGAAGTTAAGCTCTTTGGAAAAGACATGATAGTCTGCGGCCATAGAGAAAATAAATCTTCTCGGTTGTTAACTAAAAACGTCGACTCACTCATTTCTAAATTAGCAATTTTCTCCCTTTGTATAAGCATGCCCTAACGAAGCTACCTGCACCATAGGTACAACGGAATTAAAGTAAAGGTTTCTTATAAGAAGGTTATTAAATTGTTTGTCATTTGTATTGTAGTGTTATAAATAGGTTCGATCTCTTTTTGTTTTAGTTGCACTACCACGTACATAGTAGGTAGAGAAGGTTTTGCATTCTACCCAAAAATTCGATACGATATTTCACCAGCAATACATGTTTAGAGGTCCCCTGAATTAAGAAAGAAGCATTTTTAGAAAAAGTTTCATGTTGTATGTGTTTTTGTGAACGGTATAACTCAAAAAAGAAAAGTCGGATAAACACCAAACTTGGTATTTAGGCTCAGCACTATCCAAAGACACAACACGAAGATTCTCAAGAAAATCCACCACCCCGAACTACCTTTTACACAGAAGAGGTTTTCGAATGTCCTTATGTTCTAAAATGCCTCTACGATTTTGATTATAATATCAAGTAATAAATATATTTACATGACAAATACGATGCATATATTGAACTTTCTGGGAATAGCCTATGAAGTCATCTTCTTTGGAAAATTTTTGTGTAATCTTGTATAAGTATTAAACGTCAAGTGATAGACGAAAACGTGCACACAAAAATTGTAGATCTCTTTAAAACACACAATTTATGTAAAATTAAAGTTTTTTGTAGCATAAGCCATTTCTGAGGTATTCGTTATTAATAGTTCGAATTGTTCGTTATTTAGTCATTCTTTCAAAATTCTTTTAGCATTCAGCTGTTTCTGGCGATGTCATGGAACAGTATGGAATTTTAAGGCCAGCATATAGCGTCCAGTTCTTAAACTTTTGAATATCGCTGTTCTCTTTGTATCTATAACGAAATGTGTAATGTAGCTGTTTCTGCAAATGTTTATTTGAACCTAAAAGTAGTAGATAGAGAAATAAGCTTTAGTAAGAATGGTTTGTATATCCACTAATAAACGATAGAGGTTGGAATGAAATTTCCGCGACTTTTCTTTTATATTGCATGTATGGAGTAACATATACTTTCTACTCCATGGCTTTCTCAACTATAAGCCAAGGCCTTGTTCGCAAACGTGTTCTTTTATAACCACAATATTTTCGTATTAAAGTACAGGGATTTTGTGAATCCTTTTTAATATTCTAGTCACTTACGAAGTGAAATTAGATGGTGATTATAGCCCCATGACCGCCAGAAAGACTCTGGCTTTTGAATGGTGAAAGAATTATTAAAATCGCTTGACTGATTTTTGAGATTACCCGGCATACACACCTAAACACATAGAATTTTACTTTCTCTACTGCGTATAGTAAGTAGGGAAAGTATCGCATTTCACCAAAGAATTGCATACCGAATTTTGAGGTGCCCTGAATTCACAAAAAAACACTTTTGGAAACATGTCCGTGATGGTCTGTCTTGTCTGTGAACAGCATAACTCAAAAATGAAAAGTCGGATAAATCCCAAACTTGGTATTTGAGTTTAGTATCTTCCGTTGATGCCACACGAGGATTTTGAAGAAGATACCCCAACTGCAGAATATCCTTTACATGAAATATTTTTGGAACATTTTCATTTTCTCAAAAATGACTAACGATTTTTATTAAAATATCACATTATTAAGTTATTTTTACATCAAATGAAATGTATATAATGCATTTTCTGGGATTGTCCCCAAAAGTTCTCTTCATTCTGGATGACTTTCGTATAACTGGTAAACCATAAGAGATAGACAAAATTTTACTGCACAAAAAAATGTAGATCTCGTTAAAACACACAATTTATCACATATACATTTTTGTCCAATGAACCATTTCCGATATATTCCTTGTTATTTGTTTGAATTTTCCAATACTTATACTTGTTCTCAAATGGGAATTTGCTATTCGTTTTTTATGTCCTGGACATTGAAACGGCAACTCTAGGCCGAGCCCAAGAACTATAATTACAGATAACTTATTAATTAACTTTTAGTGATGTTAAATCGTATTATGTAAATATCTTTTTCTCATACTGCTTGTATATTTTAAGAAGGGTGATTTAACATTATGTATCTATCTAGGTTATTAATATTAGTAGAGTTATAAATGGTTTAATGTAAATAATTTAAGCGCTATGTTAAAATACTGTCCACGAGGGAAAGTTTTAGCTACAGGAATAGTGCTTTCGAAGGCAGAAAACCTAGTTTTATTACCTCTCTCCGGTCGCTGTGCTATTATTCCTACAGCGAGGGTGTAGAGCCTTTGTCCCATTATTTGATAATTCGCCGTGACCAAGTGAGTGAGAAAGACAACCTTAACGGTAAATGTAGGAAAAGCCGCGATTTATATTAAAATTGGACCAATGAGATCCCTGAAAGTTTATTCGAAATAGTTAGACGCGTCGAGTCGCGCTAAAAATGGACCAATAGGAAAGGAAGCAGCCTCAGAAGCCTGAGACTATGAATGGATCTGTTTGGGGAAAATTCGCGGCAGTTTATGTCATGTGTGGTCAGGGAGAGATGCTGCAGGATGCGTGAGATATCGCGCCAAGAAGGGAATCAAGTCAGCTTTGTAATGTCAGCTTAGTATTGCATTTTATTCGACAGTTTATGTCATGTGTGGTCAGGGAGAGATGCTGCAGGATGTGTGAGATATCGCGCCAAAACAGGGAATCAAAATAGTTTTAGCAACACACTTAAGATCCGCTACTCTGAAAGCGACAATAAGAATAGTTATATTTCGTCTCATATCCACGCCATAGTTTAACAGCGGTGGACAGTATTTTACAGCGGCAATACCAGTTTTGTATACTACGAGTGTTAATTAAATAAAAAGAAACGGCAGTGTCATCTTTTCATAAACAAAACAAGTCTATGTCTTCCTATATCACCACCCGAGATCTACGTTTTCCTTTACCGAGGATAAGTCCATGCTCCCATATAATTTAAGAAAAATTACTGAGGCTAGCCGAGGATAAATTGAAGAGAACCAACCCACTGAGAACTTCTGGAAGCAACGGGAGAAGCATCAAGGTAAGCTACAGCAACGGATGAGGAGGTGAGCGCCACAAACTGGCGCCATAACGTGGAGCTCGAAGGGAAGACCAGCTCGAAGGGAAGAACGACACGAACGGAGGACTAGGAAACAACGAACAGACAAGAATCTTCAGAGGAAAGGGGCACAGCAGAACAAAATTACAACGCGAACTTCTAGTCTACCTACGTGGGACAACAAAACAGCTGAGAACATCTCTTCTAGAACTTCACCAGGATTCGAACCCGGAACGCATCAGTTAACATTGAAAAAAAATACAGGTTAGAACTTTTATTCAAAAACAAACAAAAAGGCATGCAGAGTAGTGACTCAGTTTTGTGAACACATGTTATTGAGAGGGGGTAAAGTCATTACTAGGGAGGTAGAACTTGCTAACGGAACCATGAGTAGGTCAAGGGAAGATTTGGAAGAACTGAATGGGGAGGCTATTGTCAGCATAACAACAGATGGAGAAAATATGGGTGCAGCTGAAGTAGAAGTTAGGGAAAGGCAATCACCGATTGAGCAGGTCATTGACGCAGGTCAAAACCAGCTGCTAATATTGCTTCAACATTTGAGCGCAAAGATAGATGAGCAGAGTAAGGAGTCAAAAAGAAATTTGAGTGAACAAATTAAAAATTTAGAAGGGAAATTAAATGAGCTGAGTAAGGAGTCAAAAAGAAATTTGAGGGAACAAAGTAACAATTTAGAAGGGAAATTAAATGAGCTGAGTAAGGAGTCAAAAAGAAATTTGAGTGAACAAAATAAAAATTTGGAAGGGAAATTAAATGAGCAGAGTATACAGATAGGTGAATATGTCAGAGAGGAAAACAGGAAGATGAGAGGGGAATTAGCTCAGGAGATGAGGGAATATTTAGGTGAACAGGTCACCCGATTACAAAGTCAATTGGACTCCAAATTCAGTCAGCAAGGGATGGTAGTGCAAGAAATTCAGGCAGGACAACTATGTCTAAGAAACGATGTAGAAAAACTAAGGAAGGATGTAGAAACAGAATTAAGTGTTACCAGCTTAGCCATAAAGGAACAATTGGATGATGACTTAAGAGCTGTAAATGTTTCTTTAGAAAAAAAACAAAGTACCTTAGAATCTAACATTCAAAGGGAGTTCAAAGAATTTAGAATAGTGTTAGAAAAGGATCAGGGAAAGATGAATGAACTTTCGTCAAAAATGACTGAACAGCTCTCAAATCATCATGAAATTGTGAAGAGGGTGGAAGAGCATGAAAATTGTGTAAAGGAGTTAAAACGCTCTATTGGTAGACTAGGGATAAGTGTGAGACAGAGTGATGATAGCTCACCCAGTGAAACTAGCACCACTTTTAGGGAGGCAAATGGAGGCCAATGTCCAGCTGCCGACCCATATAATGTCAATGCAGGGCACCAATGTACATCTAACCATGCAAGTAATGCAAACTACCATTTATTAAATGAGATAGGGGTACCTACTTTCGAGGAAAATTCGGCTGATAATCCTAAACAATACCTAAATGACCTTGAGGAGTATTTCCGTTTGAAGCAGATTCCGGACGAGCTAAAGATGTTAATCGTTCGTAAAGGTTTACGTCAAAGGGTTCTCCAATGGGTAAGATTGACTTTGGGGGAGAATAATAATTTTGAATATTTCAGAAGGGCATTTTTGAATAAGTATTGGAGTACTAATACTCAGAACCAGGTGAGATCTATCCTAGTTAATGGCAAGTACGATGAACGCGGAAACCTAAGCATGGTAGATTATTTGCTAACTAAAGCACAGAGTAGTAGACTAATCGAGCCACCCATAAGCGAGAGGGATTTCATTAATATGATTGTACCACATTATCCAGAACGGATACACCATTACCTACTCATTGCGAAGCCAAATTCTATTCCCGAATTGATTGAGTTGGTATCATCATTCGAGACAAGTAGTAGGAACCACGTACAAAACTATACAGTTCGACCATTACCGGATAATTCAAGGAATGCGAATTGGAGAGGAAACGCGAGAGGGAACTATAACCCCAGAGAGAGATACTGGAACGACGTGCCTCAATCCGGGAACAGGAACTGTCAAAATAACCGTTTCAGGAGGGAAGGTGATAACCAATATCACATAAATGCTATACAAACCAGACCAAGATACAGGGGCCGTTTTAGCTATAGGAGAGGCAGAAACAATGAAAACAGATCCAGGGAACATTATTTTTCTGACCGAGGGGAAAGCGATATAGGAGAGAGGTATGACGAAAATGACCCAGAAAGAAACGAAAGGAGAGAGAGACCTTCCCGGGGACATTTTAGAGGAAACAGAGGAAACTATAGGCAAACTCAGAGAGCGGGAAATGTGGAAGAGACTAGCGGAGCACCAAATAGTGTCGATAACCCGGAAAACTAAGACAGGATCCAATCAGGAGCTCGGAGCGGATTCTAAGCGCGCAAAATTCTCAAATAAACAGAAAATGTGAAACAGGGCTCAAAGATGACTTTATACTGGGAGAACTGATAACTACTATTCAAAATCACTCGGAAAAGGATCTGACAGATTCCCCTAGCATAAAAGTAGTATTGTTGGATGAAGAATATAACGCTTTAATAGACTCTGGAGCCAATGTGAGTGTATGCAGCCTGAGGTTATATCAGAACCTGGTAAATAAAGGAATTAAGCTAATGACATTACCCATAAGGAACACGGTATGCCGGGTAGCAGTTAACAAAGAGGTTACCCGAATAAAAATGCAAGTAATGTTGAACATAAAAATAGGAGAAGACAAATTTGAGTTTATTTTTCTGGTAATCAATAATTTGATTTGTGACATTTTGATTGGGTGTGACGTTTTGTTTGAATTAAGAGCTAGGGTTGATTTTGCTGATAAAGTTTTGAAAATAGAGAAGAACAGAAAACTATTAGAAATCCCTTTTGTAGAGGGTACGAAGCAGGATACTTATAACAAAACCCAAGGAGAAGAAGATATCGCCGAAGAAAGATTTTTCGTACAATTAGTACAAACAGGTAGGAGTGAGAAATTAATTGCTATAGTACAAGGGGAAGAAACCGATGAGATGCATGCGTTCGCTGACAGGTTTTACAACGGGTATACGGAGCACAATGAGAAAGATTATGGTTACGCCCGAAATAAAGAATTCCAAGATACCGGCAGCCAGGTAGAAGCAGTAGAGGAGAAAGTGACCCTTGCCGAGAACCTCACAGAGACACAAAGGCATCTATTAAGGCGAATGTTACAAGAAAACAAAGCGGTATTTTCGGACGTCCCAGGCAAGTGCAAAGCATACAAACACAGTTTTAAGGTACAAGATATTGCACCCTTCACACACAAGTATCGGGATATTCCGATTGCATTAAGGGAGAGAGCCAAACAAGTGATCGATAAAATGTTGAGAGACCAAATAATACAAAAGTCAAATTCTCCATATAGCAGTCCATTATGTTGGGTGACGAAACGCAATGGCGAACTTAGGATGACGATAGATGGTCGAAAGATAAATAAACACACTCAACCAGACAGATTTCGGAGCGAAAGTGTAGAAAAATTGCTGTCAAAAATAACCAAAGGCAAGTATTTCTCCACCATTGATTTAACTGCGTCATACTGGCAGATTGAGCTTCACGAGGATGTTAGAAAGTATACTTCTTTTTTATTTTTTGGGAAACAGTTCGAATTTTTGAGAATGCCTTTTGGTATGCTTACGTCATGTAGTGGACTATTAAGAGCCATCGATAAAATATTTGGCGACTCAGCCGACGAATTTTTGATCCAATATATCGACGATTTTCTAATAGTTGATGAAAATTTTGATGAGCATATTAAACATGTGGATTATGTGCTTAGAAAGCTGAGAGAAAACGGTATGACGGTGAACATTAATAAATCCAAATTTTGCATCCGTGAGGTGGAATTTCTAGGTTATGTAATTAATGATAGAGGAATAAAGCCAAACGAAGAAAGAGTAGCGGCTGTGAGAAGAATACCAGCGCCCAAGAGTGTTAAGCAGGTTAGGTCGTTTCTTGGAGTGCTAAATTATCAAAGCAAATTTATCCTGAGGTACGCCGCAGAAATAGCACCTTTGCGCGAATTGCTTAAAAAGAAAGTGCGATGGAAATGGGACGAGGTACACCAGAAAGCTTTTGAAAAGATAAAAGAACTATTTGCAAAATCAATTCTACTAGAGAGACCCAAGGACAACCTACCATATGTGATTTACGTGGATGCTTCAGGTCACGGATATGGGTGTGTCCTAGCCCAATCAGATGAGGAAAATCAACTGCACGTGATAAGTACCGCTTCAAGAGGTTTAAGTCAAATAGAGAAAAATGCTTCGGTCACCGAATTAGAGATCTGTGCTGTGTATTACGCACTACAGAAATTTAGATCATATATATATCTACAGAAGGTTATTATATACACAGATCATGTGAGTCTTTCATTTATGAAACGTTGTCGGCTTACGAGTACTAAATTATCTAGGTACATCCATGAGATTCTTTCGTATGATGTTGAGGTGAAACACATTCCAGGAAAAACAAATGTTTTTAGCGATTTGCTGTCTAGGTTACATAACAACAGTGAAATACCGGAGAGAATAGAACGCCCTAAAAATGAAGTAACATTAATGAGTATTGAAATACCCTTGAGTAAAGGATTGATAAAAGAATTAAAAGGAATAGGGGACCAGCAGCGACGAGATGAGAAGTTAAATAAATTAATAAAAAAGGCCCCAGAAATAGATGAAAATATCAAGGGAAACATAGGGTTAAAAGGGGGCGTGTTATATAAACTACATGGCAGTGAAATACAGAAATGGAAGACATATATACCTAAGAACATGGAGAATGAACTCATAAGCACGTTCCATCAAGCTCTAGCACATTCTGGCTCAGAACGCACCGCTTTAATGATCCAAGAAAACCTGTATATTCCAAAATTACACCATAAAGTAAGGAGAATAATTTCGACATGCTTACAATGTCAAAAAGCAAAGCCACTGAATATACAATACGAATACGAGACAAACTCAATACTAAGAGAAAAACCAGGAATGTTAGTGACCTTGGACTGTCATGGTGAGATGCCTCGTAGTAAATTTGGATTTAGGTATATAATAGTGTTAATAGATGTATTTTCAAAATTTGTGAAAATTTACCCAGTCCGGAAGATTACAAGTGAAACATGCCTAAGGAAGATAATGAAGTCGTATGTTCCACAATTTGGAAAGATGAAGGCAATTTTATGTGATAATGCTTCAATATTTACCAGCAGAAAATTTGTAGACACCTTAAAAGAAAACGAAATCACGTTGTATCATTGCTCAAAATACCACCCACAAAGCAATCCCTGCGAAAGAATAATACGGGACATTTCGGTTTATTTGAGAATTTTGGCCAATAAAAAACACAGTGATTGGGCAAATCACTATCAGCGCATCGAAAGTATTTTAAATGAAAGTGTGAGCCCTACTACTGGTTATAAGCCCATCGAGCTGATGAAGGGGAAATTAATGGAAACACTCGAAGGGGAATTACCACAGACACTAGAAGCTAAAGATCCGAAAGCACTAACGGAAGAAGAGATGTTTAAGAAAGCTTTTGAAAGAATGGCCAATAAGGCGCAGAAAAGTTTAAGAAGAAGAAACGAAAACACTGGTTGATCAAATTGGGAGACTTAGTATTGGTACGGGACAAGAAAAAGTCTAGCATTCTGAACAAAAGGTATCATAGAATGGAAAATTTATTTAAAGGTCCATACCGGGTGATTAACATTTTTGGCTCGGATACATTTGAGTTACAAGAAATAAAGAATTCCAAGATCGTAGGGAGATACCATAAACAGTTGCTCAAACCGTACAAATGTTTAGAGAATGAGAAGGGTGAAGAATATAATGAAAAGAATCAGGTTAGTTTTACTCGAAATGAGGTAACACCCCTGTGAACAAATAGTAAAGGTAATACACCCGATAAATAAGGATGTAAAGAAATAAATAAAGGCATAATAATTATGTACCAATATGTATGTAAATAGATTTAATTTTAGAACTTAAATTGGGTATTAGAGTATTTGTATGCGTCACAAGTTATTCGTGTGCGGGAAATGTATTGTGTATAAGAATGTCTCTCGGAAACCTGTTTTTAAAGGGAGAGTGTAGAGTGAATGACCCAAATATAAACATCACCGGTTTGTCAGAGCCCTTGTGAAGGAGCAGGTATAGCGAAGGGTCTCTGTCAACAAAACAAACGAACAAAGGCCATAATCAGAGGAATTATTCTGTAAAAGAAAATTGTATCAAGTGTTGAAAAATTTATTCTTTTCCAGAACAGGGCAATTTGAAACGGCAACTCTAGGCCGAGCCCAAGAACTATAATTACAGATAACTTATTAATTAACTTTTAGTGATGTTAAATCGTATTATGTAAATATCTTTTTCTCATACTGCTTGTATATTTTAAGAAGGGTGATTTAACATTATGTATCTATCTAGGTTATTAATATTAGTAGAGTTATAAATGGTTTAATGTAAATAATTTAAGCGCTATGTTAAAATACTGTCCACGAGGGAAAGTTTTAGCTACAGGAATAGTGCTTTCGAAGGCAGAAAACCTAGTTTTATTACCTCTCTCCGGTCGCTGTGCTATTATTCCTACAGCGAGGGTGTAGAGCCTTTGTCCCATTATTTGATAATTCGCCGTGACCAAGTGAGTGAGAAAGACAACCTTAACGGTAAATGTAGGAAAAGCCGCGATTTATATTAAAATTGGACCAATGAGATCCCTGAAAGTTTATTCGAAATAGTTAGACGCGTCGAGTCGCGCTAAAAATGGACCAATAGGAAAGGAAGCAGCCTCAGAAGCCTGAGACTATGAATGGATCTGTTTGGGGAAAATTCGCGGCAGTTTATGTCATGTGTGGTCAGGGAGAGATGCTGCAGGATGCGTGAGATATCGCGCCAAGAAGGGAATCAAGTCAGCTTTGTAATGTCAGCTTAGTATTGCATTTTATTCGACAGTTTATGTCATGTGTGGTCAGGGAGAGATGCTGCAGGATGTGTGAGATATCGCGCCAAAACAGGGAATCAAAATAGTTTTAGCAACACACTTAAGATCCGCTACTCTGAAAGCGACAATAAGAATAGTTATATTTCGTCTCATATCCACGCCATAGTTTAACAGCGGTGGACAGTATTTTACAGCGGCAATACCAGTTTTGTATACTACGAGTGTTAATTAAATAAAAAGAAACGGCAGTGTCATCTTTTCATAAACAAAACAAGTCTATGTCTTCCTATATCACCACCCGAGATCTACGTTTTCCTTTACCGAGGATAAGTCCATGCTCCCATATAATTTAAGAAAAATTACTGAGGCTAGCCGAGGATAAATTGAAGAGAACCAACCCACTGAGAACTTCTGGAAGCAACGGGAGAAGCATCAAGGTAAGCTACAGCAACGGATGAGGAGGTGAGCGCCACAACATGCAAAGAGAATGTAATGCGCCACATAGCAACCAGCTCTTAAAAGATTTGACTATCGCTTAAAGCCTACATATTCCCCTTGCATCTACAAGAAAATTATGCAAATGTTTATCTCGATTAACATGAAGTAGACGGGGAACAAGATTTTGTAAAAGTAATTGTAAAAGAGCAGAGATAGTCATGTTAGTGCAACTCATCAGATTTCTCTCTGCTTATAATAATATAGATTTTCCAGCAGTAGGCTTATTCCTTTTATTTTCTTATAACTGGGGCTATTGTAATTCCTTTTATAATATGGTACTCCTTTTGAAAACATACAATTTTTCTTCTTTGATTAGTGATTGATATTAATGCGAATAAGGGCTATTCTGAGATCAAAAATGGTAAAACTCATTGTCATGAAACCGAGAAAACCATGTATTAGCTTAGTCTCACTCAGAAAATATGCAATATGGTCCCTTATTAATCATTAAAATATGTTTTCTTTGTCGTGGTAGTATCTTAATTATATGCTATTTTATTGCAAATCTTTAGAACTACTTTTGGAAAACAAAATCATCGAATATTTTTTCATGTTAAGGGTAGTCTGTCACATTCTTCAGGATGCTGAACTTAATTACCAAGTTTGGTATTTATTCATTTGTTTTTGAGTTATGCTATTCACAGACGCGCGCGCGGACCTTGTTTTAAAATGCTCTTTTTATTAAGTGGGCCTCAACATCTCGACATCAAACCTTTTATGGAATACAATACTTCCTCTAAGCAATAGTAAGTGGGAGAAACATGTTAATACTTTTTAATAACCAGTAGAATCCCTAGAAAATATAAATGAGTAGAGAAAGTTATGTGATTCCTGCACTTCAGGTCTGATGTTTAGGATAGAAATGAGCTTTGTGAACTGTTCCATTTGCAGATGTAAAGCGGGCGCTATTGTAACTCGCTAACTTAGCCCAAATACCTTGCTAAAGCACCTGCTGGATACACAAGTATCGGAAAGTGCCATGGCCATAACAGATAGCGCAATTAGCCTTTAAAATTTACTGGATATCTCAGTCACAGGGGATTCCTACTCCAGTACAACCTGTAAGTAGCCTATTAGTGCCATCGTTCCAGAAAGATTTATAGCATTGATTCCGGTATTCCAGGACATATTTATAGTTTTGGACACGTATGAGATCCTCCTTGCTACCATTTTAGTCCGTTTTTTGATATTTGAATCAAAATTATACTCCGGATGTTCAATAACTGTAGTCGAGCTTTCAAAAATTCAGCTATTGTTATGGCTAATTTATGGATGAATTCATAAATCATTAGATATTTTGACGCAGCAATGGTGTAGAAGGCGCCAACCGACCGAAATACAAGAGGCGTCTTCGAGAGATAATGGGATTGTTCTGGAACCTTCTTTATCGCCTCCGAACATTCTAGAAATCTCTGGAAAGGTCGCTATACAGGTTACTTCGAAACTACTCGTTAAAATGAATACATGTATCGATAAGAAACATATGATTTCTGAAGTCAACTTGTAATGTTAGGGAACTGTTTGTGAGTGGTGCTGACGTAAGCTGTTGTGTCGATGTCGCTGACTGGGATTGTTTACTGATCTCAAATCTGCTCTGTGTGGCTCTGAGGTCTGCTTAGACCACTTTCTTCCATTCAGCCTCAACGGACGCAGCTATCGCATCTTCGTGCAACATGTGCTGTCAGAACTGCTGGAGGATGCACCTCTGAATGTTAGACAAAGGACGTACTTCCAGCACGGGGGGTGCCAGCCCATTTCAGTATTGCTGCGAGGAATCATCTCAGAGTCACCTTCGGGAATCGATGGATCTGCCAAGGAGGTCCTGTGGCTTGGCCATCCAGGTCGCCTGACCTCACGTGTCTGGATTTCCTCCTCTGGGGGCTATAAAGCAACTGGTGTATGGAACCGATGTGGAAGCAGAAGACCTCGTCGGTCGCTAGAATTGCCGTCGCCGCTAGTGCAAAGAGCGCCAAAGAAAACCTCACTGCTCTTTGCGTCTATGTCACATTATTTATTGTTGTACGTGGCCTTACGAAGCTATGACCATTTCATTGGTTGCTTTAAGCACCGGTGCAAATATATGCCAGTTCTTCTGCTAAATAGTTGCACCAATAACCTCAATAAAGGCTACACAATGGCGAAGAAATGAAATATATGTTTACGCTCTCGATCGTATTGGATAAAAGAGAAAGAGAGTGCATTCAGTTTGTTATACAGACCTCTTATCGTGATTGGTATCCCATACCTTATCGGCTAATGTAGGACAAGCGTTTGAAAGGGGAAAACTTGATGAGTACTAGGTTAGCAAAATGTAGAATGTGTAGTGTGAGAAGATTTTAAGGGGGTGCATATTAAAGCTTGAATGGTATTCATTAAATACACAGCAAGCCAGTACTTTATAACAACAAATAAGCAGAACTGTATTTTCAGTAATATCAATGTTTGTTGCTGCATAGAAGCAAACATAACTAAATAATAAATAAAGCAGCATGTTTTCTCTCTAATTCAAAATATAACTGGTTAATATACCTTTACTAACATATTGCTGATCATAGGATTACAACAGGATTATAGACAAAAATATAGCCCAATTTTATTGCCGCAATATGTATGTCATATTCGTAAACCATATACATATTTATCTCTAGTTTCTAAACATGATCAGTCAATTATAACAAAAGAGTAATTTGCATTTATTAAACGAATGTCATCATCTGTGGATGTTTTTCTGGGAGTGCCCACATTCTGATGAGTATATAGATTGTCTTCTCCACTTTCCTGAAATATTTTTAACCGGAAATTTACTATAAAAACACTTTTATGCACTGCCGTTGCAATTGGTGTAACAATGCAACCAGCCTCCCACATACCCACTATACGTCCACGAGTAATTTCCCTAGTATACGGTATGACTGGTTTTAAGACAATAAACATGTTTTGGTTTCAATAACACCAGAAAAAGCAAAGGCATCAACCTCTCCTCTTTTCCCCCTTATTGCTGAATTATCAAGTCACCACGCTCTGCGATAGGTAAGGCGAAGGACACGCCTCAAAAGACACCAGAAAATGATACAAAATCCGCCGAATATTTTCTTTGGTACGGTTTGTACCACTGCGGACATGCCAGGAGTCTTCGAACAGACACGACATTCAATAGTCCGACGAAGTACTCGTGCATACAGGCCAATGGTCGCGCACTTGTTGCGCAGCAGTTCCTGTGAATGCCACTGCTGTAACTAGCATGCTAAACTACCTTCTGTGTAAATCGTCCCTAGCATTAGAAACTGCCGTCAGGGACCAAATGTTCCTTATCGAAATATATTTGTTTTGATGTTCTCTACCACCTGTATTTATTTGGACGAGTAGTTTTGGAGCACTCTAATAAGCAAGCGTGTTTGCGAGTCTGTGAGTATAGTTAGGTTTATTGTATACATTTAAGTTCTACTTTACAATATTCCCATACATTAGTACATCATATTCCTACTTTCATACGTGCATGCCTGGTACCTTCCTTTGATTGCAGTATAGCTCCCTGGCCTTCAGCATTGCTGTGCAACATTTACTTTCCTTTGCTAAAACCTCAGTACTTGTTATGTACTTTCTGCTTGATTATTAACATTTTCAGTGCAACTAAATTGCCCCTATATTGTTCCACTTCTTGTCCCAGAGTTTCTCTTTCCATTTTTTAAATATTCACATTCAATTAGATAATGTTCTACACTTTCCTTACCATCACAAAATTCACACATTTCTTTATCTTTACCTCTTAAAGCTAGAACACTAACGCGTTGTGATGTTTACTATGACAGTTTGGAAAAGTGGTCGCAGAATTATTTCCTGCGCTTTCTTATCGCTGCAACTTTTCTAAGCTCCAATGTTGGACGTAATAATCCAGTGGTGTACTTGTTCCTGTCACTTCTTTTGGTATAGCAGCATAACCAAGTATCTGCGAGTCAGTCGTGAATTTTACGAGGCATTAGTGATGATGTGCAATATTTTCTTTAAGGCGAGGTTTATACAGTTCTTGTTTTCTCGTTTTATTTTGTATAAAGTAACAATTTTAATTTAGGATGGTGTCAACCAATAATCCCGACTTCGATTCCAAACAACTGAAATTTTTTGCAGAGGTAGAAAGTGAAGAAGAATTCCATGGGGAAAATTTTTAGCATGAGAACAGCAAAACACGAGACAGGGTAGAAGAACAATCTATTTCTAATAGCGCTGTTAGTAAAAGTGACTGTGGCTCTGAAAAACAACTACTGAATGGAAAACCAATACAATATCGCAAGATTTTATATTGCATTCAGCTAGACTAGCATTGCAAGGGAACATTGGACTAAAGTGGTCGTCAGATCCACCAACTGGAGCAGCTATACGCACTCCAAAACGAAATAGTTCATTTCATCCAGGGCCCAAAGAGCAGTGTACAACATTTTTACACCCTTGAATTGCTTCAACTTACTTTTTGACCGAGAAAACCTGTCTCTTAAGTTTTGGGCAGCTGATTTGGAAAGGGGTTTGAGGATAATAGGAATGGGGCCAGTATTGCAAAGAGCTGAAAGGAATGACAAAAACAGATGGAGAGATATCAAAAAAAAAACTAAGAAAGATCAACCAACAAGAAATAGAATTGGATTATAAAATTAAACATTTTCTAAGTTTAGCAAACGAAATAAAATTGAATTGGGGTAAAGAGGCATATATACTTAACTTAGGAAGAAAGGAAAGATCAGGAATAGCATGCTTTAGTCTGGAGGATTGGAGGGCACAGAAAATGACTGACGATTCTGGCAAGATATTCTGCCCATTCTGTGATTTAGATGAGGACTGGGTACATATGTATTTTAGCGGAATGCGCACAGTGGGAGAACCAGCGAACAATTAAACTCAAAGAAAACTTCTTAAGTCCCTCAAGAAAGAGATTGGCATGTTGGGAGCTACTGGCTGACCAGAGGAAAAACGGGCAATTTCTTGGCTAATGTGTGCAAACTCGGTCAGATTTGTTCAGTTAGTCAAAGGCAGTTTATCTCTATTTTCCTTTTCTTGTTTTTCGTTTCTTTTATCACCATATCCTGTATCTTAAATATGCAAGTACGTTCAATGACCCATGCACTAAATAATTCTGTAACAACTTCAATAATTTTAAAGTAATAAAGATGCCTTATCTATCTACCCACTTTTTCTGATAGATACAATTAAATGTTTTCTATTATTAAAGCTATTTTTGCTCAATATGACGACAGATTTGAATGGTACACATTTTAAAAAAATCCAACTTGTTTTGTTGATTATCAAACAAAAGATTACTGCTAAGGCTGTAATAAAACCGAAAATCGTAACACTTACTACACGTTAGTGTTCTAGGGTTAAGCCACCTAAGAATATCGTTGCTGTTCTCATCCAAGATAGCCCTTCATTTTTTACTTTTTCTACTACGTATAGTAAGTAGGGGAAGTATTGTATTCCAGCCAAAAATTCGATACCGAGATTTCACCGGAAATACATGTTTTGAGACCCCCTGAATCCAAAAAAAACATTTTTGGAAACATGTCTCTGTGTGTGTGTCTGTGAACAACATAACTCAGAAACAAACAATCGGATAAACACAACACTTGGTATTCAGGTTCAGTATCTTCCAGAGATGCGACACGAAGGTTTCCAAGAAAATCCCCCCACCCCAGATTACCATTTCCATGTAACGTTTTCGAATTTTTTTATTTTCTAAAACAATGACTAGTGATTTTGATTAAAATACCATATATTGAAGATGGTTACATGCCAATAAAATATATATCTTTAATTTTCTATGAATAGTCTGTGAAGTTCTCTTCATTCGGAAGCAATTTTGCATCATCATAGGTTAAGCGACAGGCAAAAACATACTACACAAAAAATGTAGATCTCTTTAATCTCACACATTTATTTCAAATAACTGTTTTTGTAACCTATGCCATTTCCGAGATATCGGTAACAAATAGTTCGAATCATTCACTTATAGTCTGTCGACATTCAGTTGTTTCTCACGGAGTCATGGATAAAGAGTATGGAATTTTAAGACCAGCGTATAGCCTCGAGTTCTTAAACATTTGACTTTCGCTGTTCTCTTTGTATCTATAACGAAATGTGTAATGTAGCTATTTCCGAAAAGTTTTATATAGATTAATTGAGGCAGTATTTTATATCGTAACATGCTGTGAATGCCAGAGTGATTGTAGTGTAGATTAATATTATTGTATGTACAGGATTTTAGATACTTGTTAGCCATAAGTATTGTTAGGAAATAAGTTTGCACGGCCTAACTGAAACTTGACAATAGAAGTGGGTAACAATAAACCGAGGGGGTGAGTTGTTTATCACTAAGAAGAGACAAACAAATGACGTCAGGGTAGCGTGCCTTTTTTAGAAATGGAGGGAATATCTTCCCTAGAGTATATATGTCAGTTGTAGTGATTGGCTGACCAAAACAGACGCTAAAGTGGGCGCAAATTGGTATCCAATAGCAGCTCTATTATAATATTTAGGCAATTCGAGATGAAGTAGTATATATTCTCGAGCCATAAGCAAGTTTCGCACAGTTGCTAAAGAATCTCACACGAGGTGTACGTCGCAGAGTTAGTTACAAAAATGTAAATTACGCGAAGTAATTGGTGCGCGGCAACTAAAACGACTGTAGTTACATTCGGAAATATCACAGTTTCAGTCAGGCGTGTATAAAGATTAAACATGTCAATTATTAATTAAGTGTGATGGCTATAAAAGCCTAGATTCAAAATTTTTTTATCAGTGTTATCTTTTAGTAACAACTCCTTTACGTTACCACACCTTGCTTAGAGACACATGCTCGACTGAGTTATAATAGCTAGCCGGAGGACAAAGAACCCAAATTTAAAAATAATTAAACAATAAGCGCCCAACAAACAAGATAACACTGCGACAAAATCAACTAGATAGGAAAATAAACTTTCGTAAGAATAATTTGTATATGCATTAATAAGCAATAGAGGTTAGAGAAAGTCACGTGAATGTAACCCATTAGATTTGTTTAAGCATGATTTTTAATATGCAATCAGAGGACGTCAAAACATGTATTTACACTCAATTTTCTATAGGTAATTTGTATGTGGAATACAAAACTTTCTCTACTTACTACGTAGATTCTAGAGAAATTAAAACTTAGAAATATTTTACCAGAAATTAACCACCTTCTGCAGTTAAAGAGCAGAAGCAGTGGCTGAATTTACTGTATGTTGCAAGCAGTTGAATGTCACGACACGAAGCGAATGAACTTTGTATTTAATGATATCCATCTTGCACCAGATGTCGCCTAGGAAAGCTAATTGCGTATGACTGCAAAATTTGTGTTTCACTTTTGACAGGGGTTGTAGGGCCGCCCGCTTCAAGAGAAATGGGTTTTGCCTTCTTTCTCTAATGACAAGTGATTGTATTGGCCCACAGTGAGGGTTACAAAACAATGCATTTCATTTCTCTAGCCCGACGTGACGCAGTAATAATTCCGGAAATTACTTGTTACTCATATCGGTATTGCTGCGCTGTTGGAGCCACTGTGGAAATCTGGTTGCCTCGTGCAAGCTAAAAGTGATCGAATGAACGGGACCATGTTGTCTGTTTCAAAGGGGACAAAAGGTGGCCCGGAACATAATTCTGGTCTTGTCATGATTACAAAAACTACAGATGATTTCATATCCTTTATGTTTTAGCGGCCGTGACGGTTTTATACGCAGTGCAAATAACCGCATTTGCTACAGTGAAAACCACTAATGGTGGACAAAAAGTTAAATAAAAGAGTTTTGAGGTCAGGTACCACCGTTCCGAGGAATAGGTGCGGACGGGGGCAGAGGAAGCTTGTGCAGAAACATAACAGAGAGACCGTATTACGTCACCATTCCCGTGCGTAGAATGTACAGGTCTGCAGTAATGAAATGCAGCATTTGAGTCCGTAAGTGGACGGGTTCGTAAACAAGTCAAAATGCAAACACCGCCTCGCGAAGTCATACTCACAAATTAGAGTTTCAGCCACTTGTGAATTGAGGACGTATTTTATTAGTAGGGCCTGGATTTATAGGTTTTAACCTATACTTTTCCTCTGTATTTAATTAACACATTTCAAGATATATACTCGTTTCACACTTCTGGAGCAGAATATGCGAATTTCATTACACCTAAGAGATCCTAAATGAGAGGTTGACACCTATTTTCATTTTTCGAAATGAAGAATGTTATTTTCGGATTGAAACTCATTGTAAAATTATTTCTACCACTTATAGCCACTAGATAGTTCAAGTTACTACAGTTAAACGCAGCGCATGTGACGTGGTAATACCTGGATGTGCTGATAGAAGGTCAGAACTCGGCTGTCTGCTACCATTTACTATGCCAAAAACTTAAAATACGTTAAAAATGTCAACGAATTGGATGAAACAGAAGCTTCCTGCATTGCCAAGGCTAAGAAATCACTCGAGTGCCCCACTCTTGCCGCTTCCCTTGCATTACAGTGAGACACATTTTTGTTTTATACCAGAAGCTACAACTTTGCCACTGAAAGATGCTCTAGATATCATTGGCAATGTTTCCAGTACAGAAATACCTGGACCAGTAGGAGATTCTTCAACGAAATCCTGCTTTTGAAGATATGAAAATCATTAATTCAGTATTGCAGGAAGAAAAGTATACAGGAGAACTACCCCTAGAGCCTGCGGCACTGGCATCTATGTTCTATGCTGCAATGACGTCATGTTCCGTTGAAAGAACCTTTTCTTCATACAAGAATGTGTTACATGATATTAGGAAATCTTTTACGTCAGAAAATTTCAGAATGTATGCATCTACTGCAATGCCAAAAAATAAATCTTACAACTAAGTACCAAAAAAGCAAAATTATTGATACCTGTATTGACCCACGAAGCAAAACATAAAAAAATACTACTTTAATCAAGAAAAACCTTAAAAAAAACTTTTTTAATCATATAATAAACCTAAAATGAAGGTTTATTCCACCTTATTAGATATAAGGAAACAGTACATTAAACCCGTTGTGGACTGTTTAGTTTATTCTTATTCACTAACGTCTTGTCGATGTTTTGATGAATCAGACACTATCGTATTCTCTTTCGGGTGTTATCTCCTGCCTAAACCTAGCCATGGCAAACTAGCAACCACTCCTGAAAATTTAACTTCAGACAGGAGTAAATCTAAAGAAACACAAAGGTTTACATGATTTTAACTATTATCCCAGCGGCCACCTCCTTAAGGCGTTTCATGCTGATGTTTCGTGGCGGAGGTTTTGTTTTCTCGCATCCTGCAGTGGTTTTGTGAGCATGTATACACCAACCAGGGGAAGAAGAAGCAAAGAAGAGAAAGGCAGGAAATACTGTTTTCAAAATCTCTGAAGATTCTACTGTCCAATATTCCCAGAAGAACAAAACTTTCTTTTAGATTAACAGTGGTTTCCACAGAACAAATCAGATCGCAAATACATAATCGTGCTTATGTTGGTAAGGAAATACTAAATCACCTCTGCCACGCCTCTTACCTGATTATAGAAAGTAGTTAGTGTTTGCCTTATTCCACTCCTTTTCCTTCGCTCCTGAGCCCAAAACCGACCTGTGTTCATAGGTTAATCCAAGATCTAATGTGGACCTCGTTGCAAAGCATGCCTTCCAGCCACTCAGGTAAAATGTTTTCCTTCTCTTCTCCGTTTGCAGCTCACTAGGCCTGACCTTTGTTCATAGACGAATGCGTGTATGTCGGGCTTGAATTCAAACCAATGAAGATTGGCTCACCCTGGGCTGGTGTGGAACACAAAATTAAATCATTAACAGCACTATAGGAAACCAAAACATCGGTATCGTTTCCGTTCACTCGATTGTATGCAATTCATTAAACTTTGGGTTCTTTCATTTACGTGGAAGTAATTAATATTTTCAAAATTTTGGCATAAAATTGTGACTTTTTTAGAGGCTTACCATATCATCTACCCTTGATTACGTACCGACTTCAACCAAGATTAAAATGCATCAAAAGACAACTGAATGCTCTGTGACGTCATTGAGCGTCTCCCTTTCTGCTGTCGGCTTTCAGAAACTCAGTGACAAGTGTAATGTAGGTAAGGCAAGGGTAAAGGCGAAGTTATTGTTAGGATAGGACTAGGGGAGTAAGGGAAATATGGTTGTATTCAGTGGTTGTAAGATTACTAACTGCACTTCCCTTCTCTCTGCATCCTAAACCAACGAATCTGCGAAACGGTGTTACGTCACACAACTGTGGGACTGTATTACGTCACACTAATTTAATCGGCCTTTTCGGTCTAGTTTTGTCTATCTTCACGGAAAATACAGTGCAAGGGTCTGCTTTTGTCTAACATCACGAACTACAATACTGGGAAGTGCCTCTCAATGAGCGCGAACCGCTCATCGTCCTTGCTGATAAGCAAGAGTCGTAGAACGAGGCTCGGTTTGCCCCGTAGCTCAGTTAAAAGAGCATCTGCCTGCTGCGCGAGGGGTTCAGGGTTTGATTCCCGGCTGGGAGTGGAATCTTTCTCTAGCCAAGATTATTTCCTGTCATCTGCAAAGCCTGGAATTATGAATGAGAGTGTGAATGTGCGTGTGATCTAATGATTAAAGCCCAATGTTTATTAGAAAACCAAAGACAAGCGAATACGAGTTAACACCTTTCTCTATATGCAATAATATGTTCTAAAGGAAAGAACTGTAGTTAAAGGTGGGAAATAAATGGAACTTAAAAGAAAAACGAAGCTCGCTCACGCTAAGTGGCCAGTTCCTCACTGCCCATGTTTATGTTTAGGTGTGCAACTCTTTTAACGCACGAAGGGTCATTTGCACACTTGAAATACGGCGTGGTTGGGCCACCTGGTATATCATCAGAAATTTAGATTGACTTTGTTTCTAGAGGTATCAAGTTCCAAACAAGTTCATGCAGTTTAAGCATAGTTGAGGAATTGGGTGTATTTCCTCCAGAAATTACTTAAACAGCTAAAGAAGTAGCAGATGAGCATTAAGAGTGAAATCGAGGCAGGTGTATAAATAAGGATATTTAGAAGATATCACGACATCTAAAGGCAATTCCAGAATGTTATCTACACCTCGAGCACTGCGGGCTACAAGATATTGATTCCGACTACCACCCTCAGGAGGAAGGGATGGAAGTGATAAAAAAACACAGGAGGCTAAAGGCCGCAGGCAGTTGGACACAGAGACGCGCGGAAGTCCCTGACAGTTTCAGGCTCAAAGAACCGTCTCACTGCTACAGCTGCCTAGAGAGGGCGACCAACGACCTGTTGACCAGTCCTCTGGTGTCCAAGGAGAGTATTGTTTCCTTTGACCAAGCAGTCGCGCCATTTCTCTGGCATACGTTACGCAGCGCAGTTCTCAGTGTTGCTAATACTAATAATCCTACACAATAATCGTGTGCCTTTGTAAGTGAAGTAGATGAAAGGGGATTTGCTATACGGTTTCGTCTGAATGCAGAACTTTCTATACCAACTCTAATTAATTTATGTTTAGATTGATTAATTGTTTACATTTCGGACCTCAATATTTTCCAACCATATTGTAAATGCAGTAATTGATTGCGTAATGACAGATTCGTTACGGGAGTCAGTGAACCAGACATATTAACTGTGCGTTAAATGTTGCATAAATACATTGTGTATAGGTTCAGAGTATTTAATGCATAACTCCCGTAATAGAAAAAGCTGATGTGTTACACTCATATGACTTTATCTACTCTTGTACAAACTATTTTTACAAACGCTTATCTTATTGCTAATTTTCTTGAGGTGCAAGGGGAATTGGTAGGCTTTAAGCGATAGTCAAATATTTTAAGAGCTGGTTGCTATGTGGAGTATTCCATTCTCTTTGCATTACCAGAACAAAAAAATGAATAACGAATTTCCAATTCAGAAAAAGTATAAGTATTGGAAAATTTAAGGGAATAAAAAGCAATATCTCGAAAATGGTTCACTCAACAACAAAAAATATATCTGACATAAATAGTGTATTTTAACGCGATCTACATTTTTTGTGTAGTAAAAGTTTGTCTATCTCTTATGGTTTACCAGTCATGCAAAATCCGTTCACAATGAAGAATACTTTTGGAGACATTCACAGAAAATTCAAGATATACATTTCATTTGTCATGAAAATATCTTAAACATATGACATTTTAATCAAAATCGTTGGAGCCATTTTTGAGAAAATTAAAATTTTCGAAAAATGTTCCATGTAAAGGGTAATCCGGGGTGGAGGGATTTTCTTGAAAACCTTCGTGTCGCATCTCTGGAAGATACTGAACCTAAATACCAAGTTTGGTGTTCACAGAAACACACACACGGACATGTTTCCCCCATGATTCAGGGGGTCTCAAAACATATATTGCCGGTGAAATCTCGGTATGGAATTTTTGGGTGGAATACAATACTTCCCCTTCTCACTATACGTAGTAGAGAAAGTAAAATTTGTACTGTGCGTTCTATTATAGAGTTGGCCAATGCGGCGCACAGAAGTTGACGGTTGTAAACCGCGTACTCACTCGAATTAACTGCTCAGGGAACGGCCACTTTTAGTTTGACCGAGTGTACGTTGCTGTTTAAAAACTTCAATTGTTTGTACATATAAGCGCAAGAAAGGGAATGTCTATCCCAAATGAACAAACAAGGAATGTACGACCCATATAATATCGCCATACCTGGAGGATAGTATGTCCAGGTATGTATGGTCGGCGACGTTACGGACCAACAGCCACTCACACAAAAGCGACGCACAATGTTTCCTCTCTTGTGTGTGAAGTATTTACCTAACCTCTGCTCCAGTGTTTACAAACTACTCAAGCGCGAGTTCTACCAACTCAGGAAAACGTTTCCCCATGTTTTAGCGCCTTAGTCACCTGAAGGTAAAACATACGGTTACCTGTGAGCAACGTAGGAGTCCCGTTGTCCAGCTACCGGGTGTGCTCCATAGCCTGCACAAATATTCCCTAGTAATTGTTTACTTTGGCACCTGCTGACCAATGTGTTTCTAACCAACGGTTTGGGGGTGGAGGAAGGGAATAAAGGTTATTTTTTAACTATTTATTGCCACATTATAGACATATTTCTATTTACAGTTCACTTTCACATGCGGATACATAAATTTCAATAGGATGTAATATTCATACTAACAAGAACCCAGATATCACATCTAACAATACCTCAGCATGAGACAAAAGCCAAAAATCTGATGTTTGAAGATGTTTTGTTGTATTGTTACGTATGATAAGCGAATTTGAAGTAGGAGTTGTATCGGAGTTCTTATGTTGGGGAGCTGAACTTGAAGTAGTTGCAACCGCACGTATGGTAAAAACTTTCCGGTAGCCTTCGCCCCAAATGTTTAAAAAAAATATTAACTTTGTAATTTTTAATGTTTCTTTAAATATTATATATTTACGAGGGCTGATCAATAAAGACCGAGACTGATTTTTTCCTGAAGCGTTCTTGATAGTTTCCTGTCTCTACTATAAATATTTTAAAAGATCGGGGTTTCATGTATAATGTCTATAGCCGGTAGGTTTGTAGTATTGCTGTATATTGTTGACCCTACTTGAATTTCGCATACCACAAAATGGAGGTAACACGAGAGGAACAATACAGCGCTATAAAATTTTGTTTTCGTTTAAATCATACAGCCTCTGAAACTTTCGAAAAGCTGAAGCAAGTATACGGTGAAGATGCACTACCTCGTGCAACAGTGTTCAGGTGGTTCAAGGACTTCAAAGAAGGGCGAGCCTTCTGGGCCAAACATGGTGGGCCTGGTGTTTCGGTTTCCGTTATGACTGAAGTCAACATCAACACAGCTGCTGTGATTGTAGTCCCTCCTGTCGCTACTATTACAGCAGTGGATTACACGTCAGTATTGGCTACACTGAGGAAGCACATTGCAAGGAAACATCCCGAATTTCATCGGAATGGGTGGCGACTTTATCACAACAACGCGCGGCTTCACGTCGCCAATCAAATCCAGGCATTTTTGGCTAAATTCAACATTACATCCGCCTTATAGCCCAGATCTTGTCACCTGTGATTTCTTTTTATTCCCATCACTAACGGCAAAGCTCCGGGGCATTCGATTTGAGAGCTCTGAAGCAGTGCTGAAGAAAAGTGAGGCGATTCTCAAAGACCTGACAAAGAATGGCCTGCACCATGTGTTCGAGGACTGGCAGAGACGCTATAAAAAGTGCATTCAAGTAGGAGGGGACTACTTTGAAAAATAGCGGGACATATCTGTGAAAAAACCAGTCTGTCTTTATTGATCAGCCCTCGTATGTTTGCCTCGGCTGCGTTAGTATTATTGTTAGAGACATTGATTTCTTTGCAAGGCGTGGTGCGGCTGAAGAATGTAGGCTTACACAGATTATAATTTTTAATTCACCCCTCTTTATTAATTCTTGACACGATTTAAATAACACTTCACTGATATATATATATATATATAGAGAGAGAGAGAGAGAGAGAGAGAGAGAGGGAGGGAGAGATGTAAGATTCCTTTATTAAATACTTGCACTTTTTAAAACAAGTAAACTATTTTCGTCTCACACTGAATGCGTACTAAATTTCTCGAGGTCACATCTCGCGTCCGGTTAGGAACACTGTCTACAACCAACACGTCAGGTTATGAGCGCTGTCTACAAGCAACTGACTTGATTTCTACCGCCTAAATTTGTAAATTTCTGTATTTCAAGTCTCTGATTGTCTATTCCTAATCCAATATAATACTTTTATTTAACTTTAGCTTCTTGAAGATTGTTGATTGCTTATTTTATAAACTGTCTCAAAACTTACATTATTGTTGCTTCAATAATGACTAGTAGCATTATTAAACTTTCTTACTCATTATTGCCTCAAGGTTACCTCATTGTTACCTTATTGTTAGCAAATTTTAACCTATTATTCTCACAACTCCTACATTATTAAATTACGTAATACATTCAGATTGCATTATTACATGTATACAATAATATAAACATATACAATGACTGTAATATACACTTTTTATATCTTGTTACATACACATATTGCTTTAAGGTGGGCTGTTATTGATTTATATATTATATAAGTAGACTGAAATTAAGTGTTACAAATACAGTCTCACGTTACACTCACATGACTTTCTCTATTCTTGTACAAACTTTCTTACAGCTAATTTTCTTGTAGGTGCAAGGGAAATATTAGAGCAGAGCAGAGCCCTCTCGTGTCGGTCCGACAAGCTCAGTGTAGTCAGTGCAAAGTTGTCAAACAAGATCGAAACAATAAAGTAAGTGCCAGTATGCCTCTTCGACGTCAAAGTGAGCCATATCGTGAGTGAGTTCGAACGAGACAGAATGATCGATCTCCGGGAAGCGGGTTTGTCATACCGTGACATTTCGGCTCGTACAGGACATGCTGCTACGTCAGTGATGCGTGTGTGGAAGCACTGGATAGATGAAGGTCGTACGCAGCGAAGAGCGGGTACTCGACCAGGAACAATACCACAGCACGGGATGACCGTCATCTTGTCCGCATGGCCATTACGGGCTCTACAGCATCATCCACAATGTTGGCTCGACGCTGGAGTACTGCAACAGTTGTGAACTTGTCTGCATCAACGGTTCGTCGCCGTTACTGTAGGTTGGACTGGTTGTATGCATGCCATTTCATTGTCCAGAAACCACAAGCTCCTCCGACTGCAATGGGCACGTGAACACCGTCACTGGTGTGCTGAGTGGCAAAATGTAGTATTTTCGGACGAGTCCCCTTCAACGTGTCCTACAGTGATGGCCGCATACGTGTCCGGCGGTACCGTGGTGAGCGCAACCTGGAGGGCTGCAGTGTTGAGCAGCGGCATAGCGGACAAACACCAGGTATGATGGTTTGGGGCGCCATTGGTTACAACAACCGATCTCGCCTCCTACGAATTGAGAGAACTTTGAACAGCAACCGGTACCTAACGGTGGTTGTAGAGCCTGAGGTACTCCCTGCTTCAGGCGACTCCACAGGCCACGTTTCAACGGGACGATGCCCAGCCACAAGCCTTCTTCGAAGAGCGACAGGTACCATTGCTTCCCTGGCCTGCACGTTTGCCTGACATGTCGCCTATCGAACATGTCTGGGATATGGTTGGTGCGTCACCAGTGCCACGGATTTGTGGGCTCGAATACAAACTCAGGATTCAGAATCTTTTTGAATCAATGTCACGGCATAGAGCAGCTCTAATTGCAGCGCATGGAGGTCACACCAAATACTGAATAATAGGTCTCAAAGCTCAGGTATAGACTTGAAAAGTTTATCATTTGTTACTTGTCATATACCTAATCTGTGGTATTAAATTCAGTTTTCACAAACGGCAGTGTAGTTTGTAGAAATTATATAAAAATATGCGATAGTGGGCAGAGAAAGTCATGTGAATGTAACGCACCATATTTGTTTCTTTTTAATAATTAATTTTAAAACCTAGTGGAATCAATGCAACGTAGCAAATAACACTGAATAGATGCTGCTTTCATTTGTGGTGGTATTTAAAGCTAATTGGGTTGCAGCATATAAAATAAAGTGGGCCACGATACCGTGTAACACAGAGTTCTAGTGTCTGTTATGATTATACGCGTTTATCTGTAGCGAGATTTGGTTCCCCATTCATTTCTATCTCCGCTTTCTCTCGCATACACCTCCTCCCCCAGGTTTTATTATATTTCGACCCTTATTCGCTGTCGTCACAAGTTCATCGTTACCTTTGCCTTACTTGTTAAAAAATTACTCGCTGCACCTAGTTGTTACTGCTTCTGTTAATATCGACTCTCGGCTTTATAGCTCTGTTCCCAGTTCAAAACGGAGAAAAGATTAAAGAGGGAGATAATGGAGGGAATGGCTTTCGCAATATTCGAAACATTCCCTCAGTTTTCCTAAAATATAATGCGGATAATGGGGTCATCTTGCATTGTATACCACGATACAACGCAAGGAACAATAGGCCTTAGCTATTTGCTTTGTATTGTAATAGAAGAATCCGTCTTATTGCGTTATTGACTGATATTTTTCCTCTGTCTAATGCCTACCTATAGAAAATGGATTATTGTACCGTAGCCAAAAAGTGAATATCCGCACTTCATTGAAAATAACCTTTTCGAAGTCCGTGGAGTAAATGAAAGCATTTTTAAGAGAAGTTCTTGTGTACGTCTGCCTGTAAACATCATGACTGAAAATGTGTTACATTCACATGAACTTCTCCATCCTTTATCATTTATTATTAGATATAAAAACTACTGTTAACAAGTCTTGCTTATTCATGTACTTGATTTTAACCGAGACAAACCTTTGTAGCTATAGCTACATTACACATTTTCTCTACTATTGTACAAACTATTTTTTCAAACTCTTATTCTCTATTTCATATTAATCGAGATAAACATTTGCAGAAACGATCTTTTGACATGCAAAGAGAATTACATTTTACACATAGCGACCAGTTCTAAAAATATTTGACTATCGCTTAAGGCGTACTATATTCCCCTTGCAAGGGCAATATAGAAAGGCAGTAGCCTTTAAGCATAGACATATCTCTTAATAGCTGGTTGCTAGGTGCAGCACCATTCTCTTTGCCACAGATTAACTCTTTGCATATCCAAGAGAAAAAATTGAATAACGAATTCCTATTTGAGAAAATAAGTATTGAAAAATTTAAGGGAATAACAAGCAATATCTCGAAAATGGTTCTCCCAACAAAGAAAATGTATATGACATAAATTGTGTATTTTAACGCGATCTACATTTTTGTGTAGTAAAAGTTTGTCTATCTATTATGGTTTACCAGTTATGCAAAAGTCGTTCACAATGAAGAATACTTTTGGAGACATTCCCAGAAAATTCGAGATATACATCTCACTTGTCATGAAAATATTCTTAAACATATGATATTTTAATCACAATCGTTAAGAGCCACTTTTGAGAAAATTAAAGTTTTTGAAAAATGTTTCATGTAAAGGATAATCTGGGGTGGGGGGATTTTCTTGAAAACCTTCGTGTCGCATCTCTGGAAGATACTGAACCCAAATACCAAGTTTGGGGTTTATCCGACTGTTCGTTTCTGAGATATGCTGTTGACAGACAGACACACACACACGGATATGTTTCCAAAAATGCTTTTTTGGATTCAGGGGGTCTCAAAATATATATTTCCGGTGAAATCTCGGTATCGAATTGTTGGGTGGAATACAATACTTCCCCTACTTACTATACGCAGTAGAGAAAGTAATAAGTCTTTGTAAGAAAAATTTGAAGGAGTTAATAAAAGTAAACGCTAGTGGGTAGAGAAAGCTATGTGAATGTAATGCATAGTAGTTTTTTTTTCCTTCGCCAGAAAGAAGGTTTGGTGAAGTTACGATCGTGTCTAAACTACAAACATTTAGAACCGCAACACAAACAGTTTAGACCACAAAGAAGTGACAACTAGAAAACAAGAGGTAGGGTTCAGTGGCCTGGGTGCGCAGTGGGTTCACCGTGAACAAGGAAGTTAAAGACTGCTTGACCTCAACAAGGGCCAGCTCACTGACACACTGACAGACTGGATGCCTTGAAATCGATGCTGCGCTGAACGTTGTTCGCTCTTTTTTTTTTTTCCTCCACTACCCGCTCTCCTCAACATCCGCTCGGGAGATTGTCTTCCTTCTTTTGGGAGGATTGATTTTGTTGGAGTGGCCCGTAAAGTGGCTCTGCAGTAAACTTCACCTGCAGGCACGACCTTCATAGGCTTATTGCTCTCATCAACGGCAATGGTCCGCTGCTTGCGCCCATCACTGACCCCTGAAACATTCTGCCACCTGACAGTCACCTGCAACGCGCGCTCTCAGGTGCGCAAGTTCCAAACACCTCGACCTGCGCACACGCAAGAAGACCGCCTACCTGCTCTGTACCATGCCTTCGTGTGGTAACCTCTAGTTGTATTCACGGGGATGGCTAACAACTCTATGCCACCAATGTTAAATATACTTCATTCATCACTAGCATACGAATACTTAAGCATTTATCTTCAAGTTATAATCATCATCACTAGAAAGAACGCAGACAACAGCGGTTAAGGTTCAGTGACCGGTAGCAGTGCTTTCAGCAAACGCTAAAGACTGTACGAGGGATGGGCGGTGGTTGGTTACCTGCGATATCCTTCCTTCCGTCCATCTTTAATGCTTGCAAACTCTTAAGCCTGTTCATTATCTCAAACTTGAGGCAGTATTTTTAACACTTAAACGATATCAGTCTAATTATATAATATACAATATAATAACAGCACGCCTAAAAGCAATATGTGTATAATATAATATATAAAATTATGTAACAGTCATTGTATTATGTTTATATTATTATGTACATGTGTAATAATGTTATGTGAATGTATTAAGTAATTTAACAATATAAGAGCTGTGAGAATAGAAGCCGAAAGTTGCTAACAATGAGGTAACCTTGAGGTGTAACGAATTATAAAGTTTAATAAAGGCTACCAGTAATTCTAGGAACAATAATGTAATATTTAAAACAGTTTATAAATAGCCAATCAACAACTAGAAAAAGCTTAAGTTAAATAAAAGTATTCAATTGGAGTACGATTAGCCAATCAGAGACTTAAAATAGGGAAAATGTGCAAATTCAAGCGGCAAACGCTACAACAGCGTTCCAACCAGATGCTAAAGGATAGCCTACCTGAGGAGTTTGTTTTCACGGTACGTATTCAGTGTGATACATAAAAAATTCATTACGGCGTGAATGATATAAAGTACAAGTAACAATAATCTCACAGCTCTACAGTAGGATACATCAGTGAAGTGTTAATTAATCGTGTGAAAGATTAATAAAAGGAGTGAAGTAAAAATTATAATTTGTGTAAGCCTTGCTCTTTAGCCGTACTACCCCTGCTAAGAGATGCGTGTTTCTGCAAATTACTACTGACGCAGCCGAGACATACATGCATATATAATATTTAAATACATATTAAAAATACAAAGTTGATTTTTAAACTAGGGGAGCGAAGGCCACCGGAAACTTTGTACTATACGTGGGGCAATAAAACCCTCTCAAACAATTTAAGAGGTTATTAAAACCCGTCCCACAAACGTTACTTCTGCTAAATTCATCTCAAAAACTGTACGATATCAGATTGTATTTCTTACAGAATGTATAAAAGTGTCTTCTAAGTTCAGTGATCTACTTTTACACAATAATTCTTGTTTCTTCTCAGCTGTATCATCCTTTGATTTAATTTATCAGCAATTAAAGAGTAACCCAATATCTTATTAAAACCAAGTAGATCCATAGGTTATTTTTATTACTCAAAATTTAATTCAGTTATCTTCAGTAGTTGTAAAATCGTGTCATTTAAAATAGAAAATACCATTCCCAGTAAAATCTGTTAAAATCAAAAGTGGAAGAAACAAACTCGTATACAGGGTGTACCATAATAATAGCACAAACTGTAACGGTTGCAAGTATTTGATAACAGAAGCAAAAAAGTTCTATTAAACACTAGTCCGCAAACAAGCAGAATATTTAATCTGAATAAACCTTTCGTTATAGGGAACAGCAATAGTCAAATGTTTAAGAACTGGACCCTATATGCTAGCCTTAAAGTTCCACACTGTTTCCATGACATCGCGAGAAAAGGCTGAATGTTTGAAAGGACTTTAAGAGAATGACCAAGTAATGAATAATTCGAAGCTTTAATAACAGATATCTCAAACCGCTTATATCACAAAAACACTTATTTTGAATAAAGTATGTATTTTAAAGAGATCTACAATTTTTGTGTGGTACGTTTTCGTCTATTCCTTAAAGTTTACCAGTTATACAAGTTTACACAAAATTCCTTCCGAATGAAGAGGACTTCACAAGATATTCCCATAAAACGCAAGATATACATTTTATTTGTTATGTAAATATCCCTAATATATAGTATTTCAATCAAAATCGTTAAAGCCATTTTTAGAAAATCAAAATTTTCGAAAAGTGTTCCATGTGGTGGTCTGGGGTGACGGATTTTTTTGAAAGTGTTCTTGTCACATCTTAGGAACGTACTGAACTTAAATATCAACTTTGGTGCTATCCGACTTTTGGTTTTTGAGTTATGGTGTTCACAGACGCACACAGACAGATACACACACGGACCTTTTTCTAAAAATCTGATGTGTTACACTCACATGACTTTCTCTATTCTTGTACAAGCTATTTTTACAAACGCTTATTCTCCATATGCTTCATGTTAATCGAGATGTTAATCTTATTGCTAATTTTCTTGTAGATGCAAGGGGAATTGGTAGGCTTTAAGCGATAGTCAAATATTTTAAGAGCTGGTTGCTATGTGGAGTATTCCATTCTCTTTGTATGTCCAGGACATAAAAAAATGAATAACGAATTCCCATTTGAGAAAAAGTGTAAGTATTGGAAAATTCAAACAAATAACAAGGAATAATTCGGAAATGGTTCACTTGACAAAACAAAATTGTATATGACATAAATTGTGTGTTTTAATGTAATCTACATGTTTTGTGCGCAAAAATGTTTTCTTCCCTTCCAGTTTACCAGTTATGCAAAAGCATTCAGAATGAAGAGGAATTTTGACGACATGTCCAGATATTTCAAGATATAGATTTTGTTTGTCGTTAAAATATATTAAAGATATGTTACTTCAATCAATATCGTGAGAGCCATTTTTGAGAAAATAAAAATTTTCAAAAAATGTTGCATGTAATGGGTAGTCAGGGGGGATTTTCTTGAACATCTTTGTGTCACATCTTTGAAAGATACTGAACCTTATTACCAAGTTGGATATTTATCCGACTTTTCGTTTTTGAGTTATGCTTTTCACAGACACACACGGACCTTTTTCTAAAAGTGTATTTTTTTGTATTGAGGGGGGCTTAAACATGTATTTCCGGTGAAAACTCTGTATCGAATTTTTCGGTAGAATACCATACTTTCTCTACTTACATAGTGGAAAAAGTAAAAATGAATTTATATACCTTGGATGCAAACTGTCATTTGCTGATATGAACGACATTTTAAAATTCGATAAAACAGTGGGAGTAACTAATAGTGTCTTCAAACCAGCTTTAGTACAACAGCAGACTCGTCTAATGCTGTAAAAAACCTTAGCAGAGCCTGTCCTATGCTATGACAGTGAGGCTTGGATACTAAAAAAAAGCAGAATTGAAGCAGAATAACTGCTGCTGAAGTTCATGCGAAGGCCTGCTGATTGCACTAAATGGGATTTAAAGACCAACGAGTTTATTTTACAAGAGCTGGAGATGTAACCAGGCTTGGAATATATATAAGATTACCAGAACAACCGGAGACAACACCTGCATAGGATGGACCCAGAATGCATTCCCAAAACTGTAATGCAGTACATTCCTAGGGGAAAAAGATCACTTGGACGTCTCAAGTAGTGATGAAGGGAACATTTCTTAGCGAGATTGTGATAGGTCTGCTAGCCTAATATTTCGTTGAGGATAGGATAGGAATAGGATAGGGGGGACTTTGCACCTCGACCTATGCAGATCTTTTGTACCTAGCCCCTAACGGGACGCCCTACGGAGGCTAGGGATGGGGTGAGACAGACAGACCTGGGGACACTACAGGTAGAGCGCAGGTTCCACACCATTTGCAGGTTGAAACTCCCCCGATTGCAACTGGTGCAGTCGGCTCCCCCTCTGTGGGCTTACACATCCCCTGGGCGGGCTGGAACTCGGAGACAGAGCATCCTTTTCCCCTGCTATGCACACGCCGAGACCTCCCTCCGACACTTGCAACACTGAAAGAGACCAAACAGATGAAAGGTGAAGTGAAATGAAGGATCGTTTAGCGACCCGATGAAACCTCCGATATAACCCCATAGGTCTGGAAGGTCGTCCGCGGAATCGAATCCAGGACCTCCCGAATGCAGGTCATAGTCGTTGCCACCGGGGCCATCCCGCTTGGTTGATATAACGGATAATATAAAACCACATTCGTCTAAGGCTGTAAAAAAGCTTAGCAAGACCTATCCTATGTTATGGCAGTGAGGCTTGGAGATTAAAGAAAAGAGATAGAAGCAGAATAACTGATGCAGAGATGTTCATGCGAAGGCCTGGTGGTTACACTAAATAGATCTAAAGACCAATGAATCTATTTTACAAGAGCTGAAGATGCAACTCTCCTCTCCATTCAAAACGACAAAAGGCCTAAGACAGGGGTGTAGTATGTCCCCTACTTTATTTAAAATATATTGTCACGCCTTTAATTTGAAAGAGGTTGACGACGTGCATTTGGGAGCGTAGCAGGATTAAGGGTTGGTGAGAAACTCTGAATAGCAAGACACAATTATCAAAAGGATAACAGATTTAATAAAATAAATGAGTAGACACAAAGACAGTGAGCAAGCAAGCCATTTTTAGGATTAAGTATTTAAGAAAGATCAGTTTCTAGTTACCTAGTGCCATTGAGCAGATGTTACGCTGGTTGCCATGCCCAAAGGTGAATGTTGATCTAGGCACCTGGGTTGTTCCTATCAAGACTGTCATGCCCATAGATTTATGAAAGGGTTTTTATATCATAGATAGACGCCTCCACACAGGACATGGCCATATATGGAGAGATAACCTCTACTCTATGAGTTGGCATCACCCACATAATATCACAAGGATATGACTGGCACTGAATGTCCAGTTCATGCATCCTGTGTTGTACCATGTGAAGTAAGAATGCAAGAAATAAGCTTCACATGAACCAAATTCTAAAGAAAAGTAATTTTTAGGAAAATAATTTAACTTAACTTGACCCATACGTTACAATATATTCAACATGTACTAAGAAAATGGAATCGGCCATGTGGAGGTATGGGTATAACAGTTCAAGGTGGTACTGTACATTGACTATTATTTGCAGATGACCAGGTGGTTATGACTCAAAGTCTTGAGGATGTGAAATATAAAATGAGGAAGTTTTTGGATGCTTTTGAATTAGGAAGGTTACGAGTAAATATGGATAAAATTGAATACCTGGTAGTAGGAGGAAGTGGACGGGACATCTCACTACCCCAAGCAATTATTAAAGCTATTAAAAAGTTTAAATATTTGGGATCGCTTCTGGATGAAGTAGGAAGCTGTAAAGCGGATGTAGACAATAGGCTAGAACAAGCACAAAGAGCCATAAAAGTGCTGAATGGGTTTGTTGTTTTTTTTTTGGAGTAGAGCTATATCGGTTTGTACGAAGAAGAGGATTTTGAGGACTGTGGTGGAAAGTATAATGACCTATGGTGGTGGACTTTGGTAGAGGGACAAAAATATAATATCTTGGCAGTGGAAATGGACGGAATAAGACGTAGTGTTAGAGTATCAAGGATGGAAAGAAGGAGAAATGAAGAGGTGAGACAGATGATGGATATGGAGGAAACAGTGGTGGAGAGAATTGGAAGGCGGGATCTTCAATGTATGGACATGCGAAAAGAATGGAGGATGATAGGTGGCCTAAGAACTTTCTAGAATGGTCACCTCGTGGAATAAGAAAGCGAGATAGGCCAAGAGCAACCTGGAGAGGACAGATCCATAGAATGAGGAATGATTGGTGCCAGGTAGAGGATGATTTGTTCAATCCGGAAGAATGGCGAATGGGAATACAAGGCAACTGCTGATGAATGGAGAAGCCCTTAAAAGTAAAAGTAAGTAATGATGCAACCAGTCCTGAAATATATGCAACATTAACAGAACAACTGGAGACAACACCTGCATAGGATAGGCCAAGAACGTATTTCCGAAGAGGAAAGGTATTACTCGGTCGTCCCCAGGAGTGTTGGAAGGAAACTTTTTTAGGGAGATCGTAACAGGCCTTATGGCCTAACACTTAGCTAGAAGAAAAGGAAGACGAGTATCAGGGGTTTCGACATTTTCAAGATTCACTGCGATTGGTGGTCATGGCTGTTGAATTCCATGGCAGCACTAATCTAAATTTAGTGCTACTGACAACGCCAGCAGAGCGGTGAGCTTTGAGGACGCTGTCAACAATACCGTACTTCATCAACCCACGCTCAGGAAAGGTCGAGATGTAAGGAAACAAGTGCCGTTACAGAGTGGGGTATACGTGAGCGTGCATATATTGACATAGAAAAGGTTAAGGACTGCGATGCCCAAGTGCGTGATCTTACAGCTTGAAACCAGAGGGGGGTTTGTGCTGTTCCCTCCCTACTTGATTGACGTCATCAGTGCTGTATATATTACGAAATTTTTTGAGGTATCTGATTACGAGTTGGCTATTCATTTGCGTGTGAGACTCAAATTCGGGAGGTCCCAGATTGATTCTCGTTGACCGCCCACTATGATATTATTTTTTCATAGATTTCTCTGATCGGTAGGGAATGCTGGGGTGGTTTCTCATCTACCATGATTGCATCTCTGTCTTATTTCCCTATCATTTCATTTCCTTCCCATGTTTCAGGTGTGCTTCCAGGTTTCGTGGTGTGAGGCGGTGCCGGGCAGGTGGCGCGGATTCTTGCTCCAAAGAAAGAATATTCCCGTGGACACTAGAGGGCTGCCTGGTTGGACGGGTCGTTCATCGCCCTCCCTGGGCTTACGTATCTCGTAATGCACGAGGTGTTCCCTTCCGTTGTATACCCTGTAACCTAAATCACAAACAAAAAGCAAAATGAGTTGTGTATTCGTCACATTATATCTTTAACCCACACATTCAGCCTCTCTATGTTGTATGCATTTTCTTCCTTTTTGGACATTTATCATTTAAGATTTATTTCTCAAAATATCTTGAACAATAATACATTTTATCTTTGTCACAAAGAAAACGCATCTGAAAGTTAACACTACCTTTATAAAACAAATTAAAAAGCGAATTCTCGAAGCGCAAAATTATTTAAATTTTAGTCGGCTCCATTATTAATTCACACTGATGTCTATGCGCGTGAGGCTTTCGCTTCATTCTGTTATCAAAGATACAAGTTCTAAACGTTAAATGACAGCCGAATAGTTATAAGCAGATATCTAATACTAAAACTACCGAGGTTTCGAATTTTACCCACTCGCGTGTTATTTTTCTTCCTACAATCAATGTACTTCAAGGGTTTATTTGATTTTAAGACGTTTTTTCCCATACAAGAGACACAGTACTCTTACGTGTTTTTAAAATATATATGAGCTTACTATATATATATTCTCAAACATAAAACCAAACACATACATGCCCTCTATTTTTATTAGTAGGTTGTCGCAGTTCTCTGGCTCGTGTTATCTTATGTACTGGGCGCCTCTTATTTTATTATTTTAAATTTGGGTTCATTGTCCTCCGGCTAGCTATTACAACTCAGTCGAGCAAGTGTCTCTAAGCAGGGCGTGTAAACGGAAAGGAGTTGTTGCTAAAAGTTAACACTGATAAAATAATTTATTTTTACACTTTTATTGTCGTCACAATTAATTAATAATTCACATATTTAGTCTTTATAAACGCCAGACTGAAACTGTGATAATTCCGAATGTAACTGCACGCCAATTACTTCGCTTACTTCACATTTTTTGGTAACTAACACTGCGACGTGCACCTAGTGAATGATTCTTCAAACCTGCGCGACGTGCACCTCGTGAGAGATTCTTCCGAACTGTGCAAAACTTCTTAATGGCTCGAGAATATATACTCCTTCACCTCGAGTTGCATAAACATTATAATAGAACTGCTATTGGTTACCAAATCGCGCCCATTTAGCGTCTGTTTTGTCAGCCAATCACTACTACTAACATATATACTCTCGGGAAGATATTCCCTCCATTTCTAAAAAAGGCACGCTACCCTGACGTCATTTATTTGTCTCTTCTTAGTGATAAACAACTCACCTCCTCGGTTTATTCTTACCCAATTCCATTGTCAGTTTCAGTGAGGCCGTGTAAATTTATTTCCTAAAAATACTTATGGCTAACAAACATCTAAAATCCTGGAATTAATTGTTCATTCACACAAGCCGTTGGGCATTGACTGACAAATTCAATGCCATAACCGGGATTTTAACCACGGATCTCCCGGTCTCCGTCCGGTTGTTCTAACCACTGAGCTACCAATAGAGACATTAAATTCTCCAGCTGATTCGCATTTTTCCCGGTAAACCACAAGGAGATCTCAAATTGTATTGAGATGCCATACTCTAATGGCGACTTACATTCATGGTAAGTACTTTAAGTCCCGGGCTTTATAGTTGCAACCACTATTAGGTCAATTAATTGAATTAATTGTACTTTCACACAAGCCGTGTGTTGGACAGGTTGGAAAGGTAGAATCAGATGACTGAAAAATTCAATGCCATAGCCGGTATTTGAATCCTGTACATACAATAATATTAATTTACACTACAATCACTTTGGCATTCACAGCGTGTTATGATATAAAATACTGCCTCAAGGTATAAAAAATATTCTTAGTTTTGTGTCCACTACATTTTAATCCAAATAAACCTTTATAGCTACATTACACATTTCTTTATAGAGAACAGCTATAGTCGAATATTTAAGAACTGGACGCTATATGCTGGCCTTAAAATTCCATACTGTTTCCATGACATCGCGAGAAACAACTAAAAATCGGCGGGACATAAAAATAATGACAGGTATTGAACAATTCGAACGTGGAACTTCAACTCAAGAATATCCAATAGGACAGCTACAGCGGCCAAACCAAATTGTAATATCCCGACTACGAATTGGGCATACTAAACTGACACATTCTTATTTGTTAAATAAAAGATCTGCACCAATTCGTGAAACACGTAAAACAGCATTAACAGTAGTACATATTATACTAACATGCCCAAAATTTGAAAATCAACGTAGTCAGGTTGGTATGCCCAGAAATATTTCTGCAGCACTCAATGATGCAACTTTCATCCAGAAAGTAATTATTTTTATTAAATTAATTAATATCAATCAATACATTTACCAAATTGTAACCTATATATGTATACATAATGTTTAAGCATTATCATTGTAATCGAATAATGTAAACAACTGCACATGAAAGGTCGTGATAAAACCTAGGAAGGTTAAAACGACCCTAAATAAAACTTAAAACATCCAACATTTAATAACGGATATCTCAGAAACGCTTTATGACACAAAAAATATTTTAAATAAATTGTGTGGTTTAAAGATATCTACATTTTTAGTGTGGTACGTTTTCGTCTGTCACTTAACATTTGCAAGATTATTTAAAATTCCTTCCGAACGAATGGGACTTCCTAGGCTATTTTCAGAAACTTTAAGATATACATTTTATGTGTCATGTAAATATATTTAATATATAGCATTTTAATCACAATCGTTAAGAGCCATTTTTATAAAATCGAAATTTCCGAAAAATGTTCCATGTATGCGTAGTTGGGGGTGGGGCATTTTCTTGAAAATCTTCGTGTCGCAGTCTTGGAAGATAGTAAACTCAAATACCAAATTTCTATTTATTCGACCTTTCGTTTTTGAGTTGTTGTTCACAGATAGACACACAGACACGCACGGACATATTTCCAAAAATACTTTGTTTGATTCTGGGAGCATCAAAACATATATATTTCCGGTGAAATCTCGCTTTATTACTTTCTCTACTACGTATAGTGAGTAGGGGAAGTATTGTATTCCACCCAAAAATTCAATACCGAGATTTCACCGGAAATACATGTTTTGAGACCCCCTGAATCCCCAAAAAAAATTTTTGGATAACTGTCTGTGTGTGTGTGTCTGTGAACAGCATAACTCAGAAAAGAACAGTCGGATAAACACCAAACTTGGTATTTAGGTTCAGTATCTTCCAGAAATGTAACACGAAGGTTTTCAAGAAAATCCCCCCACCCCATATTACCCTTTACATGGAACATTTTTCGAAAATTTTAATTTTCTCAAAAATGGCTCTAACGATTTTGAATAAAATATCATATGTTTAAGATATTTTCATGACAAATAAAATGTATATCTCGAATTTTCTGGAAATGTTTCCAAAAGTATTCTTCATTGTGAAAGACTTTTGCATAACTGGTAAACCATAAGAGATGGACAAAATTTTACTACACAAAAAATGTAGTTCGCGTTAAAATACACAATTTATGTCATATACATTTTTTTTGTGAGTGAATCATTTTCGAGATATTGCTTGTTATTCCCTTAAGTTTTTCAATACTTATTTTCTCAAATGTGGAATTCGTTATTTATTTTTTTTTGTCTTTGATATGCAAAGAGTATTGTTCTGTGGCAAAGTTAATGGTGCTGCACATAGCAACCAGCTGTTAAGAGATATATCTATGCTAAAGGCTACTGTATTTCTATATTGCCCTTGCAAATACAAAACAAAGGGAACATAGTACGCCTTAAGCGATAGTCAAATATTTTTAGAACTGGTCGCTATGTGTAAAACGTAATTCTCTTTGCATGCCAAAACATCGTTTCTGCAAATGTTTATCTGGATTAATACGAAATAGATGGAGAATAAGAGTTTGTAAAAATATTTTGTGCAAGAGTAGAGAAAGTCATGTGTGTGTAACACATCAGATTTTAATTTTTGAGTGGAATACAACACCTTCTGATCCTAAAACGTACATGGTAGAGAAAATAATAATATTGGTTGTAGAACCTTCCTGCTTTAATTCCTGCGCTCATTTCATGCGACATTTACTTTGAAAACAAGGTTATTAATTTGAATTTTTGTTACTAATATCAAATGCTTTGTAATTACAATATACCTAGTCCATTCAAAAATACATAATACCTCCGGGTATTAAACTTTAATTATATTTGGAAAAGAAAATTAACTATTTGGTGAACGAACCTGCGTAGTTTGACCCCTCCGCCACTTGAGCGCTTAATTGGAGGGTTATACATTTTCCTGTTTATCGCATACCTTACTACCTCAGAGATGGCGTGAAGATGCAAATTGATTACTAAGATAATTGTTAAGTAATATTCTTTAGGAGTCACATTTGGCATTATAAGAGTGTTCCCCTTCATTTTTTAAGGGTTAAAATGTGGGCTGCTGAATTTAAAGGTGGTCATACATATATTCAAGATGAGTTGGACGCCTCCCTAAACCACTTAGATCGACAAAATTGTAACAGAAGTTCACAACCCCGTACTCAATGATCTCCGATTGAAAATAAGCGAGTTGGCTGACATTGCAAAGATTTGTCTCCTACATTTTCTCTAAGTTTCGGATTTGAGAAAACGTTCCGCTCATGGGTACCGGATTTAGTAACAATGGAATTTATTATAAAGTGTATTTCGACTTGTTTAAACCCCATTTCAGTAACATCACTACGCGTCAGAGACGAAGGAGCAGTCCAAACAGTGGGTGAAAACAGATGAAAGTGCATCAAACAAAGTAAAAACCTTTTCTATGTGCAGGAAGACATAGTTAGGTTGTGCAGGAATTCTTATAATGTGGTGCTTATGGACTACCTCCGGAAGGGCAGAATCATAATTGTGGAGTATTAAGCTATCAGGACTAAACGTCCAGACCTTGCGAAAAAGAATGTTCTCTTTCATCACATAATGGACCTTCACAGGCATCTAGGATTTTTGCTGCATAACTGCATGTTCTTTTCCAAATACTTCTAAATCCACCATATACGTTGGATTTGGCTCTCAGCGATTACTGTGCGCTCAATAATCTGAAGAAGTCTTTGGTTAGACGAAGATTGAAATCAAATTATTAGACTGGATGACTGAGTATGCTGAAAAAAACAGTTCATTTAAATGTGTTTTCTTTGTCATACCGATAAGTTTTAAAACGCCCTCGTACTTTCTGGAATCGCGGTAATGACGTAAGAATCTCTATCGTCGACTCTAGTGTTTTAAGCCCTTCTTCCACGTAAGGACTGACATTAGCGTAATGAAGTGAGGGATGCAGTAGCGTCAGGACGCACGACTTCGTCGTCTAATTGGGGCAGACGAGATTCCGCATTTGCATTAAAAACTCTGGGTCAATTTAAATGTAAGGCACATCTCCTCGCCGAGATGTGCACACAGGTTCATTTGGTGATGGTGTTTTGTGTTTTCTCAGCCAATGTCAAAGATTTGCCCTCGTCTATTCTCACAATCCTCTATTGTCTCAAATGTACTGAGCTAACGAACAACAAATGGATTGCGAATTAAACAGACTTGGGAGAAGAAAACTGAAATACCACAAAGCGTCACAACCCCTAGACACAAGTAACGACAGGTTTTGTAACGAATCGGAATTAGAAAAGGGGTGCAATATGTCATGTATAATATGCTATACCCTTCTCTTGAGTTTCTTATTCCATTAGCATCATACTGAGCTCTATACATTTCTGCAGGGAGTATCTAAGGTAGTGCAGGTACCCCAATACAAGATATGATTAATCTTAATTACACTACCATTTACTTTATTTTTACTCTATTTTATTTTACGTCGCTTTAACTCCTTAGTGGGGTTGGTGGATAACTCTTAGAACGATATGTGATGGACAGTTAGTCTTCTAGGTCTCATCCCTGTAACCACGCGCTCCGTCACGTGTCACAGAGACACTAGCGCATAACTACCGAATCTTCTGCTTTCGCGCCGTGCAGATGGCATTAGAGTGCCGTTCAGTCCAACTACGCCTCCATATACAGGCGGACAATTAGCCTTCTAGGTCTCATTCCTGTAACCACCTGCTTCATGCCGAGATGGCATTAGGGTGCCGTCCAGTCTAATCGCCGCCCTCATACAGAAAGGCTGATAGTTAGCCTTATAGGTCTCATCCCTGTAACCACCTGCTTCATGCCGAGATGGCATTAGGGTGCCGTCCAGTCTAATCGCCGCCCTCATACAGAAAGGCCGACAGTTAGCCGTCTAGGTCTCATCCCTGTAACCACCTGCTTCATGCCGTGCAGATGGCATTAGGGTGCCGTCCAGTCTAATCGCCGCCCTCATACAGAAAGGCTGATAGTTAGCCTTATAGGTCTCATCCCTGTAACCACCTGCTTCATGCCGAGATGGCATTAGGGTGCCGTCCAGTCTAATCGCCGCCCTCACACAGAAAGGCGGACAGTTAGCCTTCTATGTCTTATCCCTGTAACCACCTACTTCATGGCATTAGAGTACCGTCCAGTCCAACCGCCGCCCTCACACAGAATGGTGGACAGTTAGTCTTCTAGGTCTCATCCCTGGAAATGTCATCTTGCTTCGTCACATGTTCACAGATAACCCCAGCGCATGGCAGCCGGAGCTTCTGCTTCGTGCCGTGCAGATGGCGTTAGGTTGTCGTCCAGTCTAACTGCTTACGTTGTCTGTAGATAGATGGCACAGCATTCGCTATTATCACTTATTTTTCATTTTACTGTTTATTTAGACTTAAGATGGAACTTTGGGTCGTGGTATTAAATATCCAATCCGGTATTTAACTTGGCGATTGAGGAAAACCACGAAATAGCCTCAGACAGATTGGTCGGCCCACGGGATTTCAACCCGGGACCTTCCGAATGCGGGACACAGACTTTACCGCCTGAGCCATCCCGCTCGGTAGCATTTATTTCTTAAAATGTCAGCCGAACTATTGCATTCCACCTGAAAACTTTATAGACTTTTGAATTGCACTAAAACTAACGCGGCTTGAGATCAAATGAACCCAAAGCAAGAGTTACCTAAAAAAAAAAAAAACTATAGTTACAAGAATTTATTATTCTACCTACTTATTGCTAACCCTGAAAATTTTTCAAATTACGCATTTCGTTATAGAATTCAGCAGGTGAAGCGATAGTAACCACACCTAGTTAGCGTGTCGCTATGTGATGGCTTTGAAATTCGATATTCTTTGCATGACCGCGAGAAAATCCGAGTTATGACTTCCTACTTGAGATAGTATAAATATTAGATAATTCAAAAGAATAATAAGGAATATCTCGGAAGCAGTTAACTCCACAAAAAATTTATTTCAATCATTTCGTCTGCATTTTTTGTATAGCAAGCTTTTGTTTATATGTTATTGTTTACAAATTATACAAAATGCGTTCAGAATGAAAAGAGCTTCACAGCTTTTCGCAGAAAATTCAAGCTAGAATACATACCTGCATTTATTTTTACTGTCTCTACCACGTACATACCAGGTAGGGAAGGTACGGCATTCCACCGATATATTTCATCGTAAATACATGTTTTGAGGCCCCCTAAATCCAGAAAAGGTATTTTTAGAAACATATCTACGTGTGTCTCTCTCTCTCTCTGTGTGTGTGTGTGTGTGTGTGTCTGTGAACAGCATAACTCAAAAAATAAATTGAATTTTATGTAAGGATGCTCTTTAACTGCTGTGGTCCTTAGCGTCCCATTCTATTCAGGTAATTTTGCACAGAGGCCTGTTTATCAGGCTTGAGGTTCTTTTACGTGACGTAAATTACGACAAGGACCGCCGGTTTTACTCCCCTTCCGAAGGAAGCCACGCTAAGGGTTTTACGCCTGAAAAAAAATCTATCGCCCTTCGCCGGGTTTGAACCCGCGACCTCAGGAACTAGTGGCTAGATGGTAGAATAACTCCAAAACAAATAGTCAGATGAATACCAAATTTGGTATTTGAGTTTAGTATGTTCCAAGGACGTGACACAAACATTTTCAAGAAAATCTCCTGATCCCAACTACCCATTACATTAGTTACTTTTGACTTTCAAAAACTGGTTCTAAGGATTCTGATAAAAATACCAAATATAAAATATGTTTAGATTACAAATAAAATGTATATCTTGAATCGTCTTGAAATATCCTGTGAAGTCCCCTTCATTCGGAAGGAATTTTGTACAATCTGGTATAACGGGTAAACCTTAAGCGACATACCAAAACGTACCATCCAAAAAAAATCTGATGTATTACACTCACATGACTTTCTCTACTCTTGTACAAACTGTTTTTACAAACGGTTATTCTCCATCTAATTAATGTTAATCGAGATAAACATTTGCAGACTCTATGTTATGGCTAATTTTCTTGTAGATGTAAGGGGAACATATATTTACAAGGGCAATATAGAAATACAGTAGGCTTTAAGCACATACATATCTCTTAATAGCAGGTTGCTATGTGCTGCACCATTCTCTTTGCCACAGATTAATACTCTTTGCACATCCAAGATAAAAAAATGAATAACGAATTCCCATTTGAGAAAATAAGTATTGAAAAATTTACGGAAATAACAAGGAATATCTCGAAAATGGTTCACGCAATAAACAAAATGTATATGACATAAATTGTGTATTTTAACGCGATCTACATTTTTGTGTAGTAAAATTTTGTCTAGCTCTTATGGTTTACCGGTTATGCAAAAGTCGTTCACAATGAAGAATACTTTTGGAGACATTCCCAGAAAATTTGAGATATACATTTCATTTGTCATTAAAATATCTTAAACATATGATATTTTAATCAAAATCCATTTTTGAGAAAATTAAAATTTTCGAAAAATGTTCCATGTAAAGAGTAATCTGGTGTGGGGGGATTTTCTTGAAAACCTTCGTATCGCATCTCTGGAAGATACTGAACCTAAATTTCTGAGTTATGCTGTTCACAGGCACACACATGAACATGTTTGCAAAAATGTTTTTTTTTGGATTCAGGGGGTCTCAAAACATATATTTCTGGTGAAATCTCGGTATCGAATTTTTGGGTGTAATACAATACTTCCTCTACTTACTATACGTAATGGAGAAAGTAAAAAATGCTGATCCCTTTAATCACAAAATTACTTAAAATGTGTCATAAGCCATTTCTGAGATATCCGTTTTTAAAGGCCTCAAATGTTCAACACTTATCATTAATTTCAAGTCCCATCGATTTTCAGTTGTTTCTCGCGATGTCATGGAAACAGTATGGAATTTTAAGGCCAGCGTATAGCGTCCAGTTCTTAAACATTTGACTATCGCTGTTCCCTTTGTATCTATAATGAAATGTGTAATGTAGCTGTTTCTGTAAAGCTTTATCTGGATTAAAATGTAGTAGAGAGAAAAATAAGCTTGAGTAAGAATAGTTTGTTTACCCACTAATAAAGATAGAGGGGGCGGGTAGTGTGAATGTCAGATTTTTTCTGTCTTTCTCTATTTCTTATTATTCACAATGTACGCTTGTCTAGGAATGGTTTACAATTAAGAAATAATGGACTTGATTACATTAAAATGACTTTAAATTTGTATTCATGGTAACAAGGCCTTGCATTGGAAAGTAAGAAGCAGAGACTTCTAAAATTCTAACTTTCCACATACACATATGTTTCTCTAACCACTTAAGTATTGTTTTGTTAATAGTGAAGAAAATATTTTTACAATATCTTATTTTCTATCTCCTTCATATTAATTAAAATAAATGGTTGAGAAAATGCTCCATTATACAATTCGGTGTAAAAGGAAGATTGAAGTGAGAGCCAAAAGCTTTTAAGTTGTGTGCTAAGTGCTGGTTAGAAATAGAAAAATGGCGACTTGGTACCTCAATAATGCATGATAAAGTTTTAGAAAAGGCATCTGAGCACGGTGGCGCCGCGAATATGTTCAGAGGGGTCAGGTTCGATCCCCGATTACCACCCACTGTGACCAATGGTTTTTTCGTTGTTTTCCCGGGGCCGGTAGGCGAATGCTGGGGTGGTTTCTTCTCTACCACGATTTCCATTCCATCGTTTCCTTTTCATTCCATTTCCTTAGCTTTCTTGGTTTGCGAGCTTGACCCGAAGCCACTTTTGGATGGATGGTTGGGTTAACAAAACAAATTACCGCTATTGGAGCAATCACAATCAAATGCAGATTCAAGAACGACCACTTCACCCCCAAAAGGTTACTGTGTGGTGTGGAATTCGGTATGGTGGAATCAGTTTTTCCAAGATGAAGATGGAGAAGCTCTAACTGGAGAGAGATACCGGGCTCTTATAAGGAACTATTTTTGGCCTCAATTGGATGGTATGGATCTAAGAAACATCTAGTTCCAGCAAGATGGTGCCACATGTCATACTGCTCTCGAAACAATCGATATTTTGAAGGAGAAATTCAGAGATTTCATCATTTCTCGTGGTTGTGATGTTAACTGGCCCCCGAGCTCATGCGATTTAACGCCGTTGGATTACTTCTTGTGGGATTATGTTAAATCTCGAGTTTATGTCAACAAGCCAGAAACAGCAAATGATCTTATGAATAACATCACGCGTGTTATTCGTCAAGTTGAACCTAATTTACGTTCTTCTGTCATTGAAAATTGGGTCAACCGTATACGCGCAACCCAACGAAGTCGCGGCGGTCACTTAAGTGATGTTCTCTTCCACACGTAATGACATTAATTATGTTCCAAAATAAAAAAATAAATAAACCTCTACCATTTATAGAACGTGTTTTATTTAAGTTCAAAGATAGGACACTTGTTGAAAGACCCAAAGACCCTTTATACACACACACACATATATATATATAATATAACAGCCCTAACGGGGTTGGTTACCCCGCAGTAGTGGGTTACGCTAGGAGGAGTGTTAGCTCAGAGGTAGGGGTTTGAGTCGGTACTAGGGTGGTAGGTATTCCGGGGCGGCTCTCCAGGATGTGGGTAGTTAATTACTGCGCAGGGGATGCGTTGGCCCAATAAAATGTAATTAGTTTCAATGTGAGTACATGGGGCCCGTAGTGGAGCAACATAGACTGGGTGAAGCTCGTGCCAGCAGAGCAGATCTTAGAGTAGGTGCATCCTTACCTGTTCAACTCTGTCGTTGGGCTGGCGACTCGAATACGGAAGGCAGACTACGGGTCGTCGACGATACAATTCACCCTCTCTCCGTTATTCACGTTATCGTTTCACGACCTGTCTTGGTTCCCACACACTCTTCACGATTCCAATACGATTCCAACACAGCGAGCCAGACCCCCGTGGTATAAATACATTCGGAAGTGCTGACTTCGAATTCCTTAGCACGCCCGTGTTGAGGTAACCGCGTTTCGACACCTTCTGTTCGGTTATCTCATCTGACATAATCCCGGTGCTCAATCAGATTCTCTACACCATATATATATATACATATATGTCCCATACCTTGTATCTTAAATATTTACGGTCAATGATCCATGTACTAAATACTTGTGTAATAACTTCAATAATTTAAAACCAATAAAGATACCTTATATATATTACATATAGACATATAACTCAATATCAAACAAGAATTGTACATAATAATATAATTCAGCAAGAAAGATGTTAAAATGTTTAGCAGCCATGAAATGTACAAAGCAGATTGTAGCTTAGATAGGCAAGGGACGGGCGAACTCGTTAATTGCCGGTAACGGTAATTCTAGGTAGAGCCCACCACCTTTAACAGTTAATGAGCAAGGAACAAGAAATAGAAAGAGACAGATATAGAAAGGAAAGAGACACAGGTATTGAATCTGCTTCCGGACGCGTCACTGGGACGCGTGTGTGAAAAGTTTTGGAGCAGAATATTTTCATACATAATAAGGTAACGCGGTCTGAGGAATAATTAGAAATGTGGTTACATTTTAAGGCGCGAAGGTGAACGTCACTAGGTTTAGGTATAAAATGGGGAAGAAAGCCCCAGATTTTCACTCTCTTATAGAATCTCTTCGACACTCAGTGATACTCGGTGGAGGACGGATGTGCGTGGGTGCATAGCGTGTGTAGTTAGATTAGGCTTCTAAATTATTATTATGGTGGAAATTGTTACAGGTATGAAAAGCTAGCCTCCCAAGAGTATTTGTTGATAATAAATCACATTTTAAGGGAAATGCAGTGTATTTTAATTAGCCTTGCCTACGAAAACCTTGAGATCAGTGAAATTAGTTAGATAGCTAATTCACTATGAATGGAGAAATCATCAGCCGCTGAGCAGAGACCAGAATACTGCAGCAGAGGGCATCAACCAAGAGGACCAACGTTTTCCCGTTACAGAGTATTAAATTCACACACATTTACACTCTCAGTCATACTTCCAGACTCCTGGCTAAAGAAAAGCTCCCATTCTCTAGCCGGGAATCAAAACCGGAACCTCTGGATTTGGAGGCAAACATGCAAACCAGGCGACAGAGTCAATTTTTCGACGATTTTTTATTTTAAATTCAAAACGCGTATTTCAGAGGTAATCCTGATATCAAATTTTAGTGGAATGGAATACTTCATCTACCAACCACAGGTAAGCGGTAGAGAAAGTAAAAAAGATAAAAAACAATTGTGATGGAGAATGATAATTACGCTTTATTTATATAGCATCAAGGCTCTTAGGTTTAGTTACGATGGTGGAACAGTGACGTTTTAAAACCGTTTAATTATCGGCTATAAAACTCCCTTACTCTTAGCAGCGTCGCGTAGCGGTGGTTGAGGAACAAGGCGGACATGTAAAGTAAAATAGAACCCAGCCGCACAAACGTTTATCAAGCTCTTGTTTAAAGACGCCATGCGAGCAATATCGTTAATTCTGCAGGGCGCTTAACGCTTTAAATGCAACTTTCTGTGCTGAAACAAAAGGACCTACATCGATACTCCGATGAATCAACTGATCCCAGGGGGCGTATTTCTCTTTCATCGCATTCTATTCACATGTGCAAGCGAAAATCCCTGCTAAATGATAGAAATTCCCTTATCTGCTTTCCTTAATAGCAATCGAAATTCCAGCTTTCGTTCTACAGTAGTGACGTAAATCTGTACTAATATTATAAACAGGAAAATCTGATGTGATACAATCACATCGCTTTCTCTACCCGCTATCGTTTAGTAGTAGGTATACAAACTATTTTTACTAAAGCTTATTTTTCTATCTACTACATTTTAATTCAAATAAATCTTTGCAGAAATAGTTACATTACACATTTCGTTATAGATACAAAGGAAACAACGATAGTCAAATGTTTAAGAACTGGACGCTGTATGCTGGCCTTAAAACTGTTTCCATGCAATCTCTAGAAACAATGAATGTTGAAAGGACTTAAAGAATGACCAAGTAATGAACATTAGTAACGGATATCTCAGAAATGGCTTATGACACAAAAAAGTTATTTTCATTAACTTAGGGCGTTTTAAATAGATCAACATTGTTATCGCTTAACGTTTACCGGTTATACAAGATTATACAAAATTCCTTTCGAAAGAATAGAACTTCATAAGCTATTTCCAGAAAATTCAAGATATACATTTTGCTGTGTAAGTATATTCAATATATGGTTTTTAATCAAAATGGTTAGAACCATTTTTGAAAAATAAAAATTTCGAAAAATTTTCCATATAAAGGATAGATAAGGGGGGATTTTCTTGAAATCTTCGCGTTGCAACTTTTGAGAAGCTGAACTTCAATACGAAATTTGGTATTTATCCAATTTTACGGTTTGTTTTCTATTCACGTGGCCTAAAAAAACATGTATTTCCGAATTTTTGGGTGGAATACAATGCTTCCACTACCTACTATACGTAGTAGAGAAAGTAAAAATGTGCATTTAAGTATTTAGGGTACTCCCAAAAACTACGCAGCCGATTTCTATAATTATTTCACCACTAAAAACTCCTATTCTTTCGGAAGAACGTGGAGTATAAAACACCTAATTTCAATCCAAAAATTACTAATCGACTAAGAAGGAATTATATGGTCTATGTACCAGAATACAGAGTTATGAAAGAACAAACCTGCAAAAAAGTTGGGAATGCCATGTAGTAGAAACAATCGGATGTGTTACACTCACATGACTTTCTCTACTCTTGTACAAACTATTTTTACAAACGCTTATTCTCCATATGCTTCATGTTAATCGAGATGTGAATATTATTGCTAATTTTCTTGTGGATGAAAGGGGAATTGCTAGGCTTTAAGCGATAATCAAATATTTTAAGAGCTGGTTACTATGTGGAGTTTTCCATTCCCTTTGCATTATCAGGACAGAAAAAAATGAATAACAATATGGGAAAACTTAAGGGAATAACAAGCAATATCTCGAAAATGCTTCACTCAACAACAAAAATGTATATGACATAAATTGTGTATTTTAATGCGATCTATATTTTTTTCTGTAGTAAAATTTTGTCTATCTCTTATGATTTACCAGTTATGCAAAAGTCGTTCACAATGAAGAATACTTTTGGAGACATTCCCAGAAAATTCAAGACATACATTTTATTTGTCATAAAAATATCTTAAACATATGATATTTTAATCAAAATCGTTAGAGCCATTTTTGAGAATATTAAAATTTTCGAAAAATTTTCCATGTAAGGGTAATCTGTGGTAGGGGGATTTTCTTGAAAACCTTCGTGTCGCATCTGTGGAAGATACTGAACCTAAATACCAAGTTTGGTGTTTATCCGACTGTTATTTTCTGAGTTATGCTGTTCACAGACACGCACATAGACACGGACGTTTCCAAAAATGCTTTTTATGGATTTAGGGGGTCTCAAAACATGTGATTTTGAAATAGAAATTCTCGGTATCGAATTTTTGGGTGGAACACAATACTTCCTCTACTTACTATATGTAGTGGAGAAAGTAAAAAGTAGGAATTAATGTAAAATAAGAAAAATACCATAAATATTTAATTCCAAACAATATATGGATGGCCACGGTTTAGCACCTAATAAAACAGAAGACGTACCAAAAGAAAGAGAATTGAAACTGCTTATAACGCAATATTTTGGCAAGCAATGCCAACGCTAGAACATTTTAGTAACCTCCATGTAGGAAAATTTTACTTTATTTCCTTTGTACTTATGCTTTAATCAAGTTCGTTAGCGTAAAATGCTATATAGTAGTACAAAGATGGAAAACTACTAACATTAGAAATAAGTCAACAGATATTTTGTAATTAAAAACTCAAAAACATTCTTTTTCTCGGCGTTTACAGATTATGCGCCTATATCAAAGAGGTTAACTTGGAATCCTAGGAGAGGCAATCACCCAATCCTGGATATTCTATGATCCAGAGTTTGCTTGCTCCTTGACTGGCTACTGATCCTAGGCAATCACCCAATCCTGGATATTCTATGATCCAGAGTTTGCTTGGTCCTCAACAGGCTACTGACACAAGGCAATCACCCAATCCTGGATATTCTATGATCCAGAGTTTGCTTGGTCCTCAACAGGCTACTGACACAAGGCAATCACCCAATCCTGGATATTCTATGATCCAGAGTTTGCTTGCTCCTCGACAGGCTACTGATCCAAGGCAATCACCCAATCCTGGATATTCTATGATCCAGAGTTTGCTTGGTCCTCAACAGGCTACTGACACAAGGCAATCACCCAATCCTGGATATGCTATGATCCAAAGTTTGCTTGCTCCTCGACAGGCTACTGGCCCAAGGCAATCACCCATCCTGGATATTCTATGATCCATAGTTTGCTTGCTCCTCGACAGGCTACTGGCCCAAGGTAATTGCCCATCCTGGATATTCTTTGATCCAGTGTTTGCTTGTTCCTTGAGGGGCTACTGACAAGGCACTGACTTGTAAGTCAGGGGATGTAAGTTCTACAAAACGGAGGGTAATCGGTTAAAAAAGAAGAATAAATAACTGTGCCAACAAACAGAGGGTACAAAAGTTTAAAATGTCACCTACTAATTATCTAAAATATTACTTGACCATTCCGACCGATGATTGTTCCACCGCCAAATGATTATAGGCTATTCAGCGTTTCCAGAACTTGGAAGACAGGCAGATGGAGGGGAGGTTAGAGAAATCAGATATTCCGATGTTGTTTTACATACTTTTGCGTGCATATCATGGGATTTTTAAAACCTTATTAGGAATAGCCGGAAGAAATTACATGGATAAAGGGGAGAATTCATGTAAAAGTCCTGTATATCATTTGAGGCAGTATTTTTTCACCTAAATGATATCAGCCTGTTTATATAATACAAAGTTTAATAACAGCACGCCTTAAAGCAATATGTGTATAATATAATATAAAGAATATATATTACAGTCATTGCATTATATTTATTTTATTATGTACATGCATAATAATGTTATGTGAATGTATTACGTAGTTTAACAATGTAGGAGCTGTGAGAATAGAAGCAAGCTGCCTTACGTAGCAAACAGAATTACAAAGTAGAAGCCGAAAGTTGCTAACAATGAGGTAACCTTGAGGCAATAATGAATTTGAAAGTTTAAAATGGCTACTAATATGTCTTGGAAGAATAATTTAATATTTAAAACAGTTTATAAATAGCCAATCAAAAACTAGAAAAGCCTAAAGTTAAATAAAGATATTCTATTGGAGTAGAATTATCCAATCAGAGACTAGAAATAGATGAAATGTACAATTTCAGGCGGTAGACGCTACAAGGAAGCGTACTTAAGTAGTCAGTTAGAATTGGTACGGGTTCAGTGTGAGACATGAAAATTCATTGCGGTGAGAATAATATAAAGTTTACCTATTAAAAGTGCAATTAACAATAATCTCACAGCTCTATAGTAGAATGCATCAGTGAAGTGTTATTTATTCGTGTGAAGGTTAATAAAAGGAGTGAAGTAAAAATTATAATTTGTGTAAGCCTTGTTCTTTAGCTGTACCAGCCCTGCTAAGAGATACGTGTTCTGCAAATTACTCTGACGCAGCCGAGGTATACATGTATAATATTTGAAATAAATAGCATTAAAATATTTATTACACATAAAGTAAACGTGTGGTGAAGGCCACCTGAAAGTAAACGTGGGGCGAAGGTTACCGGAAACTTTGTACCGTACGTGAGGCGAACACTCCTAGAAACATATCTCCCGCAAATAGGCAATTAAACCCCTTCAAGTTTGGCTCTCCTTCAGTGGGGCTACAACAATAAACTACTCCACATTGTACAATAAATAGTTTTATAAAGAGGGAGGAGGTAAATACAATTAACATCCGGTAAGTCAGCAAATTCTTTGTGATTTTAGCTGGTTCATGCGCCAAATAACCAGGATTTATGGATGAAATTGCGACATAGTAATAAAAGGAGTGACGTAATGAGGATTTTCCCATGAAGGTTACGCATTGTTACCACGCAGTTCCACTACTGTGAGTCACACGTTATCAGTATCGCCGTTGGCTGTAACAGCGTGCTTTAACAATGTTCAAAACAAAACAAAGCAAAACTCAAAGGTGCTCCCGTTAGTTCCCATGGAAACAAATAAAAAAAAGTCTAATGTGTTGCATTCCCATGACTTTCTGTACTCTCTATCGTTTATTAGTGCGTACAAAATTATTCTTACTCAAGCTTATTTTCCTATTACATTTTAATCTAAATAAATCCTTGCAGAAATTCTACATTACACATTTCGTTATAGATACAAAGGGGACAGTGATAGTCAAATGTTTAAGAACTGGACACTATATACTGGCCTTAAAATTCCATACTGCTTCCATGACATCGCGAGAAACAACTGAATGTCCAAAGTAAGAGATTGACCAAGAAATGAACAATTCGAACGAACCTTTAATAACGGATACCACAGAAACGGCTTATGCACAAAAATTATGTGAAATAAATTGTGTGTTTTATAGACAGCTACATTTTTGTGTAGTATGTTATCATTATCGTTTAACGTTTATCAGCTATACAAGATTATACAAAATTCCTTCCGAATGAAGAGGTCTTCCTAGGCTCTTCCTCTAAAACTCAAGTCATACATTTTATTTAACATTTAAATATCTTTAATATATGGAATTTTAATCAAAATCGTCAGAGCCATTTTTTAGAAAATAAAAAATTTCAAAAAGGGTTTCATGTAAAGGGTAGTTTGGGGTGGGGGATTTTGTTGAAAATCTTCTTAAGCGATGGTTAAATCTTTTAAGAGCTGGTTGCTATGTGGAGTATTCCATTCTCTTTGCATGTCCAAGACAAAAAAAGATAAATAAACGAATAACGAATTCCCATTTGAGAAAAAGTATAAGTATTGGAAAATTCAAACCTATAACAAGAAATATCTCGGAAATCCGTCACTCGACTAAAAAAAATGTATATCATTGTGTGTTTTAACGAGATCTACATATTGTATATAGTAAAATGTTATCTATCTCTTACGGTTTAACAGTTATGCGAAAGCCATTCAGAATGAAAAGGACTTTTGGGGACATTCCCAGAAAATTCAAGATATGCATTTCATTTGTCATAAAAATATCTTAAGCATATTACATTTTAATAAAAAGTTTTAGATTCATATTTGAGAAAATCAAAATTTTCGAAAAAAGTTCCATGTAAGGGGTAGCCTGGGGTGGGGGGATTTTCTTGAAAACCTTCACGTTAAATGCTTGGGAGATACTAAACTCATACACCAACCTTTTTGGGATTCAGATGGCCTAAAAGCATTTATTTCTGGTGAAATATCAATATCGAATTTTTGGGTGGAATACAATACTTCCCCTACTTACTATACGTAGTACAGAAAGTAAAAACATGAAAAACCCAAGGTCAGAGTGAGGGATCGATGACTATTTAACCCGTGAACTCCCGAATGCGAGGCACACAGGTTACCGCGGAGGCAATTCACTCGTTGAGAAAGCAATCGTTTACATTTTAGATCTCCATTCATGTATTATCAATGCTAATTTAAATGTTTGTTCAGAATCCCTCCAAGAGGACTTCAGTTTATATATAAGTGGAAACATTTTTTAAAAAGCTTCTATGATCCATTCATAGGACTTTCTCCACAATTATTTATATAAAGCTTCTACAAACCATTATTATGACAGCTTATTACTTTAACATAAAAACGTTCTCAACATTTTCATCATAACTCAAAAACGAAAAGTCGGATAAATACCCAACTTAGTATTTGAGTTTAGTATCTTCAAAAGATGCGACACAAAGCTTTTCAAGAAACTTTCCCCCCCAGCTACCCCTTACATGTAAAATTTCTCTAAAATGTTTATTTTGTTAAAAATCGCTCTAACGTTTTTGATTAAAATGTCATACATTTAAGGCACTTTCATGGCAAATACCTTTGAATTTTCTGGGAATGTCCCCAAAATCTTCTTCATTCTGAATGACTTTCGCATCACTGGTAAACCGTAAGACAAAGACAAAGTTTTACTAAACAAAAAATGTAGGTCTCGTTAAAATACACAATTGATATTATATGATTTTCTTGTTGAATGAACCATTTCCGAGATATTCATTGTTATTTTTTTGCATTTTGCAGTACTTATTCGATATTCGTTTTTTTTTTTTTTTTTTTTTTTTACTTTCTCTACTACGTATAGTAAGTAGAGAAAGTATTTTATTCCACCCAAAAATTCGATACCGAGATTTAACCGGAAATATATATTTTGAGGCCCCTGAATCCAAAAAAAGCATTATTGGAAACATGTCCGTGTGTGTGTGTCTGTGTGTCTACTGGGAACAGCATAACTCAAAAACCAACTGTAGGATAAACCCCAAACTTGGTATTTAGGTTCAGTATCTTCCAGAGATACGACACGAAGGTTTTCAAGGAAATACCCCCACCTCCAGATTACCCTTTACATGAAACATTTTTCGAAAGTTTTTATTTTCTCAAAAATGGCTCTAACAATTTTGATTAAAATATCATATGTTTAAGATACTTTCATGACAAATGAAATTTATATATCCAATTTTCTGGAAATGTCTCCAAAAATATTCTTCATTGTGAACGAGATAGACTAAATTTTCCTACACAAGAAATGTTGATCGCGTTAAAGTACACAATTTATGTCATATGCCATTTTTTTGTTGAGTGAATCATTTTTGCGATATTGCTTGTTATTCCCTTAATTTTTCGAATACTTACACTTTTTCTCAAATGGGAATTCGTTATTCATTTTTTGTCTTAGATTTGCAAAGACAATAGAATACTCGACATAGCAACCAGTTCTTAAAATATTTGACTATCGCTTAAAGCCTACCAATTCCCCTTGCATCTGCAAGAAAATTAGCAATAAGTTTAACATCTCGATTAACATGTAGCATATGGAGAATAAGCGTTTGTAAAAATCGTTTGTACAAGAGTAGAGAAAGTCATGTGAGTGTAACACATCAGGATTCTTTTCTATGTCCTGCACATGCAAAGAGAATGGAATGCTCCACATAGCAACCATCTCCTAAAATATTTGACTATCGCTTAAAGCCTACCAATTCGCCTTGCATCTACAAGAAAATAAGCAATAAGATTAACATCTCGATATCTCGATTAACATGAAGCATATGGAGAATAAGCGTTTGTAAAAATAGTTTGTACAAGAGTAGAGATAGTCATGTGAGTGTAACACATCACATTTTTTTCTATGTCCTGGACATACAAAGAGAATGGAATACTGCACATAGCAACCAGCTCTTAAAGCATTTGACTATAGCTTAAAGTCTACCAATTCCCCTTGCACTTACAAGAAAATTAGCAATAAGCTTAACATCTCGATTAACATGAAGCATATGGAGAATAAGCGTTTGTAAAAATAGTTTGTACAAGAGTAGAGATAGTCATGTGAGTGTAACACATCAGATTTTTTTTCTATGTCCTGGACATGCAAATAGGATGGAATACTGCACATAGCAACCAGCTCTTAAAACATTTGACTGTCGCTTAAAGTCTACCAATTCCCCTTGCACTTACAAGAAAATTAGCAATAAACTTAACATCTCGATTAACATGAAGCATATGGAGAATAAGCGTTTGTAAAAATAGTGCAACACATCAGAATTTTTTTTTCTATCTACTTCATGTTAATCCAGATACACTTTAGCAGGAATAGTTTCATTATATTTTTGGTATAGGAATAGTTGACACCAAATCTATATTCAGATGTATTATAGCGGATCATTATGTGTAGGCCTTAAAATTCCCCACTATTTCCATGTTATAGCGAGAAACAACTGAATAATTATAGCACTTTACCATACGATAAAGTAACGAAATATTCCAACCAATAGTAACGGATATCTGGAAATGTCTGATGCTACAAAAATGTTATCTGAAATAAATTGTTTTAAAGAGATTCACATTTTTAGTGTACTAGCTATTTGTGTATCTCTTAAGGTTTAACAATAATAAAAGAATACACCATAGCTTCTTCTGAATGTACTTTGATTTCTGCAACACTTCATAGAACAAAATCATAACATCTACATTATTCTGGAATAGAGAGGTAAACGAAAGCACATTTTTTAGCGGAAGCTTTGTTCTAAAAATTGGTACTACTGTTAATTATGTCAGATTCACGTAGTTTCCTTCTTTGTAAATATACACGAGTTTGTTTTCTTTAATTTGGCTTTGAACAGTTTTTTCTATAGATGTCATATGCTGGTATAAGTGACCAAGGAAACAGCCAAAAATAGCCTTAATTAAATTTTGGAATGATAAAAGGCCTATAAATACTGTTGTGGGTCTACTTTAGTGTGAAAAACATGTATGTCTTCCTCAATAAAGATACATTTTTTAATAAAGGTACATCAGTGAGGCGGCGCCGTGGCCGAGTGGTTAGACCGCTCACCTCCCACCGAGGCGACCCGGGTTCAATCCCAGGGATTGCATGTGGGATTTGTGGTGGTCGAAGCGGCGTCTGGGCGGGTTTTCTCCGGGTTCTCCGGTTTCCCCCGCCATTCATTCCACCAACTGCTCCATCATCACCTTTCCTTTCATCCATTTCACCAACATTTCGTTTCATCTACTTCCTTCATCCCATACCAGGCATCGGGCTGATCACCCATCCTGGATGCTCTGTCTGATCCATGAGTGTCTGCTCCTCGACGGGCCTCTGACCCCAGGCACCTGCTTGTAAGTCCTGGGGGGTGTAAGTCCTACATAAGAGGAGGTTAAACAGATAATGAATGAATGAATGAATACATCAGTGAAGGTATGCATCTACATCATATATAAATCAGTGTGATATCTCCCTTATTTCTCGATATTCTATACTCACGTTATAATAAACTGTAAAGGCAATCGCTTTTTCACTGAATTACGTTCTTATTACTACATTTTGTGCCTAAACGCATATAACCCATTTTTTATTGCATACTAATTCCAAAATTGTTCCTGTTTTACACTCTCCAATTAGCAGTAATTTCTTTATCTTGATAATGCTACAGATTACACTAGTCTGCATGATATCGGATAACTGAAAACTAATAAGTGATTCTGACTCACTTTTACTTTCTCTACTACGCTTAGTAAGTAGAGGAAGTATTGTATTCCACCCAAAAATTCGATACCGAGATTTCACCGGAAAAACATGTTTTGAGACCCCCTGAATCCAAAAAAAACATGCCCATGTGTGTGACTGTGTGTCTGTCTATCTGTGTGTGTTTGTGACTGTGAACAGCATAACTCAGAAACGAACACTCGGATAAACACCAAACTTGGTATTTATGTTCAGTATCTTCCAGAGATGCAACAAAAAGGTTTTCAAGAAAATCCCCCTACCCAAGATTACTCTTTACATGGAACATTTTTCGAAAATTGCAATTTTCTCAAAAATGGCTCTAACGATTTTGATTAAAATATCATATGTTTAAGATATTTTCATGACAAACGAAATGTATATCTCGAATTTTCTGGGAATTCTCCAAAAGTATTCTTCATTGTGAACATTTGCATAACTGGTAAACCATAAGAGATAGACAAAATTTTACTACATAAAAATGTAGATTGCGTTAAAATACACAATTTATGTCATAGTCATTTTTTTGTTGAGTGAACCATTTTCCACATATTGTTATTTCCTTAAATTTTCCAATACTTATACTTTTTCTCAAATTCGTTATTCATTCTTTTTATGTCCTGTACATGCAAAGAGAATGGAACGCGCCACATAGCAACCAGCGCTTAAAATATTTGGCTATCGCTTAAAACCTACCATATTCCGCTTGCGTCTACAAGAAAATTAGCAATAAGATTGACATATCGATATCTCGATTAACATGAAGCATACGGAAAATAAGCGTACATAAAAATAGTTTGTACAAGAGTAGAGAAGGTCATGTGAGTGTAACACATCAGACTTTTTTATGTCTTAGACATGCAAAGAGAATGGAATGCGACACGTAGCAACCAGCGCTTAAAACATTTGACTATCTCTTAAAACCTACCATATTCCGCTTGCATCTACAAGAAAATTAGCAATAAGATTAACATCTCGATTAACATGAAACATATGGAGAATAAGCGTTTGTAAAAATAGTTTGTACAAGAGTAGAGAAAGTCATGTGAGTGTAACACATCAAATTTTTTATACTGTTTTCAGAACTGATTTTAGTTTTTTCTATCACGTAAAGTTTTTTCACAATTTCACTTCAAAAATATAGATATATAAAGATATTGCTTCCGCCACTACACATAAATTTGGGCTTGATGAAGCAATTTGTAAGGGCTCTACCACAGGATGGACCCTGCTTCAAGTACCTTTCCAAGAAATTTCCCTTCATTACACAAGACAAATCTAAGGCTGGAATTTTTGTTGGTCCTCAAATAAATAAATTGATGAAGGACGAAGATTTTGAGAAGACAATGAATGAGAGAGAAATAGTAGCATGGATCGCCTTCCGATCAGTTACTGAAAACTTCTTAGGCAATAACAAAGATCCTAATTACAAGGCCATTGTCGAAACAATGTTGCAAGGTTTCAAGAAGATGGGTGTAAAGGTACATTTGCTGCATTCTCATATCGACTACTTTCCAGAAAATCTGGGATATTATAGTGAAGAGCAGGGTGAACATTTTCACCAAGATATTAAGGAAATGGAGAGGAGGTACCAGGGGAGATGGAATGAAACTATGATGGCCGACTACTGTTGGATGTTGAGGAGGGGCAGTCATCTTCAAGGATCTGCAAGGAAGTTTGAGAAAAATTAAATGAAACACTTTGGCTTCTTGTTTTGTTAAAATGTAGTCATGAAATAAATTAGGGGAGTTCTTGAGAGTATTCTTAAAATGTTTCTTGAATAAAAACTTACCTTGTATGAAATGGTATTTGAATACTTTTCTGCGCTCATTAGTAAAATTGTGAAAACGTTACTTATTGTGTGTAAAAACCCTACGTGATAGAAAAAAACGGAAGTTATTTCTGGAATCAGCATAAAAACGTGATTCAAGAACACCTACTTTTAAGGAATCATCTGACAATCAATTTGAAAATGCAGATTAGTGTTATATATCTCCTAGTATTAGTCAAGGCTGATAATAATATTAATAATAATAATAATAATAATAATAATAATAACAACACTTAGTTTGCTTCCCTTTTTATGTAACTATATTTTGTGTTTAAGCTGGTGGCCCTAGTTTAATTTGCGTAAACAAAAACTAACAGATGGAGGGAAAGAACAAATATTTCAATACGCTGTGTTAACGTAAGTGTTAAGTTCTGATTTGTTCTGCTGAATTCACGCATTTTGGTCAACAGAACAGGTAAATAAATGTAATGGCCGAGAGTGAGTCACCCAGCCAGGCTATTGCAGAAACGTGATTTAGTGCGTCAGTTAAATCGCTTCATTCACAATTCCGTTAGCGCTGCTTGTTACACAAGTACCTCTTGTTTTGCATGTTCATTTAGACACAAGAGTCTATGGAATGTTGCTTGATTCACCCACAGGAAACACAGTCAAGGTCTGTCAAGAACTATAGTCCAGCAACTCTTTGGAGACACGAAGTAGTTTTGTTGTTTATGTTAGCCCCACATTTGGGAAGCCAATTTGAAATAGTTTTTGTTTGTATTGAAGGAGTTGTATTATTTATTTAGCTCCATGTATGGAAAGTCAATTTGAAGGAGATGTGTTATATTTCAACTGTTGGGGAGCCGAGCACTTGAAGTAGTTACAATCTCACGTATGTTAAACAGTTTCCGGTAGCCTTTGCCCCAAATGTACTTTCAGGTGGCCTTTGCCCCAAGTTTAAAAAAATATTAACTTTGTAATTTCTTTGTTTCTTTAAGTATTATATATTTATGTTTGCCTCGGCTGCGTCAGTATTATTGTTAGAGACATGAAAGTCTTGGCAGGGCGTGATACGACAAGAATGTAGGCATACACAGATTTTAAGTTTTAATTCACTCCTTTTTATTAATATTTGACACAAATTAAATAGCACTTCACTGATATCGAGAGCTGTGAGCTTCTTTAATTAACTACTTGTACTTTTTAACACGTAAACTTATTTTTCGTCTCACACGAATACATATTATATTTCTCTAGAGGAAGCATCTTGCATCCGGTTACTATCACGGTCTGCAGGCAACTTGATTTCAACCGTCTAAACTTTTAAATTTCTGTATTTCAAGTCTCTGATTGGCTAATCCTACTCCAATAGAATACCTGCATTTTAACTAAAGCTTTTTCTGGTTGTTGATTGGCTATTTTTAAAATAACTCAAAATTTACATTATTGCTGAACTAATAATGACTAGTAGCATTTAAACTCTCAAACTCATTATTGTCTTAAGGTGCGAGACAATAACGTAAAATTCTCGACACCTTTCATTCCTTATCTAGCACAAAGTTAAACACAACTTTTAATAATGCGATATTTAAAATTTTAAAACTATCGAAAAACTATTGAAGATTTATTTAAAAGTATTAAACATACTTCAATACCACCGAGTATCGAGGTCGCATCTCTAGTTTGTGAGACAATGAGTAATGAATGCAACAGATTTAACATTGGTGAGGAAGAACTTTTATTTCTCCTAATGTCCCATTAAACCAACAAGGTGATCAGCTGGTCTCTTTAGTTTACAATTACTACCTGGGTAAAGTGTCTTCAGGAGGTTAGTGAAAAGAGCGAATGACAAAGCATTTCTTGAGCTAAGCAGCGGAGCAGAAACTATTTTGAATACACATTTGTTTGTATACCCACTTATTACTCTTGGAAAGTTATTCGTCGCGTACAAACGGACGTACATACAAGGGGAACTAAAACTACGAAAATGCCTGGCCAGCTGAAAACTGCCGCAGAAAAGTCGATAGCCATAGTATCGAACAGCTTGCTGCTAGTCACGAATCCTAATGCCATCACCCCAAGGCCAATTCGGGGTTGGACATATAGAGGAACAAGGATTCTTATTTTTTCGGCTCGTACTTAGCTATAACTAGAGGAACTATTTGCATTTCACTAAAAGTTCTATACCGAGATTTCACTGGAAATATACCTTTTAGGTCCCGTGAACACATAAACGTCTGTGTGTCTTGTCGCAGTTCTCTATGGCTTTGTTATCTTATTTGTTGGGCGCTTATTGTTTAATTGTTTTTTTTTAAATTTGGGTTCTTTGTCCTCCGGCTAGCTATTATAACTAAGTCGAGCACGTGTCTCTAAGCAAGGTGTGTAAACGGAAAGGAGTTGTTGCTAAAAGATAACACTGATAAAAAAAATTTGAATCTAGACTTTTATAGCCATCACACTTAATTAATAATTGACATGTTTAATCTTTATACACGCCTGACTGAAACTGTGATATTTCCGAATGTAACTACAGTCGTTTAGTTGCCGCGCACCAATTACTTCGCGTACTTTACATTTTTGTAAGTAACTCTGCGACGTGCACCTCGTGAGAGATTCTTCAGGAACTGTGTGACACTTGCTTATGGCTCGGGAATATATACTCCTTCACCTCGAATTGCCTAAACATAATATAGCTGCTATTGGTTACCACTTTAGCGTCTGTTTTGGTCAGCCAATCACTACTACTAACATATATACTCTAGGCAGGATATTCCCTTCATTTATAAAAAAGGCACGCTACCCTGACGTCATTTGTTTATCTCTTCTTAGTGATAAACAACTCACCTCCTCAGTTTATTGTTACCCACTTCTGTTGTCAGTTTCAGTCAAGCCGTGCAAACTTATTTCCTAACAATACTTAAGGCTAACAAACATCTAAAATCCTGTACATACAATAATATCAATTTACACTATAATCACTCTGGCATTCACAGTATGTTATGATATAAAATACTGCCTCAGTCTATGAATAGCATAACGCAAAAACGAAAGTTAGTTAAATACTAAACTTGGTACTTAAATTAAACATATTCCTAGTATGCAACATGAGGGTTTTCAAGACACTCCCAACCAAAACTAACTTTACATGTAAAAATATTCGTTATTTTAGTTATTCTCAAAAAGTATTCTAACGATTTTGATTACAACACCATATATTTAAGTTATTCCCAGACAAATAAGATGTATATCTTTAAAAATGTGAGAATAGCCTGTGAGGGCCTCTGCATTTGGAATGAATTTTATTTAAATTGTAAACCGTAAGAGACAAACAAAATCTTACGAGACAAAAGATGTAGATCTCGTTTATGAGATATTCCTTATTATTGGTTTGAATTTTCGAATACCTTTACTTCTTTCAAGTTGTAAGTCAATTCAAGCATTTCCACTATGTGTAGTCAGTAGGGAAAGAATTGCGTTCCATAAAAAAATTTGATACCGAGATTTCATCGTAAATACGTGTTTTTAGGCCCCTGAGTCTAAACAAAATGTTTTTCCAAACATTTCGTGTGTCTGTGAACAGCATAACTCAAAAACAAAAAGTCAGATAAATACCAAAATTCATATATGAGTTTAGTATCTCCCAAGTTCGACTTGAAAGTTTGCAAGAAAATCCCCCACTCCAGACTACCCCTTACATGGAACATTTTTTTTGAAAATTTTTATTTTCTCAAAAATTAATCTAACAATTTTTATTGAAATATAACATGCTTAAGATATTTTTATGAAAAATGAAATGCATATCTTGAATTGTCTGGGAATATCACCAAAACTCCTCTTCATTCTGAATGGCTTTCACATAACTGATAAACCGTTAGAGATAGACAAAAATTGAATACATAAAATATGTAGATCTCGTTAAAACACACAATTTATGTCATATACATATTTTTTTAATAAGCCATTTGCGAGATATTCCTTATTGTTTGTTTTAGCTTTCCAATACTTACACTTTTCTCAAATGGGAACTCGTTATTACTACGTATAGTAAGTAGGGGAAGTATTGTATTCCACCAAAAATTCGATACCGAGATTTCACCGGAAATGTATGTTTAGAGACCCCCTGAATAAAAAAAAGCATTTTGGAAACATGTCCGTGTGTGCATCTGTGTGTATGAACAGCATAACTCAGAAACGAACAGTCGAATAAACACCAAACTTGGTATTTAGGTTTAGTATCTTCCAGAGATGCGACACGAAGTTTTTCAACAAAATCCCTCCACCCCAGATGACCTTTTACATGGAACATTTTTCGAAAATTTTAATTTTCTCAAAAATGACGCTAACCATTTTGATTAAAATATCATATGTTTAAGATATTTTTATGACAAATGAAATGTATATCTTGAATTTTCTGGGAATGTCTCCAAAAGTATTCTTCATTGTGAACGACTTTTGCATATCTGGTAAACCTTTTATTAAAAACATTTATATGACAAATAAAATGTATATCTTGAATTTTCTGGGTATAAGCCTATGAGGTCTTCTTCGTTTGGTAAAAAATTGTATAATCTGGTATAACTACTAAACGTCAAGCGATAGACGTAAACGTACTTCTCAAAAATTGTAAAACACACAATTTATGTCCATTATCGTTTTATGGCATAAGCCATTTCTTATGTATCCATTTTTAATGTTTCGAATTGTTCATTACCTGTTCATTCTTTTAAAGTCCTGTGGACATCGCTATTCGCTTTGTATATATAACGAAATATGTAGTGTAGCTGTTTCTGCTAAGGTTTATTTGGATTAAAATAAAGTATATAGAAAAATACAATTTAGTAAGATTAGTTTATATACTACCAATAAACGATAGAGATAGAGAAAGTCACGTGAGTGTGTCACATCGGAATTTGTTTCAAGAGCAGCAGTATATGTTTTGTTTTGATTTGTTATTTTTCTCACTGGAGTGACTTATGAAGTGATTTAATGATTTCTAAATGAACTTGAGATAATGTCCAGATAAATGAAGCATAAACATTAATATGCCCTTCAGTTTATAACGGGATAGTTATGTAAAGTATTAATTAATTCCGGACATCTTAAATAATAAATACAGTCCCGCATCGGTTGATTTGAATCTTGTACGAGTGGAGCCGTTCTAGTGTCTTCTCAATAGGACTATGTAAGTAATTTTATCATTTCATACGCTTGAATGACAGTAGCAATAACTATAGTTCTGGGGTTTAACAGTCACCATTTCCTGTACGGCAAGGTTTGAGAAGATATTGTTTTTACGTTGTTGTAGGAGTTTAGACCACGCTTTGGATGTCAATTTGAAGTAGTTTGTATTTTTGTATTGAAGGAGTTGTTTATTTATTTAGCTGCACGTGTGGACGACAATTTGAAGTAGGAGTTGTATTATAGTTCAACTGTTGGGGAGCCGAACTTAAAATTCGTTGCAATCGCACGTATAGTAAACAGTTTCCGGTAGCCTTTGACCCAAATGTACTTTCAGGTGGCCTTTGCCCCAAGTTTAAAAAAATATTAACTTTGTAATTTGACTGTTTCTTTAAGTATTAAACATTTATGTTTGCCTCGGCAGGGCGTGATGCGACAAGAATGTAGGCTTACACAGATTTTAAGTTTTAATTCACTCCTTTTTATTAATCCTTGACACAAATTAAATAGCACTTCACTGAAATAGAGAGCTGTAAATTTCTTTTATTTAAAACTGGCACTTTTTAACACGTAAACTATTTTCGTCTCACACGAATACCTATTATTATAGATTTGTAAATTTTGCTATATTTCAGTTTCTGATTGGCTAATCAAAAATTTAAAAAATTTACATTATCCAAGAATCACAGGTAACATTTAAACTCTCAAACTCATTATTGCCTCAAGGTTACCTCATTGTTAGCAACTTTTAACTTATTATTCTCACAGCTCTTACATTATTAAATTACGTAATGCATTCACATTACATTATTGAACATGTTTACAATAATATAAGCATATGTAATGACTGTTGCATACATTTTACAAATTATTACATACACACATTGCTTCAAGCTGGGCTGTTATTGAATTTACATATTATATAAATTGACTGAAATCATTTAAGTGTTAATAATACTGCCTCAGGTTGTCCAACCTGTACTTTATGCTCGACAAAAGCATACCCCGACGTAGCTGCTGTGTGCCGAGCTTATCAAGTGGATGACGCCGACCGAGTGATTGGTTCAGTGATACAGAGAGAAAAGGAGGAGCGCTCTCCTCGCTGTAAACTTCTTTTACTCTCCCACGAAGCTTACAGAAATTCTGGTAGTGGTATGCAGGCGAGCGCGCTTGAGAGTGGTGAGCTAGTAAATACATAAAGTGCTGGTTACTCTGTAGAGTTGTGACGACTGCTACTGCGAGCGTTTAGAGAAGTCTTGTTTTAGACGCCCCAGCGAGTGAAGTGGTAGAAAGTGGCCGCTGCGCACGAGGAGTAGTGAAATGACAGCGAGAAAAGAACTAAACCACAATAAGCAAGTTTGCCTCTTGACTTTGCAGTGCCTCAGTTCACTGAATCATCGAGCAATATCACTGTGAACCATAAAGCCTTCTGGCGTGGATGCTGAAATTAGCAGTTGTTCCACGCTGCAGGAATACTGTAAACAGAAGAGGTTGGTTGCGACACGATAAGGAAAGAAGGCTTTAACTGAAACAAGAAGATCCTTGTGTTGGGTACGTGAGCTGGCTGCAAAGGACCCTCCCCAGTAATGGAAAACCGAGCGGGCTGCGCACCCAAATCCCAGGACATTAATTCTCCAGCCGCTGTCTCCTATTGGTAAACGTTGACACTCCAGCATCGCGTTTCGGTGCCAAACTATCGCTGAAGAGGGGCGTTACCGCGAGTCACAGTGGATAAAATGTGGCCAGGCGTTACCAGTAAAGCACTCCGATTCCAGAAAATTAGTTATCTGTAGATACTGCAGACATGGTTCCCTAGTTCTGGTGGGTTGGCACAAAGTGTTATATATAAAAAGTCGTAGGAAATAAACAGAAACTCTACAATGTACTGCATCAGTGCAACAATTAGCGAATATTAAAATCAGCAAGTTATTTTAAGTTTTTTCGTCAGAATGAAAAGATATTTTCACTTACTAAAGTACATTCTAAGAAAATAGTACTCCCAAGGCTTTCTCCTTTAATTATAAGTTCACTTGTATCCCTTGTATATCGTACTGTTCAATTAAACATTTATGTTCTGTTAAGTGTGAAGAAGGTGGTTTGTTACTGCTTCGTATGGAAAGTCAGTTTGAGAAGATGGTTTTTACGATATTAGCAACACACTTTGGGTGTCAATTTAAGGTAGTTGCAACCACACGTATAGTACCCGTTTTCCGGTAGCCTTCGCCCTAAGTTTAAAAATATTAACTTTGCAATTTAACGGTTTCTTTAAATATTATATATTTATGTTTACCTCGGCTGCGTCAGTATTTATTTTAGAGACACGTTTCTCTTAGCAGGGTTGTGACAATAATGTAGGCTTACACAGATTATAATTTTACTTCACTCCTTTTATTAATGCTTGACACGATTTAAATAACAGTTCACTGATATAAAGAGATGTGAGATTCTTTTTATTAATTAATTACACTTTTTAACACGTAAACTTACTTTTCGTCTTACACGAATGCATATTATATTTCTTGAGGACACCTTTTGCGTCTGGTTACTAACGCTGTCTGCAGGCAACTGAATTGATTTCAACCGTATAAACTTGTAAATTTCTGTATTTCAAGTCTCTGATTGACTAATCCTACTCTAATAGAATACCTTCATTTAACTAAAGCTTTTTCTGGTTGTTGATTGGCTATTTTTATAAACTGTCACTAAAATTACATTATTGCTTCCAAGAATCACGAGTAACATATAAACTCTCAAACTCATTATTGCCTCAAGGTTACCTCATTGTTACCTCATTGTTAGCAACTTTTAACCTATTTCTCACAGCTCCTACATTATTAAATTACGTAATATATTCACATAACATGTATACAATAACATAAGCATATGCAATGACTGTTACATACATTTTTATATATTGTTACATATACAAGTTGCTTTAAGGCGGGCTGTTATTGAATTTATATATTATATAATTTGAACTGAAATGATTTAAGTGTTAAAAATACTGCAATTGCGATAAACATTTGCCTAGAAATGTTTCCAAACTAAACGTGAAAACATCAACCTCTTATAATACAATTTCATTTTGTAATTAAGGAGCTTATGCGAGGGGAAAGCATAAAAATCATAGATTTTAAACTAATTTAAATAATATAAAAATAAATATTTGGAAATAGCTAATATTACAAAAACTTATTTCGCACAAATTCCATACAGTAATTTGTCCTGCACTGTTCTGCAGTAAAGACTTGGAAATCTCTCATGATTTCCCAATTATATAAAATTCAATGAGAGTTATTTTTATTTCTAAAGCCAAATTCTCAAAATCTGGTATTCAATATAAATCGTTAAAGTCAATGTTAAGACGTTTTTTAATTAGGCCGAACTTATATGAAATTTGGTATTCATCCAACTTTTCGTTTATGAGACCCTCTAAATAAAACAAAAGCGTTTTCTTTTAAAAAACAAAATCCTGTTTGTACGTGATACAGAGAGACAGAACAGCATTACTAAAAATCAAATGTGATACATTCACATAAATTTCTCTACCCCCTATCTTCATTAGTGGGTATACAAACTAATGCTATCAAAGATTATTCTTCTATGTACTTCATATTAGTCCAAATAAACCTTTGCAGAAATAGCTACATTACATATTTCGTTATAGATACAAAGAGAACAGCGATAGTCAAATGTTTACTATATGCTGGCCCTTAAAATTCCATATTGTTTCCATGACATCCTGAAAAACAGCTGAAAATTAATGGGACTTAAATGAATCACAAGTATTGAATAATTGAAACCTTTAATAACGGATATCTCAGAAATGGCTTATATCACAAAAAGCTTATTTTAAGTAAGTTGTGTGTTATACTACGTTTTCGTCTGTCGCATAGCATTTACCACTTATTCTTTCCGTGTGAAGAGGACTTCAAAGCCTATTCCCAAAAAATTGAAGATATACATTTTATTTGCAATGTAAGTATATTCGATACATGTATTTTAATCAAAATCGTTAGAAACATTTTCTAGAAAATAAAAATGTTCCATGTTCTTCTTTATTTGAAAGAATTTTCCTTATTTTCTATTTTCTGAAAAAGGTGTCATAAGATTTTAAGTAAAATATCATAATATTCTTCATATCTGCATGAATAATAAAATTCTTACTAAAGCTTATCTTACCCTCCAATTTTAAATATTTGGTGTTTTAATCCAAACTATAAAAAGTATTTTTGAGAAAATAAAAAGTAACAAAACATTCTCCATACATAGGACAGCTTAGGGGTGGAAGTTGCATCCTTGAAAGTTGGTGAATTTGAATGCCAAGTTGGCAGTTTGATTCTATTTATATTATCCAAAATATAAGGGTACGTACTTTTTTTCTGAATTTGTTTTAAGGGGCTAGTGGACCACAAAAGGAGCATTTCTGGTGAAGTCTGAATACAAATATTTGAATGGAATAGAAAACTTCCTCTAGAAGAGATTTACATTTTTTAAGTCCACACAATAAAACTTATATTATTGCTGTATTGTTTATCTATTGCTCCAGAGATGCAGGTCATTATAGGGTATACAACGGAGGTGCACACCTCATGCACTACGACCTACGGAAGATATTTTGTGGCTGCCACCCCCCAGGAGGAAGGGGTGAAGTGAAGGAACCACAGGAGGCCACAGACCACAAACAGATAGGCCGATGAGACGCGCGAAAGTCCCTAACAGTTCCTGGCTTGAAGACCCGATCCACTGTTGGAGCTACCCAAAGAGGATGATAAATGACCCGTTCAACCAAGGAGTCCTCTGGTGTCTACGGCGAATACTCTTTCTTTGGATGAAGCATCCGCATCAGAAGTTGAAGTAGTTATTTCGTTGTACTTTTCTGCAACGTATGGTAAGCCAATTCGAAGTAGGACTTGTATTGTAGTTCTTATGTTGGGGAGCCGAACTTGAAGTAGTTGAAACCGCACGTATGGTAAAAAGTTTCCGCTAGCCTTCGGCCCAAATATACTTTCCGGTGGCATTTGCCCCAAGTTTAAAAATATCAACTTTGTAATTTGACCGTTTCTTTAAATATTATATTTTATGTTTCCCTCGGCTGCGTCAGTATTAATGTTAGAGACATGTTTCTCTTAGCAGGGTTGTGGTGCGCCTGAAGAATGTAGGTTTACACAGATTATAATTTCACTTCACTCCTTTTATTAATGCTTGACAAGATTTAAATAACACTTCACTGATATAGAGAGACAGCTGAGAGATTTTGTTATTAATTACATGTACTATTTAACACGTAAACTATTTTCGTCTCATACGAATACGTATTAAATTTTTCGAGAACGCATCTCACATCAGGAACACTGTCTGCAACCAACACGTCCAGTTATGAGCACTGTCTACAAGCAATTGACTTCTTTTCTACCGTCTAAATTTGTAATTTTCTGTATTTCAAGTCTCTATTTGGCTAATCCTACTCCAATAGAATATCTTCATTTAAGTAAAGCTTTTTCTGGTTGTTGATTGGCTATTTATTAAACTGACTCAAAATTTACATTATTGTTACTCCAATAATGACTAGTAGCATTATTGCCTCAAGGTTACCTCATTGTTAGCAACTTTTAAGCTATTATTCTCACAGCATACATTATTAAATTATGTGATACTTTGACATAACATTATTACATGTATACAATAATATAAACATATACAATGACTGTAATATACACTTTTTATATATTGTTACATACACATATTGCTTTAAAGTGGGCGGTTATTGAATTTATAGTGTATAATTAGACTGAAATTATTTAAGCGTTAAAAATACTGCCTCAAAGTACACTTGAAACATGACAAAGAAACGGAATGAAAGGAAAATGAGGGAAAGGTAATGGTGGTAGATGAGAAACCACGAAAGAAACAAGTCAGAGTGGGGGTCGACAGGAATGGAACCTAGGACCTCCCGAATGCGAGCCTCACACGTCACTAACTTCTCCTGTTTTCCAATTCACGTGCTCTGTTCTCCATATCGACCCCTGTTTCTGTTAGGAGCATCTCTAATGCCTCCCTTCTGAGCTATTCTTTACCGATCTTATTTTCAATTTAGCGACCGCTAGCGTTCTCTCCTTCTCTTTTATCCCTCTCTCCCTACCTAATTCCTATTCTCGTCCACGCTACCTCCTTCTCCTCTTCTTTACTATTCCTACTTTTTACAGACGCTACTACCAAATACCGCAAGAGTTCTACCGCTACTGGGCGCAAGTTGGCAGCCCGATAAAGATCCTGAACTTATACCTTGAAAGTTAGAAACTTTCACCATAATTTATAAGAGCTGCTGCTTAAGTTAGTGCGGCCAATTGTTTTAAGATTAAGGGTAACTCGGCTCCCCTTGCATTGTCGAGAATCCAAACACTGATTGGCGATAGATAACTTCACTCCTACTGCTGATACAAGCCCTCCTATTTGTTTTGGAAGTCTTCCAAATGAAACTATAAATTAAGAAAGAATGCCAGCACGGCATTTCAGCCATAGGGGAAGCTTAAAACTCTCCTGAAAACTGGCATAAATCTGTCGCTTTTATGGACGACTACCGACATTGCACCGTTTCTGTAATAACCAAGATATTTAAGCTATGCTTAACGATTTTAAAGTTTCAACAGTATATTTTTCAGTACCTTTACTTTCTCTACTACGTATACTAAGTACGAAAGTACCTACTGCATTCCACTAAAAAATTCGATGCCGAGATTTCACCATAAATACACGTTTTCAGGCCCTCTGAATCCAAATAAAGCATTTTTGCAAACATGTCTGTGTGAGAGTGTCTGTCTGTGAATAGCACAACTCAAAAACTAAAATTTGGGTAAGTACCAAATTTGGTACTTTAGTTCAGTATCTTACAAGGATGCGATCCGAAGATTTTCAAGAAAATACCCCCACACCAACCAGCCTTTACATGGAAACTTTTTTCAAAATTTGGTTTTTGTTGCAATTCTCATGGCTCGTCTTATCTTATTTGTTGGGCGCTTATTGTTTAATTATTTTTTTAATTTTGGTTCATTACGTATAACTCAGTCGAGCAAGTATCTCTAAGCAGGGCGTGTAAACGGAAAGGAGTTGTTACTAAAAGATAACACTGATAAAAGAATGTGTTTCTACACTTTTATTGCCGACACACTTAATTAATAATTCACGTATTTAGTCTTTATACACGCCTGAATGAAACTGTGATATTTCCGAATGTAACTAAAGTCGTTTTAGTTGTCGCGCACCAATTACTTCGCGTACTTCACATTTTGTAACTAACACTGCGTCGTGCACCTCGTGAGAGATTGTTCAGAACTGTGCGACACTTGCTTATGGCTCGAGAATATATACTCCACCTCGAGTTGCCTAAACATTATAATAGAGTTCCTATTGGTTACCAAATTACGCCCACTTTAGCGTCTGTTTTGGTCAGCCAATCACTACTACTAACATATATGCTCTAGGGAAGATATTCCCTCCATATCTAAAAAAAGGCACGCTACCCTGACGTCATTTGTTTATCTCTTCTTAGTGATAAACAACTCACCCACTCGGTTTATTGTTACCTACTTCTATTGTCAGTTTCAGTGAGGCCGTGTAAACTTATTTCCTAACAATACTTATGGCTAACAAACATCTAAAATCCTGTACATACAATAATATTAATTTACACTACAATCACTTCGGCATTCACAGCATGTTATGCTATAAAATATTGCCTCATATTCTAAAAAACGGCTATAAAGATTTTGATTAAAATAGCACATATTAATCATATTAATACGACAAATAAAAGGCATATCTTCAATTTTCTGGGAATAGCCTTTGAAGTCGTTTGCATTCAGAAGGAATTTTGTATCATCTTGTATAACTGGTAAACGTTAAGCGATAGACGAAAATTTATATCTCTTTAAAGCACACAATTTATTTCAAATAAGCTTTTTTGTGGCATCAACCAGTTCCGAGGTATTCATTATTAATAGTTGGAGTTGTTCAATACTTAACCATTCTTTTAAAGTCCTATCAACATTCACTTGTTTCTCGCAATTCCATATACCTACTAATAAACGATAAAGGGTACAGAAAGTCATGTGAACGGATTACATCAGATTTTTTTTTATTTTTAAATGTAGGTTTACTAAGCATAAATTATTCAAAATTATACAAATGTCCTTCCTGATGAATAAAGTTCACAGTTTATTGCCGGAAAATTCAATATATACGAGGTGTGTCTTAGAACTAAGGTCCGTTTTGTAATTGAGTATGAACTACTACATATTTTGAGATAGTTTGTTACTTTCTCTACTACGTATAGTAAGTAGGGGAAGTATTTTATTCAACCCAAAAATTCGATACCCAGATTTCGCCGGAAATACATGTTTTGAGACAACCTGAATCCAAAAAACAGCATTTTTGGAAACATGTCCGTGTGTATGTCTGTGTGTGTCTGTGAACAGCATAACTCAGGAACGAACAGTCGGATAAACACCAAACTTGGTATTTAGGTTCAGTATATTCCAGAGATGAGACACGAAGGTTTTTAAGAAAATTTCCCACCCCAGATTACCCTTTACAGGGAACACTATTCGAAAATTTTAATTTTCTCAAAAATGTCTCAAACGATTTTGATTAAAGTATCATATGTTTTAGATATTTTTATGGCAAATAAAATGTATATCTTGAATTTTCTGGGAATGTCTCCAAAAGTATTCTTCATTGTGAAAGATAACTGGTAAACCATAAGAGATAGACAAAAGTTTACTACACAAAAAATGCAGATCGGTTAAAATACACAATTTATGCTATATACTTTTTTTTGTTGAGAGAATCATTTTCGAGATATTGCTTGTTATTCCCTTAAATTTTCCAATACTTATACTTTTTCTCAAATGGGAATTCGTTATTCATTTCCTTTTGTCCTGGTAATGCAAAGAGAATGGAATACTCGACATAGCAACCAGCTCTTAAAATATTTGACTATCGCTTAAAGCCTAGCAATTCCCTTTGCATCTACAAGAAAATAAGTAATAAAATTAACATCTCGATATCTCGATTAACATGAAGCATAATGAGAATAAGCGTTTGTAAAAATGGTTTGTACAAGAGTAGAGAAAGTCATGTGAGTGTGACACATCAGATTTTTTGCTTTTTAGTTATGCTGTTCACAGACAGACGCACAGACACATACGGGTATGTTTTCAAAAATGCTTTATTTGGATTCAGGGCACCTCAAAACACGTATTTCCGGTGAATTCTTGGTATAGAATTTTTGAGTGGAATGCATTACTTCCCCTGCTTACTATATGTAGTAGAGAAAATCTCTAAAAGTTTAAAAACATCTTTTGTTAATGTTTTCTCTGCCGTGCGTATGTGGGCGTGGGGTTGGCAGTCGGTTTGTCAGGTTTATGTTTTTCCTGGGCTGTAATAGCTGCGTTCATTGTAGATCAATTTTAATGCTGGTCAGCATACGTTGGGATACTTTTCCTGTTGTAAATCCAGTATTGATACAAATGACTTCTCCACAAGATTGTATAATCACGATATCATCAAGCACACCCAGTCAGTAAGCGTTTACACCATCAACTGCTGACATTTGTTGGAAATGATTGGTTCCCTACGTTACACTGCAATGATATATGTATATGAGGCAAAAATTAATTGAATTCCCGAATTAAAACTTCTGCCAAATATAATGATGGCTCCATTAATGTGAATGTGATACCGTAGCCTCACATGGGAGGTTTGATTACGACTGTCACAAGTGATGAATGCTATCGCATTCTGGTCTTCTCGCCGGCCGGCCAATGTCGCCGGATCAAGCTGTGACAGAACCATTGCCATGAACACTGGAGGGAATTATAGCCCCTCCTCAGGTCTCCAATAACATGCTACGAATAATAAAACTGATGACCTTTTTTATCTTCTTCTTTTAACAGTTGCAAACTGAATTGCTATGTGCATATAGTGAGTGGTAAAAATAAAAGTGTATTTTATACTACAGAGAGAACCAAAAAACTATGAGTGTTTTTCCTGTTCTCGGTGCTCGTTGACGTCTGCCGCTATCATAGATAGGCACGGATGAAACCATACAACATTTTTAAAACTACTTTTAAAGGCTTTACTTACCAACTTTATGAAACGAGATGCTGAAACTGGCCACCGTCGTTGTCCATACATTTTTGGCACCTCTTTAGGAAACTATCCATCACTCGCCGTAGTTTATGTTGAGAAATGCTGGCAATTTCCTGGTGGATATTTTGTTTGAATTTTTCCAGGGTGTATGGGGTTCTCTTGTATATTTTAAGTTACTCCAATCTGGGGACCGAGGGGGCCACAAATCTCTACTAATAATTCTGTCTTCAAATACACTTTCATAAAGTTATAACATAAATAGCTGGCAGGACATGGACAGGAAAAACACCGCGCAGCCGGTTCGTAGTCTTTTGGCTCTCCCTGTATGTCGCTCTAGAAGAACGCTACTGGTTTATCGTATTTTTATGGATAGGTTTTTAAGCCCAAATGACGAATTAATTAATTTTATTTACCTCTCCTGTTCAATGTAAATTATTGGAAGTAATCTAGAGAATTTTTACGATCAATCCTCCCCTTTTCAACTAATAATTGTAATTTCGTCGGGATAAAAAATCCCCCGATATTCAGGCAAAAGGACGTGAAATATCGGCGGAACGTCTGACTTCCGTAACCTCCTGCCGACAGTCTTCCAAGTTCTGGAAATACTGCATAATCTATAGGGAACCTCTTGGCGTTGGGACAACCAGGTGTGGTCAAGTAATATTTTAAATAATTACTGTAGGTGAAACTTTAAACAGCAGAGCGGTTAGACCGCCCAGGTTCGATCCCAGGGAACCGTATGTGGGATTTGTGGTGGACGAAGCCGAGTCTGTGCGGGTTTTCTCCGGTTACCCCGCCATTCATTCCTCCAACTGCTCAACGCCTTTCCTTTTATCCATTTCATCGTCATTTCATATGATCTCCTTCCTCTCTCTCCGATACCAGGCTTCTACACAGCATTTACATAATGTACAAGCACTTAAGATCTACAATGAAATACAGTTAAAGCTGATAATAAAAGGATTCCCCATTGCCAGGTCATCAAGTTGACCTCTTTGCAAACGACACATAGACTATGAGAAAGAAGTTGATTGTAAAACATGGTTCACTGATTTCTAATTTTCTTTCCTTATGCAATTATTAGCATGCCCTGCGAACCCTGATAACCATATAAGTACAAAGGAAATGCAGCAAAAATCTGATGTGATACATTCACGTGGCATTATCTACCCTTTATCTCTTATTAGCGGGTATACAAACTATTCTTACTAAAGCTTAGTTTTCTATCTACTACATTTTAATCCAAGTATACCTTTCCAGAAATACTACATTACACATTTCGTTATAGATACAAAGAATAGCGATAACGTTTAAGAACTGGACGCTATTTGCTGTCCTTAAAATTCCATGCTATTGCGAGAAACAACTGAAAATTGATGGGACTTAAAAAAATAAAGTATTGAACAAATCGAACAAATAACTGATATCTTGGAAATGCCTGATGCTCCAAAAATATTATTTGAAATAAAGTATGTGTTTTAAAGGAATCTACATTTCTGTGTACGAGGTGTGATCAAAAAGTTTGCGGAATGGCTTTACAACAATGCTGACGCTGAGATTTCTTTAATTCTTACCCAGACTGTGCATGCAACGTTCCTTACCGATAAAAACGAGAGTCACATGATTTCCTGTGACCATGCAGTGACGAGGTAGACCCACTGAAGTGATCACGTGTTTTCCATGTGCTGCGAATTTTCCGCGTAGCAAAAATGTCAGATTACGAAGAACAAAGAACGAACATCAAATTTTGCTTTAAACTGTAAAACTGCAACAGAAGGTTATGAAATGTTAAGAACAGCTAATGAGGATGAAGTTATGGGCAAAACTCAAGCATTTGAGTGGTTTTCGAAATCTAAAAGTGGTGTGACATCAGTTAAAGATACAGATCCTTCGGGGCGACCCTGTTCCACCAAAACTGATGAAAATATCAATAAGGTGAGGGAAATGCTCTTAAATGATAGGCGCATTACAATAAGAGAATTTTCTGACTCATTAGGACTCTCCTTTGGAAGTGTTCAAAGCATTTTGAAAGACAATTTGGACAAGAGAAGAATTGCCGCCAAGTTCGTGCGCCGCCTGCTTTCAAATGACCAAAAGGAAAGCCGTGTGATTGCCTGCACAGATCTTAAAGAACAGCTACAAAATGACCCACAGTTTATGGAGAAAATTATTACTGGAGATGAAACATGGATTTATGAGTACGATCCAGAAACAAAGCAACAATCTTCACAATGGAAGAGTCCTTCATCTCCACGCCCGAAAAAGGCCAGACAAGTTCGATCCAAAGTGAAGACAATGATGATTGTGTTTTTTGACATTAAAGGCATTATACATAAGGAATTTTTGCCACAGGGTCAAACAGTGAATGAAGTGTTGTACAAACAAGTGCTGCAAAGATTAAGGGAGAATGTGCGACGCAAACGGCCGGAGAAATGGAGGAGTGGTGACTGGTTCCTGCATCATGACAATGCGCCCGCGCACAAAGCCCTTTCTGCTCGCCAATTTTTGGGTAAAAATAGGATGAATACTATTCCCCATTCCGCCTATTCTCCAGATTTGGAGCAGCGGACTTTTTTCTTTTCCCGCGACTTAAAATGCGGCTCCGAGGACATCGTTTTGAGGACATTGATGTCATCCATCCCGAATCGCAGAAGGCTCTGAACATGTTGAAAGAAGAGGACTTCCAGAGGTGCTTCCAGCAGTGGCAGAAGCGCTGGGACAAGTGTATCAACTCCCAAGGAGACTACTTCGAGGGTGACAGTGCAGATTAGACAAAAAAAACTGTTGTGTAGTATTTATGACGTCATTCCGGAAACTTTTTGATCACACCTCGTACGTTTTCGTCTTTCGCTTAACGTTTACCAGTTATACAAGTTTATATAAAATTCCTTCCAAATGAAAAGACCTCTACAGGTTATTACCAGAAAATTCAAGATATACATTTTATTTGTCATGTCAATGTATTTCATATGTGATATTTTAATCAAAATCGTTAATCATTATTGAGAAATCAGAGATTTCAAAAAATGTTCCATGTAAAGAGCACTGTGCGGCGGGGATTTTCTTGAACATCTATCTATCGCAAATATTTGGAGGATATGGAACCTAAACACCAAGTTTGGTATTTATCCGAATTTTCGTTTTGAGTTATTCTGATCACAGACAGACATTACAAGGACCGATTTCTAAATTTGTTTTTGGATTCAGGGAGCCTCACGACATATATTTTGCATATATTGTTGCATATATCCTACCGAACTAGCATAAATGCTATTCATAGGTTTTGACACCCAAATCTGCAGTATTTTATAAATGGAATTTGTAGACATAACCTACGATTCTTACCATTATAAACCGGATCAATTGTATGTTTCTACTTTCTCTACTACGTATAGTAAGTAGGGGAAGTATTGTATTCCACCCAAAAATTCGATACCATGATTTCACCATAAATCGATGACTTTCTCTACTCTTGTACGGACTATTTTTACAAACGCTTATTCTCCATATGCATCATTTTAATCGAGATATCGAGATGTCAATCTTATTGCTAATTTTCCTGTAGATGCAAGGAGAATTGGTAGGTTTTAAGCGATAGTCAAATATTTTAAGAGCTGGTTGCTATGTGGAGTATTCCATTCTCCTCGCATTACCAGGACAAAAAATGAATAACGAATTTGAGAAAAAGTATAAGTATTGGAAAATTTAAGGGGAATAACAAGCAATATCTCGAAAATGGTTCACTCAACAAAAAAATGTATATGACAAATTGTGTATTTTAGCGCGGTCTACATTTTTTGTGTAGTAAAATTTTGTCTATCTCTTATGGTTTACCAGTTATGCAAACGTCGTTCACAATGAAGAATACTTTTGAAGACACTACCAGAAAATTCAAGATATACATTTTATTTGTCATAAAAGTATCTTAAACATACGATATTTTAATCAAAATTGTTAGAGCCATATTGTAATCCTGGAAACTGCTTCTCAATATTCGCGATCCGCTAATCGTCTTCGCCAATAAGCAAGAGAAGTAAAACGAATGTCGCTCATGTTATTGCGCTAGTTTCCCACTGACCTGCATTTGCTTGGACTTGCCCCGTTGAATTCTGCAACTCTTTTAACGCACGAAGGGAAATCTACACACACATGAACTACGGCGCTGTTGGGGCACCTTGTACATACATACATAAAAATTTTCTCTCTTTATAATATTAGTACACATTGCATTTACTATTCCATGGTTAGCATATCACAACTTTCCAACTAAACAAGACGCTGAATCCCTACCAATCGTGGCTACCTGCCGCTGCCATATTACCATTTTGTGATTGTTACTTTCCTTGTTCCATGTAAAAGGTAGTTTTAGGTGGAAGGATTTTCTTGAAAATCTTCGTATCGCATCTTTGGAAGATACTGAAATTAAATGTTAAGCTTGGTGTTGATCCAACTTTTCGTTTTTGAATTACGCTGTTCAAAGACACACGCACCTACGTATAGTAAGTAGGGGAAGTATTGCATTCCACCCAAAAATTCCATACCAATATTTCACCGGAAATACATGTTTTGAGCCCCCCTGAATCCAAAAAAAGCATTTTTGGAAAAATGTCCGTCTGTGTGTCTGCGTGTGTGTGTGTGTGTGTGTGTGTGTGTGTGTGTGTGTATGTCTGTGTCTGTGAACAGCATAACTCAGAAATGAACAGTCGGATAAACACCAAACTTGGTATTTAAGTTCAGTATCTTCCAGACATGCGACACGGAGGTTTTCAAGAAAATCCCCCACCCCAGATTACCCTTTACATGGAACATTTTTCGAAAATTTTAGTTTTCTCAAAAATGACTCTAACGATTTTCATTAAAATATAATATGTTTAAGATATTTTCATGACAAATCAAATGTTTAACTCGAATTTTCTGGGAATGTCTCCAAAAGTATTCTTCATTGTGAACGACTTTTGCATAACTATTAATCCATAAGAGACAGTCAAAATTTTACTACATAAAAATGTAGATCGCGTTAAAATACACAATTTATGTCATATATATTTTTGTTGTTGAGTGAACTATTTTAGAGATATTGTTTGTTATTCCCTTAAATTTTCCAATAAATTTTCTCAAATGGGAATTCGTTATTAATTTTTTTATGCCTTAGATATGCAAAGAGAATGCGCATATAGCAACCGGCTCTTAATATATTTGACTATCGCTTAAAGCCTACCATATTCCCCTTGCACCTACAAGAAAATTAAGAATAAGATTAACATCTCGTTTAACATGAAGCATATGGAGAATAAACGTTTGTAAAATAGTTTGTACAAGAGTAGAGAAAGTTATGTGAGTGTAACACACCAGATTTTTCTAATATGTTTTTATTTAGGGAACTTCGCAACGTGTAATTCCGGAGAGATCTCGGTATTGAATTTTTGGGTGAAATTTTATACTTCCTCTAGTTACTTTAGATAAGCAATAGGTAAAGTAGTAAACTCCCTGCGAGAAAACACCACTGCACGAAAAACTCTTGTGCTGCATTCATATGACTTTCTCTAACGTAATATCGTTTATTTTTATATAGCCTCTATAAACTGTTATTTTTGTGAAAGGTTATTTTTCTATTTACTCATTTTAATGATAAAAAACCTATGTAGAAATGGTTTCATTACATATTTCGTTGAAGGTATGCATGCCTTAATCAATACTCAGTTGTTTTAAAACCAGGTAGTTATTGGCCTAGAAATTACACTCTATTTCCATGCTAATACGAGAAATAAGTGATGTCGGCAGGAGTTTGAAACAATTCAAAACAAAGCGCCGCAAGTAAGTCGTCCTATTTGGCCTACGTATGGGGAATACTGCAGTTACCCATTCCTACCTTCTTTCGCCCATGTGAAACTGTCATTGTCCGCTTACACTCACACTCTCACCAGCTGTCATTTCTACGATGATGCCAGGACTAGATGCAACATAATAACAGTCACCTTAAGCACCTTATAATACAGCTTTCTCTATTTGTTATTATACCCCAATTATTTAATGACCTGTAAAGGTTATTGTAGTGGTGATTTAACTGCATTCAAGCGACCTTAAATAAATAAAGTTAAAACATGTCTAACCATTAATAACGGATGTCCTGGAAACGGCTTATAGCACAAAAATATTATTTGAAATGAATTGCGTGTTTCAAAGAGAGTACGTTTTGGTCTATTGCTTAACCTTTCACAGAAGTATAAAATTCTTTCCAAATGAAGAGGACTTCACTGGTTATTCCCAGAACATTCGAGATATGCATTTTATTTTTAATGAAAATATCTTAAACGTGTAGTACTTTAAAATAAAGAGAGTTGAAGGTTGTTACACTACATCACTAAGATGTTCTTACTTGTTCTCTGGTGCTGGGCTGATGACCTTCAAAGGCTGCTGGGTGGCGGTAGTTCGAAATTCATTAGGTGATTCCTGTGTTTGACGATATGTATCTTTTCCCAGATGTCCAATTCATTGCTGCTGTTAATTGGTTTTAAGAGTTATATGTTCGGGGTGATATCATGGTTTGAAGACCAGAAATGATATGCTACTGCTGATTTATCTGGCTGCTTTTGGTAAATGCATCTCATATGCCCTTTAAGTCTTATTTCAAGATTTCAAGAACACCACTAGCCACACACATTTCCTATACAATAACCAGCAAACTCAGTTGAAAACATGCTGACGATGGGAGCAAACCCTTTCCCGAAACGCGTTCAAGTAAGAACATTTTAGTGATATAGTGTAACAACCTTCAACTCTCTTTATTTTAAATTATGACACATCACTGTTACTAGCTTCTAAATCTTCAAAATTAATTAATATAGTATTTTAATCAAAATCGTTATAGCTATTTTTGAAAAAGTCGAAATTTTCGAAAACTTTTCCATGTAAAGAGTAGTTTGGGGTGAGGGAATATTATTGAAAATTTTTGTGTCGCATCCTTGGAAGATATTGAACTTAAACACCAAGTGGTATTTTACGGACTTTTCAATTTTTGAATTATGTTGTTCACAGTGTTATATCCACATGAATTTCTCTAGCTTCTATTGCAAGTGCACTTTTCTGTGTACTCAATGTTAATCGAGATAAACCTTCAAATAGAACAGCGACAGTCAAATGTTTAACAACTGGACGCTATATGCTGGCCTTAAAATTCCATACTGTTTCCATGACATCGCGAGAAGCAATTGAAAATCCACAGGACTTGAAAAGAATTACCAAGTATTGAACAATGCGAACCTTCATAACGGATATCCCAGAAATTGCTTATTCCACAAAAAACGTTATTTGAATTAAATTTTTCGTTTTAAAGAGGTCTGCATTTTTACTTTCTCTACTAGGTATAGTAAGTAGAGGAAGTATTGTATTCCACCCAAAAATTCGATACCGAGATTTCACTGGAAATATATGTTTTGAAACCTCCTGAATCCAAAAAAAGCATTTTTGGAAACATATCCGTGTGTGTGTGTGCGTGTGTGTGTGTGTGTGTGTCTGTGAACAGCATAACTCAGAAACGAACAGTCGGATAAACACCAAACTTGTTATTTAGCTTCAGTATCTTCCAGAGATGCGACACAAAGGTTTTCAAGAAAATCCCCCACTCCAGATTACCCTTTACATGGAACAGTATTCGAAAATTTTAATGTTCTCAAAAATGACTCTAACGATTTTGATTAAAATATCATATTTTTAAGATATTTTCATAACAAATGAAATGTATATCTCGAATTCTCTGGGAATGTCTCCAAAAGTATTCTTCATTTTTAACGACTTTTGCATAAATGGTAAACCATAAGAGATAGAAAAAATTTTACTACACAAAAATGTGGATCGCGTTAAAATACACAATTTATGTCATATACATTTTATTTGTTGAGTGAACCATTTTCGAAATATTGCTTGTTATTTGCTTAGATTTTCCAATACTTATACTTTTTCTCAAACATGTATTCGTTATTCATTTTTTGTCCTGGTAATGCAAGGAGAATGGAATGCTCCACATAGCAACCACTTCTTAAAATATTTTACTATCGCTTAAAGCCTAGCAATTCCCCTTGCATCTACAAGAAAATTAGCAATAAGATTAATATCTCGATTAACATGAAGCATATGGAGAATAAGCGTTTGTAAAAATAGTTTGTACAAGAGTAGAGAAGGTCATGTGAGTGTAACACATCGGACTATTTGTGTAGTATGCTTTCGACTATCGCTGATCGTTTACCAGTAATACAAGATTTTACAAAGTTCCTTCCGAATGAAGAGGACTTCACAGCTGTTCCCAGCAAATTCAAGTTGTACATTTTATTTTCATGTAAATACCTTTAATATATGGAATTTTAATCAAAATTGTTAGAGCCATTTTTCAGGAAATCAAAGCTTCCGAAAATATTTCATGTAAAGGATAGTTTTGGGGTGGGGGATTTTCTTGAGTGCTGTCAGCACACATACACACATTTTTTAAAGCTGCTTTTTGGGTTCAGCAAGTCTCAAGACTCATATTTGCAGTGAAATTTCGACATCAAATTTTTTGTTAGAATACTTTTTTGTTCTCCTACTTACTATAGTGATAGATAGAATAAAAATGCTTTTTTGGATTCAGGGCCCTCAAATATGTATTTCAGGTGAAATTCTGTATCGGATTTTTGAGTGAAATACCATACTTACTCTAGGTAAGCATTAGATAAATTAAAAATTTGATGTGTTACACTCACATGACTTTCTCTACTCTTGTACAAACCATTTTTACAAAAGCTTATTCTCCATCTACTTCATGTTAATCGAGATAAACATTTGTAGACTCTATCTTATTGCTAATTTTCAAGGGGAATTGTTAGGCTTTGAGCTATAGTCAAATATTTTAAGAGCTGGTTGCTATGTGGAGTATTCCATTCTCTTTGCATTACCAGGACAAAAAAATGAATAACGAATTTCAGAAAAAGTAAGTATTGGAAAATTTAAGGGAATAACAAGCAATATCTCGGAAATGGTTCACTCAACAAAAATAATGTATATGACATAAATTGTGTATTTTAACGCGATCTACATTTTTGTGTAGTAAACGTTTGTCTATCTCTCATGGTTTACCAGTTATGCAAAAGTCGTTCACAATGAAGAACACTTTTGGAGACATTCCCAGAAAATTCGAGATATACATTTCATTTGTCATGAAAATATCTTAAACATATGATATTTTAATCAATCTCGGTAGCCATTTTTGAGAAAATTAAAATTTTCTTAAAATGTTCCATGTAAAGGGTAATCTGGGGTGGGGGGATTTTCTTGGAAACCTTCGTGTCACATCCCTGGTAGATACTGAACCTAACTACCAAGTTTGGTGTTTATCCGACTGTTCGTTTCTGAGTTATGCTTTTCACAGACACACACACGGACATGTTTCCAAAAAGGCGTTTTCTTTTTGATTCAGGGGGTCTCAAATCATATATTTCCGGTGAAATCTCGGTATCGAATTTTTGAGTGGAATACAATACTTCCCCTACTTACTATACGTAGTAGAGAAAGTAAAAATTGCATTCGTTTCGCGGACACGTGTTATTTCTAGTATTGTTCAATAAATTACAAGAAATAAACCCTGGTTACATTTGATCAGCGCTTCCAGATTAGCTTGTTCATCGTGAGGATAAATGCCCGACATAGGAAGTGAGGAAAGATAAACTGTCTTGGCTTGGAGAGCAAAGGGGTAAAGAGATGGCCTCCCTGCAGGGGTGAGACCACGTGGGAACAAGTGAATGACGAAGATGCTTGCCATTAAGCCTTATTTTGTCACTGGAAGAAAGAGGCTCGGATATGCGGCGCTATGGTATGCGTGATATTGGGAAGGAGCCCTTTGCAGAGTTGCATGTGGCACGAGAACCCCCGGCAGTGGATCAATCCCGCCACACCACCTTGCCGCATTACAGATCCTGCTGCAGTGGCGGACTCGCTCGTCTCTGCGAGGCACGTGAGAATTGTCCAAACAGTTCAATACATTTGTCAATCTTTGGTGTAGGGGTAAACATAGATGACATTTGGTCAAAGTTTAAAAAAATAAATAAAATTAGCATACACATAACTTTCTCTACCCTCTATATCTTATTAGTTGGCATACAAATTATAGGAAACTTTATCTTGCTATGTACTTCAGTTTAATCCAATAAGCGTTTCCGGAAATAACTGCATTACAAATTTCGTTATAGATACAAAGGGAACAGCGTAGTCAGATGTTTAATATCAGGGCGCTATATACTGGTCTTAAAACTCTTTTCATAAGATCGCAAGAAACAAATAAATAAATAAATAAATAAAATCTGTACTACTCCATCCCGGCACCTTGTTACCTAAACCGGGACGTGTATTAAAATTTTTCAGTTTATTAATACAATACACTTACATTATCGTTGTACAGATAATTAACTATAACTAATAAAAAAATTCTGAGCTGTTACACTCACATGACTTTCTCTACTCTTGTACAAAGTCGTTTTACAAACGCTTATTCTCCATATGCTTCATGTTAATCGAGATGTTAATCTTATTGCCAATTTTCTTGTAGATGCAAGGGGAATATGGTAGTATTTAAGCGATAGTCAAATATTTTAAAAGCTGTTTGCTATGTCGAGAATTCCATTCTCTTTGCATTACCAGGACAAAAAAAACAAGTAAGGCGGATTTGGTATAACACCATCATAATTTAAAATTGATTTTAAGGGTAAATCATTGGCTAAATGAAGAATTTTATCAATTACTTCAGAACTCTAAGCATCTATATTTATTACAGTTGAAAAACATAACGCCATCACCGAGTGGCTTGTGCACTGTGTGTTTTTAACCTCACCAAATATGTCGTTATTTTCGCTCAAGGTGCCAGTAATCACTTTGGCTGCTTTCACGGAAAACAACTTCTTAGCATTAAAAGTAAGCCTGGTTCGTTTCTTACTAGGCATTATGAAAAGTCTTAAAACGTAAACCTGTAAACAAAGAACAGAAACACCTGAAAATGTTACTGTAACAAATAATATATGCAGGAATCAAATTAAACAGCCCTTAAGCCGTGGAAACAAAAAAATATAAACTAAAATGTAACATTTAAAATGCTACTGTAACGAATAAGATATGAATTAATAAAATGAAACGATCTTACCTAATTGGTTCAAATCAGCATTCCTTTGAAGCAAAAGCCGATAGAAGATTCACAAAATCATAGCAGTTCGCTTATTTCTCGGTATAACATATATTTGATTATCGCTTAAGGTCTAATATGTTTCCCTTGTTTTGTATTTGCAAGAGCAATATAGAAATACAGTAGCCTTTAAGCATATACATATCTCTTAATAGCTGGTTGCTATGTGCAGCACCATTCTCTTTGCCACAGATTAATACTCTTTGCATATCCAAGACAAAAAAAATGAATAACGAATTCCCATTTGAGAAAAAGTATAAGTATTGGAAAAGTTAAGGGAATAACAAGCAATATGTTGAAAATGGTTCACTCAACAAAAAATGTATATGACATAAATTGTGTATTTTAACGCGATCTACATTTTTTGTATAGTAAAATTCTCTCCACGTCTTATGGTTTATCAGTTATGCTAAAGTCCTTCACAATGAAGAATACTTTTGGAAACATTCCCAGAAAATTCAAGATAAACATTTTATTAGATATATATTTTAATCAAAATCGTTAGAGCCATTTTTGAGAAAATTAAAATTTTCGAAATATGTTCCATGTAAAGGGTAAACTGGGGTGGGGTAATTTTCCTGAAAACCTTGTGTTGCATCTCTGCAAGATACTGAACCTAAATACCAAGTTTGGTGTTTATTCGACTGTTCGTTTCTGACTTATGCTGTTCACAGACACACACACAGGCACACACACGGACATATTTCCAAAAATACTTTTTTTTTGGATTCAGAAGGTCTCAAAGCATGTATTCCCGGTGAAATCCCGGTATCGAATTTTTGGGTGGAATGTAATATTTTTTCTACCTACTATGTACCTGGTAGAGAGCGAAAAAAAAATTATTTTTATGTCCAAAAATTACTTTGAACCTTTAGCTTCAATTATAAACTATAGCTTTGCTCTCGGAGTTATTTAAAGCTTCAGAACGTGACTATTTAAATCCCCAAGAGCACAGGCCAATGCTTCCAAAGGTTTTTACGCGATATTGGTTTTACTTACACTCTTGAATCTTAAAACTGTTCCATGCGATGTAGTTTGTAACAAATCTTATTCATTTTGTCAGCAGTAACTGAGAGATAATGAACTGGCACACGGTTTTTCTACACCTCTAAACCGCTCAAGATATGATTGGACTACTGTAGAAGAGTGAAAACGTTTATATATACCAGTTTTGTGTATTAGTACTTAAATAAAGTTGTATACCCCTTGTTATTCTTCAATTGATTACCCTTCTCTTTGTAAGACTTACACCCCCATGGGCTTAAAAGCCAATGCCTTGGGTCAGTAACCTGTCGAGGGGCAAGCAAACTCTGGATCATAGTGTTATACACCGGGATGAGGCCAAAAGGTTTGCAGCTGAAATATTAAATTTAGTTACTCCGGCATAATCATTGGGGACGTAGCATCAGTGGCAACCAAGACATACTAGGAACTTGTTGTACGAAGCTAAAGCGAGCATGGGATGTTTATAAATAATACATAAGAATTTACAATTAACGATGGTTTATTATAAAGCTACCTTGGTACTGCTACATGATTCCCAAAAGGTTACAAACACTGGGGGAGATGCCCCACGCACGCACACGACAACACGTACTCCTGCATACAAAACACACACATGACTCTATTGGCGACGACACGTTCTCAGACAAAGAGGCTCTTCCCTCAACTTGCCTTCACCCCCTTGACTAGCAATTGGAGGGAATTGCCGCGCCGGACAAGAATTCAAAGTTACAAACGAAATATTTAGTTCAACAGTATCATTATACACAGCAATGTGTCCAACGCGACAATACACACACATACGCTACAATAGCATATCCAGGATGGTGATAAACCCAATGCCTGGTATGGCAAAGAAGAAGAAGGAAATGAAACGTAGTGATGAAAGGGATGATAGGAAAATTCACGGATTAAAGTATCCATCCCAGCATTCGCCTAGCGACCGAGGAAAACCGCGAAAAAATCTTCGGCACCGGATACCGAGCAACACACGCTACCGCAGCGCTACCTCGCTTGGTCTGACTATAGTATAATAATAGTGATATCTCTAAAGTGTTAAATATATATGCATTAAATTTAAAACACTATTATAATTGTGGTAGAGCATTATGTGATAAAATTTTGAAAACATTTCGATAAAAAGTCGATCCTTAAATGTCGAAATTTTACACACAATATTAATATTTTAAGATTTATTTATTAGAGTGTTAGGTATACAAAAGTCTTAACAATTATTATCCTACTCTCTCTTAAAATTATCAATTATATTACCAAATTTTAGGGAAGGTTTTATAGACAAACATTCTAAAACATCAATCGAAACGATTTTTGCACGATTACCTATTAGGTAGCCGAGGTCGTTAAGTCATGGACTTGTAAACTGTAATTTAAATCCCGCCAGGACCGTCCTCCATGACCGAGGCTCTTTCCAGGTTTCCCTCAATAGCCATAAATGTCAAATGCCGGAGAGGGTCTCTAAACTCAGGCCTGAAACGTTTCATTTCCAAATTTCTATCCCAATTATCATTTCATTTCATGAATCACGGGTGTCCACTACCTGTGGTGCTGTATGCAGTTAGAACGGCCGTTACATACTACCAACATAGTATGCTTTCCACGCCTCCCGGATGATATTTACAAGAAGAAAATTTAGAATTCCAAAACATAAATTCGTTTCCAAGAAAACCCATGTCTATCAAAATAAATGTGTAATAATTGTAAACTGTAATAATGTACAATTTAAATTAGGGCGAGAGTTAAATTACACTTGAAGTGTTAATTTATATGCGTTTAATACGAGTAACAAATCATTACAGTGGATGGCCCACTTCGAACAAAATACCTTGTTATTTAAAACATTATTGAAACTAATTAACTGTAATTAAAGGTGAATGAAGTTTGTGACACATTCTAGATATTTCATAAATCTATGACGCGCACCTAATTTACCACGCCTCTCCAATATCTGCGACCTCATAATTGAGAAGATGTTTTGTTACGTTATTTGCATCACGCTTTGGGCGTCAATTTGAGATAGGTTGTATTGAAGGAGTTGTATTGTAGTTCAACTGTTGGGGAGCCAAACACTTGAAGTAGTTGCAACCACACGTATGGTAAACAGTTTCCGGTAGCCTTCGCCCCAAATGTACTTTCAGGTGGCCTTTGCCCCAAGTTTAAAAAATATTATTAACTTTGTAATTTGTTTCTTTAAATATTATATTTTATGTTTGCCTCGGCTGCGTCACTATTATTGTTAGAGACACGTTTCTCTTAGCAGGGTTGTGGTGTGACTAGGAATGTAGGCTTACACAGATTATAATTTTACTTCACTCCTTTTATTAATGCTTGATACGATTTAAATAACACTTCATTGATATAGAGAGAGAGCTGTGAGATTCTTTAATTAATTACTTGCACTTTTTTAACACGTAAACCTATTTTCGTCTCACACGAATACGTATTAAATCTCTTGAGGACACTTTTTGCGTCTGGTTAGTAACGCTGTCTGCAACCAACTGAACTCTAAAGTTGTAAACTTTTCTCCTTTTCAGTTTCTGATTGGCTAATCCTACCCCAATAGAATGCCTTCATTTAACTAAAGCTTTTTCTGGTTGTTGATGGGCTATTTTTAAACTGTCTCAAAATTTACATTGTTGTTGCTCCAAAAATGACTAGTAGCATTTAAACTTTCAAATTCATTATTGCCTCACGGTGACCTCATTGTTAGCAAATTTTAACCTATTAATCTCACAGCTCCTACATTATTAAATTACATAATATAGCCACATAACATTATTACAAATGGATACAATAATACAAGCATATGCAATGACTGTTACATACATTTTACAAATTATTATTACATACACATATTGCTTTAAGGCGGGCTGTTATTGAGTTTATATATTATATAACTAGACTGAAATCATTTTAGTGTTAAAAACACTGCCTCATAATTCACATCTGAAACTTCAAATTCTTCTTGAAATACTGAATCTATGTGATCGTCCATATTATTATTTTGAAACAACCCGTTTGGAGTAACGGCATCAACCATAAAACAATTGGCTCAAAGCCCCCTAAATTATACACTAGGCAATCGTAATAGTTATAGCTGTTGAATTGGTAGGAATGCGTTACCAGTAATCCAAGGTGACGATGTGTAAATTCATTAGAAACAATTTGTTTATAAATAATTGATTCAAAATAATAAAATACATGATTGTGCAATACACGGATGTGAAATGCACTAGGAAGATCGTCCAGTAAGTACTGCACCACATTTCTCTTTGTTCAACAATTATTTATTCCACACAATGAAAATTACACACATGAAAGAATATTTTATTTACACATCCTATTTTCCAGTCATCTTCTTTCCAGTTCTATGGCCTTCCTCCAGGGCGTATATGTCCTGTCGGTACCAATCTTTGTTCTGGTCACAAAACCATTTCTTCGCTGCACGATTCATCTCCTCGTTGTCCTTAAAATGTCTTCCACCAATGCCATCCTTTAATGGCCCAAGCAACTGCAAGTCCGAAGGAGCTAGGTCAAGGCTATAGAATGGATGGGGTAACATTGTTCAACCCTGATTCGTGATGTCTTCAGAAGTCCTCAAACTTGTTTGAGGTCGAACGTCATTGTGTTGAATCAAAATATCTCCTGGGTTGTTATGACACCGAAGTCGCTGGAAGCCTTCTTGAGTTTGGTTAAAGTGTTGACGTATGCTTCTGAATTAATGGTACTATCTCTTGACATCATATCAATGAGAATCACACCCACACAGTCCCAAAACACAGTGATTATGATCTTACCAGCGGAAGCATTTGCTCAAAGTGGTGAACCCAGGTTTCATCACCTGTCACAATCCCGGACAGAATTCAGTTTCAGAACATTTCAGCAACTGAGAACAATTTTTTTTTCTATGATATTTGTGCTCCACCGTAAGACAGCGCGGAACCCATCTTGCGAACGATTTTGAGTAATCAAGAGGCGGGTAATTATTTTCATACCTCCTTTGCTGATTGACAGCTTCAGCGCCAACTGTCGAGTCATAATGTGTCGATCCTTGCGAATGACAGCATCAGCACATGTTCAGGTGTGACAGCCATGGATGGTCTCCCCGCCCGCAGCAACTCCTCCTTCGAACCACCTTCTGATGGCCTCACCCTCTGTGCCCTGCGAACAACTGTACTTCTGTCGATTGCAAATGTTCCATACTTCACACAAACGTTTGCGAATATTCCCCACAGTTTCTTTCTCTGCAGTGAGAAATTCAATGACGACACGTGCTTGCAACGTACATCACTTAGACGCCATTTTGTAACATCTGCAACTACACCATCTGTCGGAGGAAACTGAAATTTTGCGAGTGTACTCAGCAAACTTCAAATAATTCATATTTAATGCGGGACAATACTAAACCTTGTATTTTAGCTTGCTTTAGAGAACATAATAACTTTTTTAATTCTTAAACCTACCAACCTCGTAACATTCTTCTACGAGGGCAATCCCGGAAGTACCCGACCTGACGTATATACAGCGGTTCTATTTTACACAAATGACTACGGTAGAAATTACCACCCTTATAAAGCTTAAATTTGAAGCTTGTCGATGCTACGTTGTTTAGCAATTGTTTGGCAGCTGTTAATAGTAAACGCTCTCAGCAAATTTGTAAGCATGGATAAAACTGGCCATCGTTATGTGATACAATACTTTCATTTGAAAAGTCTTAGTCCAACTAATATTAAAGCTGAGCTAGATTCTACTCTGTGGGAGTCTGCTCCTTCGTTTACAACAGTAACATTTGGTTGGCAGAGTTTAAGCGAGGCCGTATGAGCTACCAAGTCGAAAATCGCAGTGGCGACCAAATGAGGTGACCACGCCAGAAATTGTGAAGAAAATCCACAAAATGGTATTGGATGAACGTCGACTGAAAGTGCGCGAGTTAGCAAGCATCGTAGCCATTTCAAAAAGTGCTGTACATTGCTCACTAAGTAAAAATTTAGACATGAGAAAAATGTGCACAAGATGGGTGCTGCGTTTACTCACAATAGAACAAAAGCAGCGTCGTGGGGATGTTTCATTCGAGTGTTTGGCGGTGTTTCACTGCAATAAAACCGATTATTTGCGTCGATTGATAACCACGAATGAAACATGGGTCCATCACTTCACACCTGAGACGAAGGAACAGTCAAAACAGTGGATTGAATGGGGAGAATCGGCTCCAAAGAAGGCGACGACAGTTCCATCTGCAGGCAAGGTCTTGACGTCATTTTTTGGGATGCGCGTGGGATAATTTTCATTGATTATCTTCAGAAACGAAAAGCAATCAATGACGAGTATTATGCAAACTTATTGCAGTGTTTAAACGATGAAATCAAGCAAAAACGGCACATTTAGCGAAAAACGAAGTTTTGCTTCATTAAGACAATGCGCCAGTTTAGACATACATTATCGCCATGGTAAAAATCAATGAGTTAAAGTTAGAATTGCCTCCTCATGCACCCTATTCACCAGGCCTAGTCCCCTCTGATTATTTTCTGTTTCCAAAGTTTAAGAAATGGCTTGGTGGTAACAGATTTTTAAGAATGAAGAGGTGGAGTTTGCAGTTGAGGGCTATTTTACAGAGCTCGACGGTTCTCACTATAAACAGGGTATCGAGGCTATTGAACATCGCTGGGATAAGTGTATCGAGCTGAAAGGAGACTATGTAGAGAAATAAAGATGTTTTTTCCCAAAATTTTTGTGTTTTCTTTGTTAGGTCAGGTACTTCTGGGACAGCCTTCGTAGTTTCCGAGCAAAGTGAACTAATAACATTAAAATATTAAATTATGAGAAAAATATTCCAAAGACTCAGAAATTGTTACCCATTTATCTGGCAGAAAGCTACGCAATCTGCAAAACCCCCTATAGTTAGAAACTACCTTCATATAATTAGCTTTAGTTACTCTGAGAAATCGCTACCGAAACATGAAGTTGCATAAAAAAGCAGTTAACCAAAGTCTACATGATTATAAATATAATAATTAAGAATGACTTCTATAGTAAAATAAAAAAAATTAATAGTACCATCATATTCTGCCCATGCAACAGTATTGAAAACCAGAAAAACCACATTTTAATTGTTTCGGCGAACAGAGATCCCTAAAAGCAAAATACGGAAAATCTCTAAGTTATAGAAGGAGGTGTCCACATTATTTAAAGACAGCAGAGACCGCAACCCTATTTGCTTCTACCAGAAGGTGACCAGATCCGTATGACAACGGCCGCATGGACGGGCCCCTAACGTTTCCAGATCGAACACATCCGACTCCACCCATGACGGTCCCCCATCTAAGTGTCCACTCGGAGGAGAGATCTAACACTCTTGGTCCTACAATCGAAAAAAACAGGAAAATGATGGGTACAGGAAATGAGGGACAGGAGAGTTGTGGTCCCGGGACCTCCCGAATGCGAGTCGTACACATTACCACGGCTCCACGTCGCTCGCTATCACTAGAAGTACTGACCGACTTTATCTAAACCTTAGAATCCTGAGGTAACGGATTCCAAGGATCTAACAATTATATATAGAGAGTTCGCCGGCAATACACAATTTTAAATCCCCTGGATCAAAACGGAAACACGGCATTTTAAAAAAATATTCATGCAAGCACGTGCGGATCTTTAAACAGAAAAACCAGAAAATGAAAGATCCGATAAACAAAATTTCTCACCTAAATTAGACCCCGCCAGGAAATACGGTGTAGTTAAATTATATTCGAACCCACTCGCGGCCTCTCTCCACTGCGCGAGACAGCCGGCAGTTGCCGGAAAAATTACGCCGGCAGTGGCGGACTAAAATCTTTACCAAGATGCTGGAAATGTTGACCTTCTGCTCTCAAACAGGCAGCATATCTCGTGTAAATATTCTCGCTCACTCTCCGAAGCTCAGCAGCAGGAATTCTTGTGATGCAACACCTCATTATGATCAGAAAATTGGAGTGTGGTGTGCGATAAGTGCTAGAAGAAGAATAAGGCCCATATTCTTTGATGAAACAATAAATTCCGATGCGATATCAGAGGTTAATACTGAGGCCATTTTGCAATCGCTTGACAGAAGAAGAGAAATCGTATGGTTGGTTCCAGCAAGCTTCTGCAACAGCACATAAGGCTGCCGAATCATTACATGCAATAAGAGAGGTGTTTGATGACAATAATTAGTGTTGATTTGTGGCTCCCTCGTTCTCCTGACCTAACGAGTTGTAATTTTTATTTATGGAGTTCTTTAAAAGACAAAGTGTATCGTTCCAATCCTCGCACACTACAGGAACTTAGAGAAAACATTGTGCAAGAAATCACAAGAATTCCTGCTGCTGAGCTTCGGAGAGTGAGCGAGAATATTTACACGAGATATGCTGCCTGTATGAGAGCAGAAGGTCAACATTTCCAGCATTTATTATAAGCTAAGCGTTTTAGTCCGCCTCTGCCGGCGTAATTTCCCCGGCAATTGCCGGCTGTCTCGCGCAGTAGAGAGAGGCTGCGAGTGGGTTCTAATATAATTTAACTACTCTTTAAAATACTCCTATACCAGTCATTTACATGGTGACTGTTTGGTTATTCTTTATTTACTCAAAGAATACTCTTGATAATTTTGATTCAAACATGCAACGGTACCCGGTTGAGCGCCAATTTTGCGGCACGGGATTTGCAGGAATGGTCCCGGGTTCGATGCTAGCTCAGGGATTTGCATGGATCTTGGATCTAGGGTTAGTGGTTAATACGACTGTTTCATTTTCCTGCTCGTTTATTTCCCGTCACGTTTTAATATATGACTCCTCATGTTACCTCACCACACACGCGCATTTCTTTATTGCTGTACTTCACACTACGCCCCTATCCGCCGATACATTTGTTTTCCGAACAACCTCCAAGGAACTACCACGAAGAACAAGTGCGTCTTCTAAACCCTCCTGTTTCTTTATTTCAAAATTCCCATCTCCCCATCTCACTATCACCTGATTTCTACCTTCTTTCTTATTGGATGACTGAAGCTATCGGAGTTTGGAGAACATTGACCCTTCTTCTATACATGTGATTTTCAGGCGACCTAACGGTACACTAACGACAATTGAGGGAAAAACCACCCATTTCCGGCCGCTGATGGCACTTTCTGTTCAACCTATATTCACCTGTAGATGTAAAATTAAGTTCCCAGTCTTATTTAATAATACTATTCCTACTGTTATTCATATTTATTTCACCTATGGTTATAATTTGATTTAGCTACTCAGAACGTACTGCATCCAACAGCATGACTGAAACATTTTTAAAAATAATCTTTTTCTGTGAAAAGTCCTTTAAATCCTCTTCATTTGCACTGAAATATACGTAACTTGCAAAACCCAAGAGGTCATAAATCGCTTTTTTCCATAACGTTAGCCTGAAAAAAGGAAAAAAAGCTTTTCGTGATGAAAATCTTTAAAGGATATGCATTTTTTTTCTTTGCATACACTCGCATATATAATAAAAAACTGACATCGTATAAATGAACGAGTTGCTTTTATTTTGCATTGTGCAAGCACGCAAGTCTTTCTTGCCTAATTGGAACTGCTTTCCAGGCAAAAATGTATCATTATTAACATTCATTAAGTTGAAGAATCAGTTATGCATATATTACAGAGGTCATGCAAATATTACAAAAGCAATATGACACATATAATAAATGCGTATTCTTACTTTCTCTAATAGTATAGTAAGTATGGGAAGTATTGCATTCTACCAAAAATATCGATACTGGGATTTCACCGGAAATACATGTTTTGAGGCCCCCTGAATCCAAAAAAAGCATTTTTGGAAATAGGTCCGTGTGTGAATGTGCCTGTGAACAGCATAACTCAAAAAGGAAACGTCGAATAAACACCAAACTTTGTATTTAGGCTCAGTATCTTCCAGAGATGCGACACAAAGGTTTTCAAGAAAATTCCCCCACCCCAGATTACCCTTTACATGGAACATTTTTCGAAAATTTTAATTTTCTCAAAAATGGCTCCAACAATTTTGATTAAAATATCCTATGTTTAAGATATTGTCATTACAAATAAAATTTATATCTTGAATTTTCTGGGAATGTATGCAAACGTATTCCTCATTGTGAACGACTTTTGCATAACTGGTAAACCATAAGAGATAGACAAACTTTTACTACATACAAAATGTAGATCGCGTCAAAATACACAATTTATGTGATATACATCTTTTTTGTTGAGTGAACCATTTTCGAGATATTGCTTGTTATTCCCTTAAATTTCCAATACTTATATCTGCTTTTTCTCAAATGGGAATTCGTTATTCATTTCTTTATGTCCTGGACATACAAAGAGAATGGAATACTCCACATAGCAACCAGCTCTTGAAAGATTTGACTATCGCTTAAAGCTACCATATTCCCCTTGTACCTACAAGAAAATTACCAATAAGGTAAACATCTCGATTAACATGAAGCATATGGAGAATAAGCGTTTGTAAAAATAGTTTGTACAAGACTAGAGAAAGTCATGCGAGTGTAACACATCAGATGTTTTAGATATGCTGCTCACAGTTACACCCGCGCATAAGGGCATTTTTCTAAAAGCTGTTTTTTTCATGCAATGAATCTCAAAACATGTATTTCTGGTGAACTTTCGATATCGACTTTTACTGCCTTTACTTGCCAATAGGCGGTAGAGCAAATAAGAGTATTTTAACATGTTTCATAAGTAATAAATAATGAAATAAAACCAAAATTATCTCATTTTTAAAAAGAATTATACAATTGCATTGTTCCTTGCGTATGAAAGCCATGTAAAGATATTTTTACCATATACATGGCGCGTATAACAGCTAAGGTCGTACCGTCAGCTTCGATTTTGGAAATAATAAAATTATTATCCTCCCTAGTTATTAAGTTTATTGCTTATTATCGCTTGAGTTTGGATACCGGAATTATTTACTTTGTACGATTAATAATTTTATAAAGACATGATAGGTAGATTGATAAATGATTGCCCTAAATAGTTTTCACATATTAAAATCAATGCATAATGTAAAAACGAGTTATAATTCTGCCATGAATAAGAAGTTAATACGTGTTAGGACCAAAAAATTTGTTAGAAGTCAGAATAGCTAAGGCAATTAGGTATTCCGACCAACTCAGGCAACTAGAAACCCATTAGTTCAAGTTTCGGGTAATTAAAATAATTGCTTTCGTAAATCAGAGATTTGCATGAAATTGTACATATATCTAGTTCTGAAACTTACAAAGGAGAAAAATTAAAAGTTGATAATGGATACTGCGTCAAAAGTGTGTCACGTATGGTGAAAAGTTGTGATGTTTTAGTACTTCAATTTTCAGACAGATAGATCATTTATTTATGTCAACATTGAAATGCATAGCAAAGTCAAGATAAAATATCTGATGTGTTACACTCACATGACTTTCTCTACTCTTGTACAAACTATTTTTACAAACGCTTATTCTCCATGTGCTTCATGTTAATCGAGATGTTAATCTTATTGCTAATTTTCTTGTAGATGCAAGGGGAATTGGTAGGCTTTAAGCGATAGTCAAATCTTTTAAGAGCTGGTTGCTATGTGACGCATTCCATTCTCTTTGTATGTCCAGGACATAACAAATGAATAACGAATTCCCATTTGAAAATAAGTATTGAAAAATTTAAGGAAATAACAAGCAATATCTCGAAAATGGTTCACTCAACAAAAAATGTATGACTTAAATTGTGTATTTAAACGCGATCTACATTTTTTGTGTAGTAAAACTTTGTCTCTCTCTTATGGTTTACCAGTTATGCAAAAGTCGTTCACAATGAAGAATACTTTTGGATACATACCCAGAAAATTCGAGATATACATTTCATTTCTCATGAAAATATCTTAAACAAATGATATTTTAATCAAAATCGTTAGAGCCATTTTTGAGAAAATTAAACTTTTCGACACACAGACACATACACACCGACATGTTTCCAGAAATGGTTTGTTTTTTGGATTCCGGGGGTCTCAAAACATATATTTCCGGTGAAATGTCGGTATCGAATTTTTGGGTGTAATACAATACTTCCCCTACTTACTATACGTAGTAGAGGAAGAATTAAGCTTAAGCAAAAATACTAAAATATAGAGGATAAAAAATGTCGTGTGAATGTATCACATCATATAGTTTATTTACAATCAGATCAAAAGATTTCCGATCGTCCTGTATGAGGAGGTTTTCTGTCGCGAAATAGTGGCCCAGACGGTGACGGAAATAGAAAAACATTGAAAATTCAAGAGGTGCGACGTCAAGAGAAAGGCTGGGAAGTAATCGATTATCCGATGAACAGTGGCGACCACTTTATTGCATCATAAATATTTGGACTCTGAGAACGTACCGAGCATTAAAACTGCATACATCGGTGTTCTGTGGACCTCGCTCCACTATCGTAACAAACTCTCAAGTGCTCTGCCTGAGGCATTGATTGCTGTATACCGTGTTTGATTCCTGGACACAATATTGCTGTTTTATGTTCAACTCTCTTCAAGCTTTTTCCACCGTCAGGGATATACAAAATATGAATGCGCTTATTCTTTTCGGAGATGTGCAGTGTTTTGTTCAAATATCTCCAAATGTTTAGTTTCTCCAGCATCTGCTTGTGATTGATAGATGAAGTACTGAATAAAACACAAGATATCGATACAGAGATTATACCGGAAATACATGCTTTGCGGTACCCGAGTCTATAAAAATACTGTAATACAAAAAGATGTGTATCTCTATATGTGAATACAAAAACGGCATAACTCGAAAACGAAAAGTCTGATAAAAAATCACATTTGTTACACTCACATTACTTTCCCTACTCTTCTACAAACCATTTTTACAAACGCTTATGCTCCATATGCTTCATGTTAATCGATATGTTAATCTTATTGCTAATTTTCTTGTAGATGCAAGGGGAATATGGTAGGTTTTAAGCAATAGTCAAATCTTTTAAGAGCTGGTTGCTATGTGAAATATTACATTCTCTTTGCATGTCCAGGACATAAAAAATGACTAACGAATTCCCATTTGAGAAAAAGTATAAGTATTGGAAAATTTAAGGGAATAACAAGCAATATCTCGAAAACGGTTCACTCGATAGAACAAAGTATACGACATAAATTGTGTATTTTAACGCGATCTACATATTTTTTGTAGTAAAATTTTTTCTATCCCTTATGGTTTACCAGTTATGCAAAAGTCGTTCACAATGAAGAATACTTTTCGAGACATTCCCAGAAAATTCAAGATATATATTTTATTTGTCATGAAAGTATCTTAAATATATTATATTTTAATCTAAATCGTTAGTCATTTTAAAGAAAATTAGAATTTTTGAAAAATGTTCCATGTAAAGGGTAATCTGAGGTGGGGGTATTTTCTTGAAAACCTTCGTGTCGCATCTCTGGAAGATACTGAACCTAAATATCAAGTTTGGTGTTTATCCGACTGTTCGTTTCTGAGTTATGCCGTTCACAGACACACATACACACACATTGACATGTTTCCAAAAATATTTTTACTTTCTCTACTACGTATAGTAAGTAGGGGAAGTATTGCATTCCACCCAAAAATTCGATACCGAGATTTCACCGGAAATACATGTTTTGAGACCTCCTGAATCCAAAAAAAGCATTTTTGGAAACATGTCCGTGTGTGTGTCTGTGTGTGTGTGTGTGTGTCTGTGTGTGTGTGTGTGTGTCTGTGAACAGCATAACTCAAAAACGAACAGTCGGATAAACACCAAACTTGGTATTTAGGTTCAGTATCTTCCAGAGATGCGACACGAAGGTTTTCAAGAAAATCCCCCCACCCCAGACTACCCTTTACATGGAAGATTTTTCGAAAATTTTAATTTTCTCAAAAATGGCTCTAACGATTTTGATTAAAATATCATATGTTTAAGATAATGTCATGAGAAATGAAATGTTTATCTCGAATTTTCTGGGAATGTCTCCAAAAGTATTCTTCATTGTGAACGACTTTTGCATAACTGGTAAACCATAAGAGATAGACAAAATTTTACTACACAAAAAATGTAGATCGCATTAAAATACACAACTTATGTCATATACATTTCTTTTGTTGAGTGAACCGTTTTCGAGATATTGCTTGTTATTCCCTTAAATTTTCCAATACTTATACTTCTTCTCAAATTCGTTATTCATTTTTTTATGTCCTGGACATGCAAAGAGAATGGAATTCGCCACATAGCAACCAGCGTTAAAATATTTGACTATCGCTTAAAAGTTACCATATTCCCCTTGCATCTACAAGAAAATTACCAATAAGATTGACATCTCGATATCTCGATTAACATGAAGCATATAGAGAATAGGCGTTTGTAAAAATAGATTGTACAAGAGTAGAGAAAGTCATGTGAGTGTAACACATCAGATTTTTTTTAATTCAGGAGGCCTCAAAACATATATTTCCGATGAAATATCGGTATCAAATTTTTGGGTGGAATACAATACTTCCCCTGCTTACTATACGTAGTAGAGAAAGTAAGAATTAGTTTTATTTATGGACGCTCTTTAACTGCTGTGTTTATTAGCATATATTCTATATTGGGCGCGGAAGGCCAGCAATTTTGTTCACAGACCTCTTTTATCAGGCTTGAGGTCCTTTTACGTGCCGTAAATTTACGACACGGGACCACCAATTTTACTTCCCCTCCGAAGGAACTATGATAAGGATTTTTACGCCAGAAAAAATCCTTCGCCCTCCGCCGGGTTTGAACCCGCGACCTTGGGAACTAGAGGCTAGCATAGTAACCACAACACCACAAAGGACGACTCTTCATCACGAGAGTAAAGTACTTTCAAAATACTAACTCCTTTCAGATTCTGCCGCAATAAATTACTACAAAAGTAAATGTTGAAGACGCATCGTGTATTATCTATGATACTATGGAAGTTAATATAGCAAAAACCTAATGAGATGGTTGCGTGGTAACGTTTTGAGACTAGCATTTGGGAGGTTTCAGTTTCAATTTCCTAAGACCGCCTACTTTGAACTTGGGCGTTTCGTGGTTTTCTATGGTCGGTAGGCGAATTCTGGACTGGTGCAAATTTCCCCGCGGACACTAGAAGGCAGCTTGGTCGACGAATCTAGGCAGCTCCAGTGGTGGAACGTGTCTTCGACTCTGAAACTGTTAAGGTCTCTGTGGCCTGTAACCTCTTGTGGTTCCTTCACTTCATTCCTTCCTCCTACGGGGTGTTAACCACAATCGATTTATGTATGTAAGTCGCAGTGCGCGTTGTGTCCCCCTCCATTGTATAACCTATAAGCAATGCCTTGATTCAAATATTAATCCTAGTATTTTTCGAACTTTTCAAAAAATACACAGAAGGATATTTTTCTCTCTTTTTTCAGGAAACCTTAAAACTGCTCGTCGTCTTACATCTTGGTGTGTTGATGCGCTGTAAGGAATTGTCGCTACAACACTTCTGTATTGGCTATATCTTAACTTTTATCTAAGGGCGCGGTAACTAGCCGAAATAAAAAGCTTATGTTCACTTTCAACGAAGTTTACTCACGCTTATTCACAGCTGCCATGACTTCTATCCCACAATTATATTACTGGGTTATGGGGCCTATCTATTAATCTGTACCTTTCATTCTATATCTCTGTCTTTCCTACACTGCTAACAGCTTCTTCACACGATCCGCCATCTAAGAGGCTGAAATTCACCCCTTGGCAATATTGTAGAAATACGTGTAAATCTCGGGGCTCTGTCTTATTTATGCACCCTGCAAATGATGCTATTTCTCTCTTAACAATTTTAGAGCACTAAGGTGATTGTCTGATCACCTTAGCGTTATATGAGAACATTTTCTCTCATATCTTTTTCTTACGTCTGAACTTTCCATTTGAGATGTCTCCGCCGGCTACCGCCTGGCGTCATGTACCTGACTTTCACCTTTACGTCTCACTAGCGTCCACTACATCACGCATTTACACTTTATAATATTATTTACATTAATATCAATATTTACACTGATGTACCATTGTTCTCGCTATAAAACGCGTATTCCCAATGAAGCTTTTATATTGAATTTTTGGGAGAAGAATACTACCTACTGTAGGTAACTGATAAAGAAATTATAAATCTGATGTGTTACAATCACATGACTTTCTCTAATCTTGTACAAACTATTTTTACAAACGCTTATTCTCCATCTACTTCATGTTAATCGAAAAAACGTTTGCACACTCTATCTTATTACTAGTTTTCTTGTAGATGTTGGGAGGGTGGAAAGCTCGCAAGATTGTTGATGACGATGGCAGGAGGATTTGCCCATTATGCGGGGAACAAGAAGACCGGACGCATATTTTGGCAGCATGCGTGCAGACGGAGGGTATTAGGAAAAAACTATTACCGGAAGTATTTTTGGCTTCCAACAGACGGAGGACAGCATGCTGGGACATGATTCTAAACAGCCAAAACTGGCCAAGCTTGGGCACATACTTAATGGAAGTACGTGTACTAAGAGATAAGGTGTTTATGTAATTTTTCTTTAAACATATGTGGTGCCTGAGTACTTGTGCGCGACTGTGTGTGTGTGTGTGTGTGTGTGTTTGAGTGTGTGACTCAGTGTGTTTTTTTTTTCAATTTTATATGTATGTATGTATATAGTGCGGTGATTGTAAAAAAAAAAAAATAGTTGTTTTCTGGTTGATACTGCAAGTCACGTATACAGACCAGGTATTTATCTAGAGAGCATGTACGGTCTTATGACCCATGCGACTGTGTTATGCAATTAATGTAATACTAAATACTTAATAAATACCACCACTACTACCACTACTATATATATATATATATATATATATATATATATATATATTTACAATGGCAATATAGAAATAGAGTAGCCTTTAAGCATAGACATATATCTTAATAGCTGGTTGCTATGTGCAGCACCATTCTCTTTGCCACAGATTAATACTCTTTGCATATCCAAGACAAAAAAATGAATAACGAATTCCCACTTGAGAAAATAAGTATTGAAGAATTTAATGGAATAACAAGCAATATCTCGAAAATGGTTCACTCAAAAAAAATGAGTATGATATAAATTGTGTATTTTAACCCGATCTATATTTTTTGTGTAGTAAAATTTTTGTCCATCTCTTATGGTTTACCAGCTACGCAAAAGTCGTTCACAATAAAGAATACTTTTGGAAGCATTTCCAAAAAATACGAGATATAAATTTCATTTGTCATAAAAATATCTTAAACATATGATATTTTAATCAAAATCGTTTGAGCCATTTTTGAGAAAATTAAAATTTTCGAAAAATGTTCCATGTAAAGGATAATCTGGGGTGAAGGGATTTTCTTGAAAACCTTCGTGTCGCATCTCTGGAAGATATTGAACCCAAATATCAAGTTTGGTGTTTATCCCACTGTTCGTTTCTGAGTTATGCTGTTCACAGACAGACACACACACACGGACATGTTTCCAAAAATGCTTTTTTTGTATTCAGGGGGTTCCAAAACATATATTTCCGGTGAAATCTTGGTATCGAATTTTTGGATGGAATACAATACTTCCCCTACTTACTATACATAGTAGAGAAATTAAAAATAGAAGTATGAAGGTACAGTATTTTCATCTATAGTAAAATTATATAATACATTATTTACCACGTATTTGCATATAACTTTCAAGGAATATTTACAGTAAATTAAATTTAATCGTACTGATTCTTACTTCCAAACAAGGTGTTACAAGTAATAGATCTGTTATAAATAAGAGATTTTCAAGCGTTACAGGAAATGATATAACGGCACAAGACAAATTATAAGATATGGGGTAAAAGGAATAATAGAAAATGAAAACAGCGTTATGAACTATCTCGTATTTGTTTACCGATTAATGTGTAGAAGGACGGAATATTTCACACCACAACGCACACTACTGCTCCGTTCCAAATTTAACGTTAAAAGGGGCGCATCCCCTATATGTCAAAAGCAGCCGATTTCAGACGCTATGGGCTCATTGTGGTTTTGCTGTACTGATGACAATTTCAGGACAACTAGATGGAATGACGTCATCAGTCTCTAAGGGGATGTTAATGTGTCATTGTGGGTAGGAAGTCCGGGTATTAGCTTGCATTTCCCGTTCAGCTCGAGCTAAATGTGCTGTAAATTTCTAACAGCTCTATCTATTCTCCGTTTCAAAATATTCCGCATGAATCAGGGAAACTATAAACAGCTGAAAAGCGTTCTTTGCATGGAAACTGCCTCATTGCCATTTAGTCTAGTAATTCCTAAATAATTCCGCATCTTTGAAGGTAGAGTTTTGGGAGCCAATTTGAAGTAGGTTGTTGTATAGTAGTTCAACTGTTGGGGAGCTGAACTTGAAGTAGCTGCAACCGCGTGTGGTAAAAGTTTTCGGTAGCCTTGGTACCAAATTTTAAAATCTTAGCTTTTGTAATTTGACTGTTTGTTTCTTTAAATATTATATATTTATGTTTACTTCCGCTGCGTTAGTATTATTGTTAGAGACATGGATTTCTTTGCAGGGAGTAGTGCGGCTTACATAGATTGTAATTTTTACTTCACTACATTTATTAATCCTTGACACAATTTAAATAACACTTCACTGATATAGAGAGCTGTGAGATTCATTTATAAACTACTTGCAATTTTTAACACGTAAACTATTTTCGTCTCACACGAATACGTATTAAATTTCTCGAGGACGCGTTTGATTAGGAACACTGTCTAAAACCAACGCGTCCAGTTATGAGCGCTGTCTACAAGCAACTAACTTCTGTATTTGTAAATTTTGCTATATTTTAGTTTCTGATTGCCTAATTCTAGTCCAATAGAATACCTTCATTTAACTAAAGCTTTTTCTGGTTGTTGATTAGCTATTTATTAAACTATCTCAAAAATAACATTATTGTTGCTCCAAGAATTAACAGTAGTATTATTAAACTTTCAAATTCATTATTGCCTCAAACTACCTCATTGTTACCTCACTGTTAGCAAATTTTATCCTATTATTCTCACAGCTCCTACATTATTAAATTACATAATACATTCGCATAACCTTATTACACATGTATACAATAATATAAACATATATAATGACTGTAATATACACTTTTTATGTATTGTTGCATACACATACTGCTTTAAGGCGGGCTGTTATTGAATATATATATATATATATATATATATATATATATATTATATAATTAGATTGAAATAATTTAAGTGTAAAAAATACTGCCTCACCTTATAAGTTTGTGTTCCCACCTCTCTGTCTCTCTCTCTCTGTATTAATAATAATAGTAACTCTGTAAAATATCAGTCTTCTACTTGAGTTATTTTGGTTGTAATGAAAGTAAAATATTCCTACAGGAGTTCTTATTTAATCCAGATAAACTTACAATTCACATTTACATATTTCTAATTAAGTTTTCTTTATTTATCTCTTTAACTGCTGTGGTTCTTAGCCTCCCATTCTATATCGGGCGTGAAAGACCGGTAATTTTGCTCAGATGCCTCTTTATCTGGCTTGAGGTTCTTTTAAGTGCCGTAAATCTGCGACACGGGACCACCGGCTTTACTTCCCTTCCGAAGGAAGCCATCCTAAGGATTTTTACGCCCAAAAAAAATCCATTGACCTCCAGCGGGTGTGAACCCGCGACCTCGGGAATCAGAAACTACATTGTTAACCCCTAGACCACAGAGGTGACATCGAGATGAGTGAAGTAGCCTACTAATCAGTCCATACTGAAGGGGTTTTATTGTTGAGGTTGCACAACGTATGCATACCAATCTTGAAGTTGTTTTAGACCACGCAATTAATGGATGCCAATTTGCGGGAGATGTTTCTTGGAGTGTTCGCCCCACGTACGGTACACTTTCCGGTGGCTTCGCCCCACGTTTAAGAATCAACTTTTTAGTTTAATGTTTATTTATGTATCAATTTGCCGAACATGTATCTCTTTGCAGGGTTGATACGACTAAAGAACAAGGCTTACACAAATTATAATTGTACTCCACTTTTTTTATTTTCTCTACTACGTATAGTAAGTAGGAGAACTAATGTATTCCACCCAAAAATTCGATACCGAGATTCCATCGGAAATACATGTTTTGAGGCCCCCTGAATTCAAAAAAAAGCATTTTGGAAACATGTCCGTGTGTGTCTGTGTGTTTGTGAACAGCATAACTCGGAAATGAACAGACGGATAAACACCAAACTTGGTATTTAGGTTCAGTATCTTCCAGAGATAGGTTTTCAAGAAACTCCGCCACGCCATATTATCCTTTACGCTTTCGAAAATTTTAATTTTCTCAAAAATGACTCTAAAAATTTTGATTAAAATATCATATGTTTAAGATATTTTCATGAAAAATGAAATGTATATCTCCAATTTTCTGGGAATGTCTCTAATTCTTCATTGTGAAGGACTTTCGCATAACTGGTAAACCATAAGAGATAGACAAAATTTTACTGCACAAAAAATATAGATCGCGTTAAAATACACAATTTATGTCATATATATTTATTTTGTTGAGTGAACCCTTTTCGAGGTATTGCTTGTTATTCCCTTAAATTTTCCAACACTCAATGGGAATTCGTTATTCTTCTTTTTTGTCCTGGTAATGCAAAGAGAATGGAATACTCCACATAGCAAGCAGCTCTTAAAATAATTGACTATAGCTTAAAGTCTACCAATTCCCCTTGCATCTACAAGAAAATTAGCAATAAGATTAACATCTCGATATCTCGATTAACATGAAGCATATGGAGAATAAGCGTTTGTAAACGTTATATTATTCTCACTGCAACTAATTTTTCATGTCTCACATTGAACTTATACTGTACCGAAACTGCTTGGGTATGCTTTCTTGTAGCGTCTCCCGCTTGAATTTTGAGAAGATATTTTTACGTTTTTTTTTATTAGCCACACATTTTGGGAGCCAATTTGAAGTAGTTGCAACCACACGTATAGTACCCGCTTTCCTGTAGCCTTCACCCTAAGTTTAAAAAATATTAACTTAGTAATTTGACTGTTTCTTTAAATATTATATATTTTTGTTTGCCTCGGCTGCGTCAGTATTATTGTTAGGGACATGTTTCTCTTTGCAGGGTTGTGGTGCGACTGAAGAATGTAGTCTTACACAGATTATGATTTTACTTCACTTCGTTTATTAATGCTTGACACGATTTAAATAACGCTTCACTGATATAGAGAGAAGTGAGATTCTTTTGTTAATTACTTGCACTTTTTAACACGTAACTATTTTTGTCTCATACTGAATACCTATTACATTTTTTTAGGATGTGTCTCGCGTCTGCCTACAACCAACGCGTTGAGCACTTTCTACAAGCAACTGACTTCTAGATTTGTAAAATTTGCAATTATTTCAGTTTCTGATTGGCTAAAACTAATCCAATAAAATACCTTCATTTAACTAAAGCTTTTTCTGGTTGTTGATTGGCTATTTTTGTAAACTGTTATTGTTACTCCAAGAATCACAAGTAGTATTGTTAAACTTTCAAATTTATTCTTGCCTCAAGGTTACCTAAAGGTTACCTCATTGTTAGCAACTTTTAACCTATTATTCTCACAGCTCCTACATTATTAAATTACGTAATACATTCACATAAAATAATTGAACATGTATACAATAATATAAAAATTTACAGTGACTGTAATATACACTTTTTATATGTTGTTAAATACAAATATTGCTTTAAGGCGGGCTTTTATTGAATTTACATACTATATAATTTGACTAAAATCATTTAAGTGTTTAAAATACTGCCTCAATTTGTACATTTTCTCTATTTCAAGTCTCCGATTGGCTAATCCTACACCAATAGAATACTTTTATTTAACTTTTAGCTTTTCTGGCTTTTGATTGGCTATTTATAAACTGTTTTAAATATTACAGTATTTTTGTTCCAAGAACTATTAGTGGCCTTTCTAAACTTTCTAATTTATTGTTGTCTGAAGGTTGCCTAATTATTAGCAACTTTCGGCTTCTACTTTATATTTCTGTTTGCTACGAAAAGCAGATTGCTTCTATTCTCACAGCTCCTACATTGTTAAACTACGTAATACATTCACATAACAAAATAAACATAATACAATGACTGTAATATACATTTTATATATTATATTGTACACGTATTTCTTTAAAGCGGGCTGTTATTATTTTTTATATTATATAATTAGACTGATATGATTTAAGTGTTAAAAATACTCCATCAATACTGATGTTATTCCGGTGCAGTAATGAGGTGACTTTTTGTCCGACAAAATCGCATCTTTGCAAGTGTAACATTAAATGATCGTGATTGGTCAATATTTTGGGCATTTTTTACTTTCTCTACCACGTAATAGAGAGTTGCATTCCAACCAAAAATTGGATATCGATATTTAACCGGAAATACATGTTTTCAGGTATCCCGAACCCCAAAAGAAGCATATTTAGAAAAATGTTCATGTATGTATGCATGTGAACAGCATAACTCAAAACACGAAATGTTGGACAAATACCAAACTTGGTATTTAAGTTCAGTACCTTCCAAAGATGCGACATGAAGATTTTAAAAAAGATCTCCCACCCCACACTACCCTTTGCATGGAACATTTTTTTTATTTTCTGAAATATGCTCTTCACGATTTTATTTAGAATACCATCTATTTATATGATAAATACAATGTTTAACTTGAATATTCTGGGGAATAGCCTGTGAAGACGTATTCATTAGAAATAAAGCTATATCATTTTGCATAAATGGTAAACTTTTAGCTTACTTAAGCGATACACGTAAACGTAATACACAAAAAAATGCGTTCTCCTTTAAATACAGTTTTTCCAAATATCTTGTTTTGTAGCATCAACCATTTCCGAGATATCCGTTGCCAATGGTTGGAACTGTTCATACTTAGTCATTCTTTCCAGGCCTTTTGATTTTCAGTTGTTTCTCGCGGTTACATACAAACAGTATGGAATCTTAAGGCCAGCATATAGCGTCCAGTTCTTAAACATTTGACTATCGTTATACCTCGTATCCATAAAGAAATGCGCAATACAGGTATTTTGGAAAAGGTTTATCTCGATACAGTTGAGGCAGTATTTTTAACACCAAAATGATTTCAGTCTAATTATATAATATATAAATTCAATAACAGCCTGCCTTGAAGCAATATGTGTATGTAATAATTTGTAAAATGTATGTAACAGTCCTTGCATATGCTTATATTATTGTATCCATGTGTAATAATGTTATGTGAATATATTACGTAATTTAATAGCGTAGCAGCTGTGTGAAATAGGTCAAAGTTGCTAACAATGAGGTAACAATGAGGTAACCTTGAGTCAATAATGAGTAAGAAAGTTTAACAGTACTACTTGTGATTCTTGGAGTAACAATAATATAATTTTAATGACAGTTTATAAAAATAGCCAATCAACAACCAGAAAAAGCTTTAGTTAAATGCAGGTATTCTATTGGAGTCCAATCAGAGACTTCAAATACAGAAATTTACAAGTTTATACGGTTGAAATCTATTCAGTTGCCTGCAGACAGTGATAGTGACCGGAAGCGTGATGCGTCCTCCAGAAATATAATACGTATTCGTGTGAGACGAAAAATAAGTTTACGTGTTAAAATGTACAAGTAATTAATAAAAGAATCTCACAGCTCTCTATATCAGTGAAGTGTTATTTAAAAACGTGTCGAGCATTAATAAAAGAAGTGAAGTGAAATTATAATCTGTGTAAGCCTACATTCCTGTCGCATCACGTCTTGCCTGGATATCCATGTCTCTAAAATAATACTGACGCAGCCGAGGCAAACATAAGTATTAAATATTTAAAGAAACATTTTAATTACAAACTTAATACTTTTTTTAAAGGCCACCTGAAAATACATTTTGGGCGAAGGTTACCGGAAACTGTTTACTATACGTGCGGTTGCAACTACAAGTTCAGCTCCCCAACATAAGAAGTAGAATACAACTCGTACTTCAAATTGGCGCCCATACGTGGGGCTAATAATTATTAATACAATTCCTTCAAAAATACACCTTACTTCTCACAGTAGATAGGAAAATAAACGTTTGTATAGAGGCAAGAAAAGGTCATGTCAATGCATGACATAAGATTTCGTTTAGTAGTGTTTAACGCTAGTTCCTTACAACATACTGTATCACAGGCGGTGGACGCTGGTGATACATGAAATGGAATAGTAACTTGGAAAAGGAATTTTGGGAATGAAATGTCCCAGGCCTTTAGGGTACCTCCCCGGCAATTGTCAACTGAGGAGTGAAAAACCTCAGGCAGGGAGGACGGTCCTGTCGGGATTTAAACCGCGCTTTCGATGCATCGCTAAACGTTATTGGTCAATACACAGTACGCGACGTATGAATAGCATCATTTGTAATTAAAGTGTTGCGTTTACAAGGACATTACACCAGTAATACTAGTGTAACTGAATAATATGCTTGCCACTGCGCTCTTTAAAATCTGGAAACGTTAATGATCCCGCTGGCTGCGCCTGCCGCCATCACATCTGGCCGATCTTTATACATTCTCGTCTCATCTCATCCTCCCGAAATCCCTCCCTCCAATACTTATCTCCTATTTAGGACCGCCTGGATCGCGCCTTACGGTTGTAGAACTCACAGTTTTAAAATATCTGATAAAAACTTAGGTATCTTCAAACAGTGCTACTTTTATCGTTCTTCAAAGGTAGAACCAAGCTCTTTTAACAAATACACACACAAGATGTGAATTGGAAGCAAAATGAAGCTGTTTTGTATTGAGGGAAATGTCATTACAGATTTGATAGGAAAGAAAACAGGTTCCAAAACCATTAAATCTTCTGACTTTGTCGTGAGCACTGGTTTTCACTGGCTGAAAGGGGAGTAGAACATTTCATTATATACACACCCTTTCTAGGTTGAAATTTGGTTGCACAAAACAAGCATTTGGAGCACAGCCAAAATACTCACCAGCAATCCTTAGTGCACATTTAATCAAATATGCCTTATGATGAATACTTTCAAGAACCTAGGATTAAGCAGTATCAGATTAAAGTGGAGATTTTACGAGATAGTTTTTCAAAAAAATCCGCTGTGTTACACTCACATGACTTTCTCTACTCTTGTACAAACTATTTTTTAAAAACGTTTATTATCCATCTACATCATGTTAATCCAGATAAACATTTGCAGGCTCAATCTTATTGCTAATTTTCTTGTAGGTGTAAGGGGAATATATATTTACAAGGGCAATATAGAAATACAGTAGCCTTTAAGCACATACATATCTCTTAATAGCTGGTTGCTAGGTGCAGCACCATTCACTTTGCCACAGATAAATACTCTTTGCATATCCAAGACAAAAAAATGAATAACGAATTCCCATTTGAGAAAATTATTGAAAAGCTTAAGGGAATAACAAGCACTATCTCGAAAATGGTTCACTCAACAAAAAAAATGTATATGACATAAATTGTGTATTTTAACGCGATCTACATTTTTTGTGTAGTAAAGGTTTGTCTTTCTCTTATGGTTTACCAGTTATGCAAAAGGCGTTCACAATGAAGAATACTTTTGGAGACATTCCCAGAAAATTCAAGATATGCATTTTATTTGTCATGAAAATATCGTAAACATATGATATTTTAATCAAAATCGTTAGAGCCATTTTTGAGAAAATTAAACTTTTCGAAAGCGTAAAGGGTAATCTGGGGTGGGGGGATTTTCTTGAAAATCTTTGTGTCGCATCTCTGGAATATACTGAACCTAAATACCAAGTTTGGTGTTTATCTGACCGTTGTTTTCTGAGTTATGCTGTTCACAGACAGACACACAGACACACAAAGCGGACATGTTTCCAAAAATGCTTTTTTTGGATTCAGGGGGAAAAAACATATATTTCCGGTGAAATCTCGGTATCGAATTTTTGAGTGGAATACAATACTTCCCCTACTTACTATACGTAGTAAAGAAAGTAAAAAATTCTGGAAGAAAACTACTACGTATTACTTTCTCTACTACCTATAGTAAGTAGGGTAAGTATTGTATTCCATCCAAAATTTCGATACCGAGATTTCACCGGAAATATATGTTTTGAGATCCCTGAATCCAAACAAATCATTTTTGGAAATATGTCCGTTTGTGTGTCTGTGTGTCTTTGAACAGAATAACTCAGAAATGAACAGGCAGATAAACATCAAACTTGGTATTTAGGTTCAGTATCTTCCAGAGATGCGGCACGAAGGTTTTCAAGAAAATCCCCCCACCCCAGATTGCCCTTTACATGGAACAGTTTTCGAAAATTTTGATTTTATCAAACATGACTCTAACGATTTTTATCAAAATATCATATGTTTAAGATATTTTCATGACAAATAAAACGTATATCTTGAATTTTCTGGGAATGTCTCCAAAAGTATTCTTCATTGTGAACGACTTTTGCATAACTGGTAAACCATAAGGGCTAGATAAAATTTTACTATACATAAAATGTAGATCTCGTTAAAATACACAATTTATGACATATACATTTTTTTGTTGAGTGAACTATTTTCGAAATATTGCTTGTTATTCCCTTAAATTTTCCAATACTTATACTTTTTCTCAAATTCGTTATTCAATTTTTTTTGTCCTCGTAATGCAAAGAGAATGGAATACTCCACATAGCAACCAGTTCTTAAAATATTTGTCTATCGCTTAAAGCATACCAATTCCCCTTGCATCTACAAGAAAATTAGCATTAAGATTAACATCTCGATTAACATGAAGCATATGGAGAATAAGTGTTTGTATAATTAGTTTGTACAAGATTAGAGAAAGTCATGTGAGTGTGACACATCAGATTTTTTCTTTCTTTGTGGGGCATACATATGGGCTATCTCCTCCAAAGATAGGATTCGGTACAAGCGCAATACTGAAGATGTCTGCTACAAGAATGTGCTTAAATAAAATACCAGATATGCAAATTAAATCGTTGGAAAGGGTTTACAAAGCTGTAATTGAGGCAAAAATGGTGTATGCAACAGAGATTTGGGGAAGTGACAAAGACTGGGAGATGATTGATAAAGTACATATATCGTTCTGTAATTGTATGTTAGGTTTATCTATTTCATCATCTAATGGAGCAGCAATGTTGAAGTTGGAAAGAGTAGTTAGCAAGAGCATGAGTAGAAAGGATACTTAAATATTGGCATAGATAGAAATCACTGGACGAGCATAATATCTTGAGGCAATGTTTAATAATTCAAGAAAAATCCAGTGCTGGAATGAATTGGGATCAAAGAATAGGGATAGGTTTATAGGAAATAGGAATGGGTAACTTATGGGATGAGAGAGAGGGGGTTAGTTAAAGGTTTCTGCAAAGCAGTGAGGAACAGAGTAGAAGATATAGAGAAACAAGAATTATTTCAAAGTCTGGAAAGAAAGAAAGAAAGAAAGAAAGAAAGAGAGAGGGAGAGAGAGAAAGAAAAGTTTGGTACTATATAAACAATTAAAGGTGAACTGGGGAGGGGTGAAGTATGTGGATGTAGGTAATAGGCTAGTGAGAGAAGGGTGGGTATGGTCTAGATTAAGTGCACATAGGCTAAGGGGAGATAGGAAGGGAGCAAATTTGGATATGTGTCCTCTTGTGGAGAGGCAGATAATGATTTACATTGTATAATTGAACGTGAAGAAACTAAGTTGTGGAGAGATCAGTCTTTGTCCAAAGAATTATTAAAAGTTGAAATAATCAAAATACAAAATGAGAGGGATATAAAAAGAATAGGAGAATACATGGGGAGAGTAATGGTTAAGAAAAAGAAAGCAACCATGCATAAATAACCACGTAGTTAAAATGCATGATGGACTAAAGAAAAAAATAGCAACTCAAAGTAATGTATTAAAAATTGTATGACAATGAGATAGATAGAATTTTTCATTTTCTCAAAAGCGACTAAACTATTAGACTTAGATACCACATTTTAAGATACCTGCATAAATAAACCATTTGTATCTTAAATTTTCTTTGAACAACCTCTTCATTCTGAATAAATTTTGTACCTATAACTCTGTACAAGTTGTAAAGCACAAGAGGAGACAAAATATAAATCAAAGCATTTGCTCATTACCCTCCCCTTCGTAGGACTTGCTCCCTTAGGATTTAGAAGCCAATGCCTGCGGTCAGATACCTTTCGGGTAGCTGAGGATCTATGGATCAAAGACGACAACCAGGGTAGTGGATCAGCCCAAAGCCCGGGATGAGAGCGGAGAAAGTGATGATAGATGAGATGCGAGAGATGCATGACAGGAGGTAAATATGGAGCACCGGTGGAATGTTGAATGGCGGAGAAATCCAAAGAACCTGGAGAAAATCCACCCAGACGTCTTTTAATTCACCACTCCCACATACGGGTCCCTGATATCAAACCCAGCGGTCTAACCACTAGGCCATGGCGCCCCCTAGACAAAAAAAAATTGCGCGAAAATTGTAAGTGAAACATACATTTTAAGTACATTTTATGTCAACTGAAATTTTCGGCATTACAGCTTTAAACTTAAACCATCGTGCGTATCTACAAAACATCTTATGCGATTTTCTTTTCTCACCTGGAATCATTACAAACAGATTTGTTTTTCTCCCTAATAATTTTACGTCGCTTTAACAACGTGGTCATATCGCGACAGATCTATCAGAAGATATCTCTTGGATCGGTGTGGCGGATAGTTAGCCTTCTAGGTCTCATTCCTGTGCCATTCCATCTTGCTTTGTGACGTGTCCACAGAGTCCTCAGTGTTAGGCAACTGTACCACTGCTTCTATACGTGACGGACAGATGACAGCTTCGAGATATGTCTACAGAGACCTTAGTGCATAGCCACTGCATCCCGGTTTTCTGCACGTGCCGAGCTAATGGCATTAAAGGTGCCGCTCTGCACACTTGCTCTCATTATTTATGGATAGTTGACAAAGCATTCGCTTTTAGCATACAATTTTCAGTTTTACTTTCTCTACTACGTATAGTAAGTAGGAGAAGTTTGCATTCCACCCAAAAATACGATACTGAGATTTCACCGGAAATGCATGTTTTGAGACGCCCTGAATCCAAAAAAGCATTTATGGAAACATGTCCGTGTGTGTGTCTGTGTATGTGTCTGTGAACAGCACAACTCAGAAACGAACAGTCGGATAAACACCAAACTTGGTATTTAGGTTCAGTATCTTCCACAGATGCGACACGACGGTTTTCAAGAAAATCCCCCCACCCCAGATTACCCTTTACATGCAACATTTTTCGAAAATATTAATTTTCTCAAAAATGGTTCTAACGATTTTGATTAAAATATCATATGTTTAAGATATTTTTATGACAAATGAAATATATATCTCGAATTTTCTGTGAATGTCTCCAAAAGTATTGTTTATTGTGAACGACTTTTGCATAACTGGTAAACCATAAAAGATGACAAAATTTTACTACACAGAAAATGTAGATCGTGTTAAAATATACAATTTATGTCATATACACTTTTGGTTGTTGAGTGAACCATTTTCGAATTTTCCAATACTTACACTTTTTGTCAAATTCGTTATTCATTTTTTATGTCCTGGTAATGCAAAGAGAATGGAATACTCCACATAGCAACCAGCTCTTAAAATATTTGACTATCGCTTAAAGCCTATCAATTCCCCTTGCATCTACAAGAAAATTAGCAATAAGATTAACATCTCGATTAACATGAAGCATATGGGGAATAAGCGTTTACAAAAATAGTTTGTGTAAGAGTAGAGAAAGCCATGTGAGTGTAACACATCAGATTTTTTAGTATTGTTTTTTACCTTAGGTGTAACATTGTGTTGTGGCATTAAGATTCAATCCGGGAATTACCTTTGAGACTGAAAGAAATCACGAAAAAACGCCAGTCAGACTGGTCGGCCCAGGGTTTGAACCTGGAATCGCCTGATCCATCCCGCACGTTTAGCAGAAACTGTATTACGATAGGCGAAGTTATTTTGGTTTATGTCTTGCAACCAAATCCATATTAGTTAATCTGAGATAACTTGTCAAAGATGTATCGTGAATAATGAAACATAAATAGAAAAATCGTTTTTATATGAACATTATAATATATGCAAGATTATTTGAAGTTATAAAGGGCAGAGAAACTCCTGGGAATGTTACACATCAGATTTTTCTACACAATACTATTTTCGTAATACCTAGAGGGAAATATATACATACTAATAAGGACACGTCATTTATTAATACACCGCTCTTTCCAAATGCCATTGTTATCAGTGTTTATATTGAAATACGCAAATCAGCCCAAAGGCAGGTCATCTACTGAAAAATAAATTAATAAAAAAAATTATAAAATAAAAAAATGCCATTAATTGACATAATAGAGGTAGCCATTAATTGTAGGTCGGCATTCGGGTATGTCATTTCAAAACATTTTGAGATCTCGTGATTTACCGGGATAAATGCGAATTACCTGGAGCATTTAATGTCCTGCCAAAACCTCTATCGCGCTGTTTTTGTTTGGTCGATAATGAAGGTCCGTGAAAGCTGTAGTGGGGTACTTGTTATTTTTGCTAGCGTAACGCAACATGAATTTGTTAGGAGAGAGCGTTGTGGTTCCCTTCTGAGAATATAAATAAAAACATTATCTGTGGAGATTAAATACCTTTTTATGCAAGAAGGATTAACGTGTTTCATTATTTATTTTATTTTACGCTTTGGCATGTGACATTCCGAGCCACGTTATTTGATAATTTTATGATTAATGTTGTTATCGTATCAGTACTCTTCGGAATGAACGCCGTGCTTGCCAGGCAACTTCTCCGCCAAAAGTTATGCTCTGCTTAGAACTGACACTCGCTTCAATACACGTTTGGAAATGAAGACTCGATGTATGTGTGTGTGGGGGGGGGGTAGCATCTACATAATTATCCCCTTAAATTTTAAGATTATCTTTACGCTATTAGCATCACGCTTTGGGCGCCAAACCTGAAGTAGTTGCAGCCCCACGTACAGCACAAACCTTTCGGTGGCATTCGCCCCCACGTTTAAAAATCAACTTTGTATTTTAATGTTTATTTAAATATTATACATGTATGCCACGGCTGCGTCAGTAGTAATTTTTAGAACGTGTTTCTCTTAGCAGGACTAGTGTGGCTAAAGAGCAAGGCTTACACAAATTATAATTGTATTGTACTTTGTTTTTATTAATCCTTCACACGATTAATTAACACTTCACTGATGTATTCTACTATAGAATGTGAGATTACTGTTGCACTTTTTAACACGCAAACTTTATATTATTCTCATCACAATGTTATTGTTGTCTGAAGGTTACCTCATTGTTAAAAGCCTTCGGCTTCTACTTTCTAATTCTGTTTGCTACGGAAAGCAGCTCGCTTCTATTCTCACAGCTCCTACATTGTTAAATTATGTAATATATTCGCAAAACATTATTATACATGTGCATAATAATGTAAACATAATACAATGATTGTAAGATACATTTTATATATTATATTACATACATATTGCTTTAAGCCGGGGTGTTATTATTTTTAGTATTATATAATTAGGCTGATATCATTTAAGTGTAAAAAATTCTGACTCAAAATGTATTTAATTAGTTTCTCACCAAAGAAATCGAGATGTTAATCTTATTGCTGATTTTCTTGTAGATGCAAGGGGAATTGGTAGGCTTTAAGCGATTGTCAAATATTTTAAGAGCTGGTTGCTATGTGGTGCATTCCATTCTCTTTGCATTACCAGGACAAAACAAATGAATAACGAATTTCCATTTGAGAAAAAGTATAAGTATTGGATAACTTAAGGGAATAACAAGAAATATCTCGAGAATGGTTCACTCACCATGATGCAGTAATTTGTATCACAAATTATTTAAATGTAAAGAGCGATTATAGTATGAATATGCATTTTTGTGTAACATTGATTTGAGATGTTTGTTGACTGTAATTATTGTTGAGAAGTAAGTTTATACGACCTTACTGAAACTGTCAATAATAGCGTACAATAATGCAGCGAGGGGGTGAGCTGTTTATCATTATTGGAAACGAGGAAGTTACGTAATATTGGCGCGTTTTTCCTTTAGAATCTTCTGCAACATTTCCCTAGAGTATATGTATTCATAATTTTCATTGGATATAAAAATAGACGCTAATGTTGGCGCGTTTTATTAGCCAATTGCAGCTCAGTTATAATCTTTAGGCATATCTGGGTGTAGGAGTATAAAAAGAGTAGGTTAGAGGTAGGCCCCGTCAGTTCATCTAAAATATTTGTAAAGTACACGTCGCCTTAAGTCAGTCAGTTCGTCGAAAATATTTGTATGATACACGTCGCCTTCAGTCCAGCAGAAATATTATACGTCGGCTATCGATTCACAAGTTACGCGTAGCAGAATTATGAAAAATCTAAAATGTTGTAAAGTTAATTATACAAAAAGTTGAAGTACGCGAATTAAGAGTGATCAGTAATGAAGTTATTATAACAGTTTCAGTTTGGCGGGTGTCAAGATCAATGTGTAAATGTGATAGTAAATGTGTTCGACAATAAAAGTGTAAAAGAAATTCTTTCATTAGTGTTATCTTTGGATAAGAGACTCCCTTCCGTTTACACAACCTGTATAAAGAGAAGTGCTTGACCAAAAAGATCGTAGCTAGCCGGAGGACAGAGAACCAAAATTAAATAAAATAACAGTAGCATTCTTTCAAATGAACACTAATACTGCCGCAAATTGCTAACACCAGATGGAGCTAACAAGCCTAACAAATGAATCACGTCACAAGATGGATTCACCACGTGGAGTAAACACAAATACACAAACATTATAAATAATACCGTCACAAATTGGCTCCCAAACGTGGGGCTAACAAATACAAACATATACAAATAATGTTACTTCAAATTGGCTTCCAAACGTGGGGCTCAACAAATTAAATATAAATAACACAACTATACCGTCACAAATTGGCTACCACACGTGGGGCTACAATTAATGTTAAATAAACAACATTAATAATAATGTTACTTCAACCAAAGAAACTAATTATCATCAACATGGAAAAACCTTAATAGTCAGCAGCACTAAACTGTTAATATATTTCTATGATATCTTCTGATTTCTTGTGTGTTATGTAAACGTGTCTTATGAAAAATATATTGTCTTTACGTTGTTTGCTGCTACGTATGAAAAGCCAATTTAAAGTAGTTTGTATTGAAGGAGCTGTATCGTATTTCAACTGTTGGGGAGCCCAACTTGTAGTAGTTGCAGCCGCACGTATAATAAACAGTTTCCGGCAACCTTCGCCCCAAATTATTTTTAGGTGGCCTTTGCCCCAAGTTTAAAAAATATTAACTTTGTAATAAAACTGTTTCTTTAAGTATTAAATAATTATGTCTGCCTCGGCTGCGTCAGTATTATTGTTAGAGACATGGAAGTCTTGACAGGGCGTGATGCGACAAGAATGTAGGCTTACACAGATTTTAAGTTTTAATTTACTCCTTTTTATTAATCCTTGGCACAAATGAAATCGCACTTCACTGATATCGAGAGCTGTGAAATTCTTTTATTTAATCTTGCTCTTTTTAATACATATACTATTTTCGTCTCACACGAATACGTATTTAATTTTTCGAGGACGCATCATGCATCCGGTTACTATCACTGTCTGCAGGCAACTGAATAGATTTCAACCGTCTAAACTTGTAATTTCTGTATTTCAAGTCTGATTGGCTATTTTACTCCAATAGAATACCTGCATTTAACTAAAGCTTCTTATGGTTTTTGATTGGCTATTTTTTATAAACTGTCACTAAAATTACATTAATGCTTCCAAGAATCACAAATAACATTTAAACTCTCAAACTCATTATTGCCTCAATGTTACCTCATTGTTAGCAACGTTTAACTTATTATTCTCACAGCTCCTACATTATTAAATTACGTAATATATTCACATAACATTATTACACATGGATACAATAATATAAGCATATGCAATGACTGTTACATACATTTTACAAATTATTACATACAGGCGAGCTATTATTGTATTTACATATTATATAATTTGACTGAAATCATTTAAGTGTTACAAATACTGCCTCACTTATTTACGAAAGAGGGAATTTTTCATATGTTTTTCTTCTCGAATTCTGGAGTGAAAACAACCCCTGCGAACAGCTTCTATCGTGTGTCAAAATAAGTGTGTTGCATTTACGAAATCTTATATTAACACGATGTTCACAACATTTACGTAGATTCGAAAAGTAACTATCTTAGATTATTGATCACGCACTCTGAGATATAGACCTCCCCTTTAGTACATCTGCTCAGGAACATCCTTGAGGCTGTCAAATGCAATTATGTACAGTGTTTGTTGCCACAGACTCATCCACCGAAATTGATTTCTCTGTAGTTCAGCTGTCAATTTAATTAAAATGCCTAGTGTTCCAGGGTTTCAGGGTTCAGCTGCAGGTGTGAACTCATTGAAAATGCTTCTATAATGAAAATAAAAATCTGATGTTCTACACTCACATGACTTTCTCTACTCTTGTACGAACTATTTTTACAAACGTTTATTCTCCATATGCTTCATGTTAATCGAGATGTTAATCTTATTGCTGATTTTCTTGTAGATGCAAGGGGAATTGGTAGGCTTTAAGCGATTGTCAAATATTTTAAGAGCTGGTTGCTATGTGGTGCATTCCATTCTCTTTGCATTACCAGGACAAAACAAATGAATAACGAATTTCCATTTGAGAAAAAGTATAAGTATTGGATAACTTAAGGGAATAACAAGAAATATCTCGAGAATGGTTCACTCAACAAAAACATGTATATGACATAAATTGTGTATTTTAACTCGATCTACATTATTCGTATATTAAGATTTTGTCTATCTCTTATGGCTTACCAGTTATGCAAAAGTCGTTCACAATGAAGAACACTTGAATTTTCTGGGAATGTCTCCAAAAGTATTCTACATTGTGAACGACTTTTGCATAACTGGTAAACCATAAGAGATAGACAAACCTTTACTACTACAAATGTAGATCGCGTTAAAATACACAATTTATGTCATATACATTTTTTTTGTTGAGTGAACCATTTTCGAGATAGTGCTTGTTATTCCCTTAAGCTTTTCAATAATTTTCTCAAATGGGAATTCGTTATTCATTTTTTTGTCTTGGATATACAGAGAGTATTAATCTGTGGCAAAGGGAATGGTGCTGCACCTAGCAACCAGCTATTAAGAGATATGTATGTGCTTAAAGGCTACTGTATTTCTATATTGCCCTTGTAAATATACATTTCCCTTACATCTACAAGAAAATTAGCAATAAATAGAGTCTGCAAATGTTTACCTCGATTAACATGAAGTAGATGGAGAATAAGCATTTGTAGAAATAGTTTGTACAAGAGTAGAGAAAGTCATGTGAGTGTAACACATCAGATTTTTTTGTTTTAGGCAGTAATAAAATCTATATTATTTCCAGTTTCACAAAATGTATTCTTTTGGGGGATTAAGAATTTTAAGGCAATTAAATACCATTTAAACTCTGTCCTGCATTCCTGCCAATTTTTAGAACAATGTTGTATATTTCAACAACGAACGACTATATCATGCCAGCGAGCAGTTCAGCAATTAACAAAAGAGGCCAGGACCAAGAGAAGGCAATCAGAAAATCTGAAGTAATCCAGGAATGAAGGTGCAGACGATTATGTCTCTGGAATGTACTGAAGTGTGTCAAAATTTTAAGGTTCAAACTTTAAACTCAGTTTTCTCAAAACAAACTTTTGTATACTTATGTACCTTTTTCTCAGAACGTATAAGAGGTAGGGAGCTGAAATTTTCAGTGCATGTTTACAACGCATAGGTAAACTTTTTGAACCACAATCGTAATTTTATAATCTATATTAGTGATATTAAGAAAGTAACAACACTGCAAATTTTCCACATTTTAAATTTTTTGACTTTGCAAATAATTTGTTTTTTTCAAGTGCTAGGAACTGATATACACAGCTAAACAATTGAGGTTCAGAAGATAGCTGATTTTACTATTGACAAGCATGCAAAAGTGTGATTCTGTATTGCAAGTAGTTTCAGAGAAAAAGGTACATGAATTAACATGGTTTAAGAGTAAATTTTATTATTTTTCAGCCGAATGAAATATTTTTTATGGACTCAACTACATAAGCTATCAATACAAAAAGCCACTTGAAATAATTATCATGATTTGGAGTATAATTCATAAAATGTTCAGGAAAACCATTGAGAACTTTAAGAGCAGTGGTAATTTAACACACTTGAGGTGTAATTTCCATGTGTTCAGAGTACCTTGTCCCCATAAGACAGTACGTTGGCAAAGGCACGCTGCACCTGTAATGGGTTGAGACCTATTGGATGGCTTATTGCTTTGAGACTTCTACATGGCGAGGTAAATAAAGTTATGATGCCAACTTAAAGCCGAAAAATCACATTCTCGAACAGAAATCTGCAGGATGTACAATATCCGTTAATACAAGATGGTGAAAGTCTTTTTGATGAAGTTGATAAAGTCCATGTGTGGTATCTTGATATCCTGAGGGGGATGTTTGGTGGCTTCTTTGGCTGCCTGATCAGCTGATTCATTTCCCAGAATTCCGACATGAGAAGGAGTTTAGGCGAATGATACTGATTTACCAGAGATTAGTATTTGGTTGTACAGTTTCTGAAGTTATTTAACAACATTTTGAGGGGTTGAGGTTTGCTGAAGGGCTGTTAAAGCACTCAACGAGATTTCACCGGGAATGCATGTTTTGAGGTCCCCTGAATCCAAAAAAGGTATTTTTGAAACATGTCCGTGTGTGTTTGTGTGTCTGTGTGTTTGTCTGTTTGTCTGTCTGTCTGTGAACAGCATAACTCCGAAATCTTCCAGAGATGCGACACGAAGCTTTTCAAGAAAACCCCAGATTACCCTTTACATGATGCATTTTTCGAACATTTTAATTTTCTCAGAAATGGCACTAGCGATTTGGATTTAAATATCATATGTTTAAGATATTTTCATGACAAATAAAATGTATATATTGAATTTTCTGGGAATGTCCTCAAAAGTATTCTTCATTCTGAGCGACTTTTGCATAACTGGTGAACCATAAGAGAAAGACAAAATTTTACTAAACAAAAAAATTAGATCGCGTTAAAATACACAATTTATGTCATATACATTTTTTTTGTTGAGTGAACCATTTTCGAGATATTGCTTGTTACTCCCTTAAATTTTCCAATACTTATACTTTTTCTAAAATGGGAATTCGTTATTAATTTTTTTATGTCTTGGACATGCAAAGAGAATGGAATGCGCCACATAGCAACCAGCTCTTAAAATATTTGACTGTCGGTTAAAGTCTACTATATTCCCCTTACAACTACAAGAAAATTAGCAATAAGATTAACATCTCGATATCTCGATTAACGTGAAGCATATGGACAATAAACGTCTGTAAAAATAGTTTGTACAATAGTAGAGAAAGGCATGTGAGTGTAACACATCATATTTTTTAAGTATATATTTCAATGAGTTGAATTGCGAACAATTCACAAGAATAGACAGAAAGATAGTTGGAAATATTTTATTGTATGGTGTAATCAGAGAATGCCGCTGCGCATACGTTATGACCAAGTCTGGATCCAACAGTGAAAATCTGAGTTTAATACTTTTTAAGTTCCATCGATTTGTTGTTTCTCGCAATTGCATGGAAACGGTGTAGAATTTTAAGGCCAGCACATAGCCTCAAGTTGTTAAACATTTGACTATCGCTGTTCTTTTGTAACTATAACAAAATGTGCAATGTGGCTATTTCTGCAAAGTTTACCTCGATTAAAATGAAGTAGATAGAAAAATAAACTTTCGTATGCATAAGTTATAGAACTACTAATATACGATAGTTTAAAGAAAGTTATGTGAATGTAGCACATATTTTAACTTTCCCTACTATATATAGTAAGTAGGGGAAGTATTGTATTCCACCCAAAAATTCGATACCGAGATTTCACCGGAAATATATGTATTGAGGCCCCCTGAATCCATAAAAAGCATTTTTGGAAACCTGTCCGTGTGTCTATGTGTATGTCCGTGAACAGCATAACTCAGAAACGAACAGTCGAATAAACACCAAACTTGGCATTAGGTTCAGTATCTTCCAGAGATGCGACACAAAGGTTTTCAAGAAAATCCTCCCACCCCAGATTACCATTTACATGGAAAAGTTTCCTAAAATTTTAATTTCCTCAGAAATGGCTGTAACAATTTTGATTAAAATATCGCATATTTAAGATACTTTCATGACAAACAAAATGTATATCTTGAATTTTCTGAGAATGCCTCCAAAAGTATTCTTCATTGTGAACGACTTTTGCATAACTGGTAAACCATAAGAGATAGACAAACTTTTACAACACAAAAATGTAGATCCCGTTAAAATACACAATTTATGTTATATACGTTTTTTTATTGAGTGAACCATTTTCGAGATATTGCTTGTTATTCCTTTAAATTTTCCAATACTTATATTTTTTCTCAAATGGGAACTTGTTATTCATTTTCTATGTCCTGGACATGCAAAGAGAATGGAATGCGCCACATAGCAACCAGTTCTTAAAAGATTTGACTATAGCTTAAAGCCTACCATATTCCCCTTGCACCTACAAGAAAGTCATGTGAGTGTAACACATCATATTTTTCTTAGTAAAACTTAGTTGCTTTCTTAGACTGCTTATCAAAAGTGTAGAATTTCAATCCAAACGTGAATACATACCATCATCTTATTAGTAGTCAGAACTTTACAAAATTTGGGCACTAATATTAAACATGCATCCGATATTTTTGTCCATTTTTGGCCATCCTTTTCACTAAATCTGCACAGAGAGCAATATCAGCATTCCTCTGATGAATTTCTTAATTGCATGCGACTAACAAAGTTTCCTCTCTGTCGACTCCGGGATTTCCGCGTCGTTAGTCTCCCGACGCTGTAGAAGAGAGAAAAAAAAGAGTAATTTCTTTAAGGCCGTTTTCCATAATTTACTTTTTCTCTTTTAGCAAAAAGTTTATAAATGCAATATAAACTTAGGTGTAAAAGGTATAATATTTAAATTCTGCAGGCAAAGTACTTACAAAAGAGGCGTGGGAATGCCATATGTGAATTAAAATACAGCCTCTCTTGGAATAGTTTGCATTCCTTCGTAAACTGCACGTGTACATGCGTGCAAGCAATGTTAATAAAGGCCATTGAATTATATCCACCGTGTATAGAGGAATGTTAGGCAAATAATTTCAGTAAGGGAGACTACATTTACATATACAATGTGTAACGGTTGTGGGTCACAGATCTAATTGCAATTTTGTACTCGAAAACGTAAAAAATTGTATTAAATAAAATAATAATTGTAATATGAGTACTATACCATATGTAGTGGAAGTATATATACACGACGGTAGTCAATAACTAATGCCTCCTATTTTTACTTTCTCTACTACGTATAGTAAGTAAGGGAAGTATTGTATTCCACCCAAAAATTTGATACCGAGATTTCACCAGAAATATATGTTTTGAGACCCCCTGAAGACAAAGAAAGCATTTTTGGAAACATGTCCGTGTATGTGTTTGTGTGACTGTGAACAGCATAAATCAGAAACGAACAGTCGGATAAACACCAACCTTGGTATTTAGGTTCAGTATCTTCCAGAGATGCGACACGAAGGTTTTCAAGAAAATCCCCCCACCCCAGATTACTCTTTACATGGAAGATTTTTCGAAAATTTTAATTTCCTCAAAAATATCTAACGATTTTGATTAAACTATCATATGTTTAAGATATTTTCATTAAAATAAAATGTATAACTTGAATTTTCTGGGAATGTCTCCAAAAGTATTCTTCATTGTGAACGACTTTTGTATAATTGGTAAACCATAAGAGCTAGACAAAATTTTACTACACAAAATATGTAGATCGCATTAAAATACACAATTTATGTCATATAATTATTTTTTGTTGAGTGAACCATTTTCGAGATATTGCTTGTTATTCCCTTAAATTTTCCAATAGCTATACTTTTTCTCAAATGGGATTTCGTTATTAATTTTTTATGTCCTGGACATGCAAAGAGAATGGAATACTCCACATAGCAACCAGCTCTTAAAACATTTGACTATCGCTTAAAGCCTACAAATTCCCCTTGAATATACAAGAAAATTAGCAATAAGATTAACAAGCATGTGGAGAATAAGGGTTTGTAAACATAGTTTGTACAAGAGTAGAGAAAGTCATGTGAGTGTAACACATCAGATTTTTTTCTCTTGTAATTTGAATGAAACTTAAAATTTTATTACACATCAATAAAGCCACAAAGTTGAGGATTAAGTGGTCACTTTTCAATGTAATCCCGTCCTTTTCCACAGGTTTAGTCCACCTTTTAACGAGAGCATGTATTCCTGTGTGGTAAAGGCACAGTCTTGCTCCCGAAGCCATTGACCCACAGATGTTTTCACAGCCACCGCATCTTGAAAGTGAATCCCACGATGGGCTTCCTTTAGCGGCCCAAACGGATGGAAGTCTGATGGGGCTAGGTCAGGGCTGTGTTGAGATGAGACAAGACTTCCCATCCAATGTTCACAACGCTTCAGTAGTGTGACGACTAGTGTGTGGGTTTGCATTGTGATACATCCGCCATGATTTATGTTGGGCGAACTCGCTGAAGACGTGTTTTGAACTATTTGAGGGTGCTGATGTGTTGCACAGAATTTACTGCGCATCCCTGCTCAAAAAATAATCAACCAGAATCCTACGCCCTGTTTCTTCCTCCGTGAGGTTATGTGACGCCATTCCATGTACTGTGTCTTTGATTCTGGTGCAAAAAAATGAACCCATGTTTCTCTCCAGTCACAATTTTGCCCAGGAACTCCTCTCCCTCCAAATGGAGGCGCTGCAAGTGTTCCAGGCTATTGTTTTTCGTGTCTCCTTATTCTGATCCGTTAACACTCGGGGACACACAGTGAACAAACTTTGGAGTACTCCAATTCATGAATAATCGTCACCAAATTGCCTTTAGTAAAGGGACGTAATGCAACGCAATTCATCCGTTGTTACCCGAAGGTCATCTCTAGTGATCTCATTCGCTCGCTGAATGTTACGTGGAGTCATTGCAGTCACGGGTTTGTCGTTCAGCTCTTCAGCTTCGTTACAGCGAGGATCCCATCTTCTAACCGTGCTGACATCCACTGTTGCATCACCATACACCTTCGTGAGCCTTTCATGAATGCAAATGGACGTTTAACCTTCCGTATTCAAGTATTCAGTGACAGCACGTTGTCTTATACGAACATTGATGTGAGCCATTCTTCAACAGGCAGCAGTGCTGCCACTGGTTGACGAGGAAGTTGCTATTGCAGTGAAGTGGGAAGAAGGTTTGGGAAATTGCGTCAAATTCAAATTGTTTACATAACTTAGTTCAGGAGAAAACAAATCTGATGTGTTACACTCACATGACTTTCTCTACTATTGTACAAACTATTTTTACAAGCGCTTATTCTCCATATGCTTCATGTTAATCGAGATGTTAATCTTATTGCTAATTTTCTTGTAGATGCAATGGGATTTGGTAGGCTTTAAGCGATAGTCAAATATTTTAAGGTGGTTGCTATGTGGAGTATTCCATTCCCTTTGCATTACCAAATAAAAATGAATAACGAATTTCCATTTGAAATAAAGTATAAGTATTGGAAAATTTAAGGGAATAACAAGCAATATCTCGAAAATGCTTCACTCAACAAAAACAATGTATATGACATAAATTGTGTATTTTAACGCGATCTACATTTTTGTGTAGTAAAATTTGTCTATCTCTTACGGTTTACCGGTTATGCAAAAGTCGCTCACAATGAAGAATACTTTTGGAGACATTCACAGAAAATTCGAGATATACATTTCATTTGTCATGAAAATCTCTTAAACATATAATCTTTTAATCAAAATCATTAGAGCCATTTTTGAGAAAATTACAATTTTCGAAAAATATTCCATGTAAAGGTTAATCTGGGGTGGGGGGATTTTCTTGCAAACCGTCGTGTCACATCTCTGGAAGATACTGAACCTAAATACCAAGTTTGGTTTTTATCCGACTGTTCGTTTCTGAGTTATGCTGTTCACAGGCACACAGACACACACACACGGACATATTTCCAAAATGTTTTTTTTGGATTCAAAGGGTCTCAAAACATGTATTTCCGGTGAAATCTCGGTATCGAATTTTTGGGTGGAGTACAATACTTCCCCTACTTACTATACTAGTAGAGAAAATAAAATAGAAGGTATTACTCATGACTGACACTTTTATATACATATAATAGCATAGAGAGCCATTTGTTGACAATCTGCCTGAATCCTACGCTATGAACCGCACCAGCGCCTTCTAGGAAGTGTTGACCGTAACATACGAGATGCGGATATTTATGCGTTCGCTTCCTCCTGTATTCAGTCGGCCGGACGAGTGATCGTTTGTAAGCGCGGAGTATTAGATAAGACGTGAATCCACCCTCAAGCTTATCCTATTCCTTTATTGTTTATTTATTGTTATCACTTGAGTACTAACCTTGTCACAGAAGATGTTGAAAGTGGTGTCCATCTGCATTGATGCATTATTGACATATTTTGGTGAAATTTGCATTCGCCCGCTGAAGTTCTTCTTCAATAATTTTCAAAATTCAAAAATTCTGTTCTTAATTGGACAGCGAGTGAATGTTGCTATTAATTTCAACAAGCTTTTCCTCAGTTGGGACCCTTCTCTTTGGCTTAGGACTTTAACTTATTTAGAACTGGAACGGTAGAGAATTTTTCTTGAACTTTCCTACACACTCTTTATTCAAAAGTTAATTCTCGATTGCAATATCAATGAACATTAAAATAAACCTATGGCACACCTGCACTGCGTTTTATACACTGTAGATAAACGAAAAGCTACTGCGTCTTCTACACTGCACAGACAGGCGTAAACTGACCACGGTGATGCAACACGTATGCAAGCTATATTACTGCTGCTCCGCGCTTGCATGCGATCGCCCGGCCGCAGGGGGAAGCGAACATACTGCAGATGCCAGTGCTTATTAACGGAGAATTGCTTGCACTGCGCTGTTCCCAACCGTTTCTGTTCTCTATCTGAGTGCCGTCTAAGCAGTTGACGCAACGTCATTGTACAGAGGTTAATGCCCTGTGTGTTGCTGTTGTCACAATGTCAAAAATTCTGTATACTTTAGCACACAAAATCTTCATAAATGACTCCTATGTGGCGACAAACTCAGATAGTGATTTATAGACAGATATCCTGTTGTTCGTGTGCCTCATAGAGAAAAATTTCGTAATCTTATGAATTGGTTTAAGCAGAAAGGAATCTTGATAAGAAACCGAAAGTAAATCATCGTGTTCTTACAGAGAAAACACTCGATGACATAGGAGAAAAGTTGAAAGTACTAAGAAATCTTTGAGAAACCTTGCACAGTAAGTCAGTATTTTAACACTTAAATAATTTCAGTCTAATTATATAAATGTAAATTCAGTAACAGCCGTCCTTGAAGCAATATGTGTATGTAATAATTTGTAAAACGTATGTCACAGTCATTGCATATGTTCATATTATTGTATCCATGTGTAATAATGTTATGTGAATATATTACGTAATTTAATAATGTAGGGGCTGTGAGAATACTAAGTTAAAAGTTGCTAACATGAGGTAACAATGAGGTAACCTTGAGGCAATAATGAGTTTGAGAGTTTAACAATACTACTTCTGATTCTTGGCAGCAATAATGTAATTTTAGTGACAGTTTATAAAATAGCCAATCAACAACCAGAGAAAGCTTTAGTTAAATGAAGGTATTCCATTGGAATAAGATTAGCCAATAAGAGACATGAAATACATAAATTTACAAAGTTTAGGCGCTTGAAATCAGTTAATTTTTTTGCAGACAGTGATTATAGCTGGATGCGTGATGCATCCTCGAGAAATATAATACGTATTCGTGTGAGACGAATATAGTATACGTGTTAAAAGGTGCAAGTATTAAATAAAAGAATCTCACAGCTCTCGATATCAGTGAAGTGTTATTTAATTTGTGTCAAGGATTAATAAAAATCTGATGTGTTACACTCACATGACTTTCTCTACTCTTGTACAAACTATTTTTACAAACGCTTATTCTCCATCTATTTCATATTAATCGAGATAAACATTTGCAGAAACGATCTTTTGACATGCAAAGAGAATTACATTTTACACATAGCGACCGGTTCTAAAAATATTTAACCATCGCTTAAGGCCTAATTTGTTCCCCTTGTTTTGTATTTGCAAGGGCAATATAAGCACATACATATCTCTTCATAGCTGGTTGCTATGTGCAGCACCATTCTGCTTGCCACAAATTAATACTCTTTGCATATCCAAGACAAAAAAATCTGATGTGTTACACTCACATGACTTTCTCTACTCTTGTACAATCTAATTTTACAAACGCCTATTCTCCATATGCTTCAAGTTAATCGAGATATCGAGATGTCAATCTTATTGGTAATTTTCTTGTAGATGCAAGGGAAATATCGTAGCTTTTAAGCGATAGTCAAATATTTTAACGCTGGTTGCTATGTGCCGCATTCCATTCTCTTTGCATGTCTAGGACAAAAAAAATGAATAACGAATTTGAGAAAAAGTATAAGTATTGGAAAATTTAAGGAAATAACAAGCAATATCTCGAAAACGGTAAACTCAACAAAAGAAATGTATATGACATAAGTTGTGCATTTTAATGCGATCTACATTTTTTGTGTAGTAAAATTTTGTCTATCTCTTATGGTTTACCAGTTATGCAAAAGTCGTTCACAATGAAGAATACTTTTGGAGACATTCCCAGAAAATTCGAGATATACATTTCATTTCTCATGACATTATCTTAAACATATAATATTTTCATCAAAATCGTTAGAGCCATTTTTGAGAAAATTAAAATTTTCGAAAAATCTTCCATGTAAAGGGTAGTCTGGGGTGGGGGGATTTTCTTGAAAACCTTCGTGTCGCATCTCTGGAAGATACTGAACCTAAATACCAAGTTTGGTGCTTATCCGACTGTTCGTTTTTGAGTTATGCTGTTCACAGACACACACACACACAGACACACACACGGACATGTTTCCAAAAATGCTTTTTTTGGATTCAGGAGGTCTCAAAACATGTATTTCCGGTGAAATCTCGGTATCGAATTTTTGGGTGGAATGCAATACTTCCCCTACTTACTATACGTAGTAGAGAAAGTAAAAAGGAGTGAATTAAAACTAAAAATCTCTGTAAGCCTACATTCTTGTCGCATCACGCCCTGCTAAGACTTCCATGTCTCTAAAAATACTGACGCAGCCGAGGCAAACATAAATATAATATTTAAAGAAACAGTAAAAAAAACACATTTTGGGTGAAGGTTACCGGAAACTTAATTATACGTGCGGTTGCAACAACTACAAGTTCGGCTCCCCAACATAGGAACTACAATACAACTCTTTCTAATATACTCATCTTCTTCAAACTGACCTTCAATACTTAGCAGCAAACACCTACTTCAAATTGACACCCAAAGCGTGGTGCAAATAACGTAAACAAATTACCTACTTCAACAGGAAACAGGAATTTTGCAAATATTGGCTTGGAATGTCATTAAAATTTTAAAATTAATTAAAATTCCTATAAGATAACTGTGGTTCCGGAATTGCAACCACGAGAAAGCGCGAATAGAGTTAAATTATGCAACTGGGTGTTGGATAATTTTAATGATTGCTCTATTGACCCGCATTTAGGTCTTTTTACGGACGAAGCGTGGTTTTGTTTACATGGCCATTAAGAATTACTGAGAGTTAATGCATATTTTCTTAAAAGAAGTGACGTGTGGCGGCAGAAGCATATCATTTCCAACATCTTTTGTGACGAAGGTACACTATGTGATCAAAAGTATCCGGACACCCCCACAAATATACATTTTTCATCTTAGGTGCATTGTGCTGCCACCTATTGCCCGGTACTCATTAATCGCGACCTCAGTAGTCATTAGACATCGTGAAACAGCAGAATGGGACGCTCCGTGGAACTTACGGACTTCGAACGTGGTCAGGTGATTGGGTGTCACCTGTGTCAGAAGTCTGTACGCGAGATTTCCACACTCCTAAACATCCCCAGGTCCACTGTTTCTGATGTGATAGTGAAGTGGAAACGTGAAGGGACATGTACAGCAAAACAGCGTACAGGTCGCTCTCGTCTGTTGACTGACAGAGACCGCCGACATTTGAAGAGGGTCATGAATAGTAATAGAAGACATCTATCCAGACCATCACACAGGAATTCCAAACTGCATCAGGATCCACTCCAAGTACTATGACAGTTAGGCGCGAGTGGAGAAATCTTGGATTCCATGGTCGATCGGCTGCTCATAAGCCACACATCACGCAGGAAAATGCCAAACGACGCCTCGCTTGGTGTAAGCAGCGTCAACATTGCACGATTGAACAGTGGCAAAATGTTGTGCCGAGTGACGAATCACGCTACACAATGTGGCGATCCGATGGCAGGTTGTGGGTATGGCGAATGTGAACGTCATCTGCCAGCGTGTGTAGTGGCAACAGTGAAATTCGGAGGTGGTGGTGTTATGGTGTGGTCGTGTTTTTCCTGGAGGGGGCTTGCACCCATTGTTGTTTTGCGTGGCACAATCACAACGCAGACCTACATTGATATTTTAAGCACCTTCTTGCTTCCCACTGTTGAAGAGCAATTCGGGGATGGCGATTGCATATTTCAACACGATCGATCACCTGTTCACACTGCACGGGTTGTGGCGGAGTGGTTACACGACAATAACATCCCTGTATTGGACTGGCCTGCACAGAGTCCTGACTTGAATCCTATAGAACCACTTTGGGATGTTTTGGAACGCCGACTTCGTGCCAGGCCTCACCGACGTACATCGGTACCTCTCCTCAGTTCCCCACTCCGTGAAGAATGGGCTGCTATTCCCCAAGAAACCTTCCAGCACCTGATTGAAAGTTTGCCTGCGAGAGTGAACGCTGTCATCAAGGCTAAGGGTGGGTCAACACCATATTGACTTCCAGCATTACCGATGGAGGGCGCCACGAACTTGTACGTTCATTTTCAGCCAGGTGTCTGGATACTTTTGATCACGTAGTGTATGTGGTTATTGTAGTTATAATTTGCATGAATTATTTGCGACGAATGAGCTCGGTTAGAGTTCCCAACAATCTTGTGACTAAAAATAGGGTAAAAGTTCCGAGGAAATTTCAATCCGAAATGCAGCAGCATCAAAAGGGATATATTGCATTTTGAAGTGGAATTTTTTTAGTGTAGTTGGATTCCCCTGTTGCCTTTTAATCTCGTAGTTACGATGTCCACTCATCCGCGTCGTTGGTCGTTCTTGTGTTTTTTTCTGGAATCTGCGTCTTGTAGTTAATTTCACTGCTCATTTCGCTCCACGTCCTGGTTCCTTCGCCCCTTCCTGGTTATTTTCGCTCCTTCCTGGTTAATTCGCCCCACGTTGGACGGCAATTTGAAGTGGGTTATTTGTTAGTAGTTGGAAGATGCTTCTTGTTTATCTGCAAAACGTATGGGAGCCAATTTGTCGCGGTCACTTCGTGTTATCTTATTTCTGAGCGCCTGTTATTGTTTTCTACTTTGAATGTTGGGTTCATTGTCCTCCGGCTAGCTATTGTTTCTCCGTCGAGCATATCTCTTGATCAAGGTGTGTAAACGGAAAGGATTTGTTACTCAAAGATAACACTGATAAAGAATTTGTTTTTACACTTTTATTACCGTCACAATTAATTAAGTTTACATATTGACTCTTTATACACGCCAGACTAAAACTGTTATATTTTCTAATATCACTATAATCACTTATTTACTGCACATTATTAATTCGCGTGTTTCACATTTATAACAAACTTTACGACACGAGAGATTCTGTAGAATTGCGTAACGTGTACTTGATGTATGCTTCCGTTGAACTACGCGACGTGTAACTCACGAATACTTATGTTGAACTGATCGACGTATTACACGCGAATGCTTCTTCTGGACTGACGAAATCTGCCTCTGACGTTAGTTTTTTGTACTCCCACACCCCGATATGCCTAAGATTATAACCGAGCTGCTATTTGTTGATAAAACGCGCCAACATTAGCGTCTATTTTTATATCCAATCAAAATTACGAACACAAATGCTCTAGGGAAAATATTCTCGCTATTTCTAAGAAAAACGCGCCAATCTGACGTCATTTGTTTGTCTCTTCTAATTAATATTCAACTCACCCCCTCGCTCATTGTTATCCGCTCTTATTGTCAGTTTCAGTGAGGTCGTGTAAAGTTATTTCCTAACAATGCATATAATTAACAAACATCTCAAATCAATGTCATACAATAATGCTTATTTACACTACAATCACTCTGGCATTTACATTATTGTGATACAAATTACTGCCACAATTTAAAGGGTGCAAGGTAAGCAGTGCTTCTCTTGTGAATGAAGACACTTCCAAGTTGCGAAATACATCTTTCATTTTTATGAAGGGTTTCTGATAAACAAAAAAACGATTTTAACTTATATTTGTTTTTAAATGATAAATTGTTTTGTGAATATTGCTGGTAAAGCTTATAACTAACATATAAACTTAATTTCTCGTTTTATGATCAATTATTTCGTTTGAAACCGTTAAAGTTTGTGTGATTATTACTGCCAACTGAATTTTGTTTATTATGTCGCTGAAGTACTATGTTTCGGGTTGTTGATAGTTCCACAAGTAGCTGTTTTAAACAGCGTGTACTAAAAAGGACTTTTATTTGATTCTTCACTTACGTCACGATAAAGTAAACAAGAATATGGGTTATACATTATAAGAGCGGAAATTTCGAAATGCAGCAAACATACTGCTAGCATGTTATGCCAAGTCGTGAATTTCCTGACATATTTCGCCCTTCTTATTTAAATTCCCCCACCCTGTATTTCACCCTCCTTCTGGTGGATCAAGTGTCAAGTCTGCAGAAATCTGAGACCATTATCTCCGAGGAAGCCCTGTTTTCATTAATAGACTAATGGGTTGTGTGCACCCCTTCCTAAAACGTGAATCTTACGTGCATCATAACGCTTTTCCAACTTCTCACAATGCAGTAACACCAAGATATGACTGCAAGATATAGAAAGTGGTAACAGGTCAATAAACTCTTCTTCTTCTACTACTACTTTCCCTTCTCTTCAGGAAGAAATATTTCGGGTGACACATGTAACTATTTGTTAACCTTACTGCAGTTAGACGAAGCATTGCATTCAACTAAAAATCTCAATTAAGATACCTCGAAATGCAACTTTTAAGGTAATGCACCTGTGAAACATGTTGAAGATCTTGAAAAATTGCAAAAAATTAAATCCTTTGCTTTTTATTATGTTTACACTCCATACTTTCATTTGTCGCCTCTATGTTACTAATATCACTCTATATATATATATATATATATATATATATATAACTATGCTGCATTTTAAATACTCCTGAACACATTACCGTAATGCACATAGCAATTTTAAGACTAGTTTTTCTCAAAGCTCCTTTCTCAGCAGTTTTCATTGCTTAAATGCTTCAGGTTTGTAAATGTTTGACCAATTAACCTCTAGTTTTTAGAAAACTTTCCTGAATACTTACAGCAGCTTTTGAATTTCTATGAGTACGTTATGTTTTATTAAATATTTTAATAGTTTCATTGTCATAAAAACGAGAAAAAAATATCTGATGTGTTACACTCACATGACTTTCTCTACTCTTGTACAAACTATTTTTACAAACGAAATATTAACCTTATTGCTAATTTTCTTGTAGATGCAAGGGGGATTGGTAGGCTTTAAGCGATAGTCAAATATTTTAAGAGATGGTTGCTATGTGGCGCATTCCATTCTCTTTGCAACTGATGTGGTCCACTCAAGTGACTTTCTCTATTCTTGTACATACTAGTTTTACAAACGCTTATTCTCCATCTACTTCATGTTAATCGAAATAAACATTTGCAGAAATTTCCTTATTGCTATTTTCTTGCAGTTGCAAGGGGATTAAGGGAATGCAGTAGATTAAAACGATAGTAAATCTTTAAAGAGCGGGTCGCTATGTGTGGGCTTTGAAATTCCGTTCTCATTGAATGGCCGAGAGAGAAAGAGAGAGAGTATGTGTAGGTGTGTGTGTGAGCGTGAGAGAGAAAAAAAATATCGACTTTCTATTTCAGAAAAGTACAAGTATTTTAAAATGCAAACCATTAACAAGCTATACACTATGTGTTCAAAAGTATCCGTACACCCCCACAAACATACGTTTTTCATCTCAGGTGCATTGTGCTGCCACCTACTGCCTGGTACTCATTATCCGCGACATCAGTAGACATTAGACATCGTGAAACAGCAGAAGGGGACACTCGAACGTGGTCAGGTGATTGGGTGTCACTTGTGTTAGAAGTCTGTACGCGAGATTTCCACACTCCTAAACATCCCTAGGTAAACTGTTTCTGATGTGATAGTGAAGTGGAAACGTGAAGGGACATGTACAGCACAAAAGCGTACAGACCGACCTCGTCTGTTGACTGACAGAGACCGCCGACATTTGAAGAGGGTCGTAAAGAGTAATAGGCAGACATCTATCCAGACCAACACACACAGGAATTCCAAACTGCATCGGGATCCACTCCAAGTACTATGACAGTTAGGCGTGAGGTGAAAAACCTTGGATTCCATGGTCGAACGGCTGCTCATAAGCCACACATCACGCAGGAAAATGCCAAACGACGCCTCGCTTATTGTAAGGAGCGTCAACATTAAACGATTGAACAGTGGCAAAACGTTGTGTGGAGTGGTGAATCATGCTACACAATGTGGCGATCCGATGGCAGGGTGTGGGAAGGGCAAATGCCCGGTGAACGTCATCTGCCAGCGTGTGTAGTTCCAACAGTGAAATTCGGAGGTGGTGGTGTTATGGTGTGGTCGTGTTTTTCCTGGAGGAGGCTTGCACTCCTTGTTGTTTTGCGTGTCACAATCACAGTGCAGTCCTACATTGATATTTTAAGCACCTTCTTGCTTCCCACTGTTGAAGAGGAATTCGGGGATGGCAATTGCATCTTTCAAAATGGTCAAGCACCTGTTCACACAGCACGGGCTGTGACGGAGTGGTTACGCGACAATAACATCCCTGTAATGTACTGACCTGCACAGCGTCCTGACTTGAATCCTATAGAACACCTTTGGGATGATTTGGAACGCCTACTTCGTGCCAGGCCTCACCAACCTACATCAATATCTCTCCTCAGTTCCGCACTCCGTGAAGAATGGGCTGCCATTCCCCAAGAAACCATCCAGCACCTGATTGAAAGTATGACTGCGAGAGTGAACACTGTCATCAAGGCTAAGGGTGGGCCAACACCATATTGACTTCCAGCATTACCGATGAAGGGCGCCACGAACTTGTACGTCATTTTTAGCCAGATGTCCGGATACTTCTGATCACGTAGTGTATCTCGGAAATGGTTAACGGCACAAAAAGGTGTATAAATGTATAAATTGTGTACTTTAACGGGATTTACATTTTTATGTAGGTAAGATTTTGTCTATTTCGTACAGTTTACCAGTTATACAAAACTCATTCAGAATCAAGATAACTTCAGAGAGTATTCCCTGAAAATTCAAGATACACATTTAGTTTCTCATGAAAATATTTTAAACATCATACATTTGAATCAAAATCGTTAGATCCGTTTTTTAATAAAAGATTTCATGTAAACGGAAGTTTGGGGCCGGTGGATTTTCTTGAAAATCTTCGTGTGTATCATTGGTAGTTACTGAATTTAAATACCAAGTTTGGTATTTATTCTAATTTTCTTTTTGAGCTGCATTTATTACACAGACATACATTCGGACCTTTTTCTGAAAATGCACTTGGGTTCAGGGGCCTCAAAACATACATATCCGGTAAAACCTCCTCGAATCGAATTTTTGTGGGAATACAGTATTTCTCCTGCTTAGTACTCGTGTATGTAGTAGAGAAAATAAAAATAGTCATTTTACTTTGAATAATAAAATAAATATAAATGTATATAAAATTGAATAGAAAATTCTAATTTTATAACACCACAGATTTAAAACAATAAAAAGTCATTTTTGCCAACTTTCACAATTTATTTCTGCCCAAAAATTACAATTGCAGAAAGACGTAATTCAAAGTAAACTTAATACTATTTATGAAAATCCATTTACGAAATTCTCTTAGCCATTATCACATGTGAAAATGTATCATACATGAATGGGCACGCAGTATTGTGGTTCAGTGGAGTGTGGTGATGTTTCTTTATTTACATTTTACGTCCATATAATTAACTAACAGCTGTGTCAGCGTAGTCATGGCAACCACGTCCCAGACCGGAATCAATAGGAGGAATTCTTGACGCATCGATACGGTATAACAATGCTCATAAATTCCCATGCCAGCTAGAAGCTCTAACAGAGGAATGACCCTTATATTTTCAAAATACATTCAACTTAAAAGCATGTGATTGTTACATTCTCTACCCACTATCTAAAACTATTCTTACCGAAGCTTATTGCTTTCTCTACTACGTATAGTAAGTGGGGGAAGTATTGTATTCCACCCAAAAATTCGATACCCAAGTTTCACCGGAAATTTATGTTTTGAGACCCCCGGAATCCAAAAAAAAAAGCATTTTTGGAAACATGTCCGTGTGTGTGTGTGTGTGTGTCTGTCTGTGAACAGCATAACTCAGAATCGAACAGACGGATAAACACCAAATTTGGTATTTAGGTTCAGTATCTTCCAGAGATGCGACACGAAGGTTTTCAAGAAAATCCCCCACCCCAGATTATCCTTTACGTGGAACATTTTTTTCAAAAATTTTAATTTTTTCAAACATTCTCTAACGATGTTGATTAAAACATCATATGTTTAAGATATTTTTATAACACATGAAATGTATATCTCAAATTTTCTGGGAATGTCTCCAAAAGTATTCTTCATTGTGAATGACATTTGCATAACTGGTAAACCATAAGAGCTAGACAAACCTTTACTACTCAAAAAATGTAGATCGCCTTAAAATACACAATTTATGCCATATACATTTTTTTTGGTTCGGTGAACCATTTTCAAGATATTGCTTGTTATTCCCTTAAATTTTCCAATACTTATACTTTTTCTCAAATGGGAATTCGTTATTCATTTTTTGTGCTGGTAATGCAAAGAGAATGGAATACTTTACATAGCAACCAGCTCTTAAAATATTTGACTATCGCTTAAAGCCTAGCAATTCCCCTTGCATCTACAAGAAAATTAGCAATAAAATTAGCATCTCGATATCTCAATTAACATGAAGCATATGGAGAATGAGAGTATGTAAAAATAGTTTGTACAAGACTAGAGAAAGTCATGTGAGTGTAACACATAAGATTTTTTCTTTATGGACGCTCTATAACTGTTGTGGCCCTTAGCGTCCCATTCTATATTGGGCGTGAAAGAAGGTAATTTTGCTTAGAGGCCTCTTTATCAGGCTTGAGGTTCTTTCACGTGTTGTAAATCTACGACACGGGACCACCGGCTTTACTTCCGTTCCGAGGGAAGCTTTACTAAGGATTTTTACGCTCGAAAAAAATCCATCGCCCTCCGCTGCGTTTGAACCCGCGACCACGGAATTAGAGGCTAGCATGGTAACCACAACACCACGGAGGACGGCTATTGCTTTCACTACTACGTATAGTAAGTAGGGGGAATAATTGCATTACGCCCAAAAATTCGATATCGAGAGTTCACCGGAAATACATGTTTTGAGTCCCCTGAACCCAGTCCGTGTGGGGGTGTGGGTGTCTGTGAACAGCATAACTCAAAAACAAAAAGTTGGGTAAATACCAAAATAAGTATTTAAGTTCAGTTTCTTTCAACGCTGCGGCAACAGGATTTTCAAGAAAACCACTTACCCCAGACTCAAAAATGGCCCGAATGATTTTGATTAAAATATCGTATGTTGAAATATTTGTATTGAAAATGAAATGTATATCTTGAATTTTCCAGGAATATCCCCAAAAGTGCTCTACATTCTGAATGACTTTTGCATAACTGGTAAACCGCAAGAGATAGACAAATTTTACTACACAAAAAATGTAGATCGCGTTAAAACAGATAATTTATGTAATATAGGGTTTTTTAATGGAGAAAGCCATTTCCGATATATTCCTTGTGATTTATTTGAATTTTGCAATACTTTTTACTTTCTCTACTACGTATAGTAAGTAGGGGAAGTATTGTGTTCCACCCAAAAATTCGATACCGAGATTTCACCGGAAATACATGTTTTGAGACCCCCTGAATCCAAAAAAAGCATTTTTGGAAACATGTCCGTGTGTGTGTCTGTTGGGTGTGTGTCTGTCTGTGGACAGCATAACTCAGAAACGAACAGTCGGATAAACACCAAACTTGGTATTCACGTTCAGTATCTTCCAAGGATGCGACACGAAGGTTTTCAAGAAAATCCCCCCACCCCAGATTACCCTTTACATGGAAGATTTTTCGAAAATTTTAATTATCTCTTAAATGGCTCTAACGATTTTGATTAAAACATTATATGTTTAAGATATTTTATGACAAATAAAATGTATATCTTGAATTTCCTGGGAATGTCTCCAAAAGTATTCTTCATTGTGAACGACTTTTGCATAACTGGTAAACCATAAGAGATAGACAAAGTTTTACTACACAAAAATGTAGATCGCGAAAAAATACGCAATTTATGTCGTATACATTTTCTTGTTGAGTGAACCGTTTTCGAGATATTGCTTGTTATTCCCTGAAATTTTTCAATACTTATTTTCTCAAATGGGAATTCGTTATTCATTTTTTTGTCTTGGATATGCAAAGAGTATTAATCTGTGGGAAAGGAAATGGTGCTGCACCTAGCAACCAGCTATTAAGAGATATGTATGTGCTTAAAGGCTACTGTATTTCCAAATTGCCCTTGTAAATATATATTCCCCTTACATCTACAAGAAAATTAGCAATTAGATAGACTCTGGAAATGTTTATCTCGATTAACATGAAGTAGATGGAGAATAGCGTTTGTATAAACAGTTTGTACAAGTGTAGAGAAAGTCATGTGAGTGTAACACATCAGATTTTACTTTTTTCTGAAATGGGGTTTCGTTATTCGTTTTTTATGTCCTGGACATGCAAAGAGAATGGATTGCTCCAGATAGCAACCAGTTCTTTACATATTTGACTATCGGTTAAAGCCTACCAATTCCCCTTGCATCTACAAGAAAATTAGCAATACACGATTAGAGAAAGTCATGTGAATGCAACATACCAGATTTTTCAAAATATGCTTTTGTTGGGAGGGGGTTTAGAGAGCCTCAAAGCACATTTCCGGTGAACATTTTTTGGTGGAATACAGTTTTGCTCTACTTGCTATAGATAAGAAGTAGGAAAAGTAAAAATCTGATGTGTTACACTCACATGACTTTCTCTACTCTTGTACAAACTATTTCTACAAACGCTTATTCTCCATAAGCTTTATGTTAGTCGAGATATCGCGAGGTTAATCTTATTGCTAATTTTCTTGTAGATGCAAGGGGAATATGGTAGGTTTTAAGCGATAGTCAAATCTTTTAAGCGCTGGTTGCTATGTGGCGCATTCCATACTCTTTGCATGTCCAGGACATAAAATAATGAATAAAGAATTCCCATTTAAGAAAAAGTATTGGAAAATTTAAGGGAATAACAAGCAAATCTCGAAAATGGTTAACTCAACAAAAAAGTATATGACATAAATTGTATATTTTAACGCGATCTGCATTTTTTTTGTAGTAAACGTTTGTCTATCTTTTATGATTTACCAGTTATGCAAAAATCGTTCACAATGAAGAATACTTTGGGAAACACTCCCAGAAAATTCGAGATATACATTTTATTTGTCATGAAAATATCTTAGACATATGGTATTTTAATCAAAATCGTTAGAGCCATTTTTGAAAAAATTAAAATTTTTCGAAAAATGTTCTATGTAAAGGGTAATCTGGGTTGGGGGATTTTCTTGAAAACCTTCGTGTAGCATCTCTGGAAGAGACTGAACCTAAATACCAAGTTTGGTGTTTATCCGACTGTTCGTTTCTGAGTTATGCTGTTCACAGACACACAGACACTGTCACAGACACACACGGACATGTTTCCAAAAATGATTTTTTTGGATTCAGGGGTCTCAAAACATGTATTTCCGGTGAAATCTCGGTATCGAATTTTTGGGTGGAATGCAATACTTACCCTACTTACTATACGTAGTAGAGAAAGTAAAAAGGTCATGTAAAATTCAACTTGGTTCGTGCAGCAGTTGGTGAGATGTTGTAGCAAACACACCTGAATCACGAACGGTTCAGTAGAAAGCTTTGATTGTCAAACTTCTGGGCGCAACGCAGGCGATTGAGGTTTCCCATCGATCTGGAGCCGCATTTGAATTTTAAATGTTCGAATCTGATGCTAATTGAGAGCATCAGCACCTAGAGTTTTAAAGGCTCGGAGGTTCACTAATCCAGCCAACCTAACTTCATTTGGTACGGGCGACATATCGATCCAATGAATATCTAAAAGCTTCCTGTCGCGCAATCTGGGGGAGCGTTCCCGCAAATTTTACCAGAGAACACGACATTTGAGTCCAAAAGTCCTGGCTGCACAACCTCCACCAAGTTTTAAATAAACATTTATTAGTACTTATTTTACACAAGTAATTAAGCATCACTTTACACTAAGAGAGTCATTTGAAAAGGTTTCTGACTTAAGCGCCAAATAATGCCACAGACTTCTGAAATTCCTCCTCTTGCTTTCTCTACTAGAGGCTGTCATAGAAGTACCCGACCTAACAAAGAAAACAAAAATTTTAGAAAAAAAAACATTTATTTCTCTACATAGTCTCCTTTCAGCTCGATACACTTTTCCCAGCTATGTTCAATAGTTTTGATACCTGTTTATAGTGAGAACTATCGAGTTCTGCAAAACAGCCATCAACTGCAAACTCCACCTCTTCACTGTTAGCAAATCTATTACCACCAAGTGATTTTTTCAACTTTGGAAACAGAAAATAACCAGAGGGGGCTACGTCTGACGAATAGGGTGCATGAGGAAGCAATTCGAACTTTAACTCATTGATTTTGACCATGGTGATAACGGATGTGTGAACTGGTGCATTGACTTGATGAAACAGAACTTTCTTTCTCGCTAAATGCGGCTGTTTTTGTTTGATTTCATCATTCAAACGCTGTAATAAGTTTGCATAATACTCGTCATTGATTGCTTTCCTTTTGAAGAATTATCCCACGTGCATCCCAAAAAAACCGACGCCTTCACCTTGCCTGTAGATGGAACTGTCTTTGGAGCCGATTCTCTCCTTTCAATCCACTGTTTTGACCGTTCCTACGTCTCAGATGCGAAATGATGGACCCATGTTTCATCCATGGTTATGAATCGACGCAAAAACTCGGCCTTATTGCAGCGAAACATCGCCAAACACTCGACTGAAATGCGGCACCCATCTTGCACACAGCTTTCTCGTGTCTAAATTTTCAGTTAGTATGCAATTTACAGCGCTTTTTGAAATGCCTACGATGTCTGCCAGTTCGCGCACTTGCAGTCGACGGTCATCCAATACCATTTTGTGGATTTTCTTCACAATTTCTGTCGTGGTCACCTCATTTGGTCGACCACTGCGATGTTCGTCTTGGCAGCTCGTACGGCCTCGCTTAACCTCTGTCACCCAATATTTTACTGTTGTAAACGAAGGAGCAGACTCCCCCAGAGTAGGATCTAGCTCAGCTTTAATATTAGCTGGACTGAGGCCTTTCAAATGAAAGTATTGTATCACATAACGATGGCCAGTTTTATCCATAATTACAAATTCGCTGAGAGCGTTCACTATTGATGGCTGCCATACAATTACTAAACAATGTAGCATCATCAAACTTCAAACTTAAGGTTTATAAGTTTGGTACTTTCTACCATAGTCATTTGTTCGAAACAACAACCTCTACTTCTGCGACTGCCCTCGTATAGTAAATAGAGATCTCATAAATTCGATGTCAAAATTTTACCATAAAATATATCTTTTTGAGGCTCCCTGAACCCAAAAAGAAACATTTTTAGAACAAGATACTTGTGTGTATGCCTGTGTTTTGTGTGTATGTAAACAGTATAACTCAAAAAGAACAGTCAATTGAATACCAAACTTGGTATTTAAGTTTGTAATGTTCCAAAGGTGCGACACAAAGATTTTTAGGAAATTCTCCTGGTGTCTAATTATACTTTAAAAAGAATATTTTTTCGATTTTTTTTATTTTGTAAAACTTTACTGACGATTTTTATTAGTATAATATATATTAAAAATATTTAGAGGTCAAATTGTCTATATATACCAGGTGAGTCTTCTCATACTGCGGATCGAGAAGTTATGTAATTCCCAGCGTCGTATCAATTTCGGCCAAAATGACTGCTTTACACCGCTGTGTGTGCAGTGAATTGCACTCGTAGCCCAACAGTGTGTGCGTTGGCCTTCAGTGGTGAATGTCCCAGGTTCAAATACTGCTACGTGAAGGTACTTTTTATGTTTAGTAACTTTAACGTGAATGATAGTTTGGCAAGGAAGTGTCGTTTCACTTAATTAGTTTAATTATGTGAATTTCATTAAAACACAAATTTTTACTTGTTAGAGTATGCTTTAATGAACGTCATAAATAAATGCAAGAAATGAATAAAAAGATGAGTTATTCGCAATCGTGATTCGAATTTCCGACCTTCACCATCGCTTTCCAGCATGTTAAACATTGCATTACTTTAACGAGCGCCACCGTAGCCCTAATCAGCGGGCTGGTGAATGCGGTGTCAGCACCTGCATTTCGCATGTCTGTAAAATGGAGGACTGCCTAGTTTCCAATCCGTAGGATTAGAAGACTCACGCGGTATACACAGAGTGGTCCATTTAACATGAGACTGTACAATATCTCTAAAGCTAAGCGTTGTAGAAAGAAATGTGTTAAATAAAAATTGCTTGAAATTATTGGGGAAAGTAGATACCATTAGTTATCGTGTTTTATTTGGATGACGTTATGATGGATCTTTTAGGGACAATTTAATTTTTACTTTCTCTACTACGTATAGTAAGTAGGGGAAGTATTGTATTCCGCCCAAAAATTCGATACCGAGATTTCACCGGAAATATATGTTTTGAGACCCCCTGAATCCAAAAAAAAAACATTTTTGGAAACATGTCCGTGTGTGTGTGTCTGTGAACAGCATAACTCAGAAACGAACAGTCGGATAAACACCAAATTTGCTATTTAGGTTCAATATCTTCCAGAGATGCAACAGGAAGGTTTTCAAGAAAATCGCTCCACCCCAGATTACCCTTTACATGGAACATTCTTCGAAAATTTTAATTTTCTCAAAAATGGCTCTAACGATTTTGATTAAAGTATCATATGTTTAAGATATTTTCATGACAAATGAAATGTATATCTCGAATTCTCTGGGAATGTCTCCAAAAGTATTCTTCATTGTGAACGACTTTTGCATAACTGGTAAACCGTAGGAGATAGACAAAGTTTTACTACACAAAAAATGCAGATCACGTTAAAATACACAATTTATGTCATATACATTTTTTGTTGAGTAAACCATTTTCGAGATATTGCCCGTTCTTCCCTTAAATTTTCCAATACTTACACTTTTTCTCAGATGGAAATTGGTTATTCATTCTTTTTACTTTCTCTACTACGTATAGTAAGTAGGGGAAGTATTGCATTCCACCCAAAAATTCCATACCGAGATTTCACCGGAAATACATGTTTTCAGACTTCCTGAATCCAAAAAAAGCATTTTTGGAAACATGTCCGTGTGTGTGTCTGTGAACAGCATAACTCAAAAACGAACAGTCGGATAAACACCAAACTTGGTATTTAGGTACAGTATCTTCCAGAGATGCGACACGAAGGTTTTCAAGAAAATCCCCCCACCCCAGACTACCCTTTACATCGAACATTTTTCGAAAATTTTAATTTTCTCAAAAATGGCTCTAACGATTTTGATGAAAATATCATATGTTTAAGATAATGTCAAGAGAAATGAAATGTATATCTCGAATTTTCTGGGAATGTCTGCAAAAGTATTCTTTATTGTGAACGACTTTTGCATAACTGGTAAACCATAAGAGATACACAAAATTTTACAAAACAAAAAATGTAGATCGCGTTAAAATACACAACTTATGCCGTATACATTTCTTTTGTTGAGTGAAACATTTTCGAGATATTGCTTGTTATTTCCTTAAATTTTCCAATACTTATACTTTTTCACAAATTCGTTACTCATTTTTACTTTCTCTACTACATATAGTAAGTAGGGGAAGTATTGTATTCCACCCAAAATCTCGATACTGAGATTTCACCGGAAATACATGTTTTGAGACCCCCTGAATCCAAAAAAAGCATTTTTGGAAACGTCCGTGTGTGTGTCTGTGTGTCTGTGTGTGTGTGTGTCTGTGAACAGCATAACCTAGAAACGAACAGTCGGATAAACACCAAACTTGGTATTTGGGTTCAGTATTTTCCAAGGATGCGACACGAAGGTTTTCAAGAAAATTCCCCCACCCCAGAGTACCCTCTACATGGAACATTTTTCGAAAATTTTAATTTTCTCAAAAATGGCTCTAACGATTTTGATTGAAATATCATATGTTTAAGATATTCTTATGACAAATAAAATGTATATCTTGAATTTCCTGGGAATGTCTCCAAAAGTATTCTTTATTGTGAACGACTTTTGCATAACTGGTAAACCATAAGAGATAGACAATATTTTACTGCACAAAAAATGTAGATCGCGTTATACATTTCTTTTGTTGAGTGAACTGTTTTCGAGATATTGCTTGTTATTCCCTTAAATTTTTCCAATACTTATACTTTTTCTCAAATTCGTTATGCATTTTTTTTATGTCCTGGACATGCAAAGAGAATAGAATGCGCCACATAGCAACCAGCGTTAAAATATTTGACTATCGCTTAAAACCTACCATATTCCCCTTGCATCTACAAGAAAATTAGCAATAAGGTTAACATCTCGATATCTCGATTAACATGAAGCATATGGAGAATAAGCGTTTATAAAAATACTTTGTACAAGAGTAGAGAAAGTCATGTGAGTGTGACATCAGATTTTTTTACGTCCTAGACATGCAAAGAGAATGGAATGCGCCACATAGCAACCAGCGCCTAAAATATTTGACTATCGCTTAAAGTCTACCATATTCCCCTTGTACCTACAAGAAAATTAGCAATAAGATTAACATCTCGGTATCTCGATTAACATGAAGCATATGGAGAATAAGCGTTTGTAAAAATAGATTGTACAGGAGTAGAGAATGTCATGTGAGTGTAACATATCAGATCTTTTTGTGGGAATAGCCGGGGCTCCATATTTGCCACGTTCCTCTTATACATATGCCTTTACTGTAACCAACAGTTATGTTTAGTATGCTATTGCGCAAATGTTTCCATGAAATGGTTTGGTTTTGAAAACGATATCTACATTTTTTGTGTATTAAGATTGAGTCTATATCTTCCTGTTTATCCTATTCCCCAGAAAATTCAAGATATAAATGTTGTTTTTATGCAACTATCTTGCACATATACGTAGTATTTTAATCAACATTTTAGATAAACTACGAAGTTGTCAACAATGTATCACTTGATAAGGAATCCACGTATAGAAAACATATCTGACCAGCATTTAATCATAACATCCAAGAAGAATATTTTAAAATATGCAACTAAGAGGATTCAAAACAAACCGGAACCTAAAAAGGGCCGCCGATTTGTGGTTAGAGATGGGATATAAATGGAACCAGTTCCCGCTAACGTGGTTTACTTCGAACTTCCTATTTGAGTTCTGTAACTCTTTTAACGCACGAAGGGATATCTATACACTTGAAATACGGCGCGGTTGGGCCACTGGTAGATATGGGAGGGTGAATGTTTGGCTTTGATACTGCATACTCGTTTGACCTCACCAGAACCAAATGATCATGATTTAGCACTTTAAAATATTGTGAGACAGAAGATAGTAAAATTCAAATTAACAACAGTAGAATCTCAGAAACAATGTTATAAAATGTTTAATGCACATAACCGGAATGTTTAAAGGAGAACTGCATTTATCCTGTGTCGTTTTGGTTATCTATTCTATCGTATATAAAATTATATAAAATATAACCAGAATGAAGAGAATCCCATAGCCCATTCACAAGAATTTTAAATATACTACATTTTATTCATTATGTTATGACCCCCAACATATAGTATTTTAATGAAAATTGTTAAGAGACATTTTGATAGTATAAAAAGGAACAAAAAGTAATTTACCAAAGACAAATCTGCGTGTTGCATCTTTGAAACATGTTTAATGCATACAAGCATTACTATTCCCCCGACTTTTAGTTTTCGCGTTATTGTGCATATACGCGCGCGCGCGCGCACACACACACACACACACACACATGTCCTTACGAAGTTTTCGTTATACAACTCGTTGACGTATCGGAAAGATATATAAGGCTAAAGCGATAGTCAGATTTTTACAAACAAATTCCATTCTCTTTTCATGAGCACGAGGAAAAAAAACAAATAGCGACATACGACTTGAAAACAGTAAAATTATTTAAAAATTCAAACCAATAACAAAGAATATCTCGGAAACACTTAACGCTACAAAACATGTATCGACATTCATTGTGGGCTTTAACCATATTTACATGTCTTGTGCAGTAAAATTATGTCTATGTCTTACAGTTTACCCTATTCCCAAGAAAGTTCAAGACTTATATTTTATTTTTATACAAATATCTTATACATATCGTATTTTAATCAAAATTTTAGAGCCATTTTTTAGAAACCGACAAAATAACGAAACATTTTCAATGTAAAACGTAGTTAGAGTAAGTATTTTTTTTGAAAATGTATGTCGCATTCTTGGAGGATGCTAACTTAAATACCAATTTTGGTATTTAACCAACTTTTTGTTTTTGAGTAATGCTGTTCGTAGAAAAACACACACACACAAAACCTTGTTCTAAAAATGCTTTTGTATTCAGGGCTTCAAAACGTGTATTTCGGGTGAAATCACGGTGTGTTTGGGTGAAATGCAATACTTTCTCTACTTGCTATTGGTAACTGAGCGAGGTGGCGCGACAGTAGGTCCCAGTGACCGCCTACTCTGACCCATGATTTTTTTCGGGGTTTTCCCTGGTCGTCAGGAATGCCGGAGTGGTTTCTTTCAGTCCCCAAAATTCCTGTCCTATAATTTCATTGGTCCTTCACTCCGTTAGGTCTATGTCAACGATGGTGATTCGGTATGGCGTAACATGGGAAAAGGATGCTCTCTGGAACCTTCACCATTCCTCGCCTTCGGCTGGTTGCCGGAGTGTAACAAAACCGCCCCTTTAGGAAGAGACGTTGGACCCTCTGTGTGGGACAGAGTCCCGGTCTGTCTGTCTGACTGTTGGTGCGTCTCATTCCGGAAACTGTAGGGACCCTGGTAGGTCACTCCTGGTTCCGGCCCCACAGTGTCTCCTCTCAGTCCTTCTCCCTTGTGTGGCATAGATACAATGCGCCCCATGGATCGGTGTCGAGTCCCCTCCGTTCATAAGTGTATTACATAAATACTATTGGTAAGCAGAAGAGAAGCTAAAAGGTTTTTTCTGCTTTCTTTTTTGGATTCAGGGAACTTCGTAAAATATTTTTCGATAAAAATGCAAATGTGGAATTTTTGGGTGGAATACAGTACTTTCTCTAATACAGGTAGATGGTAGACGCAGTAAAAACCCAGCAGGTTTTTAACTGCAGCTCAGCTCCGCCGACGCCTCAACGACAAGAAAAATGCGACATTAGCTTTCTGGAATGCATCCATCCCTTTGAAAAGGCGCTGTTTTGGGCGTAGAGAGCACATGAAAGAGGTAGGTTACAGCATTTAAATGGAAAGATGTAAACCCACGGAGAGGTGAATGATGAATTACTTAGTTGTACCTCATACAACGCCGAGATCCGTCCCACGAGAGAGAGTGGGGTCAACAGCTTATACAACTAAAGGTCAAAGGGAAAACTGAACGCTGTCGAAGAATAAAGCACTTGCTCACCGCATATTATTCCTGCCATAGCAAGCGTCTACTTCTCACCTGGCGGTCGCTAATTCTGTCTCAGCGAGGGTCGTCCTGTGTCTAAATTGTAACACCTGAGTTGAAGGACACAAACTAGAAGTACGTACGGTCGAGAATTCCAAATAATACTCGTATTTTCAAAAACCGTCAATAATAATAATAATATGAATAGGAATTTCTAAGTTTTAAAACCAATACGAAAGAAAAATTGAAATTGACACAGGTAACAAACCATCCCATCCCTCATACAGTCTTTTGGGGTTTGCAGATAGCACACAACAGACCGTGCTTACCTGCCCGTCAGTGACTTGTGACTGCTGTTGTTTGCACGTTAACGAGAACAAAAAAAACTAATAACGACTTCCTATTTGAGAAAGTGTAAGATTTTCATATTTCAAACCAGTAACACGGAATATCTCGTAAATGTTGGTCAAAAATGGTTCAAACCCGTACCAGACCGATGCTTTTAAGTGTGCTTAAACGCAACATCTCTATGTCAGTAGATTTACTGGCATAAAAAAGAACTCCAGCGGGAGAAATTGTGGATAGCGTTGATGACAAACAAAAATCCTTTTGGAAAGGTAGAATCACATGACTGAAAAATTCAATGCTATAGCCGGGATTTGAACCACGGATCTCCCGGTCTCCGTCCGGTTGCTCTAACCACTGAGCTACCATGGCAAAATGCCGGCACGCCATTAAATTCTCCAACTGACTCGCATTTTTCCCGGTAAACCACAAGATCTCAAATTGTATTGAGATGTCACACCCCAATGGCGACTTACATTCTTTGTAAGTACTTAAGTCCCGGGCTTTTAGTTTCAACCACTATTAGGTCAATTAATGGAATTAATTCTTCTTTCACACAAGTTGGAAAGGTAGAATCAGATGACTGAAAAATTCAATGCCATAGCCGGGATTTGAACCACGGATCTCCCGGTTTCCGTCCGGTTGCTCTAACCACTGAGCTACCATGGCAACATGTCGGCACGCCATTAAATTCTCCAGCTGACTCGCAACCCTGTCCAACACAGGCTTGTGTGAATTAACAATTAATTCCAAAAATCCTGTTATCTCGTAAATAGTTAGCTAGACGACAAAACGTAATTAAAATAAACTGTGTGCTTTAATATATACTTCAGTTTCGTCATAAAATATTTTAAACGTTTTTGAGAAAATCAATTTTTTTTAAAAATGTTCCATATAAAAGATAGTTTGGTGTGGTGTCGCATCCTTTGAGAATACCGAACTTAAATATTTTGGTGTTTAACTAAATTTTCCTTTTAGACCTATGCTGTTCATAGACATACGTGTTTTTGAGCATGTTGTGTTCTTGCATTCTAATGTTTATTGGACATTTTAGGAAGCAGTCTCAAAAAGTGTGTCCCATATAAAGAACTCAAATCTGAATCGATTTAAAGGAAATTATGCCCATTAACATTAGTCTATCACTTGTTAGCGTTGCTTATTTTTCACTTTCACTTGTTTTCTCTTCCTCTAAAGATAGTAAAACAACTTTTTTTCTCTCGATTTATTTTTGTTGCTTTAACTACGTGGTATCTCCGTTAGGAGATACCTTGTAGATCGGTGTGTGGTGGACACGCAGCCTTCTAGGTCTCATCGTTGTACCATACCATCTTGCTTCGTCACGCGTCCATAGAGGCCTTAGTGTCAGGCAACTGGCCCTCTACTTGTACGGTATACGTGATGAGCGATGGCAGCTTCGACGCGAGTCCACAGAGAGTTTAGTGCCAGGTAGATATACCTCTGTTTCTTTACGTGCCGAGCAGATGGCATTATGGTGGCGTCCAGTCTAACTGCTTTCATTAACTGGGTATAGATGTTAGAACATTAGCTATTGATATCAGTTTTTATTTTTACTTTCTCTACTACGTACATAGTAGGTAGAGAACGTGTTTCATTTCACCCAAAAATTCGATACCGAGATTTGATCCGGAAAAAAGAAATTATAAAACGACTCGTGTGTGTGTGTGTGTGTGTGTGTCTGTGAACAGCATATCTCAAAAATGAAAAGTAGGATGAATACCAAACTTGGTATTTAGGTTCAATATCTTCCAAAGATGTAACCCGAAGCTTTTTAAGAAAATTCCCAGACCAGCATTTACATCGAAGACTTTTAGAAATCTTTGATTATCTAAAGAATGACTCTAACGATTTTGATAACACTACCACCACATAATAAAGATATTTACATGATAAATAAAATGTATACCTTGAATAGCCTGTGAAGTCCATTTCATTTCGAAGAAGTTTTGTATAATCTTGTATAACTGGTAAACGTTAAGCGATAGACGAAAACGTACTACACAAAAAATGTAGATCTCTTTAAAACACACAATTACTTAAAGTATGTTTTTTGTGCCATCATTCATTTCTGAGATATCCGTTATTAAAGGTTCGAATTGTTCATTTCTTGATCATTCTCTTAGTTCTTTTAATATTCAGCTGTTTCTCGCGATTGCATGGAAATAGTATGGAATTTTAAGGCAATGTATAGCGTGCATCTCTTAAACGTTTGACTATCGTTGTTCTCTTTGTATCTATAAAAAAATGTGTAATGTAGCTATTTCTGCAAAGTAGCTATTTTTTTAGTAAGAATAGATTGTATATCCACGAATAAACAACAGGGTTAGAGAAAGTCTTGTGAATGTATCACATATTTTTACTTTCTCTACTACGTACAGTAAGTAGGGGAAGTATTATATTCCACCCAAAAATTCGATACCGAGATTTCACCGGAAATACATGTTTTAAGACACCCTGAATCCAAAAGAAGCATTTTTGTAAACATGTCCGTGTGTGTGTCTGTGTGTATGTCTGTGTGTGTGTGTCTGTGAACAGCATAACTCAGAAACGAACAGTCGGATAAACACAAAACTTGATATTTACGTTCAGTATCTTCCAGAGATGCGACACGAAGGTCTTCAAGAAAATCCCCCCACCCCAGGATACCCTTTACATGGAATATTTTTCGAAAATTTTAATTTTCTCAAAAATGCCTCTAACAATTTTGATTAAAATATCATATGTTTAAGATGTTTTCATGACAAACAAAATGTATATCTCGAATTTTCTGAGAATGTCTCCAAAAGTATTCTCCATTGTGAACGACTTTTGCATAACTGGTAAACCATAAGAAATAGACAAAATTTGACTACACAAAAATGTAGATTGCGTTAAAATACACAATTTATGCCATATACAGTGTTTTTGTTGAGTGAACCATTTTCGAGATGTTGCTTGTTATTCCCTTACATTTTTCAATATTTATTTTCTAAAATGGGAATTCGTTATTCATTTTTACTTTCTCTACTGCGTATAGTAAGTAGGGGAAGTATTGTATTCCACCCAAAAATTCGATACCGCGATTTCACCGGAAATACATGTTTTGAGATCCCCTGAATCCAAAAAAAAACATTTTTGGAAACATGTCCGTGTGTGTGTCTGTGTGTGTGTCTGTCTGTGTGTGTGTGTGTGAACAGCATAACTCAGAAACGAACAGTCGGATAAACACAAAACTTGATATTTACGTTCAGTATCTTCCAGAGATGCGACACGAAGGTCTTCAAGAAAATCCCCCCACCCCAGATTACCCCTTACATGGAAGATTTTTCGAAAAGTTTAATTTTCTCAAAAATGACTAACGATTTTGATTAAAATATGATATATTTAAGATATTTTTATGACAAATAAAATGTATATCTTGAATTTCCTGGGAATGTCTCCAAAAGTATTTTTCTCAAATGGGAATTCGTTATTCATTTTTTTGTCTTGGATATGCAAAGAGTATTAATCTGTGGGAAAGGGAATGGTACTGCACCTAGCAACCAGCTATTAAGAGATATGTATGTGCTTAAAGCCTACTGTATTTCCAAATTGCCCTTGTAAATATATTACCCCCTTACATCTACAAGAAAATTAGCAATAAGATAGACTCTGCAAATGTTTATCTCGATTAACATGAAGCATATGGAGAATAAGTGTTTGTAAAGATACTTTGTACAAGAGTAGAGAAAGTCATGTGAGTGTAACACATCAGATTTTTTTCAATACCTTTGTCTCTTTTGAGATGCTGTCGGCATTAAATGTTTCTCGCGATGTCTTGCAAGGAGCAAGACATTCAGCGACCCGCTTTTTAAACATTTGACATCTTCAATCTCCTGCACCCTATTTGTAGCTCCTGCATCCTATGTGACAATACCGTTTATCTATAAACAACGAAATAATTTTCATTGTAAACTATTATTACTATTGAATAATAAATAAACTGTTAAGAAAGGGAGAGGTCTGTACTGAAGTAGGTTTCTGGTTTATACACGGGCTAGAAGGTAAATGTTAACGCTTGGAAGTATTTTCCTTGACTTGATTATCTCCATGGCACTTTGTCTCCCAGTGAATGTGTCACCAGCTGCGGTTTTATTGTCTCTTTGGCTGTGCTTAACGCTTCAGTTAAACGCCTTAATTAGCTTCTTTTTTTATTTCACAAAGACCACTCAAAGCTACAGGAGTTCTTGTCTACACCGTCCCCGGGGTTTAAGCAAATTTTCACGCACGAAAAACGAATGATTTCCCTTCTTCTATTTGCTATTCCTCTGTGAACTGCTCATTGACCCCCCAAAGTTTAATGACACCGAGGTTGGACATCGTTCCCATTGAGTCCTGCGCAATAATCACTGCGCATAAAAGGTTATCTTACAGGTTTGATGAATCCCGCACGTAGGCTCTTAAAGGAATTTGTCTCTCTTAGGGCCTGTTTCACGAAAAGATGCTAAATTGTAACACAATGTTAAACTGATTTAACACTGAAGTTAACACAAATTCTGTTTCATCAAAGAATGTTAACTTTAACCACGTGTTAAAGTCGGTGTTAAGTTAACATACCCATACCCCTTGTTAAGCCGTTTAACAAATGCTAGAAATTGGAAAATGGCTGCCGCAATCCAAGCTGTTGATGCCAGTTTGCTACAACTGGCATTTTTAATGTCATTCCTAATAGAAGAGTAGTCGTACGTCATAATATATTTGAAACCTGCAAAATGAGGAATTTTTAAAGCAATATACACTGTCCAAGGGGCCATGAACATGGTTTTATGGGAAATACGAGAGATTAGAATATCACCAACAGAAGCATGTCCCTTTGTCCTAAGTGTTAATTAGGTACTTAGTATTTATGCTACTAACATTTTCCATTTACTTGTAATATTGTTGGTGTTTCCAAAACTATCGTTTGTGGGTTTATCCGGAAGGTTTCCAAAGCAATTGCTTCAAGAAGCAAACCATTTTTTTCGGGTCTGCTTGATTAATCAGCGATAACACATTTTCGTCCACTTTAGTTTCGATGCAGTGTCCAACACGAGTTTTAAACCGACTTATACGCTCTTCGCACCTAACGTTTCTGGTGCTGCACTTTATGTTAGCATAAAATTACCGTAGTTTCTTACTAGACTTAAGAGAAATGCGTTCATTCCAATTAATTGACTCGTGAACTTCGTCCCAGGCTGCAATCATATCCTTTAATGTAAGACCGTCAGCTTTATCGATGCGTCTATACTTATTAACCAGATGTTAATTAACGCGTTTCAAACAGCGAAACGTATATTTCAGTTGACATCGTTATTCTAACCTCAAACAATTGGAAATATCACATATCAATTGCCATGAATGTAAATAGTTGTCGGCTACAGACACAGGTAGCGCAGCGATAAGTAGACAAAAGTGCATCGGAGTACGTTCACAAGCAGTGTAGTTCGGCCACCGCCTTCTCGAAAGCTAGCGTTCGCAGTTGTCTTTGACGTTAACAAAATGTTAGCTAACAATTTGCTGTAAAAGCTTGATGAAACGCAAAATTTTTAACCTATGTTAAACTTTGAACATCTTTTTAATAGAAGGGATGTTGGAGTATTGGTGAACCCGGCCCTTAGTTTAGACATTTAATCAAATCTGATGGTCCTGATATAAAGGACCACGTCGTGATATTTGCCCTTCTTATATCCTCAGGTTCCAAAAAATAGGAGCCTAAGGATACATCCTTCGTATCCGGACATAGTATTCGCTGGGAAGTTTCATGTTCCTTCCCACATTTCCTACATAAAAGTTCTTGATGACGACATGATGGCAGGCTGAAGGCAGCCCGAAGGAGTGATATGCATGTGCCTTCCCTGGATAGTTCAGACGAGTTTGCAGGTGCAGGGTGAAATTTAAGTAGGGGAGTCTTGAGTAAGCCCCATTATGTATAAATGTTTTCGCCTGTAAGGTAGCCACAACCCCTCTGGACCGAGAGCCGATAACTGAGTCTGTAAAGTCTGTGGCCAGCATTCGGGAGGTTTCCCTCTGTCGACAAGCTAAATACCGGACGGGATATTTAATACCACGACCCAAAGCTCCACATTAAGTCTAAAAAATAGTAAAAATCAAAAATATACGGTAAAAGCGAATGCTCTTCCATCTAAACATAAATAATGAAAGCAGATAGGCCGGTCGGCACCCTAATGCCATCTGTGCAGCACGTGTAGAAAAAATTAAATTAAACTTCATTTTATTTATGGTCGCTCCTCAACTGTCGTGGTCCTTAGTGTTCCATTATTGGGCGTGAAAGACTGGAAATTTTGCTCAGAGGCATCTTTATCAGCTTGAGGTTCTTTTACGTGCCGTAAATCTACGACACAGGACTACCGGCTTTACTTTCCTTCCGAAGGAAGCCATGTTAAGGATTTTTACGCCCGAAAAAATCCATCGACCTCCGCCCTCGTGCCGGGTTTGAACGTGTAGTAGCTGCCATCTGTCCGTCACAGAATCAAAGTACAGTTGCTATGCACATACCGCTGTGACATGTGACGAAGTGAGATGCATGATACAGGGATGAGACCTAGAATGCTAGCTGTCCACCACACACCGATCCACAAGGTATCTACAGATATAACCACGTAATTAAGAGATGTAAAATAGAGGGAAAAAATCTAAGCCTTGATTCAAAAGAATCCCGCTCTATTTACCGCCTGGTCCCAAATTAAATTACGGCTTGCCTGGTAGTGGTTTGTTTACTTCAATAACCAAAATGAGTGAGCTCCCTAGTTAGATGGGTTATCTCATACTTGATACTTCTGGGAAACTCATCATAGAATGGCTCACATCTGTTAAAATTAAGCCCCACGCCCCTCTTGGGGAGCGTGTGCGTTATTTCATTACCTGTAATACCAGCATGTCCAGGAACTCATACAAGGGTGACTGGGAAGTTGGCACAGAGTCTGCCCAACAACCTTTGGCATTGCCACACCAATTTGGATGTAATCTTACAGGTCTAATTTACCAGTTTGTCGCTTGTAACAGAACTACTAATGTGATAATTAGATATGTGTATTCTTGAGTATTTGGTTTACAGTTAACTACACTCAAACCATTATATAATACAAACAATTTAAATAACAGCGGCTATGAGTCACTGGTGGGCACTATGACTGTTGTCTGGAAACACCTACAGACTACGATGGATGGTATGGTTTGTTACCTGCGACGTCACTGCGAGAAGCTTCCATAAGATATGTTTTAGAGCTATCAGGTACCTAAGACATTCATTCATTCATTATCTGTTTACCCTCCTCTTATGTAGGACTGACACCCGCCAGGACTTACAAGCGGGTGCCTGGAGTCAAAGGCCCGTCGAGGAGACACTCATGGATCAGACAGAGCATCCAGGATGGGTGATCAGCCCGATGCCTGGTATGGGATGAAGGAAGTAGATGAAACGTAATGTTGGTGAAATGAATGAAAGGAAAGGTGATGATGGAGCAGTCGGTGGAATGAATGGCGGGGGAAACCCGAGAACCCGGAGAAAACCCGCCCAGACGCGTTTTTGTCCATCACAAATCCCACATGCAGGTCCCTGGGATTGAACCCGGGCCGTCTCGGGTACGGCGCCGCCTTAGGTACCTAAGACAGATGGCAGAAAATCCTTAGTGGTGCTATTTACAGCGCTGTATTAATGCTGGTATCGGTTGGTGGGTGTTGCATTGGCATTTTCTTGTGTATGTGGCCGCCGTTCTTGTTGGTAAATTTTAGTCGTTTATCTTCATTAACATGTTAGTTTTTAGAATCAAACAACATGCCTATGTATTTCTGCCCGATTGTAAATCTCGATACGACAAATTTAAAGGTAAACATTTTTTTAGACCTCCAAGGGATAAACTATTGTTTTTAATTGGGGGAGGGCTGTACCAAGAAAGGATTAGAGTCTTTCTTACAGAAGGAGGAAAAGTGGTATGTGGAAGGGGAAGAGTTGCAAATAGTAAACAAGTTTGATTATTTGGGAGTGAGAATAAGTAGTAATGGGAGATGGAATGATCACAAGATAAGTGCCTTAGCTAAGGGAAGATTAGCAATGACTTCTATAAGAATATGCTAAAAGAAAATACCAGATATGCAAATTTAATGGTTGGAAAGGGTTTATAAAGCTTTAGTTGAAGGAAAATGGTCTATGGATCAGAGATTTGGGGAAGTGACAAGGGATGGGAGATGATTGACAAATTATATAGATCGTTCTGTAAATGTATGTTAGATTTATCTATTTCATCACCTATTGGAGCAGCAATGTTGGAGTTGGGAAGAGTAGGTAGCAAGGGCATGATAGTAGAAAGGATACTTAAATATTGGCATAGATTGAAATCAATGGACGAGCATAATATCTTGAGGCAATGTTTAATAATCCAAGAAAAATCCAGTGCTGGGATGAACTGGGCTCAAGGAATAAGGAGAATTCTAGAGGAAATAGGAAGGGTAACTTATGGGAGGAGAGAGAGGGGTTAGTTAAAGGTTTCTAGACAGTAGTGAGGAACAGACTGGAAGATATAGAGAAACAAGAATTATTTCAATGTCTGGAAGGAAGGAAAATTTTGGAACTATGTAGACAATTAAAGGTGGACTGGGGAAGGGAGAAGTATGTGGATGTAGGTAATAGGTTAGTGAGAGAAGAGTGGACCTGGTCTAGATTAAGTGCACATAGGCTAAGGGGAGATAGGAAGGGAGGGGTGTCCTCTTTGTCGAAAGGCAGATGAGATTTGCATTATATAATTGAATGTGAAGAAACTAAGTTGTAGAGAGATCAGTTTTTACCTAAAGAATGGAAGAATATTAACAAAGTATTAAAAGTTAGGATAATGAAAATTCAAAAGGAGATGGATATAAAAAGAATAGGAGTATATATGGCGAGAGTAAGAGAAAAGTGGTTTAGAAATATAAACCAATATGACCACCATGCATAAATAACCACGGTGTTAAAATGCATGATGGACTAAAGAAAAAAAGATAGCAACTCAAAGTAATGTATTAAAAATTGTAAGATTTTTGTATTGCATTATGGAAATAAATACATACTTACAACAGTTACGTGTGTGATTTATATTTTTCGGAAAAACGTTTGGTAATGACAGACAAATTTTTGATTAATGGAGAAAATATAGAGATCGGGAGGCAAAGTTGGAAGTTAATGCCTCATGGGGTTCGTTTCTTTCCCAATCTTCCAAAGTATTTACGACGACCAATAGGTACATTCCCGTAAACCTCCATTAAAAAGGCGATAGAGGGTAGAGGAAGTCATGTGAATGTATCACAACAGATTTTTTATTACTTTCTCTACTACGTATATAAGTAGGGGAAGTATTGTATTCCACCCAAAAAGTCGATACCAATATTTCACCGGAAGTATACGTTTTGAGACCCCCTGAATCCAAAAAAAGCATTTTAGGAAACATGTCCGTGTGTATGTCTGTGTGTGTGTCTGTCTGTGTGCCTGTGAACAGCATAACTCAAACGAACAATCGGATAAGCACCACACTTGGTATTTAGGTTCAGTATCTTCCAGAGATGCGACACGAAGGTTTTCAAGAAAATCCCTCCACCCCAGATTACCGTTTACAAGGAACATTTTTCGAAACTTTTAATTTTCTCAAAAATGGCTTTACCGATTTTGATTAAAATATCATATGTTTAAGATATTTTCATGCCAAATAAAATGTATATCTCGAATTTTCTGGGAATGTCTCCAAAAGTATTCTTCATTGTGAACGACTTTTGCATAACTGGTAAACCATAAGAGATAGACAAAATTTTACTTCACAAAACATGTAGATCGCGTTAAAATACACAATTTATGTCATATACATTTTTTTGTTGAGTGAACCATTTTCGAGATATTGCTTGTTAGTCCCTTAAATCTTTTTCTCAAATACGTTATTCAGTTTTTTTTGTCCTGGTAATGCAAAGAGAATGGAATACTGCACATAGCAACCAGCTCTTAAAATATTTGACTATAGCTTAAAGCCTACCAATTCCCCTTGTATCTACAAGAAAATTAGCAATAAGGTTAACATCTCGATATCTGGATTAACATGAAGCATATGGAGAATAAGCGTTTGTAAAAATAGTTTGTACAAGAGTAGAGAAAGGCATGTGAGTATAACACATCAGATTTTCTTAACTACTAATACTTGTCTTCTTATTCCTTATATGCTGGTATAGATGGACCTCTTTAATTTCCCTAAATAATGTACATGAAACAACAGAGGGAAGCAAGAAGACTGAAATATTCCAAGCAAAATTAGAAGGATCGGAGATGCTTGTGCGATGAAACAGCATGACAGTGCCGAAATTATAATATAACGAGCTGGAATTCCTCGTCTAATTGGTTGCAAGTGCTCTCTCGATTGCGTCTGTAGACGAATCGATATGAAGCACCGCCACTGTCGAGATTTATCGACCGCAGCAACCCTTGTCCCACACATACAATGTTGTGATTTCTCTTTTTCCCTTGCAAGGGAACCAACCTAGGCGCTGGAGGGGGTGCACTTCATTGTAAAATAACAAAAAAGTCCTCGTTAACGCAGAAATAATTGAAAACATTGTGCGCCGACTATCTCAAGGGGAGTGTCTATTATAGAAAGAGCTGCGCTTCGGGGTATTGCGGCGTTACGGGTCATCAGCAGCCAATGAGACCTCCACGTGTAGGTCTTCGTACACAGAATCCTTTAATTAAAAATCTGATGTGATGCATTCGCATGGCTTTCTCTACTCATTAGTCTACAAACCATTCTTATAAAACTTTGTTCCTCTATGTAGTACATGCTGAGATAAACTATCGTTTAACATTTGCAGATTTTCTATTAGATATCTATAAGAAGAATACAGTAGGCTAAAGGCATGTCGCTGTGTAATGGCTTTGGAATTCTATGCCTTTTGCATTACCACAAGAAAACCTGATGTATTACATTCACATTTCCTTCTCTATCTTGTATTGCTTTTTAATGGGTATACAATTTTACTTTCCTTTCCTGAAATAGCTAATTTACACATTTCGTTATAGATACAAAGATAACAGCACTGGTCAAATGTTTAAGAGCTGGACGCTATATGCTGGCCTTAAAATTACATTACCATTTTCAGAAAACAAAAATTTCGAAAAATATTCCATGTAAAGGGTAAGTTGGGGTAGGGGATTTTGTTGAAAAATGAGGCAGCATTTATAACACTTAAATGATTTCAGTCTAATTATATAATATATAAATTCAATAACAATTGAAGCAATATGTGTATGTAACAAGATATAAAAAGTGTACATTACAGTCATTATATATGTATATATTATTGTATACATGTTTAATAATTTTATGTGAATGTATTACATAATTTAATAATGTAGGAGCTGTGAGAATAATAGGTTAAAAGTTGCTAACAATGAGGTAACCTTGAGGCAATAATGAGTAAGAATGTTTAATAATGCTACTAGACATTATTGGAGCAACAATAATGTAATGTTTGTGACAGTTCATAAAATATCCAATCAACAACCAGAAAAAGCTTAAGTTAAATAAATGTATTCTATTTGATTAGGAATACCCAATCAGAGACTTGAAATACAGAAATTTATAAAATCAGAGTTCACTTGCTTGTATACAGCGCTCAAAACTGGACGCGTTGGTTGTAGACAGTGTTCCTAACCGGACGCGGGACACGTTCTCGATAAATTTAATACGTATTCTGTGTGACGAAAATAGTTTACGTGTTAAAAAGTGCAAGTAATTAATTTAAAAAATCTCACAGCTCTCTTACTATATCAGTGGAGTGTTATTTAAATCGTGTCAAGCATTAATAAAAAAAAGTGAAGTAAAATTATAATCTGTGTAAGCCTACATTCTTCAGTCGCACCACAACCCTGCAAAGAGAAACATGTCTCTAACAATACTACTGACGCAGCCGAGGCAAACATAAATATATAATATTTAAAGAAACAGTCAAAATTACAAAGTACAAAATATTTTTAAACTTGGGGCAAACGCCACCGGAAGGTACATTTGAGTCGAAGGCTACCGGAAACTTTTTACCATACGTGCAGTTTCAACTACTTCAACTTCGGCTCCCCAACAGTTGAACTATAATACAACTCCTTCAATACTCCTACTTCAAAATGGCTTTCCATAAGTGAAGCAACAAACTTCAATGGGTATACAAATTACACTTTCCTTTTCCGAAATAGCTACATTACACATTTCGTTATAGATACAAAGGGAACAACGATAGTCAAATGTTTAAAAACTGGACGCAATATGCTGGCCTTAAAATTCCATAATGTTTGCATGACATCGCGAGAAGTAACTGAAAATCGATGGGACATTAAAGGAATGACAAAGGAAATCGAAGCATTAATAACACATATCTCGGTAATGGCTGAAGCCACAAAAAAGTTATTTTAAATAAACTGTGTGTTTTAAAGGAATCTATATTTTTTGTGAAGTACGTTTTTGGCTATCGCTTAACGTTTACAAGTTATACAAGATTATACAAAAATTTATATGAATGAAGAGGAGTTTACAGGCTACCTGTAGAAAATTCAAGTTATGTATTTTATTTCACATGTAAATATCTTTAATATTTTAAATTTTAATCAAAATCATTAGTGCCTTTTTAGAAAATAAAAAATTTCGAAGAATATTTCATGTAAAGCGGGGGTTAAGGATTTTCTCGAAAATTTTTGTCTTGCATCTTCGGAGGATACGAAACCAAATACCAAGTTTGATAGTTATCCGACTTTTTATTTTTTGGGTTATGCGGCTCACACACACCACACAGATACTAACCTTTTTTTTCTAAAAATTCTTTACGGGATTCAGTGGGCCTCAAAGCGTGCATTTCCAGTGAAATTTCTGTATAGAATTTTTGGGAGAAACGCATTAGCTTCTCTTCCTGTGGTAGAGAAAGCAACAAAACAAATAGTGACTTGCCACTAGCAAAGAGTATAGGTATCTGAAAATTCAAACCATTAACAAAGAATATCCCGGAAATGGTTAATGTCACAAAAACATAAACTGAGTGCTTTAAAGAGATCTACATTATTTGTGTAGGACTTCTTAAGAAGTATACAAACCTGCTGAGCCTAGTACTTAAAATAGATTTGTCCCAAGTAAAGTCACGTTTGACTAATGTTAGTTTATTACGAGGTGTGCAGATGTTGAGAGAAGGCGATGCTTGGGCTCGTGAACCGGAGGTCCTCGGTTCAAATCTCGCCAGAACTGTCCTCCCTGTTTTTTTTTCAGGTTTTCCTCCGTCTTCTGGCAAAAACTTAGGCCTGGAACGTTTCCTTCACAAATTTCCTTTCCAATCATAATTTTATTTCAAGTATCACCAGTGTCCATCGCTTGTGTATGTGGTAAGAACGGGCGTGTTTTGTGTGTGTGTGTGTGTACACAATTCTATCCCAGCTGAGTGTCCTCAAAACAAACGTGAAGGAAGCATGCCGTCTCAGTTACAGTTCTGGATAAAGGCCAAGTCTTCCTTCTATCTTTACTCTGCCTACTCGTTGTAAGGGGCATGAAGTCGAGATGCAGGCAATGAAAAGAAACCACTGGAATGTTGAACATTTTTACTTTACGTATAGTAAGTAGGGGAAGTATTGTATTCCACCCAAAAATTCGATACCGAGATTTCACCGTAAATATACGTTTTGAGATCTCCTGAATCCAAAAAAAAAACATATTTGAAAATATGTCCGTGTGTGTGTGTCTGTGTCTGTCTTGTGTCTGTGAACAGCATAACTCAGAAGCGAACAGTCGGATAAAGACCAAACTTGGTATTTAGGTTCAGTATCTTCCAGAGATGCGACACGAAGGTTTTCAAGAAAATCCCCCATCCTAGATTACCCTTAAAACGCAACATTTTTTAAAAAATTTAATTTTCTCAAAATGGCTCAAACGATTTTGATTAAAATATCATATGTTTAAAATATTTTTATGACAAATGAAATGTATATCTCGAATTTTCTGGGAATGTCTCCAAATGTATTCTTCATTATGAAGACTTTTGCATAACTGGTAAACCATAAGAGATAGACAAAATTTTACTACACAAAAAGTGTAGATCGCGTTAAAATACACAATTTATGTCAAATACGGTTTTGTTTTTTTGAGTGAACCATTTTCGAGATATTGCTTGTTATTCCCTTACATTTTCCAATACTTATACTTTTTCTCAAATTCGTTATTCCCTTTTTTGTCCTGGTAATGCAAAGTATACTCCACATAGCAACCACCTCTTAAAACATTTGACTAACGCTTAAAGCCTACCATATTCCCCTTGCACCTACAAGAAAATTAGCAATAAGATTAACATCTCGATTAACATGAAGCATATGGAGGATAAGGGTATGTAAAAATAGTTTGTACAAGAGTAGAGAAAGTTATGTGAGTGTAACACATCAGATATTTTTTTGTTTTATCGGCCATAGTGTACTATAGCATTAGAAAATAGACTTAACTTTAGAAAAAGTTTGTGAAAAACGCCCAAAATGAAAATTAATGTTACATCATGACAAGGCATCGTTGTATACAGCAAAGCTAACAACTGAGTATCTGGATGCCATGGAGCCTCCACCATACAGCCCTAACTTAGCACTTTGTAATTTCTTTTTGTTTCCAAAACTAAAAGGTAAAATGCGCGAAATCAATTTTTCGTCATCAGATGAAGCAGTGAAACATTATAAAAGCCTGGTTTACAGAGTGTCTCAGGAAGAGTCCATCATTGTTTTAAATTTTCAGTGTCGCCCTCGTATTCATGTAAAATTACCAAGATATTTTAGTACCCCTCACGTAAGAATTTTCCGCTTTACTTACTTTTATTTAACGCAATTGAAAATATCGTTTTTGTTGGTGAACGCATACCATGTGTCTTTTCCACTTGGTGACCTGGGAGCGCTTTATCTACATACTGACTAGCGTCATCTCTGTTGTGTATGTTAAGAGTTTCTGTATTAGGTAAAAACTATATTATTGAATAGCTGCGGAACCAAAGAGAAGATATAAAGGCTTAAAATTTCACCTACTATAATTATCTAACAAGCTACTGTACCACTCAGACCTGTGATTGTTCCACCGCCAAAAGGTACTTATAGGCTAACAGCATTTTCAAAACTTGTTGAAGACTCTCGGGAAGAAGTCAAGGAAGTCAGACGTTCCGTCGATGTTTCACATCCTTTTGCATGAATGTCATGGGATTTTTCATTCCTTATTAGCAGGCTAAGAAACCGGGGCAACTTAAGAGTGAGGTAAAGAATGCGGTGCATGAGTGGAGCGAGGTGGGGCATTTCTTTACCTGTGAGCCGCGCACAATCCACTTAATGACTAATTTGCAGTAGCTATTATACAATCCTACGTCTTTACAGAATTAAGAACACTTTATTCGTAAACTTTATTCTTAATAAATACGTAAAAAATAAAAAATACCAGAAGTGGTCATTAATTGAGAACTTTGATAGTTTCAGCCCCACGTATGGACGCCAATTTGAGAAAGGAGTTCGTTTCTTCGTTTTGTTATTTTTTTACATTATTTATTAGCCCAAGGTTTTGGCGCCAATTTGAGAAAGGTTTGTTTTAGGAGGAGTTGTATCGTATTTCAACTGTTGGGGAGCCGAACTTGTAGAAGTTGCAACCGCACGTATAGTAAAAAAAGACCTCGCCCCAAATACACTTTCAGGTGGCCTTTGCCCCAAGTTTAAGAAAATATTAACTTTGCAATTTAACTGTTTCTTTAAATATTATATATTTATGTTTGCCTCGGCTGCGTCAGTATTATTGTTAGAGACACGTTTCTCTTAGCAGGGTTTTGGTACACTAGAATGTAGGCTTACACAGATTATAATTTTTACTTCACTCCTTTTATTAATGCTTGACATGATTTAAATAACACTTCACTGATAGAGAGAGAGAGAGCTGTGAGATTCATTTATTAATTACTTGCACCTTTTAACACGTAAACTATTTTTCGTCTCACACGAATACGTATTATATTTGTTGAGGACACTTTTTGCGTCTGGTTAGTAACGGTGTCTGCAACCAACTGAACTGATTTCAACCGCCTAAACTTGTAAATTTCTATATTTCAAGTCTCTCATTAGCTATTCCTAATCCAATAGAATACCTTCAATTAAAAAAGCTTTTTCTGGTTGTTGATTGGCTATTTTTATAAACTGTCACTAAAAGTACATTATTGTTGCTTCAATAATGACTAATATCATTTAAACTTTCAAACTCAGTATTGCCTCAAGGTCACCTCATTGTTACCTCATTTTAACCTATTAATCCCACATCTCCTACATTATTAAATTACGTTTTATAGCCACATAACATTATTACACATGGGTGCAATATTACAAACATATACAATGACTGTTATATACATGTTTATATATTGTTACCTACACATATTGCTGTAAGGCGGACTGTTTTTGAATTATATATATTATATAATTAGACTGAAATCATTTTAGTGTTAAAAATACTGCCTCATAATTCATTTCTATAGACTGGTTCCGCCTAACAATCTTAATATATAAAAATCAGTGTATATTGTGTGTGTATGTGTGTGTGTATTTCTTAGAAGTACAGTGCTTTCGTTTTATGCCAAGGCCGCGGATCGTACCAATGTGTGCTCCGCACACAGTCTTGTACACTGCGGGGTTTTCCGTTGCGTAACTCCCGCATTACTTACTCACGAGTTTTAGTAACATTCATGTAATGAGTACTAACCTTGTTATAAGCGTTGTTGAAAGTAGTGTCCAACTGCGCGAAGACATTCTTGACATCGTCGGGTGAAATTACCATTCATACGCATAAGTTCCTCTTGCGTAACGTTCATAATTTCTGCTTTTATATTGTCCTCAAGGTCGTCTATGTTGTGGGGACTGTTCCTATAAACTTTATTTTTTAGCCTTTAGCGATCCCGTTGTTCTAAATTTTTTGACGAAACATCTCGCAGTGTCTCTACCCGTAACTGGATAACCAGGAAATTGCTACTGAAATTGTCTACGCACCTGTCTACATGATTCAGTTTTCACGTATGTATCGTACATAAAAATACGTTGTTCAGGCGTGAATTCGTGGCAAGCATTTCCGAATAACATTCCCAAGAAAATCCACACAACACACGTATTGTCGAAACACTTCACAACACGAAGACAAAGCAACCACCAGGACAGCTCACAGCTGCTGAACGTATGACACGTCCTGCGCCACCTCTGCGCAGTGGCATGATACCAAGGCCGATACGCATATAGGCGGTGGTGGCCTTGGCATAAAATAATATACTGCTATACCTCATTTCGGTGTATGTGCCCTAATTCCTTTCTCACCATCACTAGACTGTACAGTTTACAGTAGCAACTGAGACAGCGTATTGGCGTCTTTGTTTACATCAATAGTACTATGTTTACGGAGCTCTATAGTAAAGTTGCACGTACCTTGATTGCTAACTTGTCCCGGATCCTTAGCCTGGTTAGTAGGAATAGTCGAGGCAGTACGAAATTAAAACTATAAAGGGTAAAGGGGAGGTTTCACGATAAAACTCTTGTATGTTCTTGTGCAATGGTTTCTTAAACAACAGTAGGAGGATGTAAATCAAATTATTTAAATCTCCATCGAGTTTGAAAAGCTAACCATGCTATGTCGGGTACTCAGCTAGTTAATTTAACAAACGTGTATAACTTATTTATCAATATTTTATTATAATGAATAAATAATTATCTAGGCTAACTTTGGAGAGGGTCCTAGCACGCTCGACCTAAAGGATTTTTTTTGCCTAAAGCCCTTAACGGGGTTCTCCCGGGAGGGATCAGGAGGCACAACAAGGCAGAGGATAGGGTCTCTACCTTTTACAGATTGAAAGTCCTCGTGCAACCGACTCCCCTCCCCTCTGCGGGGCTTTACATCCCCCGGGGGGCTGAGAATAGGAGATCGCACCCCTTCCAGGGGACGAAGGGTTACATAGAGCCTCATTTTCACTTGCCATTGCACCGCCGAAACTCCCGCCGACACTTTTAACCCTGAAACAGATGAAAGGTGATGTGAAATGAGAATTTAGGTGAAATGGAGGGACAAGAAATTCGGGAAAGTTGCCTATCATTGTAGACTTCCACGACTGTTGCCCATAATAAATTGACTGTCTTCACGTAAAGGCTGTGTCACGTTTGATAACACAACACAAAATTAGTGGCAAGCTACCAGCCAATTACAAGTTTGAGTAGAAGGAGCTGCATTTGCTGTATAAATATGAATGCAACTAACGTCCGTTGGCCCTCAACATGAAGGGCGAAGGGTGACACGGCCTTTACAGGAAAACAGGCAAATTGGCTGAATTCCTTAATTTCTGTACATCCGAGGGCGGATCGAAAAGTAACGTACAATAATTTTTTTTACAAAAAGGTTTAATAGTTAAAACAAACAAAAAAAATCACGAACGAAGTTACACCTTTCACCTACTTTTCGACATAGTCAGCAAGTTTCTCAACATATTTCTCCCATCGTGATACCAGTTTCAATATGCCCTGTTCGTAGAAGTCCGTTTCATTGGAGTATAACCATCTGCGGACTGCTGATTTCCCTTCAGCATCTGTCGCAAAGCGTTGGCCGGCCAGGAATTTCTTCATGAGACCAAATAGACAAAAGTCCGACGGTGCAAGGTCCAACCAAATTTGGTGATTTTCTGACGAACCGATTTTCTGACACAACCTGGAGGCATTGTTACGGTCCATACAATCATCCCCATACATGTCACGCATGTCGCTGTGAATATCGCTTGGTTTATGCCCTTTGACCCACAAATATAAAACCACGCCTCTCTGCTCTTCACACGTGGACGACAGTAACATACGCGCCATCCTTGTTGCGTAGTTCACGCTAGAGCTCCACATGAAACAAAAAAATATCCTCTGCTGTGAAAACTTCAAGTTATATCTGTGTGAAATTGCAACATTCCAGCTGCAATACCAAGGCAGAAAATAAATTATTGTACGTTAGTTTTCGATCCGGCCTCGTATATTTAATCAACCCCCAGGGTTTATTTATTAGTACTTTATTTTCAGGAATAAACAACTAATTCTGTTTGTTTTGTTTCTAATTGCAGGTGAGTATCATCAAGAGCCGATAATGCAGTCGACTGCAGTTGATTGTAAGTAGGGATAAAGATTAAGTGGTAAATTCTCAATAGTTGTACAACACTCTTTTACTTCACAATACAGACATTTGAGTTTCGTACGCATATCAAAAGCATATTGGAAAACCATAGTAGCTCTAATTGTGCTTTCAAAGAAACATTATAGGGTTATTACATAAAGAGGAGATTCAAATCCTATGCCAGACACTCTATGTTGACTTTTGCTGCGTATCTTTATCTGGAAACTTCGATTTACGACAAAAAAGCTTTGCCAGGTTTACCAATTCCTGCATCTGACAAAGTGACTAGAAGACAGTCGATTTTAGACAGCAAATATTCTATTGTACTCTTCTATATTCCTTAGATTTGGGGCATTTATCATTCCTACAAGATCAATCCATGATGGGGCATTTGTAGCAGTAAAAAATCTTGAAGATTCGCGGCTGTACGAATTTTAAAAATTTGCAAGGTAGGAATTAGTGCTATAGATTAGGGACAGAGAAGTTGATCTATGTGCCTACGTGACCTGTGGAAAGAAGAAGTGAGGCGAGGGACTAGAGAGGGCAGTAAAATCTAATGGCGTCAGGCACACGCAGGTGGGTTCCTAACATTTCATATGTAGCTTCCCATGCAATATCTCTACATCCGCAAAGGACAAGTGGGCAGAGAATTCTATTCGAGAAGACAGGATAGAAACCTTTCCTCAGGAGTTAGGAAGACGGAAGGATCTCCAGTAACTGCAGCACAGCACTGTAAGTAGGCCATTGTAGGTCTTTTTGCTTCCGTGGCCCCTGGGAGGATGGGATGAAGGAAAGATACCCGAACGGCGACCAGATTTGGACGACAATGTTCGCTTCTATGACGGGGTCCCTAACGATGGAGCCAATTCGGACCCCATGCTGGTCTCTAGTTCCCGAGGTCGCGGGTTCAACCCGGCGGAGGGCAATGGATTTTTTCGGGCTTAAAAATCCTTAACATAGCCTTCTTCGGAAGGGAAGTAAAGCCGGTGGTCCCGTGTCGTAGATTTACGGCACGTAAAAGAACCTCAATCCTAATAAAGAGGCTTCTGAGCTAAATTGCCGGTATTTCACGCCCAATATAGAATGGACGCTAAGGACTACAGCAGTTAAAGAGCGTCCGTAAATAAAACTTAATTTAATTTAATTCAATCTGGACTCCGGCTAGCTCTGCCTAACCATAGCGCCTCCCAGGGGTATCATAGCAATCGAAATAGCTCTCAGGAAGAGGACCTTAGCAGTCCCACCAAGCGCTAAGTAGAAATGTTTCCAGAACGCAAATTTCACCGCCCTGCTGCAACATACCAACCGCCGTCGCCTGATCCTATAGCCCTGCAACAGATGAAAGAAAATAATGGACAGGAAATTTGTAGTAGAAGGATAAGCACCCCGCATTGCCTACCGACCTGGAGAAACTACAAAGAAACACATGTTCAGAGTGGCCGACCCGACGGGAACCGAACATGGGACCTCGCGAATCTAAGCCTCAGGCGTTACCGCGGAGCCGAGAACATTCACCGCCTTATGCAACACACTACCGTACTGTAACCCTGAAATTGAAATGAGAGAAAATTTATGGTGTATGATAATACTCCCAACATTTTTCTAGCAACAGGAAAAACCCAAAAAGACATTTGGTCAGGATGGGTAGAGACCTCGGGTTTTGAAACTAAAACCTCCCAAAAGCGAGTCTCAGACGCTAATATTCTAAGCCCTCTTGACCGATAAGTTGGAGCCTAAAGCAATGGCAACTGTTTTTTCTGTTCGTAAGAAAAACTCGAAATTCCTGTATTATAAACACGAGAATAACATTAATAAACAGTACTTATACTGTATGAAAGCGACGTCATACACTACCATACTCCTATGTACATCTATATGGAAGCTTGCATTCATCGCAGTCAATATCTATCAAGAACTATAGTACCTTTGGGGACACCTGTGAGGAGTAGCGTGATCTCAACTCCTTTCATTCCTCATCTATAGTGTAAAGTTAAACGCAGAAACTTTCAATATTGAAAAATTTAAATGTATCGAAAAGGTATCAAACGTTCATCTCAAAGCATTAGACGAGGTCCCATCCTTAAAGCTAATAATACTCAACAATTACATATTAAAAGTGAAATTAATCTTGACACAAGAATAGATGAGGTGAAAAGGCACGCGATTAGAAAATGACACAACAGTACGTATTTCTCAATAACCCGATGTAAATTCACCACGCGGTGTTGCAGTCAAGCAACGGCGAGAGCCTTGAGAGGAAATTCTACCGAAAGTCTACATTGCGAATCAGCTAACCTCAGAGCGCGCCCGTCACCAAAACCAACTCATGACGAGAGAGCGCTTAGGTCGGACACAGAAACACTCGTAATCGAGCGCGAAATATAAAGTTTACAATACAATTAGAAGTAAAATCGGCGCAGCTGTGACAAGCTTAGGTAGTAATAAATTTGTAGCTTTCATTCTTATTATTGCTGATTGATTAATCTTATCTGTGTGATAACTCATTCAAATACTGACTGATAACCGGTTGCAAAAAATGAGGTTCTATATTATAAAAATTCCAATACTTTAAGCGGATTTAAAATTCTTGGACAATACTTGAATTAACGTAACTTCTTAATCCTGACAGTTAGCTCAGCGTGCTTTCCGCACGTGTATGTGGGTCTGTTGTCATGACAACCAGGGTTGACCTTGAAGTAGCCAATCGCCGTTTAAGCCCCCTCCACACCGTTCACCAATGCTCAGAGGAAGTGTTGCCACATGGCAAACGTTGTTTTGTTTGATTTATCAGATACCTGCGTGATTTGTGTATCGTTGTAGTGTAGCGCTATATTTTAAAGTATAAGCATACAACTATTTTAAATCAGTGAAGTGTGCAATTGCATATTAACGCTATTTTTCAAGTTCTAAACGTGTAGCTGTTGTATGACGAATGACCAGTATTGCGGTGATTATAATATTTTAAGACACATAACCTGTGCTGAAATTTTTGTGTGATTCATAATGTCTGATCCCGGGCAAAAACGTAAGGGAAAACCAGGAACTCGTTCCGCAAAGAAAAAATGCGCTAAAGTTGGACATGGTACTGCAATTCGCGGCCACGCTCGTGAGATAGTATGTGCTTTAAGGGCATATTTCGAACTGGAAAAAGAAAACGGTGGATCAATAATTGATGTAAATAAAGCTGCTGTACTTAAAATAAGTAAACGGACTGTTGTCAATATAGGGAAAGAACAAGAAAGGAAAGAGGGATAAGCTGAGAAATCCAGTCTGGATCTTCAAAAGTAATATTAGAAACGCCAGGAAAAACCCAACATCGTCAAAAATTATTACAAATCTAGGTGTCTTCCAAGTAGATGTTATTCGTCGTCATAAGAAAGAACACAGCTACTTCACACTTTTAAATGCAAAGTTTGTCTTATATAATTGAGAGTTAAAATAAATATAAGAGTCAAAATAAGAACTTGAGTTAAATATGGTACTAACTTGAATAATCTGCTACCTGAAAGTTTCGCAACAGTATTAAAAACGTTTGCCGAGTAGCGCATTTTGAAATTTTAGAAATATAATGAAAGTCAAAGCGAAAAAATCAGCTTTAAAGCTGTGATCTATATAGGTAATATAATATTACGTATGGACATTTAAAGCATCACACAAAGGCATTTAAAATGTACACAATGAAAGACAAGCACTAGAATAAAATAATACAGGGTGAAAAGGTATTAAAACTATTAATATTTAATATGCGCTTATTCTCACATAGCACGAAAATGAACGAAGAACTTTTATCTTTGTTTAGCTCTCCTCTCCTCCTCCACTCGACACGAACGACTGGCGGACGGACGAGCCGACAACACCGCATGTTTTACGCGTGGCGTAGCTGAAACGCATATGGCAGAGAGCAACTGTCAGAATTCAGAACTTACGTTAATTCAAGTATAATAGCTAGACACATCATTGACTTATAAATCGGCTTTAGTCAGTAGAACATTGATAGACGAAGGTCGGACAAAATGGGGTACTTAATAAATACGATGTACATCCAGAAAGTAGGATTCTCTACTTGTTTTAAAACAAAGAAAACATGCATGAAAAACTTTAATGGATAAAGATACAGCAACGTTTGAGCTATTTTTGCGACATAGTCACCACAAGAATTGAGACACTTGTTATATCGTGGGGTCAACATTTGTATTCCTGTGTCTGCCGCCTGTGAATGAAACACAGGACTGTGTGACAGTCGTCTTCAGCTCCTCGTCGTTGCCAAAACGCTGACCGAAGGACAGGACAAGAAAATATGAAAATCGCTTGTAGCAGGATCAGAACTGTATGGTGGATGATCAAACAGTTGCCAGGCGAACTCCTGCAGAACAGTAGCTGTGCGCCGAGCCATATGTAGTCGAGCATTGTCATGGAACAGCACAACACCTGCAGTACGCACGTCTTGTTTTGAATGGCACGTCGCAATTTCCGCAGTGTTTCACAGTAACAGTCACTGTTTCATCTCTGGACAGGAAGTTGAAGTAGATGTATTTTAGGATGAGTTGTATTTGCCCCACGTATGGACGCCAAATTGAAGTACATAATTGCTGCTACGTATTGAAAGTCAGTTTGTAGATGCTGTATTATAGTTCAACTGTTGGGGAGCCGAACTTTCGAAGTAGTTGCAACCGCACGTATAGTAAACAGTTTCCGGTAGCCTTCGCCCCAAATGTATTTTCAGGTGGCCTTTGCCTCAAGTTTAAAAATATTAACTTTGTAATTTAAACTGTTTCTTTAAATATTTAATATTTATGTTTGCCTCGGCTGCGTCAGTATTATTGTTAGAGACATGTTTCTCTTGGTAGGGTTGTGGTGCGACTGAAGAATATATTATATACTTTAATTGAAGTTATCCAAGTGTTAAAAATACTGCCTCAACGAAGTGCTTTTAAAATCTTATAACGTAAACCTCTCCGCTATCATTTTATGTTAATTTTTGGACGTAGCTAATTCGTCATACAATTTAATTACATAACTGATTCTAATATCGGTTGTACGGTAGTAGCACGCAAACTAATGCCAAGAGAGTATCTCAGAGAGTCGTGTAAACTTTCCATTCTAACAAAGTAAAAAATGCAACTCCAACTATAACAAAGTAATTAAAATTAAAACCTGCCTCCCCTTTTATAATTTTTTCTGAACGTCACCTTTATTTGTTACAAAAATTTCCATTGGCTCTTAAGTAGCGTTGTATAGTATGCTATGGCAACAAAATGTGCCAAATTTCTGAAGTCATGCGTCCTGCTGAGTTATCCGCCAAAACCCAATGTCCCTGTCCTTCTCTAGAGTGCATGTTTCCTTTTCTATTTTACCAACTCCCTGGAGTTCCGTGAAATGGACCACTATTTCTATCTCATTCTATTCCCTGCCCTCTCTTTCTGTTTTCTCAGGTTTATACTGAACCCTGTGCGCACTAACGTGTATGTTGGACTTACACCTCTCGTTTGCTAGCTCGCCTCTTCTAATTATAGTTATGTTACAAGTTGGTTTTACACATTTTAAATTATTCCCAATATTTTAACATAGATTCTTAATCCCATTTCCAATATTTTATATGCTGTTATTTCCTATGCTTATTTGCTATCGAGTATGTCCCATTACAGTTTAAACATAGTTATAATAACTCATGGCGAGTAAACCTATTGCTCAAAGTTATCTATTCAGGTGTGAATAATCTATAAATCGCTGGGGATTAGGTCGGTGACCGAGGGGGCCACAAATTTCTACTAATAATTCTGTACTCAAACACACCTTCAACTGTTGTCATCGAAATATTGGCCGTATGAGTTGTGCCAGAGTCTTGCTGGAAAAAAGGCAAAATTACACTCCCCGTCTGTTCATTCTCTAAAAAAGGGAGCAAAATTGTATCCACGTATGTAGCGGCGCCAACTGTTGACTCGAAAAAAACAGCCCTATAACTCTTTCTCCGCTCATGGAGTAGTATACACCATTTTTTCCGTCATGGAGGGGCACTTCATGAACAATATTAGGTTTATCAGAGCTGCAATAACGATTATTTTGTGTATGCACATCCATGAAGGTGGAACCAATCCTCGTACAAGAAGAATTTTAAATATGGGTCTATTTCGCCATTGTGTACACTATTGAGACTCCACTCACAAAATGTGTGCCTAATTACAGGATCACCTGGTTAAACGCCATGTGCTACGGTTATTTTATATGGTTTTAACTTCAACGATCTAGCGCTCTTCGCACATGAGAAATGTGAAAGACGCCTAAGTGATATTTGGGAGCGAAATCTCCAAACGATAAATGTCTGTTTCTTTGGTAAGAACTTTATGCTGTCTTTTAGGTTTTTTAGACTGAACACTTCCTGGGCCTGAAATACATTTTAAGATGTATGAAATGTACGGTTTGGAACTTTTACATTCGGAAATGTTTCTGCAAATTGTATTTTCAATTGACTAGCTGACTGAGTTAACATACGAATTATAAATAAATACACGTTGTGCAGTAGAACACATATACTGAGCCATAATATACTTTGTGACTAAATACAGGACAAAGTAATAAATAACTCGTAATAACTGAACTACACCATAACACTGCCAATTCAACACTGCAGAGCCAGAGCAGAGCAAAGCCGCGTCAGTAGTGTGACCATGATTGCAGCAGCAGTAGCGCGGAATCATGTATCCATACGCCCAGAGAAAAGAAAACCGTGAAGCCGGTTCTAAGTTCCTTTCTATATCTGCAATAAAAGGTTCAATTGCCTTTCTTCGCAACCATTTTATAATAATCTTGTTTCGCATTTTACTGTTTGTATTCCAGTGTTATTAGTTATTTACTATATGTCATTTTCATTTTCATGCATTTTGGTCCTTTTGCAGCTTTAAGTTTTCTTTTCTACGATCATATTAAATGAAAAAATTCAACTTTCGATACCGTAATGCTGTGTTTATAGTAATGTTTCAATTTTCTTACTGTTTTTTATCTAGAGAATTTAATTACAATTGGTTTGTTTTACTCTGTCCTTGATAGCAGCCTGTAAATACGGGTATTGTTATTGTTTCAATAAATAAAATTCGCAAAGAATTCAAAAGATACAGTTTATTAGTAATTCAAATACCTTAAATATGTAGTATTTTGATCACATCGTAAGCCATGTTTTGAGAATATCCGAAATAATGAAACATTGTCTATGTAAAGGTTGGTTTGGGTTTGGGAAGATTTTCTTGAAAACCTTGGTGTCACATCCTTGGAAGATTTTGAACTTAAATATAAAGTTTTGTACACAGTATTGTTACCATAACAATTAAATCTCGGTAAATCTAAAATTCAATTAATTAGACCTCTTAAGCATTTATTAACGGAGTATTCTTAGAGTATATTCCGTTTTCACACGAATCAGATGATTTGGAATTAGAACTTAACAGCTTATGACTACCACTGTTTACCAATTTTGTCGGTTGGGAAGGGAAGCGATGTTTGAGATAGAAGGTACAGTGTCTACATAGAGTATAGGGTATAGGACGGAGGGGACCCTCGCACACTGACTTAAGAGAGCGGCTATTACCCTCAAGAGGAACGGATGTAGTGAAGAAACCACAAGAGACTATAGGCCGCAGAGACCCGCCTTACTACTGGAGCTACTCAGAGAGCGCAAAAAGACCCGTTTAACCACGCAGCCCTCTAGTGTCCATGACAAAAATTCTTCCCTTGAAGCATCCGCGCTATTTGAACACTGCCTAAAGCCATGAAACCTAGAAATATAACTGAAGCATGAGAAGGAATCTAAGTGAAAGGGAAATGATAGAAAGGAAATCGTTGTAAATGAGAAACCACCCCAAGATCCGTATACCGGCCAGGAAAAACCATGAAAAGCTCAAGGTTACTGTGGGTGGTCGACGGAATCGAACCCGTGGCCTTCCGAATGTGAGCCCCCACACTTTATAGCATCTCGCTCGGTACAGAGGTTACAAAAGAAAGTGTAACATTGTTGCCAATTCAACATAAAGGATAAACTGTTATTAAATCTTAGAATACATTATTATATCATTAATAGTTTAAAAGATGTGCTGCTGGAAAACGAATAGTTATTGCAGAAAACATATTTCACAGTATAATCACGTACCTAGCGTAGGTGAAAAGCATCTGGTTAATAACGCAGATTTTTCCTTTCTCTACTCCGTATAGTAAGTAGGGGAAGTATTGTATTCCACCCAAAAATTCGATACCGAGATTTCACCGGAAATATATGTTTTGAGATCCCCTGAATCCAAAAAAAGCATTTTTGGAAGCATGTCCGTGTGTCTGTGTGTCTATGAACAGCATAACTCAGAAACGAACAGTCGGATAAACACAAAACCTGCTATTTAGGCTCAGTATCTTCTAGAGATGCGACACGAAGGTTTTCAAGAACATCCCCCCACCCCAGATTACCCTTTACATGGAACGTTTTCGAAAATTTTAATTTTCTCAAAAATGGCTCTATCGACTTTGATTAAAATATCATACATTTAAGATACTTTCATGACAAATAAAATGTATATCTTGAATTTTCTCGGACTGTCCCCAAAAGTATTCTTCATTGTGAACGACTTTTGCATGACTGGTAAACCATAAGAGATAGACAAAATTTTACTACACAAAGAATGTATATCGCGATAAAATACACAATTTATGTCATATACATTTTTTTTTGTTGAGTGAACCGTTTTCGAGATATTGCTTGTTATTCCCTTAAATTTTCCAATAGTTATACTTCTTCTCAAATGGGAATTCGTTATTCATTTTTTATGTCCTGGATATACAAAGAGAATGGAATACTCCACATAGCAACCAGCTCTTAAAATATATGACTATCGCTTAAAGCCTACCAATTCCCCTTGAATCGACAAGAAAATTAACAATAAGATTAACATCTCGATATCTCGATTAACATGAAATATATGGAGAATAAGCGTTTGTAAAAATAGTTTTTTAAAGAGTAGAGAAAATCATGTGAGTGTAAGACATCAGATTTTTATTCATATGACTGTAGTTCAGCTGAATATATGCTTCGCTTTCTTCATAACTTTTGCAATTGTGCAGCACACAATTCTGTTCTGTCTGTACGTGAACTAAATAACTCAGACATTTGGCGAAGGAATATTCTGGACAAACACGTTGTTGGTAAATCCAATATTTTCCAGTAGATAAACAAAAGTTAGACAAGTTGTATACACTGGGATGAACACACAAGACAAAACAAAAACAGCACTAAGACTCGAACTCATAACGGCGTACCATGACAAGTAATGCACACCATAAAACAACAATAGGAAGCTAGTAATTAAATTAGCTTCGTCGACTGGAACTAATCAGTAAAGCTTTTTGATTAAAAGAAACAAAATTTAAACTCAAGCATAGACGTTCTAAAAATATATTATACGAAAACACCACATCTAGCCAGAAGGTATTGCTTGTAAGTTATTTTGCACTGACATACATAAAAATTGGTCCATTCCGACTCCACACTATCAGTTCTTTGTGTAACTGGCCCGTAAAATAATTCAGAAACACAAAAGCCAACCACTCCACCGCCTCTATGAAACAGTTTCACTACGATTGATACAGGAGGAAAGGCTAAAAAGCCAACGCAATATACAGGGTTATTAAAAAAGAAGAGACGGACTTTACATGTTTATTCAAAGTTCAAAGTTTTAAGCCCCACCTATTAGTTCCATTCAGTGCCTACTCGCATAACAAATGGTGCTCATTTTGAACAAATAAAATAAAACTTTGAACCTTTCTCTATTCAGTGATGTATCGCATGTGTCGCCATCTATTGCTGTTCATTAGAAATAAATATGTAAAGTTTGTTCCTTCTTTTTGAATAACCCTGTATAAGCTCTAGTTCCCGAGGTCGCGGGTTCAAACCCGGTGGAGGGTGATGGATTTGTTTCGGGTGTAAAAATCCTTAGTACGGCTTCCTTCGGAAGGGAAGTAAAGCCGGTAGTCCCGTGACGTAGATTTACGGTACGTAAAGGAACCTCAAGCTTGATAAAGACGCCTCTGAGCTAAATTAGCGTTCTTTCATGTCCAATATAGAATGGGACACTAAGGATCATATTAGTTAAAGAGCGTCCATAAATAAAACTCCATTTAATTTAATTTGACGTAATATAATTCGTAATTGTCATTGAACAGCAATAAGAAAAGCGACATTAAATTATTGTAGCATGAAAATACAAGGTTTAAGTGTATTAATAAAACAAAAATCTATTCTGTTATTACACTGCTACTATGGCCCAAGGTTATAGGGAGGTCGGCGCCGAGCGGTCGGAGTAAACAATATAACGGCCGCTCGCCAGCGTAAACACCTGGCTTGGTATGGACAGATAACTAGAGCCTTCTGGAAGCTTATTCTCCCCTCTGCTCCTCCAGAAAGTGTTTCAAATAGTTTTGGAATGTTCCAGAACCTTATGAAAACATTCCACTGACCATATGAGTGAGTTTGTGATCATTGCCGTGACTACGTCATATGACGTAGGCTCATTAGGGTCACTTGTTCTCTTCTTACGGTAGGCATCGTAGTGGAGAATGTTTCAGGGTATGTTCTGATTTCGTGAAGTTTGGTGGGTGTAAATTCGTCCAATGTAGTGCCCAGCTTTGCCTCAGACGTCCTTAATGTGATGAAACAGATCGGTGTGAGTCACTGAATGGTGTTTGGTGACTTCTTTCGCAGCTGCGTCTGCCGTTTCGTTTTCTCATGTCAACTGCCTTTTGCCAAACGTTTTGGATTTGACTCGTACCAATATCCAGTAATACCCGAATAAATTCCCGTATGTCCGTTGATCTTCTACAAGTATTGCCCGAACAGCGGCAAACTTTTGATCATTAACAACAGTTCTTTGGCGCAACTGCAAAAATTATTAAACCTAATATTCCATAAATTATTATTCAACTTTCTTCTCTTAATTTAAATATTGATTACTGCTCTTCTTCCGTTATCTCCACCTGCTCTCGCAGGGGAAATTACTATACTTTTAACTGACCGAAACCTAAATACATCTTTCACGAAATTCATCACTAACAAAAAATGTATTCCTTTTGAATTCGCTATACCAATTATAAATTGTTGCTTTAGATGGGTCTTCATCGTCAAATGCATTTCTAAACCTATCTTCACATAGTTTCGGCATTAATGACGATTTAAAATCGTAAAAAAATAATAGTTCGGAAATATTCTCTTGTCAAATTCATTTTTGGGTGAACACAAGATCTTTTGCTCCAATTAACAAACCATTAGAGCAAATCGAACAAACTACACAGCAATCAACTCCCAAAACATTAGAAAGTAGCTGTCAAATATATACAAATTTCATTTGTTTTTAAAACGTGGCATTCTAAAAACTTCCAGTATTGCCTGGTACCTATACCAACGGCAGTGACTGAAAATGTTCAACAAGAATTCGAGCTTCGACTTAGAGACTGGCATATTGCAAATAGGAAGTATTTTGAACACCCTAAACAATTTCAATTTTATTTGTTACAGTAGTTCTGTAAATTATTGAGGAAATTGTTAAACAATTAAACTGAAATAAATTAAATTGTTCTTGCAACTAAATAAAGCAGCTTTCAGAAAGAAATGTACAAATAATACACACCTACCTGGCCTCTCCTGAACCCTGAATACAATTTAGTGTTTAAAACCAAATCTGTACTTTGTATATAATTAACTCATAAGCTATAAATTTTGTTGTAGGCTGAACTTTTGACTTGACACTGGAAAGGCTATCACCATGAGATTGTACCATGCTAGCCTCTAGTTCCCGAGGTCGCGGGTTCAAACCCGGCGGAGCGTGATGTATTTTTTCGGGCGTAAAAATCCTTAGCATGGCTTCCTTCAGAAGGGAAGTAAAGCCGGTGGTTCCATGTAGTAGATTTACGGCGCGTAAAAGAACCTCAAGCCTGATAAAGAGGCCTCTGAGAAAAATTTAGTCTTTCACGCCCAATCTAGAATGGGGCGCTAAGGATAATAGTAGTTAAAGAGCGTCCATAAATAAAACTCAATTTAATTCAGTAAGGTTTCATATTTTTTGGGTGTTCAGACCGGGAGAATCGCTTACAGTCCTAGTCTCAAATTCACCTATGGTCAGTGAGGGACATTTCCCTTTTATCGCAAATATTCCATAAAAGCGTTTGTACATGGGTCGCAAGGACAAATATTTACCAAAAAGATTAACTCAGATAACAAAGAAAGGCGTTAAATGATGTTATGGAGCTTAACAGCTAATTTCTCTCTCGTCCCGCTCTCCGCACGTCACGCTGAGCTATCCATTGGGATGAAAACATTATCAGGTCGCCTGTTTAATAGTTTACTAACCTTTGACATGTAGATTCACATCAGGTTTCATTTCTGGGAGCTTTAAGGATGCAGTTAATTTGGGGCTGGTCGCCGGGTAGGAGAATATGAAATACGATCCTTTTATGATCGCTTAGAGTTGTAAAAATTGTATTGCCTTCTAGTATTTTTTATAACTTTGGTGTTATTTATAATATTTTATAATACCAAATAGCAATGCAAGTCATGTGTTTCACAAACACAATCTGCACACCGTAAAGAACGCTCAGTGTTGCCAAGAGTCTCAAGCGTACGCCCGAAATTACTGCATGTTTTACTTTATCTACTACCTACTTAAAGTGGGCAGGGGAAGTATTGTACTCCACCCAAAATTCGTTATCGATATTTTACCCTAAATAGCACTTTGACGCCTGCTAGTCCAAAAAGAAGCACTTTAAAGGTCCATATTCGTGTTTTAACAACATAATTCAAAAACGAAACATAGGATAAATGCCAAACCTGGTTTTGTTCACCAGAAACTTGGATTAAAATTCAGCCTGTTACAACGATGCAACATGATTTTTCAATAAAACCTAATCTACGCTTTATATGAAACAAATTTCGTTATTTCTTATCTTATAAAAATGGCTTTTACGATTTTGTTATGTTTAAAAAGTTACATGAAAAATGAAATATATTTCTTGAATTTTCTGGGAATAGCCTCTAAAGCCCTCCTCATTCTGAATGACTTGAAATAATCGATAAACCGTAGGAAATCTTACTACACAAAAAATGTAGCTTTCGTTAAAACCCTTGGTTTATTTCAAATAAAACTTTTGCGGAGCTATCCATTTCCGATATGATATGGAGTATTAATAATTTGGGGGTTCCATTGTCATTACCAGACATATTGTTGCTTCGTCTCTCAGTCAGTTTCGGCCGGAGATACCCCTTCCTCCTAGGCACTGATCACGCCAGTCAGAATGCACTTTCATGTCGTCTGGGATGACGTCACTCCTGGCTGGTAGCTTTGCTAGCACGAGTGGTGGTGTTAGTGTCTGTCTTATTTAGGATTCCGTGAGAAGCGGATCGCGCGTGCAAGCTGGCCTTTGGATCGGTGGACATCTCCCTTTACCTTTCATAGTTAATAATGTAGAAACCCCAAACGGTTAAGAAACATATCTAGGAATGTGTAAGTAGATTTGTGTTCTGGATTTTGTACAGTGAAAAACCCACGCCTTCCTCACACCACGTTTCAGTCTTTCGCTGCCAAGTGAGTATACGTCCCCTCAATGTACATGCTGGGTACTCAAAATTAATTTAATTTTTCATGTGAGCTTTTAAGCCTCTACCCAGTAAGTAACAATATTCCTGGCTATTGGTTTAAGTTTGCAAATGTTTATTTATACTTTTCGCAAATAGGAAGTCGTTATTCTTTAGTGGTCTTGCAAAGAGAATATAATTTCAAAGCCACACTGTTTAAAAAATCTGTCTTACCTCATTACACACTAATATCGTAAAACGAAATGTGTAAAATGTAAACTGAAATTTTATCTGGATTAACGAGAACTGGCTAGAATAATAGCTTTTGTAAGAACAGTTTGTATAAGAGCGCGTAAAGAAAATCGTGTGACAGTAACACATTAGATTTTTTGCACAGCGTTAGCGTTTTCGAAATATTTCATGTTGCATGTCTACGCTTTCCCAGTACTTCACTTGTCGGACATGCTAGAAAGTTTGCGATTTTTTTTCCCATGCAATGGCTAAACATCTGAATGCTGTTTCCGTATGCTTTATGTAGCCAAACACTTATTGCATAAATTGAAGTAGTTTCTAGGCAAGCCTGTATCGTGAATAACTAACGTGGATGGAAGAATAACGTTTTATATAAATAGAATTTATGTTAATTTTTATGGGTAGGGAAACTTGTGAGAATGTTCGCTTCAGATTGTAATAGTTTACCTGGGAAAATAAAAAGTAGTATACATACATATATATATAAATGAGATAAATCCACCTCAGACTCCAGGACTAGTAGTATAGATGCGCAAATTTTACAAAATGAAGCGAAAATGTGATTAAATTTTAATCTCTGATGATTCAGAACTTTTTATATCAAAATATTATTAGGCTTATTTGTCCACTCTCACAGGACTAATACTCGAAAGGAGCCTTTCAGCCTATGTATAATGCTTCGGGATATTTTCTAAGCAGTTGATGGAAAATAAAGTGCATATTATGTTACGGAAATACTTAGGATATAAAAAATATTCTAAATATAAACAGTGTAATAGGAAACTAAATGGCGTATATTTACAAAATAAGACTTTTTAGTTTTGTCTTATTTTCTTCTCAAAATTGCTGATGCTTTCGCTTCTTTGGTCTACCTGGTTTCTTTTACCCCCTAGTTTATAATTTAGAACTGCCTTGAGTATCTTGTCTGACATCCTGTCCAGTTGAATGTGTATTTTTTTTATGATTTTATTGTGTGATTTAATTCTTCTACTTGTAGTTATTCATGAATTTTATATTGGTCTTTCTGTTCAGTTTTATGTATTCTGCTATAGATCTGCGGCATCTAATTTCTACTGCAGGTGTTTTTTGAAAATGTTAATTCGTATTGGTCCATGTATCGGATCCATAAGTGACGAGCTTGGAATAGACTTGTACGGTTTAAAATACATATTTTGACTCCCCCTGAATCCAAAAAAACACACAGAAAGGTCCCTTTGTGTATCTGTATGACTATGAACAGCATAACCCAAAAACGAAAAGTCGGATAAATACCAAACTTGGTATTTGAGTTTAGTATCTTCCAAGGATGCGACACGAACATTTTCAAAAAAACTCCCGCAACACAGAATTCCCTTTACATGAAACATTTTTCGATGATTTTGATTTTCTCAAAAAGCTCAAACGATTTTGATTAAAATATCATATGTTTAAGAAATTTGCATGCCAAATGAAATGTAGGTATCTTCAGTTTTCTGGGAATGTCCCCACAAACCCTCTTCTGAATGAATTTTGCATAACACAAATTATGTCATATACATTCTTTTTTCGGTTGACTGACCCATTTCCGAGATATTCCTTGTTATTTGTTAGAATTTTCCAATACTTGGGCATTCAAATGGGAATTCGTTATTCGGTTTTTTTCTTTTTTATTTTCTCTACAACGTATAATAAGTAGGGGAAGTATTGTATTCCACCCAAAAATTCATTACCGAGATTTCACCGTAAATATATGTTTTTGGGCCCTCTGAATCCAAAAAAGGCATTTTTGCAAACATTTCCGTGTGAGTGTGTGTGTGTCTGTGAACAGCATAACACAGAAACGAACAGTCGGATAAACACCAAACTTGGTATTTAGGTTCAGTATCTTCCAGAGATGCGACACGAAGGTTTACAAGAAAATCCCCCCACCCCAGTTTACCCTTTACATGGAACATTTTTCGAAAATTTTATTTTTCTCAAAAATGGCTCTAACGATTTTGATAAAAATATCATATGTTTAAGATATTTTCATGACAAATGAAATGTATATCTCGAGTTTTCTGGGAATGTCTCCAAAAGTATTCTTCATTGTGAACGACTTTTGCATAACGTTAACCATAAGAGATAGACAAAATTTTACTACACAAAAAATGTAGATCCCGTTAAAATACACAGTTTATGTCATATAAATTTTTTGTGGAGTGACCTATTTCTGAGATATTCCTTGTTATTTGTTTGAATTTTGTAATACTTATACTTTTTCTCAAATGGGAATTCGTTATTCGTTTTTTCTTTTATTAGCAAGTCTTTGTCTCGATTATTGTGAAGTAGATGGAGAATAAGCCTTTCTATAAAGAGGGAGTCATGTGAATGCACACAACGGGTTTTTTAATGTTCGCATTAACGTTAAAGTTACATAATTAAATTCATTTATCTTTCCATATGTATGTAGTTGTTAGTATATGATATTTTACTTATGTACTTAGTCGGCTTATCCTCCGCGTATGCAGGACTTACTAACACCCCTTGGACTTACAACCGTGCCTCGGAAAAGACGCCTATAGATGAGCAGACGAGCATTGAATCAGAGAATGAAGAACCCGGAACGAGGGATCGGCTCATGGTCAGGAATGAGAGTGAGGGAAGAAGATGATAAGAAATGAAGGCGAAATGGAATGATAGGAACAATTGGCGGGGGAAACCAGCGAACCCGGATAAAACCCGCCAGATGTCGCTTCATCACCACAGATACCGCATGCGGATATCTGGGATCGAACTCGGGTCACCTTGATGAGAGGCGAGCGGTCTAACTACTCTTCCCGGCGCTCCATATGATATTGTACGCTCAAGAAATTTAAATATTGACACTTGGTGCAGAATCCTATTTTCCAGTACTATCTTTGAACGTATGTGTATGCACCTCTAAATGCCATTGTTTTGCTTTATACGAGCCCTGCTCCAGAGGATTCTTTTGGTCCGTTTCGAATAGTCTCCCTTTCTAGAACGTACCGCTTTGTATGCAAGACCTATATTAGGGGTTGCTTTTTCCCGAGATAAATTGAAGACGTTACGAATTTAAGTTGAGCCAAGAAATCGAAGAGTTTGGACTGATAAAAGCGTATATTGCCGAGTGCAATTCAGTTATTAATTGTGACTCAGTAGTTCAGTTGGATTCAATTCGACGAATCAGTTGTGTTCTATTCTGAGTGTGTGCTAAAAATCTCTCAAGTGTGAAGTTTGTGCTACGCTAAGCACCTAAATGATAAAGTGTTTCTAGCAGGAACTGGTGTTCTCATTTGTTACAATAATTCTAGCCACTGGATTGGCAGGGTACTTTACCTTCCCCAAAATATGTTGGAGCTGCCAAAGAATAACATTACAAGGTATAGTTCTGTCGTCCTTAGTAAGGAAACGTGAGGTAAATAAAAACATGTGGCAAACTGTGTGCATCGGCAACGGATTACAACAACGTAGTTCCATGTCGGATTACGAATTAACTTTGTTTTATATTATTTAAGAGTTTATTTTGTTATAAGGCGTTGTTAAAATATTAACTTTTAGTTCACACAGTATTTAAAAGTATATATGTGATTAATAAAAACTTATTGAATTGAGAAATGCGTATGCACCATTTTCTATTATTAAAATACAGTTGGTCAGTCTGGTTGTATTTAGCGGAGCCGCTTGTTTTCAAATTGTTTGTTACAGATTGATTAACGTTATTTAAGGTTAATATTTATGAGTAATCAAAATGTATATGTGAAACATCCCAAAGGGAAAATTTAGAAAAATGGAAAAATTGTGAAAAAAACTATTATATGTGTTGAAAAAGTTGTGTGAGAAGTATTAGGAATTAGCTATTAAAAACATTATTAGTTTAACGTCCGAGTTTACTGATGTTTCCGTAAAAAGTGCCAATTCCATCCACGTGGAAAAGCACTAAACTGGAAAACTGTTACCACTTTAAAAAACTGTACTTGGCACGAAATGTGATGATGAGGAGGGAGAGGAAATTAACAGAACTAGACCAGTAAACACCGCTGATGTGCATTTATGCCGTTCTGGTGGTTCAGGTCACAAGCACGTGTCTTCAGATAGTGCGAATGCTTTGCCCAAGAAGTAGTAATAGTATTTCGCGTGCTGTTTTTGTTTACATCAGGTTCCCTTCTAAGGACGGCGGAATTATAGTTGCCCATGTTATCACTAGCGAATTTAAGGCAATACTTTATTGAGTTTTGGCGCTCAAATATAAATGTATAAATAAAGGAAAAACTATGCAATTTTTGTCTTTTGTTCTTTTAATACACTTAAACCTTGTGTTTTCATAATACACTACCTTTTATTATTGCCGTTGGTGGCAATAACTTTAACCTTCGCCTTATGTCGTAGGACTCGTTCTGTTTATGTCTTATTGGTTTAACCTTTCTGTGTGTACCAATTGTAGGAAACTCTTTCTTTCATAGAGGCGGTATACGAACCACCCCTTTATTTCGCGTCGATTTTATCATTGTAAATTCGTTCGCTTTTATTCGTTTCATACTGTCCGGAATTTCATGTTTTTTCGTCTCCAAACCAGTTTGAAAATTTGAACTTTTGCGTTCAGTTACTTTCCGTACTGTAACACCAACATATGTATGAATACATAATGATAAATCTACTACCAGTATAACTTTTCTTAAACAGTTTTGTTCCCTGTTGCATTATTTCAGATTTCTATATTAATTTTAAAATTTGAATATAACTTAATAGCTCGCCTTAATTGGTTTTGCTTAGAGATATTTCTTTTCATAATGCTACTACACTTCTGCAGTCCCATACTCAACAATACGTTGAAATAGTTGATACTGCGGCAACGACACGACAATCTCCAAGTTTCCCATCATGTATTACATCAACTCATCTCAATTGCAATGGGCATATGAAACATATGACTGTACCCATGTCCAACATAATATACAGTACAATATGTAACCAATATATAAAGTATTTTGACATAGTATGAAACAAAATATTGCACGTAACTACAGGAAAGTGCGTTTTTTTTCAGGACTCGTTTCGATATTCCGACTCAACTTCGTTTCGGCCGTAAACATCTTATGCGCCCTGAAAAGAACTCATTTTCCTATAAGTTACTAAATAACTATTCTTTGAATTGCTTTCCAGGACAGACACCAGAGAAATGATGCCAGCTTGGTGGAGTCAAATGTTGGTTATCTAAAGATGGTAGGAAAGACATTGCGGTCTAGAGGAATGGGTCAAATTTTATGCACGTCAGTGTACCTATATTACTCCAGGAACAACCAGTTCCCAGAATATATGATCTACACAGAGAAGCAATATTTTATTTTTTATATGTTTCAAACAAAGCTGGCATTATACACAGACACTACATGAAAGTGAGAAACAGAAAAACCTCAAGATCTGCTTGAAACTCAATAGCTGAAAGCCCGACGCGGAAAAGACACTTTCGACATACCGTTCTTCTTTGAGGGTGCGGTGTTACCAAAGGTAACTACAGCGAACAAAGATCTTAGCAACAAAATAAAGAAAAAATTCCCTATTCGCAGGCATATTCTTGGAAGTAAAATGTCTCTCAGCATTTAAAGTGTTATACATCATTTTGAAGAGGATTATAATAACGAGAGGTGCCAAGAGAAGGTGCTAATAATGAATATTATGTTGTACAATGACATAGGATTTTCAAAAAAATATTTAATAGTTCTGTGTTAGACAGAAACAGGCGGTCAACAGTTCCAAACGAGGAAAAATTAAAAGATATATGAGACTGCCGTGGAAACAAGTCCAAGGAAATCGCTGCCTCGCGTAGTTTTGACAGCATAATCCATTGGTCTGCTCTCTTTAGACCTAAATCCGTTTGAGCATTAACTATGGGGAATGGTAAAAGGTATAGCTTTTGCAACAGATTTACATAGTCTCAAAAAATTAGAAGGCAGTATCAGGTGTGGGCTTGCCAATATTCCATCTGTATAAACTTGTCGAGTGTTCAATAAAGTGTTTTAACAGTCGCCAGGCGTATGTAAACGCAGAGGGTCTCATTTCGAACACCTATTATAATGAAAAGTAAGTTTTTATTTATTATGGACGTGAAAGACCAAAATTTCGCCATAGGCCTCCTTTTCAGGCCTCTTTTCTAGACATGGCACATCGTAAGGATTTTACTATCCGAAAAAAAATCATCGCATACGCCGGGTTTGAACCCACTACCTCGAGGACTAAACGCTAACATGTTACCTCTAAACCACCAAGGAATACTCAAAAAACTTCAAAGTGTACATCTTATTTGTTATTCAAACATCTTATGTACACCCTTTTTCAATTAAAATTGTTAAAGCCAGTTTTGAGAAAATCAAAATAACGAAAAATGTTCTGAGTAAAGGGTAGTTTATGGCGGTTTAATTTTCTTGAAAAATCTTGGTAGCCCATCTTTGGAAGATACTGAAATGAAATGCCAAGTTCTGAATTTATCCGACATTTCGTTTTTGAGTTATGCTGTTCACAGATACACTGGTATAGCTTATTCAAAGGGGGAGGCACACCTCGTGCACCGCACCAACAGAAATCTATTGTAGCTACCATCCCACAGGAAGAAGGGATGAGGTAAAGGGACAAGAGGTGGCTACGGGCCGAAGGCAGAGAGGCTACAGTGGCGCGCGGAAGTCCCTAACGCTCGCAAACACGTCGCACATTCTTTACAATGAGCATCATGTGTTCTGCACCGTCATACACCACAAAACCTAGAAACACACCTGAAATATGAGAAGGAAACGGTATTAAAAGGAAATAATGGAAAGGAAATCCTGGTTACTCCAGCATTTGTCTCTTGACCCCGGAGAAACCATGATAAAAACCCATGGTGCTCGCCGGGGATTGAACCCGCGACCTCCGAGTGCGAGTCGCAAACGTTACTTCGGCGCCACGTCGCTCAGTGGCACATACACGTATCCATGGACCTTTTTCTAAAAATGCTTTATTGGGGGCTTACAGAATTCTCAAAATATACATTTCCGGTGAAATCTCGGTATCGAATTCATGTATGTGACGTAGAAATATAGTGAGAGCCAAAAAACTGCGAACCGGCTGCGCGGTGTTTATCCTGTCCGCGTCCTCGGCCCTCCTTGCCGTCTGCCGCTATCATAGAAAGGCGCGGATGGAACCATACAACATTTTTAAAACTACTTTTAAAGGCTTTACTTACCAACTTTATGAAAGGAGATACTGAAACTGGCCACCGTCGTTGTCCATGCATTTTTGTCAGCTCTTTAGGAAACTATCCATCACTCGCCGTAGTTCACGTTGAGAAATGCTGCCCATTTCATGGCGGATGTTTTGTTTTAATCCTTCCAGGGTGTGTGGGTTTGTCTTGTAAACTTTGTTTTAAGTTACCCCGGAGATAGAAATCTTAGGAGGTTAGGTCGGAGGACCGAGGGGGCCACAAACCCCTACTAATAATTCTGTCAAACACACCTTCAATTGTTCTCATCGAAATATTGGCTGTTGCAGAGCCTTGTTGAAAAAATCTGACGTGATACACTCACATGACTTTCTCTACAAAAACTATTTTTACAAACGCTTATTCTCCATATGCTTCATGTTAATCGAGATGTTAATCTTATTGCTAATTTTCCTGTAGGTGCAAGGGAAATTTAGTAGACATTAAGCGACAGTCAAATCTTTTAAGAGCTGGTTTCTATGTGGTGCATTCCATTCTCTTTGCATGTCCAGGACATAAAAAAATGAATAACGAATTCCCATTTGAGAAAAAGTAAAAGTATTGGAAAATTTAAGGGAATAACAAGCAATATCTCGAAAATGGTTCACTCAACAACAAAAATGTATATGAGATAAATTGTGTATTTTAACGCGATCTACACTTTTTCTGTAGTAAATCTTTGTTTATATCTTATGGTTTACCAGTTATGCAAAAGTCGTTCACAATGAAGAATACTTTTGGAGACATTCCCAGAAAATTCGAGATATACATTTCGTTTGTCATAAAAATATCTTAAACATATGATATTTTAATCAAAATCGTTTGAGCCATTTTTGAGAAAATTAAAATTTTATAAACATTTTCCATGTAAAGCGTAATCTGGAGTGTCGCATCTCTGGAAGATACTGAACTTAAATACCAAGTTTGGTGTTTATCCGACTGTTCGTTTCTGAGTTATGCTGTTCACAGATAGACACACGGACATGTTTCCAAAAATGCTTTTTTTTTTATTTAGGAGGTCTCAAAACATTATTTCCGGTGAAATCTCGGTATCGAATTTTTTGCTGGAATACAATACTTAACCTACTTACTATACGTAGTAGAGAAAGTAAAAAGGCATAATCACGCTCTCTGTCTGTTAATTCTCTAAAACCAGGGAGCAAAATTGTGTTCACGTATGCAAGGGCTTCAACTAATAGCTCGAAAATTCCCAATTTTTTCTACTTAACAAGAATAAGGTTGTTTTAAAAAAAAATTTGTAATAAATATTAATAAATGTAGTTAGAAATGTATATGTGAAAACTGAAATTGTAATAGATAATCGAGAACCTATAATAATTCTAAAAGGTGTTAGACAAGCTTGCTCCATGTCAACTACACATTTTAAACTATATTTTGACAACATAATTAGTTCTTGGAAGCAACAAAAAGTAGTAGGGTTTAATTTGGGGTCAAGAACAGTAAAGACAATGGTCTTCGCAGATGACCAGATATTAATAGCGAAAAGTGAAAAGGAACTTCAAAGGATGACATATAAACTAAATTTAATATCAAAAACATACAGCATGGAAATTTCAACTGAAAGAACTAAAGTTATGGTATTTAAAGGTACTTGATCCGTTCTAAAATAATTATAGAAAATAAAAGCATAGAACAAGTGTCAATATTTAATTTTCTAGGATGTGAACACGTGGGTCTGAAATAGACATTAATAAAAAGCTAAATAAATTCAATTACATAACGGGGACCATAAAGAGAACACTAAAAAATAAAATTAAAATATTCAATACTAAAATTGTACAAAGCAATGGCCATCCCCACAGTAACTTATGGGTCTGAAACATGGACAGTGACAGTAAAAAATAAAAGAAGAATACAGACAGCTGAAGTGAAATTTCACAGACCTATAGCAGGATACACAAAACTGGATAAAAAACTAAACAACAAAATAAGGCAAAAGCTGAGAATATAAGAATAGTTAAAGAAAGTAATAATATAATATAGAACTAACTCGAAACAACATTTAGAAAGAATGTCATTAAATAGGATATCCCGAGCAACATATTACTACAGATCCCAAGGATACAGAAACCCAAGACGACCAAAGAAGAGATGGACACAACAAGATTTTGGAGCCGGAACAGGCTAAACACCTAAAACCGTGAAGAAGAAAATTGTTGTATGACTTCATCCGCGCCTAATGATAGCGGCAGACGGCAAAGATCACCGAGGACGCGGACAGGATAAACACCGTGCAGCCGGTTCGTAGTCTTTTGGCTCTCTCTATAGAGAAAGTGAAATGCGGAACTTTCAAATAATGACCCCAAATTAAGAATGAGGTAAATCAGGTTTCATTCTGCGTTCAACTAGGCCCTATTAAGTTTGCGTTCCAGTATCACTGAGTCACACCGCTTGCTTCCAGTACAGGCAAATAGTCCCTTGCACCATGACGCATATCTGACGCAGGCGTTTAGCACGCAGGGCCATTAGAGTACGACCTCAATTCACGCCTCCGACATGCTGGAGGTCTTGTTCAAATAAATATATAATGTAGCGTACGTAACAAATTGATCGAAACTTGGAGCTAGGCGTTGTCTCTGCGGTACCTGCACTTACTGCTCACTAACGACACTGATTGTGACACGCTATGTGCCTGAAGAGTACCACGATACTGCATTCAACACTCATGAATACATGACTTTCTCTACTCTTGTACAAACTATTTTTACAAACGCTTATTCTCCATATGCTTAATGTTAATGCAGATGTTAATCTTATTGCTAATTTTCTTGTAGGTGAAAGGGGAATCGGTAGGCTTTAAGCGATAGTCAAATATTTTAAGAGCTGGTTGCTATGTGGAGTGTTCTATTCTCTTTGTATATCCAGGACATAAAAAATGAATAACGAATTTGAGAAAAGGTATAAGTATTGGAAAATTTAAGGGAATAACATACAATACTCAAAAATGGTTCACTCGACAAAAAAATGTGTATGACATAAGTTGTGTATTTTAACGCGATCTACATTTCTTGTGTAGTAAAATTTTTATTATCTCTTATGATTTACCAGTTATGCAAAAGTCGTTCGCAATGAAGAATACTTTTGGAGACATTCCCAGAAAATTCAAGATAAACATTTTATTTGTCATAAAATTATCTTAAATATATGATATTTTAATCAAAATCGTTAGTCATTTTTGAAAAACTTAAAATTTTCGAAAAATGTTCCATGTAAAGGGTAATCTGGGGTGGGTTGCTTTTCTTGTAAACCTTCGTGTCGCACTGATACTGCGACACAAAGGTACTGAACCTAAATACTAATTTTGGTGTTTATCGGACTGTTCGTTTCTGAGTTATGCTGTTCACAAACACAGAAACACACACACGGACATGTTTCCAAAATTTAATTGTGTAGCTAATTTATTATTTTATTTTACGTCGCTTTAACTCCCTGATCATATCGCGACGGATCTGTTGGTGGATATCTCTTAGAACGATATGTGATGGACAGTTAGCCTTCTAGGTCTCATCCCTGTACCCACCCGCTCCGTCACGTGTCACAGAGAACCTAGCGCATAGCTACCGAATCTTCTGCTTCGTGCCGTGCAGACGGCATTAGGGTGCCGTCCAGTCCAACCGCCGGCCCAAAATATAAAGGCGAACTGTTAGCTTTCTACGTCTCATTCCTGTAACCATCTGCTTCATCCCGTGCAGACGGCATTAGGGTGCCGTCCAGTCCAACCGCCGCCCCCAAACAGAAAGGCGGACAGTTAGCCTTCCGGGTCTCATCTCTGTAACGACCTGCTTCATGCCGTGCAGATGACATTAGGGTGCCGCCCAGGCCAACCGCCGCCCCCACACAGAAAGGCGGACAGTTAGGCTTTTAGGTCTCATCTCTGTAACGACCTGCTTCATGCCGTGCAGATGGCATTAGGGTGCCGCCCAGTCCAACCGCCGCCCCCACACAGAAGGCGGACAGTTAGCCTTCGGGGTCTCATCTCTGTAACGACCTGCTTCATGCCGTGCAGATGGCATTAGGGTGCCGTCCAGTCCAACCGCCGCCCCCACACAGAAAGGCGGACATTTAGCCTTCGGGGTGTCATTTCTGTAACCACCTGCTTCATGCCGTGCAGATGGCATTAGGGTGCCGTCCAGTCCAACTGCCGCCCCCACACAGAAGGCGGACAGTTAGCCTTCGGGGTCTCATCTCTGTAACGACCTGCTTCATGCCGTGCAGATGGCATTAGGGTGCCGTCCAGTCCAACCGCCGTCCCCACACAGAAAGGTGGACAGTTAGCCTTCTAGGTCATATCCCTGGAAAATGCCGTCTTGCTTCGTCAGGTGCCCACAGAGACCGACAGCGCATGGCAGCCGGATCCTCTGCTTTGTGCCGTGCAGATGGCGTTAGGGTGCCGTTGAGCCTAACTGCTTACACTGTCTGCAGATAGATGGCATAGCTTTCCCTATTGCCACTTATTTTTCATTTTAGTATTGTTTTAGACTTAAAGTTGAACTTTGGGTCGTGGTATTAAATATGCAATCCGGTATTTACCTTGGCGACTGAGGAAAACCACGTAAAATTCTCTGACAGATTGGTCGGCCCACGGGATTTGAACCTGGGACCTCCAGTATACACAGATTTTACCGCCTGAGCCATCACGCTCGGTAAAAATAATCTTGTTGATTATTATAAACGATAATATCGGTTTTCACTGATTTTTAATAGCAGGATTTTTCTCTCCTTATACAATTCTTTACAACATAAATACAAAGAAAATAAAGCAAAGTTTTCTTACACGAGGGTATGTAGAAGGGTTTGGCATCCAGAAACTTCAGTGCATACATCTATAAAATTGAGGTTTTAACACTGTTTCATTACATACACATGCAGTATTCATAAATGACAATCAAAGAAAGAAATATAACGCAAGTTTGATTGTCGCCTTTTTAACTCTGTCTTCTGTTTTTCGAAGTGTTATAACATGGCCATCTATGTATATTCACTGCAATAAAGTGTAACCGGCTTTTGTTTTTACACTCTCGGAGATAGGTAACTAATTATATTCTGTGGAGTAACAACGATTTTTTCTACTCCATGGCATTCTTAACTAAAGGACAATGCATGTTCTTTTGTTACTTCAGTGTGTTCGTATTCAAAAAAAGGGGCTTTGTAAATCCGTTTTAATCTTTTAGTAATTTATGAAACGAAATTAGAAGCTGCTTTATAGCCCAATGTTCACAAAACGAATTGGGCTTTTCAGTGGTGAAAGAATTATCAAAATCGGTTGAGTGATTAAATTTTTTTATACTTGACAGTTACTTTCTAATATTATGCGTGTTGATTGCCGTATTTTGTTCGGTTTGTCCTAATAGTTTGTTAACTATCATATTATAAATATTTTGGGATGAGCAAAAATTAATTTGACTTGCAAACATTTCCAGGCTATGAACCTAAATCGACATTAGCACCTAAACAATATGAAGATCGGCTAGGAATGAGTTTGGCGAAGAAATCCCATCTAAGGTAACAATTTATAATTGGTATAGCGAATTCAAAATAGATATTTAGTTTCTCGGCTACGTATAGTAAGTGGGGGAAGTATTGTATTCCACCCAAAAATTGATACCGAGATTTCACCGGAAATACATGTTTTGAGACCCCCTGAATCCAAAAAAAGCATTTTGGAAGCATCCGTGTGTGTGTGTCTGTGAACAGCATAACTCAGAAACGAACAGTCGGATAAACACCAAACTTGGTATTTAGGTTCAGTATCTTCCAGAGATGCGACACGAAGGTTTTCAAGAAAATTCCCCCACCCCAGAATATCCTTTACATGGAAGATTTTTCGAAAATTTTAATTTTCTCAAAAACAGCTCTAACGATTTTGATTAAAATTTATGTCATATACTTTTTTTTTGTTGAGTGATTAATTTTCGAGATATTGCTTGTTATTTCCTTAAATTTTCCAATACTTATAATTTTTCTCAAATGGAAATTCGTTATTCAATTTTTGGTACTGGTAATGCTAAGAGAATGGAATACTCCACATAGCAACCAGCTCTTAAAATATTTAACTATAGCTCAAAGCTTACCAATTCCCTTTGCATCTACAAGAAAATTAGCAATAAGATTAACATCTCGATTAACATGAAACATATGGAGAATAAGCGTTTGTAAAAATAGTTTGTACAAGAGTATAGAAAATCATATCAGTGCAATACCTCAGATTTTTTTAGTTTATCAAGATTACATTTTTTGTGTAGTAAAATTTTGTCTATCTCTTACGGTTTTCTAGTTATGCAAAAGTCATTTGAAGAAGACTTTTGGAGACAATCCCAGAAAGTTTATAGTATAATTGCATTTGCTATAAAAATATCTTACACATATAATATTTTAATCAAAATCGTTAGAGTAATTTTTGAGAAGAACAAAATTTTCAAAAAAATGTTTCATGTAAAGGGTACTCTACGTTGGAGGAATTTTCTTGAATTTTTTTGAATGATACTGAAATTAAATCCAAGTTTGGTATTTATCCGACTTGTCGATTTTTAGTTGTGTTGTTCACACACGCACATCAACATGGACCGTTTTCTAAAAATGATTTTTTTATTTAGGGGGCCTCAAAACATGTATATTTTGTGAAATCTCGGTATCAAATTTTTTGTGAAATGCAATACTTCCTTTCTTTTTTCCTTTCTGGTTCCATTTTCTGTATCTCATCCCTCAGGTTACCTTGTTTACATACGCTCCGAAGGGCAAGAGTGAGGGTTATCCCCCCATTTATAGGAGCGGCAAACTACCGCGGAAAATTGGAGTGGCTAGAAAAATAGTAGTTAATCCCTCGGCACAATGCCCCGATATAAACCGTGTTAGTAAATCGATCCCAGTGGCTTTAAGCCCATACAAAGGAACATAAACATCATTCGCTGCTCAAAAGTTGAGGTAGCTTGCGTCCCTCAAGCCATGCATTAACGCCGCAAATGTACTGTGCTATAAAAATATTGTTTCACCTACGGAAATAACTGAATGCTATCCAGAAAAACACAGTACTTGATGGAGTAGCGTTAACATGTACGTTTTCTATGCTTATCTGTAGTTAGTAAGCAAGTGTTTTATTCCACCAAAAATTCTATGTCATCATTTCACTGTAAATACGTGTTTTCAGGTGTCCTGAATAAAAATAATTGAAAAAGTTCCAAATTTGTGTGTTTGAACAGCATAACACAAAAATGAAAAGAAAAGTCGAATATATAAATACCACACTTGATCTTTTAACTTCAATATCTCCCAAGGAATATTTTAAAAAAATCATCCCTCCAAAATTACGTTTTACATGGAAAATTTCGTAAATGATATTTTCTCAAAAATGGCTTGAACGATTTTTATCAAAATAAGTACTTAATATATTAGTATGACTAGTAAACATTTTTAGTTTTCTCGGAATAGTCTCTTAACGGCTAAACCTAACATATTGACAAAAAGTTACACACAAAATATACATATCTTTAAAACAATTAATTTTTGTTCCAATAGCCATTTCCGGTATATTCATTGTTGCTCTGAATGTTTAATCCTTTTTTTTATGAAGTGCACAGCACTCAGTTGTTTCTCACCATTCATGAACGGGGTGTAAAGATTCAATAGTAACATTTAAGACCCTTTTTACTTTCTCTACTACGTAGAGTAAGTAGGGGAATTATAGCATACCACCCAAAAATTCAATACCGAGATTTCACCGGAAATACATGTTTTTAGGTGCCCTGAATCCAAATAAGGCATTTTTGGAAACATGTCCGTGTGTGTGTGTGTGTGTGTGAACAGCATAACTCAGAAACGAACAGTCAAATAAACACCAAACTTGATATTTAGGTTCAGTATCTTCCAGGGATGCGACACAAAGGTTTTCAAGAAAATCCCCCCACCCTAGATTACCCTTTACATGTAACATTTTTCCAAAAGTTTAATTTTCTCGAAAATGGCGTTAATGATTTTGATCAAAATATCATATGTTTAAGATATTTTCATGGCAAATGAAACGTATATCTCGAATTTTCTGGAAATGTCTCAAAAAGTATTCTTCATTGTGAACGACTTTTGCATAACTAGTAAACCATAAGGGATAAACAAACTTTTACTACACAAAAAATGTAGATCGTGTTAAAATACACAATTTATGTCATATACATTTTTTTGTTGGGTGAATCAATTTCGAGATATTGCTTGTCATTCCCTTAAATTTTCCAAAACTTATACTTTTTCTCAAATGGGAATTCGTTATTCGTTTTTTTATGCCCTGAACATACAAAGAGAATGAAATGCGCCACATAGCAACCAGCTCTTAAAAGATTTGATTATCGTTTAAAACCTAGCAATTCCCCTTGCATCTACAAGAAAATTAGCAATAAGGTTAACATCTATATATCGATGAATATTAAGTAGATTGAGAATAAGCGTTTTAAAAATAGCTTGTGCAAGAGGAGAGAAAGTCATGTGAGTTTAACACATCAGATTTTAAAGATTCGACTATAGTTTCAATCTTGTCTATACCATTTGTTCCTTCAACGAAATGTGTAATTTAAACATTTATGCATATGAAAAATAAGATTTTGTAAGAAACTGTGACTCTGCAACTTCATCATTATACACCGAAGACGGTGCAAGTCTGAATCAATGGACAAAGGTTGGTGAGAGCACGCCAAAGAAGGTGAGGACTTTTTAATGGCTGGCAAGGTGATGGACACTGATTTCTAGAATTCCCAGGAAAGAGTTGTAATCATAATTGAGTACTATTATTGTTCAATGTTGAGTCATTTGAAACATGCTTCGAATGAAAAAGTCCAATATTGACACACAAAGTGTTTTTTCACGATGGCAATGGTCCAGCCCACACAACAGCAGTCACAATGATCGAGGTGCATGTGTTTGCGTTAGAATTGATTCCTAGACCCAAGTGACCTATACTATTTCCAAGTTTAAAGATATGGCTTAGTTGGAAGAAATGTTCATCTAATTCGCCGTCCAGAGATTGACAGATCAGTTTTTCCATATTAATGAAACATTTGGAAACTCATCGGCCCAATTACGTAGGCACTGTTGGAGATCATGTTGAGAAATATATAAGTAAATAATTTTACTTTCATTTGTACCCAACTTTTCAAATAACCCTCAGGTGGTTGTTCCTCTCTAAGGATCAACAACCTGAATGCATAACACGAAACTTATTCAACATATCATTAAAAATCTGATGTGTTACACTCACATGACTTTCTCTACTCTTGTACAAGCTATTTTTACAAACGCTTATTCTCCATATGCTTCATGTTAATCTTATTGCTAATTTTCTTGTACATGCAAGGGGAATATGGTAGGCTTTAAGCGACAGTCAAATCTTTTAAGAGCTGGTTGCTATGTGGTTCTCTTTGCATTACCAGAACAAAAAAAAGATGACTAACGAATTCCCATTTGAGAAAAAGTGTAAGTATTGGAAAATTTAAGGGAATAACAAGCAATATCTCGAAAATGGTTCACTCAAAAAAAAATCTCAAATTCGTTATTCATTTTTTTTTGTCCTGGTAATGCAAAGAGAATGGAATACTGCACATAGCAACCAGCTCTTAAAATATTTGACTATAGCTTAAAGCCTAGCAATTCCCCTTGCATCTACAAGAAAATTAGCAATAAGATTAACGTCTCCATATCTCGATTAACATGAAGCATATGGAGAATAAGCGTTTGTAAAAATAGTTTGTACAAAAGTAGAGAAAGTGATGTGAGTGTAACACATCAGATTTTTTTATGTGGTTGACATGCAAAGAGAATGGAATGCGCCACGTAGCAACCAGCTCTTAAAATATTTGACTACCAATGTCTATTGCAGTTATACAACTGTTTAATGACTATAAATTGATATTAATATTGATATTGATATAATTCCCCTTGCATCTACAAGAAAATTAGCAATAAGATTAACATCTTGATTAACATGAAGCATATGGAGAATAAGCGTTTGTAAAAATAGTTTGTACAAGAGTAGAGAAAGTCATGTGAGTGTAACACATCAGAGGTTTTAAGTATTGTCCCTCTTCAGTTTCTTCTAGTGATGTCATGGAAAGAGGATGGAATTTAAAAGCGATCCGATTTAGAACATTTTACTAACGTGCTTCCTGTATTCTCTTTATGCAACAAAATGTGTAATGCATTTCTACATTAACTTAATATACGTAGATAAAAGAATTAAACTTTGTATAACAATAGATTTGCAGAAGAAAGAAAGGTGGAATACTGGAGTTGCAATTGTTGTCATTAAAACCTTAGAACTAGGTTTTCGCAGCAATGAATTGGATTTCTAAAAACGTTCTTCTTGTTTTACTAACGATTAATGCTTAAATCGCTAGTAAAGTAATTAATTGCATTTGAGAGACTGGTACAGCGCGGCACACCTTCTTATTGTAAGGGAGGAGCAACAGTGAATGTAACAGCCAGGAATGATGAATGCCAGGAATGCATCACATGCTCGTGTGCCGGTGACAGGAATGATGTTACGTCATAGTACTACAGGAGTGGACCCTGAATGGCTTACGTAAATTTAGTAGTGCAGAAGGGAACATGCATTACGTAAAGTTTTCCTCATTCTGTTAAAAAAAACAATTGTCTCGAACACTGGCTGCAATGTTTACTTTCTCTACTATGTATAGTAAGCAGGGGAAGTATTGCTCTCCACACAAAAATTCCATACAGAATTTTCACCGAAAATATTTTTTTGAGGCCCCCAGAATAAATACAAAAAGCAGTTTTAGAAACATGTCAGTACGCGTGACTCTCTGTCTGTGAACAGCATAACTCAAAAACAAAAAGTCGGATATGTACCAAACTTGGTATTTAGATTCAGTATCTTTTAAAGATACGACACAAAGCTTTTTAAGAATATCCCCCACACCAGATTACCCTTTACATAGAACACTTTTAGAAAATTTTGATTTTCTCAAAAATGGCTCTAACTGTTTTGATTAAAATACCATATATTTAAGATATTTTCATCACAAATAAAATGCATATCTTGAATTTTCTGGGAATTTCACCAAAAGTCCTCTTCATTGTGAATGGCTTTTACATAACTGGTAAACTGTAAGAGATAGACAAAAAGTTTCTTCAACAGAAAATGTAGATCTCGTTAAAACAAAAAACTTATGTCATATACATTTTTTTTCTCGAATGAACCATTTCCAAGATATTGCTTGTTTTTTGTTTCAATTGTCCAATACCTATACTTTTTCTCAACTGGGAATCCGTTATTCGTTTTTTTTTATGTTTTGGACATGCAAAGGGAATGGAATGTGCCACATAGCAACCAGCTCTTAAAACATTTGACTATCGTTTAAAGCCTACCATATTCCCTTCTCACCTACAAGAAAATTAGCACACTTTTATCTCGACTGGCATGAAGTAGATGGAGAATGAGCGTTTGTAAAAATATTTTGTACAAGGGTAGAGAAGGCCATATGAGTGCAATACATAAGAATTTTCTATTAGGTTTTTGTTACCTTTGCTGTAAATGCTTGCAGGTTTTGGCAATAATTTGACATGGATAAATAAAAAGGAATACATTTAACGGCTAATATTATCATAAAAGTTACCAATTAACGTTTCTGAATTAACTGCCCCGCCAATAAAATTGACATTTATTTGTCATCTAGCTTTTCTATAGGTATAGGTAATACAGTGGAGGCGGGCACCTTACGTTCTGGATCTATATAGATCTATTGTGGCAGCCACTCCCCAGGAGGAAGGGATAAAGTGAAGGAACCACAGGAGGCTACAGACCATTCAGAGCCGCATATATCTCTAACACCTCTAGGTTCGAAGACCCGTCTCATTGCTAGAGGCGCCTAGAGAGGGTGTCTAAGGGGTGTATGCTTCCTTTGAACAAGCATCCGTGCCATTTGTCCAACACCGCCATACGCCACGAAACCAAGAAGCACACCGAAGGAAACAGAATGAAAGGAAATAGTGATGGATGAGAAACCACCCCAGCATTCGCCTACCGACCAAGGAAACCCATGAAAAGACCGCAATCGACCTCCCGACCGCGAACCTCACACGTTACCATGGAACCATCTCGTTCGGTTTGAGCTTTCCTAACTCTCCTATTATTAGTCAAAGTTTATTATTTTTTTAGTATGTACAAGAATAGTGGTTTATGGGTTAAATTAGCTGGATGATCTTCAAATTCTAATTATGCTTTATTAGAAAGTTTTCGCGCAATTGCTCAAACAATTTCTTATGAGATAAGATTAGCATTAATTTTATTATCTTATGTAAGATATGTATAGGTACAACAACATTGAATCATAGTTAGGTACTCGTCTTAATTGTTAATCATTCTTGTTCTTCTTTTGGCTTCTCCCCTTCATAGGCTTTTTAAACCTATCAAACGTTTGATTATATAACATGAGTTTCGCAAAATAAATAAAATCACTTGCATAAGTATTTTGCTGACGACGTGGTAATATGGAATTCAAATAAGAACTTAAGGTCTGGGAAACATTACAAAAAGGTACAAGCAATGGAGAACACAATCATAACCCTAGAACAGTGCACTAATAATAACAATATGGAAATAAATACAAGAAAAACTCAATATCAACTATTCACAATGCAGCATAAAACAGAAAATATATGCCTGCAAATCAACAACAAAAAACTACAAGAAGTAACTGCAACAACGTATCAGGGATAGAATTATATAAAAAAACTATCAATGAAAGAACATGTAAATAATGTAACGAATAAAATCAACAAAAAGAACAACATTTTAAAACGTTTAGCGGGAATAAAATGGGGTGGAAGCATGGACCTCCTTAATAATACATATAAAACATACATAAAACCTAACCTATTGTATGGAGGAGAACTACTAGAACAGTAAACAAGAGACTTAAAAGTAAACTAGAAATTTCACAAAATAATTGACTAAGAATAATAACAGGAGCTGTAAAAAGAACACCAGTTACAGTACTACAAAGCTTCACAAAAAACATGGCTATAGAATTGGAACATGAGTTGAAAGCAATTGCTCTAGCACAAAAACTGCAAGTCAATAGGAACAAATAGAAGTGGTACCACACAGCAGATACTATAGTAATTTAAAAACTCAAATAAGCTTAGAACATATATTAATAACTTAAACTACAAGAATATAATTACAAAAAATATAATTGTAACAGAGGCATATATACATATGGATCCCTCATCATTAAACAAATGCCGCTGCAGGAGTATACTGTAAACATTTTGCACAGTATCTAACATTAGATGAAATGTCAAACCACTATGATGGAGAATTAACAGCTATAAAAGCAGAATTACAGAACATTTTATACAGACCATACATAAAACAAAAAATAGTCATCTTATCAGACTCAAAATCAGCCATAGATGGAATAGTAAATTACAATAATAAAGCAACAAGAAATATTAAAGAAATAAGAAGCCTAATTAGAGCAGTTGAAACTAGAAATCGTGTTACTTTACAATGGATCCGAGCTCATGTTGGACTTTTGGGCAATGAACATGCGGATCAACTAGCTAAGAAAGGTGCAATACAGCAAATAAAACCTGTAGGACAAACAGAAATAAATAAACAACTAAATAACATTAAACAACATTTCAAAAGACAGCAGAGACTTGATGAAGAAGATAAATTAAAAGATAAAGATTATAAGACTATTAAAGATAGGGTTCATATACAGAAAACGCCAAGGAAGTCTGAAGTGGCCTTATTTAGGATGGCAACTGGCCACGATTGCCTCGCAGAATACCTCTACAAGATACGATGCCTACCTACACCCAAGTGCACTCTCTGTGAAGAAGATGTCATCCTGAACAAACGACATCGAGATAAACATTTGCAGAAACTATTAAATTTTTTTAAGAGCTGGTTACTATGTGGAGCATTCCATTCTCATCCAAGTATATAAAAAAACGAATAACGAATTCACATTTGAGAAAAGTAGAAGGATTGAAAAATTCAAAAAATAACAAGGAATATCTCGGAAATGGTTCACTAATTAAAAAAATGTGTAAGATATAAATTGTCTATTTTAACGAGATCTACATTTTTGTGTAGCAACATTTTGTCTATCCCTTACGGTTTACCAGTTATGCGAAAGTCATTCAGAATGAAGAGAACTTTCATCCCCAGAAAATTTAAGATATACATTTCATTTGCCATAAAAATATCTTAAACATGTGATGCTTTAATCAAAATCGTTAGCCATTTTTGATAAAATCAAAATTTTAAAAAACTTTCCATGTAGAGGGTAGTCTGGGGTGAAGGGATTTTCTTGAAAATCTTTGTGTCGTATCCTAGGAAGATACTAAACTTAAATTCCAAGTTTGATATTTGTCGTAGTTTTCGTTTTTTGATTTTTGCTGTTCACAAACAGACACACACACGCGGACCTGTATTTCAGGTAAAAATTCGGTATCGAATTTTTTTGTAGAATGCAATACTTCTCCTACTTGTTATACGTAATAGAGAAAGTAATAATGGCAGTGTAAATGAGCACAAAAATCTGTAATCAAATCAATCCGCTATATAACTTCTCTGGATAGAAAGAGCAAAATTAAAATTCCTTTTCCAGATTATGTAAACCTTTCAAAGGACCGCAAGCCTGAATTCTTTGTTGGGATAAAACATAGTTTATTCTCTTAGAGAATAAAGGTGGTATACAAATGATCTAGAACACATAAACGATGTGTTTTCTTCGTATTATGCTGAAGAATCTGATTTTTTTGACAGGGTTAGAGGCGCAGTTAAACACGATATACGACTAACATTACAGTAAAAATAAATGTAAATCAAAGTGAACTGCTTCGGTAAGCTACTCCGAGGTAGCGAATGGCGGGAAGATCTCATTACAACGTTTTATCCGGCAGTAAAGGCACCTTACCATCTTTCATAATATCCCATTAAACTATTGGGTCAGACCTGGCGCATTTCTTGGTCAGGAATTTTATAACCGCTGCTATTGAAGGGGGCGGAGCGATCTATAAACTGCGGTGGCATCGAGTTACGCTTTCTGCCGCAGCGCCGCGCCACCGACGCGAAACTCCCCAACGTCGGGACGCCGCAAGTCTCCATGTTAGTCCGACAGATGGCTCGCCTGCGCCCCGCATGGGAAGCAAATGAGTCTGTTAACGGGTGCAGACGCTATCGAAGATCTGAGCGAACAGCACGCTACACGTTTCTCTTGTAAGAGGAACTGTAGCCTGAGCCAAGCACTTGTAACTTCACAGAGGTCTCATTCAATTTTGGAGGTCCGTTTCCGGCTGTTTACAACAATGCGTTGAAGACAGTATCTATATAAAATGTAACCAAAACTCCTAACTTTAGGCTGCTACAAGTATTCCAATTGCTTTTAAAAATATCTTATGTGTTGCATTCACATGACTTTCTCTACTTACTATTCTACAATCTATTGTTACAAAAGCTCATTCTTCTATATACATCTAGTTAATACAGACATACCTTCATTAATTACTTACACTTTTCGTTGTAGGTGTATGAAAAATCTGAAGTGTTACACTCACATGACTTTCTCTACTCCTGTACAAACTATTTTTACCATCGCTTATTCTCCATGTGCTTCATGTTAATCGAGATATCGAGATGTCAATCTTATTATTAATCTTCTTGTAGGTGCAAGGGGAATATGGTAGGTTTTAAGCGATAGTTAAATCTTTTAAGAGCTGGTTGCTATGTGGCGCATTCCATTCTCTTTGCATATCCAGGACATAAAAAATGAATAAGGAACTTGAGAAAGAGTACAAGTATTGGAAAATTTAAGGGAATAACAAGCAATATCTCGAAAATGGTTCACTCAAAAAAATGTATATGAAATAAATTGTGTATTTTAATGCAATCTACATTTTTTGTGTAGTAAAAGTTTGTCTATCTCTTATAGTTTACCAGTTATGCAAAAGTCTTTCACAACGAAGAATACTTTTGGAGACATTCCCATAAAATTCAGATATACATTTTATTTGTCATGAAAGTATCTTAAACATATGATATTTTAATCTAAATCGTTACAGCCATTTTTGAGAAAATTAAAATTTTCGAAAAATGTTCCATGTAAAGGGTAATCTGGGGTGAGGTGATTTTCTTGAAAACCTTCGCGTCGCATCTCTGGAAGATACTGAACCTAAATACCAAGTTTGGTGTTTATCCGACTGTTCGTTTCTGAGTTATGCTGTTCACACACACACGGACATGTTTCCAAAAGTGCTCTTTTTGGATTCAGGGGGTCTCAAAACATGTATTTCCAGTGATATCTCGGTATCGAATTTTTGGGTGGAATACAATACTCCCCCTACTTCTATACGTAGTACTGAATGTAAAAATACGTAAACCAAAGTGATAGTCAAATCTTTTCAAAGCTGGTCGCTAACATTTGGTAAACAGCACCAAAAAGAATTGACACTAGCTGTGTGCTTATAAAAGATCTACATTTTTATGTAGTAAGATTTTGCTTATCTCTTACGGTTTATCAGCTATGCAAAAGCTATTATGAAAATAACTTAACAAACTACTCCCAGAAAATTCAAGACATGCATTTCATTTATCATGAAAATATTTCAAATGTATAGTTAATCAAAATTATTACAGCCATAGATTATAAAATCCAGGCCAGTCTATCCCTTATGCTTCCAAAGTGACCCTTGAGAGTGAGGGAGGGGTGAGGGGAGGGACCCGAAGGGCGACCAGATCCAAATGTCAACGGGCGCAAGCATAGGTGGGGTCTATAACGTTTCCAGATAGAACGCATTCGGCGCCGCACGATCCCTGCCCACAAGCCACCAACCTCCACGCTGAAGAGAGACCTAACTGTGGTACCGCAGCGACGCCAGGGAGGAAACCTTTACAGAGCGCAAGCCACCGCCCAGCCGCAACACGCCGAACAACGTCGCCCGGTCCTACTACCCTGAAACAGATGACAAGGAAGATGTTGGGTAGAGAAAATGACTGCCAGGAAAGTCGTGGTGGAAGATGAACCACCCCAGCATTTGCCCAGCGACTCGGGAAACCACGAAAGACCTCCCGAATGCGGGCCACAGACGTAGCCGCCTAAACCATCCCGCTCAGTCCATGTAATGGGTAGTTTAGGATGGGAGGTTTTCTTGAAAACATTCATGTCGCATCCTTGGAAGATGCTGAACTAAATACCAACTTTAGGAGGGACTCAAAGCATGCATTTCTGATGAAATCTCGGTTACAAATTTGGGTAGTATACAATACTTCCCCTACTTTCTGTAAGTACACAGTAGGGAAAGTAAAAATTCAATTCTGGGAATCTCTTCCTTGTGCAAAAATATTGTTTAGGAAAAAGTTCATAGGTTTCGTATTAGAACACCCATCTACTATGGCCATTTTGGTACACTTAATTTTAATTTTGGTTATTAAATGCTGACTAGCGTTTATAGGGACTATCATATATCAGATGACAGCATTTTTCCATAACGGTCAGAATGTCCAAGATTAGATAATATTTATTTGGAAATTTAAGAAACCGTACACCCTTCCACTATTTCAAAGCCGCTTACCTTTATCTGGGAAGGTAGAATCACACGACTGAAAAATTCAAATCCTGGCTGTGGCATTGAATTTTTCAGTCGTCTGATTCTGCCTTCCAAATCTTGTCCTAAATACGGGTTGTGTGGAAGAACAATTAATTATCATTCCTTTTCTCTATTTGAATCTGTAATTATCAGGCAGAGGGGTTTGAGACAGTATTTTTTAACACTTAAAGCATTTCAGTCAAATTATATAATATGTAAATTCAATAACAGCCCGCCTTAAAGCAATATGTGTATGTAATAATTTGTAAAATGTGTGTAACAGTCATTGCATATGTTCATATTATTGCATTCCATGTGTAATAATGTTATGTGAATGCATTACGTAATTTAATAATGTAGGAGCTGTGAGAATAATAGGTTATAAGTTGCTAACAATGAGGTAATAATGAGGTAACCTTGAGACAATAATGAGTAAGAAAGTTTAATAATACTATTAGTCATTCTTGGAGCAACAATAATGTAATTTTTAGTGACAGTTTATAAAAATAGCCAATCAACAAACAGAAAAAGCTTTAGTTAAATGAAGGTATTCTATTGGATTAGGAATAGCCAATCAGAGATTTGAAATACAGAAATTTACAAGTTTAGGCTGTTGAAATCAGTTCAGTTGCCTGCAGACAGTGATTGTAACCGGATGAGAGATGAGTCCTCTAGAGAAATATAATACATATTCGTGTGAGACGCAAAATAAGTTTACGTGTTAAAAAGTGAAATTAATTAATTAAAGAATCTCCCAGCTCTGTATATCAGTGAAGTGTTATTTAAATCGTGTCAAGTATTAATAAAAGGAGTGAAGTAAAAATTATAATCTGTGTAAGCCTACATTCTTAGTTGTACCACAACCCTACTAAGAGAAACGTGTCTCTAACAAATACTGACGCAGCCGAGGCAAACATAAATATATAATATTTAAAGAAACAGTAAAAATACATTTGGGGCGAAGGCTACCGGAAACTGTTTACTATACGTGCGGTTGCAACTACTACAAGTTCGGCTCCCCAACAGTTGAAATACGATACAACTCCTCCTAAAATACTCCTTTCTCAACGAAGTATGAAGATTTGTATTGTGAACAGATAATGCGAGTGCCATAAGTAATTAATCATGTAAAAAGAACATAATGAAAATAAAACCTAATCAAACCAAGTCGATTTATTAAATATGTGCAAATACAAAGGGTAATTGCCACGTGATTGGGCTTGAAACCAAAGTTGGTCACAATGAAGATTATCGCACTAGTGCCATAATCTAGCTCGTGAGCACTGTGTTAGAATTTCTACCTTTAGGCCATACTGTGTAAAAATCTATTTTTGTGAATACGATCCATTGACCCACTTAACAGCTTAACCCCCAAAAACAAGCAAATGTTTTTGAGAAAATAAAAATAGAAAAAAAATTCTATGTAAAGGATAGTTTGTGGAGGAGGGAAGAATTTAACCGCATACAGATAAACAGATAAACACACCTGGAAGTGTTTCTAAAAATGCTTTTTCTTGGTTCAGAGAACTTCAAAACGGGTATTTCCGGTGAAATCTCGCTATCAAATTTTTGAGAGGAATACAATACCTCATCCAATTACTATTGCTTAACAGTACAGAAAGTAAAAAAATCTGATGTGTTACAATTACATGACAGATATGGAAAACATACAGCAATTTACACAGATGGATCTAACTGTAATGATAAAAATGCTTGTGTTGTTGTTTATCCAGACTACACTATGTTATTCAGACTTCCTGATTTTTATACCATCTTCTCCAGTGAACTGTTTGCAATTAAACAAGCTGTGGTTTATGTTTTAAATACTCGACGCTCAAAGTTATTTGTCATATACTCAGATTCTAAAAGTGCACTACTTGCAACAAACAATCTGTCATCAACCCATATTCTTACACAAGAAATTCAATCACTACTTCATAGAGCCAATAAGCAAGGAAAACAAGTGTCTTCAGTATGGATTCCATCCCACATTGGACTACAAGGCAATGAATTAGCATATCAGGCAGCAAAAGAAGCAACTAAACATCGACTAAGTGACCCAACTATAACTACACCAGCCCAGGATATTATCTCAACCATTAAAAATAAGCTCTACCAACACTGGAAGGCAGTATGGCTTGACTCCACGAGAAGCAAACTCCTTGACCACACATCTTCCCAGTAATTCTCTTTCCAGACAAGATCAGGTTTTAATATCCCGAATGAGAATGGGTCATACCTAGATCACGCACAGTTATCTTCTTTCAAAGGACCAACTGCCCACCTGCCACCAGTGTAACATACTGCTAACAACGAAACACACAATCATGGAATGTGGACAACACTACTAGATACCCAACAATTTACAAACAGCACTCACCCCTAAGAAAATTGAATTATTTAAAAGCATAAAGTGATATAAAAGTATATAATGTTCAATCAAGTTGATTTATTACAGTGTCACAAGTTTATACTAGTTTATTGTAATGGTTCAAAACTGCCATTATGTTAAATAACTTCATTGTTGACTGTTAAATATTTATTTTAAAGGTTGTAAAGTCACGATATGACTGATAGTTAAAGCGACTATAAACTTTGAACGTAAAAATACAACACTACTTTCTCTACTCTTGTACTAACTATTTTTACAAACGCTTAATCTCCATATGCTTCATGTTAATCGAGATATCGAGATGTCAATCTTATTGCTAATTTTCTTGTAGATGCAAGGGAAATTGGCTTTAAGCGATAGTCAAATATTTTAAGAGCTGGTTGCTATTTGGAGTATTCCATTCTCTTTGCATTACTAGAACAAAAAATAATAGTATAAGCATTGGAAAATTTAAGGGAATAACAAGCAATATCTCGAAAATGGTTCACCCAACAAAAAAATGTATATGACATAAATTGTGTATTTTAACGCGTTCTACATTTTTTGTGTACCTATTAAAATTTTTTCTATATCTTATGGTTTACCAATTATGCAAAATTCGTTCGCAATGAAGAATAGTTTTGGAGACATTTCCAGAAAATTCGAGATATACTATTCATTTGCCATAAAAATGTCCTTAAACTTATGGCATTGTATTTAAAATCTTTAGAGCCATTTTTGAGAAAATTAAAATTTTCGAAAAATGTTCCATGTAAAGCGTAATCTGGGGTGGGGGGATTTTCTTGAAAACCTTCGTGTCGCATCTCTGGAAGATACTGAACCTAAATACCAAGTTTGGTGTTTATCCGATTGTTCGTTTCTGAGTTATGCTGTTTACAGACACACACGGACATGTTTCCAAAAATGCTTTTTTGGGATTCAGGGGGTCTCAAAACATATATTTCCGGTGAAATCTCGGTATCGAATTTTTGGCTGGAATACAATACTTCCCCTACTTACTATACGTAGTAGAGAAAGTAATAATGATTAGACAGTTTTATAAAATACACCAATTTCTTGATTGGGAAGGTGAGTGTAACATCTAATTTGGACTAAAGAGAGGCTACTACTTGGTTTCATTAAAACACAAGGTATCAAACCGTATTCCAAAGCAGAGATGAACGCAGTTAGAACTGACAGTTTTACTGCGAGGACCAAAACAAAACAAGCAGGAGGTCCATAACGGTCCAGGACATCTGTCACATAACTTGCAGCATCTCATTTCAGTGTTGCCAACTAAAAGCGATAGTATTTCACCGACAGGTGTGGGGTGTGAGTTGAAGAACCAGCAGTGTTTGTGTGCAGTGATCCCTTTTCATTTTCAAGTAGGTTGCGGCCCTCATTAAAACTCTGGACTTGGCTCAGCATGCCCCTTATTCTCCACGGATGTAACGTTTTCATGTTTTAAAACTTAAAATTGACACTAAAACAAGCAAAACTCTTATATCATAAAGCATACTTCACATCGCGTGGACATTATACAGTTGCTTTTTGGCATGAATAAAACTTCTTTTTGAACCAGGGCGCCATCCCATGAAGTCGCCCATCAGATTTGCAGGCCACTTTTTACTTTCCCTGTTACGTAGGTATAGTAAGATGGAGAAGTATTGCATTTCAACAAAAAATTCGACACCAAGATTTCATCTTAAATATGTCGCATAAATCGAAATAAAGCATTTTTATCTTTTCTAACATGTACCTACTCTGTATTCACTCTTAAGTTGATCCGCGTAAAAACAAACCCCAGGTGACCAGTGCACCGCTACAATGTATCCTTCCGCCATTCGCACTAGAAATACTGTCACACTTTCAGACCATGTGGCGAGTACAAGCGGCACGTAGTGCAAAATAGAACAGAGTCCTTATTTCGACAACTAGAACGGTGATTAGCATATTCTGTTAAGGGTTAAAGGTGATAAGATTGATATTTGCAACAAAATAAATGTTTGCACACATAATAATAGTTAATTCTAAAATAATTGAGCGAAAAATAAAGTAACAGGTATGCGATAACCTAATTTATTCGCTCTCTGGAAACGGCACTTTATTAACTGTTGGCGGCTCAGTTTAAAGGTACACTGTTATACGAATTGCGTTCTTCTTAAAATCACTACATTCTTGCATCGCGATTTCATATACTTTCTTTTTTTCCGGGTGTAACCACTTCTCTCATTTCACATTTTTCTGCACAAGAATTGTTTATACTTGTACTCGAAAAACCGGTGAACTCAGAAGTTAATTTCACCATTTCTTTCGCGGAAAGTGATGGATATTTCTCACATAACTTATAATAAAGATTCAACACTGTTGTTTTTTCACCACTAGTCAATGGTTTGCGCGGCTATGCTTTACGTAATTCGACGAAAACACAAGAGCGAATTCATCGTCCGCCATGATACTGAACACAACTTCTGGTTTGTGGCTGTAAACAATATTCTGCACCTACCCGGATGTCAGGTGACTCATACGAATTGCATCATGGGACTTGTAGCTCTGTTTTACGGTATAAATCAGCGTATAGTTATTTGTATAGAATATTATACTATTTAAGCATAAGTTCATTCTAAAATTCAGAGATTAGCATGGGACTACTTTCCTGGGTACATTGCTACCGTGTTGCACCACGGTGCACTGACCACGTGGGTTTGATTTGCCGCGGATCAACCTAAGAGTGAATATAGTTTAGTAGATAGATTAGGGGCCGGTTTCAGCAACCCATGTTAAAATTACTCTAATATCTTGTTTGTTAACACGGGGTTCAAAGTTTAACATAAGGTTTCATCAAGCTTTTACATCAAATTGTTGGTTAACACTTTGTTAACGTCAAAGACAGCTGCGAACGCTAGCTTTCGAGAAGGCGGTGGCCGAACTACACTGTTTCTGAACGTGCTCCGATGCACCTTTCTCCAAGTGTCGCTGCGCTATCTGTGTGAGTAGCAGACAACTATTTACATCATAGCAATTGCCACGTGATGTTCCCGATTGTTTGAGGTTAGAATCGCGATGTCAACTGAAATAAGTGTTTCACCGTTTGAAACGCATTAATTAACATCTGGTTAATAAGTATAGACGTATTATCAAATGTGAAAAAGCTGACGGTCTTACATTAAAAGATAAGATTGCAGTCTGGGACAAAATCCACGAGTAATTTAAATGGAATGAACGCGTTTCTCTTAAGTCCAGTAAGCAACTACGGCAATTTTATGTTAACATAAAGTGCAGCACCAGAAACGTTAGGTGCGAAGAGCGTTTAAGACGGTTTAAAACTGCTGGTGGACACTGCATTGAAACTAAAGTGGTTGAAAACGTGTTAAGGCTGATTAATCAAGCAGGACCGAAGAAAAATAGTGTTTGCTTCTTGAAGCAATTTTTTTGGAAACCTTCCACAAATGTAGCTTTGGAAATACCAACATTATCACCCATGAGGCAAATGAAAAATGTTAGTAGCACAAAATGTACGTGCCTAATTAACACTTGTAGCATAGGAGAAAGCGACATTGTCTGTTGGTGGTATTCTAACCTCTCGTATTTCCCATAATACCATGCTCAGTCGATATTGCTTTATAAATTCCTCCTTTTGCAGGGTTTCAAATTTATTATGACTTACGATTACTCTTCTAATAGGAATGGCATTCAAAATGTCAATTGTAGCAAACTCGCAACAACAGCTTGTTTTGCGGCAGCCATTTTCCAACTTATAACATTTGTTAAACACTTTAACACAGGGGTACGGCGATGTTAACTTAACACCGACTTTAACACATTAAAGTTAACATTGTTTGATGAAACAGAATTTCTGGTAAATTCAGTGTTAAATCAGTTTAACATTGTGTTAAAATGTAGCATCTGTTGGTGCAACCGGCCCTAGGTCTTTCATTCCACCCAAAAATTCGATACCGAAATTTACATGGAACATCTTTCGAAATTTTTTATTTTCTAACAATGGCTGTAACAATTTTTATTAAAACATCACATGTTAAAGATATTTACATGATAAAATGTGTACCTTGAATTTTCGGGGAATAGCCTTTGAACTCTTCTTCATTTGGAACAAATTTTGTATAATCTTGTATAACCGTTAAACGTTAAACAATAGACAAAAACGTAGTATACAAGAAATGTAAATATCTTTAAGGCATACAATTTATTTCAAATAACGTTTTTGTAGCATAACCGATTTTCGAGGTATCCATTATTAATGGTTTGAATTGTTCATTACTTAGTCATTCTTTTAAAATGCTGTCAAGTTGTTTCTCGCGATGTCATGGAAACAGTATGGAATTTTAATGCCAGAGTATAGTGTTTATTCCAAACAAACCTTTGCAAAAATAGCTACATTAGACATTTCGTTACAAATACAAAGAGAAAGGCATAGTCAACCGTTTAATAACTGGACGCTATATGTTGACGTTAACATTCCGTACTGTTTCTATGCAATCGCGAGAAACAACTGAAAATGGATGGGACTTTAACAGAATGCAAATAACAACTCGAATCCTTAATAATGGATATCTCAGAAAGGGCTTGTGAAACAAGAAACTTGTTTTAAGTAAATTGTCTGTTCTAAAGAGATCTACATTTTTTGTATAGTACGTTTTCCGTCTATCGCTTAACGTTTACAAATTATACAATATTATACAAAAATTACTTCCAAAGGAACAGGACTTCCTAGGCTATTCCCAGAAAATTCAAGATATATATTTTACTTGTCATGTAAATACTTTCATATATGGTATTCTAATCAAAATAAATAGAACCGTTTTTTAGAAAATCAAATTTTTCGGGGGATGGGAGTAGTTTCTTGAAAATCTTCGTGTCGTATCCCTGGAAGATATTGAACTTAAATACCAAGTTTGGCACTTGCTTCGTTTCTGAGTTATACAGTTCACGTAATGTTTCCAAAAATGCTTTATTTGGATTCAGGGGACCTCAAAATGTGTATTTCCGGTGAAATATCGATATCGAATTTTTGGGTGGAATGCAATACTTCTCTTACTATATGTGATAAATAAAGTAAAAATGTACAGCTTTCGAAATGCTTATATAGAAGCTTTCATAAAAAAATTGCAACTGCCAATAGCTAAACGTACATTGATTTTCCCTTCAAGTGCTCCTTAGTCCTTGTCTATTTTCGAAGTAGGGTGTACTGCCTTCAACTGTACTTCACATCTGTTTACTAAAAGAACTGCAAGGTCATAAACGCTTCCATCTTCGTCGCCACAAACCTTCTGTGCGTTTCTAACTGGATGGTCTACTTACAGAAGCCCCTCTGCCTGGTCATTAACAAACCCAGAAAAAAAATGGTTTTATTACGGATTTTCAGAAATCATATTGCGCCTATGTTGAGGAGGAGAGAAAGGACGAATGAGATAAATGGGAAACAAAGAGAGAGAGAGTAGAAAAGGAAGATAAGGGGAAGAATTTTCCAATGACCGGCGATTTCGTCCCACAGTCAGTTTTATGTCAGTTGCATCTCTGGATTTTTGGGGCTATACGTCAATTGCGTCCCTGTTTCTTTCGCTTTTTTATACATCAGTTGCGCCTTTTAAATATTTGAATTGTTAGTCGCAGTATTTTCAGTTCCTGGCGCAAACAACATTTCCCTTTCCATTTTGCAGACATAGGACAGTGTGTAACGTTTTTAACTTAGACGTCACAAATGGATGCAGTTTTGTTATGTTTTGTTACATTACATTGTGTTATGCATAAAAATCTAAAAACTGAACACGAGTTAAAAAAAATAACAAAAAAATTGTATGGTTGAAACGTTATAGGTAGGCTAAAAATGTTTTTATGGCATTTTCATCATAAAATGTTGGGAATGTCATTATTAAAATTCTGGCCTAAAAAATTAACATTTGTCTTGTTTGTTATATGTTGCATTACAACTTATGTTGGTTAGCCCCGTAGCTCAGTCGGTAGAGCAACTGCCTGCTGGGTTCCGGGTTCGATTCCCGGCTGGGGTGGGAATTTTTCTCTAGCCAAGATTAATCCCTGCCCTCTTCAGAGTCTGTGTGTATTACCTAATGATTAAAAAGCAGTGCAAGAAACCCAACGACAAGTCTTACAGAGTTAACACCATTGCCAATAGGCAATAAGTTCCAAAGGAAAGGCGCCGATAAGACCAATGTAGTTAAAGGCAGGGTATAAATGGAACTAAAAAAACTTGCCAAAGTCACTGGTTTTAAGCTCAGCATGCACTAATTTAGTTGGCCTCTTATTCATAATGCTTTCAACGATTACATTTTTAGCACTTAACTTTATGAAGTGCTTACAATTTTATGCAGCACGCCCAACGGAAATATTGTTCCACAGATCCTTGTGATGTTTAAATTTGTAACCATCAATCACAAATAAAGGCTCCCTCTTCTCACTTGTCAACGACTCCATGGCTCGGCACAACTAAGAATGAGAACTATTACGTATGTGCAGTTTGACCTCTATGCTATAGAAAGCATTCTAAACAGTGTTTTGTTGTGTCTCGTCGCAGAACCCGTTCTATAGTGCTTGGCTGTATCTTATCGAAGAACCTAAACCTACCCACACAGGTAGCTGTGGACACAACCGACGTATATAATTTAAAAAAAAAACGGACCCAACTGACATAACCCCGAATTTTCGGTGTTAATTCGCGCGGGGCTGGGGCTTAACATTAAAGAACGTTGCTCGTCCTTTTGAAGCAAATCTAATACACATGTACCACTAAGAGTTTACACAGAAGAAAAAGGAAGTAGGAACTGGACTGGTTCCATCATAAATTAATTTGTATTTCACGGACCACGTGGTGTCCCACCGAACCGGAAAGCCTCCGATGCTGCCACCTAGAGAGAAAGTTAGGAACCAAATGTGCCTTGCAGCGCCCCCTACTAACTTGCAGCAGAGTAACCTTGGAGACGTCGCGATGCAAGCGCCTCCATTGATTTTAACGTCAGCATAACTAATGGAAGCGTTTGTGCCCTGCAAGCCACGTGTTAAAATGTATGTACTTCAGTCTTTGACTGCAATGCGAATGAGAATTCAACATCACATGCGTTTGCAGCCTCGGGTAAACACATCTGCTTAGCAAGTCAGATATAATCAAAGTAATTGTTTCAGTATTATTATTTATTATCCATCATGATCGGCTTCGTAGCACACAAGACGCATGGCACGTAGTACATTTTTTAAACAATGGGCTTCATAATCAATAAAATTGGCGAATGATATCACCATTAATAAAGCTGGCATAGTAAACCTAACGCATATATATGGTGTGGAGGTTATGAGGAAGGCGTGGGTTTTTCACTGCACAAATTCCACAACACAAATCTACTTACACGTTTCTAGATTTATTTCCCAACCGTTTGGGGCTGCTAAATTATTAAATATGAAAGGTGAGGGGAGATGTCCACTGATCCAAAGGTCGGCTTGCATGCGCCATCCACTTTTCTCAGAATCCTCAGCAAGACAGACGCTATCCCCACCACTCGTGGCTAGAAAAAACTCTCAGCCAAGAGTGGCGTCATCCCAGTCCACATCAAACTGCAACAAAAGTATGCCTGGTAATGACAATGAAACCGCCAAATTATTAATACGCCACAATGTAACATCCGTATGTAATGTTCTCATGTATAATGATGCTGGAAAGTTTACCTGCATGTGGTACTGGGTTAGAAATATTCAGGTAGATTGTACTAGTAAAATTCTGCACACATGAAGCTTCACACATGAGATTGCCTATATAAATCTCCCTAGCGTATGAGGAGGAACTTCTCAAGTTTCTTTGTAAATGTTTAATCGAAAATGGTGTGGGTATTTTGTGTCCACAAATCATTAGTAGTAGACACGAATTCCTTTTATGCGAGTTCTAATATTTTTGGCATTCTTTCCTCCCACATACAGCAGCTCGGAACGCAGTGTATGTAGAATTACTTAATAACATAAGAATGCTCACATTTGGCTAAAAACAAGGCTATTTAAATTAAAGAAGTTAAGTATGACCTACTAAATGTCTTAAATGACCTTATAAATGTACTGCATATATTTCAACGCACTCACCTCGAGAGGTCTGCTTTAATTCTAAGTTGCGTGATCTTTACCGATGTAAGAACTAGCCTGAGAGCATTCGTGTGTTGCAAGAACTGGGCACTCCGCATCTTTTTAATACTCACGTTTTTATATGAGAAGTGCTGAATATATATTTGTATATATATCGGGGGTTATTGGCACTTACGTCGCCAGCGTCGGCGACAATAGTCTCAAATTTTAATTTTATTTCTGCATCTACTTTAATAATGCAACCTCTTAACACACGCAGATTCGGTGTCTAAGGTAGACGCAACTGAATCTTCTTCAACACGCATGTTTATATAAGAAAACACAGCCTTCTTTCAGGTATCTCAGCAAGAGATCATTCATCGAACTCTACGTATAACACGAATGATGTAAATTGCCGAGCGCTCCTTGTCTGCTTGCTTCGTCAATCATCGGGAACACTCGTAAATTCTTAAGGCGATCTTCACTGCTCTGACTAGAGAGAACTATCAGGATTATTACCTTTAAACTTGTGGTTAAGTAAGGGAACCTGAGCCAGGGCTGTATATTTCTTCCTTCTCGCTCTATTGTTTTACACCCTGTTCCCTGTTTCTTTCTCGGATTACGCGAATTAGCATCAGTAATACTTATATTGCCGCATCAAACAAAACAATTATGATCATACTTTTAATAAGTAAACCTGTAAAACCTGCATATATGTAAAGCAGTATACATATGACCATTCACATGTGAAACTCCACTTGTTGACATTACTGTTGTACTGCTGGTGATACACTATTTGCATCGTAGGCAAGAAGCTCCCTAATCCACTGCACGCTTGCAGTTCAAGGACAAAGCCATTCTCCTGAGGCAACCACAGTATACAGAACAGCGTGTTTCTAGCAATCACGGGTGCTTATTCCCACAACTTTTATAACCTGCTTAGCATTTTTACTTTTTCTACTACGTATAGTAAGTAGGGGAAGTGTTGTATTCCACCCAAAAATTCGATACCGAGATTTCACCGGAAATACATGTTTTGAGGCCTGAATTCAAAAATAGGATTTTTGGAAACATGTCCGTGTGTGTGCCTGTGAACAGCATAACAGTCGGATAAACACCAAACTTGGTATTTAGGTTCAGTATCTTCCAGAGATGCGACACGTAGGTTTTCAACAAAATCCTCCTACCCCAGGTTACCCTTACATGGAACATTTTTCGAAAATTTTAATTTTCTCAAAAATGGCTCTAACGATTTTAAATAAAATGCCATAAGTTTAAGGACATTTTTATGGCAAATGAACTGTATATCTCGAATTTTCTGGGAATGTCTCCAAAAGTCTTCTTCATTGTGAACGAAATTTGCATAAATGGTAAACCATAAGAAATAGACAAAATTTTACTACAAAAAAATTTAGATCTCGTTAAAAAACACAATTTATGCAATATACAGTTTTTTGTTGAGTGAACCATTTTCAAGATATTGGTTGTTATTCCCTTAAATTTTCCAATACTTATGCTTTTTCTCAAATGAGAATTCGTTATTCATTGTTTTTTTGTCCAGGTAATGCAAAGAGAATGGAATACTCCACATAGCAACCACCTCTTAAAATATTTGACTATCGCTTAAAGCCTACCAATTCCCTTTGCATCTACAAGAATATTAGCAATAAGATTAACATCTCGATATCTCGATTAACATGAAGCATATGGAGAATAAGCGTTTGTAAAAATAGTTTGTACAGGAGTAGAGAAAATCATGTGAGTGTAATACATCAGATTTTTCCTTTATATTATTTAGGCTTCTGCTGTATGAGATTATGGATAGCCACGGATAGAATGCAACTGTTTTAATAAAGTTGAATGTTCGTAATGATAAGATGGTAGAATTCTGTAAATTTTAGAGGCATTTTAGTTTTTTAGTAAGTCAATTAATATGGTATTGTGTTATTTATTCTAATCTATACATGCTTTCTTTTAATCATGAATCATTAATTTAAATCCCACCCAGGTTTTGGTTTTCTCTAGTTAAATAAAAACCCTTAATCATATTACTGTTGATGAAATGTTTAATATAATTTCCTGTTGAACTAAAACCAGTAACGAAAAATATATGCCCTGTGCACTATGATCACGTAAAGACTTACAGTATTCAAAATAAATATTGTTTTAATACGTAGCTGTATAGAATATCAGGTAGAGTGTGGAAAATGTGTTATTTTTGAAATGCAATAACGCTAAATAAAGACTTGGAAATGAAAGTTAACAACTTTTACGAAAGACAAATTATGATGATTTCAAAATAGGATATTAGTGGCCCAGTCCCCTAAATTAATTTAATAAATTCCTTTTAATTAATATTTTAGATTTACAAATAATAAATGCATGCGTTTTAAATGAAAATCTACTCAAAAAACTATTTTAAAAATATAGAATGGCTGCAATGCATTTAAGGGACCTGGGACTGCATTTTCTAACTTTTTTAACTCTTAGACTGTTCGCTTTAAAATTGGCACACTTAATATGAATAAATAAAGAAATGACTACACAAAAGCTAAAAGTCATATCTCAAATAATTTCTCAGATAATACAATTAAATATTTTTAATTAGTGAATGAACTTCAAAGTTTGTGAAACTGCCTTACGCGTTCATATTTGTCAGAGAAGTATGATACAGATATTTTTAATACTTTAGCAGAATGGTAATGAATGTAATTATTTGATTGAAGTTGATGTAACTAGTTGTAAAGACCTCACAATTCTTAATGCCTCCTCAAGGCAACTGCAGTCGGATCATTCACCCTGGTAGAAGAAAATACCTCCCATTGATATAGATTTAAGTAAGCATAATGAGATAAATACCAGCCCAATAATCTACCAGCAGTTATTTAAAGAAAACCTAGAAAAATACACATCCAAGCTCTGCATCTATACGGATGGTTCTAAAACTGAAAAAGGCAATGGATGTGCTGTGATATATGGAGATATCGTCCTCCAATACAAATTACCATCCTTGTTCTCTATATATAGTTGTGAATTATATGGCACTAGAATACGCTCTGGAAACTGCACATAGTTACTCTCTATCAGCCTTAAACGCAATACAAGACACGTTCTCTTCCAATACTATTGTAAACGAAATACATAATCTTGTTACCATCCTTTATAACTTAGAAAAGTCACTCAATTTCATGTGGGTACCATCTCATAAAAACATACCCGAGCCGATACTGCAGCAAAACAAGCTACAGAACTACCAACACAACATACTGATATCAAAATACCTCTCCAAGTTGCAGTTACACATTTTAAGAAGAAAATACACAAAGAATGGCTGACCAACTGGATGAACAATTCTACAAGTAAACTTCATGATGTACGTGGAACTTCAACTCAAGAATATCCAATAAGACAGCTACAGCGGCGAAACCAACTTGTAATATTCCGACTACGAATTGGGCGTACTAAACTGACACACTCTTATTTGTTAAATAATAGCTCTCCACCAATTTGTGAAACATGTAAAACAGCATTAACATGTCCAAAATTTGAAAATCAACGCAGTCAGATTGGTATGCCCAGAAATATTTCTACAGCACTCAATGATGCAACTTTCATCCAGAAAGTAATATTTTTCTTAAATTAATTAATATCCATCAATACATTTAACCAAATTGTAACCTGTATATGTATGCACAATGTGTAAGTATTGGGTTGTCTCATAAGTTCGTTCATTTTGCTCGCAAGTTCCATATATAGCGCCTGAAAACCCTGAACCCCCTGTACACTCAAGTTATCCTAGTTGCCTAACCACCCCTACGATTTAGATAATAACAACCAGACTCCCTATTGGATATGTCAGTGTGTATTTGTGACTGACGTTGGATAGAACAGCATGAACTTGTATTTACAAACTATGGAAAGCAAAAAGGAACATTTCCGACATCTTATGCTGTTTTACTATCGGGTAAAACCGCCTCACAATGCCGGCAGAAAATTTATTGTTGTCTACGGGGAAGATGCAGTAACGAAGCGAGCATGTCAAAAGTGGTTTAGTCGATTTCGAGCTGGGACAAACCTCGGTCTGGGCGGCCAATAGTTACGGACGTGGAAAGAATTCATGAAACGATAGTCAACAATCCAGAATTACAACTCGGGTGTTGATATTGGAGCTCAATTTAGCTCGTGCTACTATATCCAGGAACTTGGCAATATATTGTCGACAATAAAGGTGTATACTGCAGGAAATAAATTGTTTGCTTACACAACCTAACTGCCGTAGTTATTTATCTTTTGAACGACCTTGTGTTTAAAGTTTGTAAACGGAAAGTTCGGCAACTACGCTGTCGTAGCTGTGCTGTGGGTGAGGTGTGTTCCCAGGCGTTCTTAGTGATTTAACCGTAACGAAAAGTGAACGAATTTATGAGACAACCCTAAAACTGTACTGTAATCCAATAATGTAAACAACTGTGCATGAAAGGTCATGATAAAACCTAGGAAGGTTAAAACGACCCTAAATAAAACTTTTAAAAAAATGATTATCTAAACCTAAATAGCTCTAAATATGCAAGCCGACTTGAGCTATAGAGTTTATGTCTTCCTCTATGAAATTTAATCCATAAAAACAGAAGAATACCGGCGGACGTGTGTATCCTATTACAACGTCTCTCTCGTACCTGCACAGACACTTAAAAACGAATGTTGAGGAACACTTGTAAACAAAGCGTGCTGGTGACGTCACACACATCAAAAGGAAAAAAAGACGAGCGAGGCGGAGTGGTGACAATCGATGTGTTAGTTACAGGACTCGCCGGGGACCGCAGCACTGTCGCTATTAATTAGACCGTGGGGGCCCAGCTGCATTTTCCTAGTGCGGCGGCCCTGTCCTTAGGTGCGGGGTTCAAGGGGCATCTCCCGACAACGAACATAGTAAAAATGTTTTATCTCTTGGAGTGGCGCAGAAATATAATACCATGGCATGCTTTAATAACGTCATTTATACGGCGGTCTCTTCGGTGTTCTTTGCTGCAGATGATCGTAAGGGAAACGAATCTAAATATCAAGATTTAACCATCTAATGATGTTTCAACTCTTTAATCGTTAATATCATAACATATATTTAGTAATCTAAGATAGAGTTAGGCAACTTATTGTAGCCTTCAAAAACTTCATAATTCTTAACGTGTAATTTACTAAATTTTATTAATAGCTATCTGATTAGTATTTACAAACAGTTTATGTACATTAACCTGGAAAACACTGTATAATTCACGACATCCGTTCCTAAAAACTGTATCTAAGCATTTTAACCAGAAGACTTCTTTCAAATGTAATTTATAATGAAAACGTTTCATCTATAATACAAAACTTTCTCTATGTACTAGTAGTTCACAAATACCCCAAATATATTTCTATTCATATAAAAATATTCTTGTATTCCTCTATACTTGGCAGCCTCCTTTCTAGAAATGATTTCAAATTAGACGAGATGAAACCTTTTTCATTACTTTCTCTATTACGTGTAGTAAGTAGGGGAAGCACTATATTCCATCAAAAATTCTATACCGAGATTTCACCGGAAATATATGTTTTGAGACCCCCTGAATCCAAAAAAGCATTTCTGGAAACATGTCCGTGTGTGTGTGTCTGTGAACAGCATAACTCAGAAATGAACAGTCGGATAAACACCAAACTTGGTATTTAGATTCAGTATCTTCCAGAGATGCGACACAAAGGTTTTCAACAAAATCTCTCCACCCCAGATTACCCTTTACATGGAACATTTGTTGAAATCTTCAATTTTCTCAAAAATGGCTCTAACGATTTTGATTAAAATATGATGTGTTTGAGATATTTTCATGACAGATAAAACGTATATCTTGAATTTTCTGGGTATGTCTCCAAAAGTATTCTTCATTGTGAACGACTTTTGCATAACTGATAAACCATAAGAGATAGACAAAATTTTACTACACAAAAATGTAGATCGCGTTAAAACACACAATTTATGTCATATACATTTTTTTGTTGAGTGGACCTTTTTCGAGATATTGCTTGTTTTTCCCTTAAATTTTTCAATACTTATTTTCTCAAATGGGAATTCGTTATTCATTTTTTGTCTTGAATGTGCAAAGAGTATTAATCTGTGGCAAAGAGAATGGTGCTGCACCTAGCAACCAGCTTTTAAGAGATATGTCTATGCTTAAAAGCTACTGCATTTCCATATTGCCCTTGCAAATACAACATAAGAGGAACATAGTTCGTCTTAAGCGATAGTCAAATATTTTTAGATCAGGTCGCTATGTGTAAAATGTGATTCTCTTTGCATGTCAAAAGATCGTTTCTGCAAATGTTTATCTCATTAATATGAAATAGATGGAGAATAAGAGTTTGTAAAAATAGTTTGTAAAGAATAGAGAAAGTCATATGAGTGTAACACATCAGAATTTTTATTTATTTATTTTCCTCTAACTTAGGGAACCTTGCTAACGGATGAAGGTCGAAATGAAAACGGTATCGGCTGTTAACAGGGGTACATAATAGATTGATTAGACTTTAAAAGGTGTCTTTCCTGGATTGATTCTTAATGAATTAGTAAAACTGTCAAAATTAATTTTTGTTAGTCGTAAGCTTTCATGATTTTCTCCACTCATCGTTTATTTCCATTCACAATATTGTATATATATATATATATATATATATATATATATATATATATCCCGCTAATTACGAAAAATATCAGCTAGAAATACTTTCATTTAGTCGATTCTACTACAATAAACGTTCTGTAGGCTGAAGAAACACTTGGTTTTCTAAAAACAGCCGATTTATATTCTATCATTCTGAAAAGGTTCTCCTTTAATTCTCCTCAATACAGGTATTTAAGGAGAAATTTCTATATGGAAGGCAATACTTTCACTACTTGCTGTAGCTAAGTGGTAGAGAACAAAATAAATGGTACAGGAAGGCGGCTACGCAACTACGGTGTTCTGTCCAGCATCACAATGACTACCTGTACGCTCAAAGAACAGTTCCAAACAAAATAGATGATACAGGAAGGCGACTACGCAATCAAGGACATCTATCTTGCATACACTGACTCAAGTGAACCAACGTAGCCATTCAATCGAGCAATGGCCACAGGGAATACCCATTCCTTAGAGCAAGCATCTATCTGGCACTGCCTCACGCCACAAAACTTAGAAGCACACTTAAAGCATGAGAACGACGGAATGAAAGGATAATAAGGAAAAGGAAATTGTGATAGATGAGAAACCACGGATGCTTGCTCCTAGGAAAGAGTATTCACTGTGGACGCTAGAGGGCTGCTTGGTTGGATGGGTCGTTCATCGACCTCTTTGGGCAGCTCCAATAGTGGGACGGGTCTTAGGCCAGGAACTGTTAGGGACTTCCGCGCGTCTCTGTAGCGTCTGCGTCAGGTAGCGTCAAGTAGATGTTAGCCGCAATGGCACGTAGTGCCTCTCCGTTGCATACCTTATACCTCCCCGGCTTTGCCAGTTATTGGGATTGAGGAAAACCTGAAAACAAAACTTTAGTCAGGGAGGACGGTCCTAGTGGACTTTGAACCGTAGACCTCCCGTTTACGAGCCTCTGCTTTAAAGACCTCAAAAAATGAGATGCTCTTTAACAGCTATGATTCTTAACGTCCCATTCTATATTGGGCGTGAAAGACCGGAAGTTTTTTTCAGAGGCCTCTTTATCCGCCTTGAGGTAGTGCCGTTTTCCCCCTTCACCTTGGTCATGACTTATGCCACCAGCTTAAGAACGGCCCAATGCTTCGGAAATGATGACGTGGTTCATCGAGAGAAACAGTTAACATCCGAAGCTTCGAGAAAGATGTCATCTTGCATGATGTAATTCATCATTACACAACTTAAAGCGTCGTGCAGAGTTACTATTGGCTGGTATGCTTCACGCCACTGGTGCCATCGAGGTCAACTGCAGCAACTCCTGGGCAGGCAGCAGGGACACTCTTCGGTCAGGGACCGAGTGGATCGCACCTAGACTCGTGGTCTGGTTTTGTGACAGCGAGATTTGGCATAAACCACCAAGAGTACCCTTTTGGCCTTTCTAAGTTATTTTCAATGTTTGGTAAGCTACAAAATTTAGCTTTTGGTGTTTCTAAATTCACGTTTACGGGAGAAGCATTTATATATTTTTTCACTTCGTGTAACATTGCATTGTATTAGTCGCTGTTTCAGAAATATTCTCGATTTGTAGGGTAACTTAAATTGTAAAAAGGTGAACGAGTATATTACTTTGTCGTCACCGAGCATATTTTTGTAAATCAGAAAACTTTTAAAATGTTAAAGTGAGGCAGTGTTTTATAACACAACACTGTGAATGCCAGAGTGATTGTAGTGTAAACTAACATTATTGTATGACAATGTTTTTAGATGTTTGTTAGCCATAAGCATTGTTAGGAAATAAGTTTACACGGCCTCACTGAAACTGACAATAGGTGTGGGTAACAATGAAGCGATGGGATGTGTGGTTTATCACTTAGAAGAGACAAACAAATGACGTCAGGGTAGCGTGGCTTTCTTTAGAAATGGAGGGAATATCTTTTCTAGAGCATATGTGTTTGTAATTATGATTGGCTGACAAAACAGACGCTAATGTTGGCGCAATTTAGTAACCAATAACAGCCCTATTATAATGTTTAGGCATTTCGAGGTGAGGGAGTATAAATTCTCCAGCCCAAAGCAAGTATCGCGCAGTTCTAAGCAATCTATCGCGAGGTACACATTACACAGTTCTACAGAATCATTCACGAGGTATACATCACGCAGTTCTACAGAATCATTCACGAGATATACGTCGCGCAGTCTAGAAGAATCTATCGTGAAGTGCACATAATACAGTTTGGAAGAATCTCTCGCGTAGTAAAGTTAGTTACAAAATGTGAAGTACGCGACAACTACTACGACAGCAATTACATTCGGAAATATAACAGTTTCAGTCAGGCGTGTATAAAGATTACAGATTTGAACTATTAATTAAGTGTGACGGTAATAAAAGTGTGAAAACAAATTCTTTTATCAGTGTTATCTTTTATTAACAACTCCTTTCCGTTTACACGCCCTGCTCAGAGATATTTGCTCGACTGAGTAATAATAGCTAGCCGAAGGACAAAGGAACCCAAATTTTAAAATAATAAAACAATAACAGGCGCACAGCAAATAAGACAACACTAACAGATGACTGCGACAAAAGCAAGCTGATGATGGAATTGTTAACATATTGCCGGTGATACTTTTCAATTCCTAGCTCCTACGCAATAGTCCTTTCCAGAATATTTAACACCTCCGGGTATGGGAAAAGCCCAGTGGTGCAAGATTATTTTGCGTGCCGTCAATCTACGACCACCGGCCATGCTAAGGACTAATCCATCGCCATCCGCCGGGTTTGAACCTTAAAGACCTTGGCTACCCGTGACGTTAAAGGAGTTCTTGTAAGAATAGTTTGTAGAACAGTAGGTAGAAAGTCATCAGATTTTCGGCGGCGTGCCTCCGATAATTTTCTTGATTTGTTCTGGTTTCACCATGTTTCTAAGCCGGACTCCATGCATGTATCTCGTAGCAGCAACACTTTGCAGTTGTCTTGCAATTACGCGTGTACGCTGGTGGACAGACATTTCCGTGCATATGGCGTCATTACTTAAAGCTGCAGGGCACACAATGCGCAGATGGAGTTGAATGCAACTTTCTGCAGTAAAAATAGAAACCACACCTGAATGTTTCTTCAGAATGGAGTCGCTTTTTTCGAAGCAGATATTTTCTACCTGACTGAGATTAAATGGCAAGCTGAGTCAATAGCGTGAATGGTACTGCAACATAGCCCACTTGGTCTTACTGCATACTACCCAACGAAGCAGGTTTGCTTTTTTAATTTTTCTACCACGTACACAGCAGGTAGAGAAGGTGTTGCATTCCACTAAAAAATTCTATACCGAGATTTCACCGGAAATACATGTTTTGAGGCCCCCTGAATCCAAATAAAGCATTTTTGGAAACATGTTCGTGAGTATCTGTGAACAGCATAACTCAAAAACGAAAATTCGGATAAGTACAAACTTGGTATTCAAGAAAATCCCCACCCCAACTACCCTTCACAAGGACGTTTTCGAAAATTTTGATTTTCTAAAAATATGGCTAACGATTTTTATTAAAACATCATATATTAAAAATAACCATTAAAGTTATATCTTGAATTTTCTGGGAATAGCCTGTGAAGTCCTCTTCATTCGGAAATAATTTTGTATAATCTTGTATAACTGGTAAACGTTAAGCGATAGACGAAAACGTACTACACAAAAAGTGTAGATCTCTTTAAAATACACGATGCATTTCAAATACGTTTTCTTGTGGCAGTAGCCATTTCCGAGATATGCGGTATTAAAGGTTCGAATTGTGCATTTGTTGGTCATTCTTTAAAGTCCTTTCAACATTCAGTTGTTTCTCGTGATTGCATGGAAACAGTATGGAATGTTAAGGCCAGCGTATAGTGTACAGTTCGTAAACATTTGACTGTCGCTGTTTTCTTTGTATCTATAACGATATGTGTAATGTAGCTATTTCTGCAAAGGTTTATTTGGATTAAAATGTAGTAGATATAAAATAAGCTTTAGTAAGCATAGTTTGTACACTCATTAATAAACGATAGAGGGTAGAGAAAGTCATGTGAATGTATCACATAAGATTTTTCTGAAGATTGGCATACCTGCTTATTGTACGTTCTGACAGCCGTTTGTTCCCTCTTTAATACAGTTTGCCTCGTGCTGCAAAAGCCACTACAAGTTATTTTGGGCACCGACCTTGTCTCAACTTTAATGTAATTTTGTAATGAAAATGTTTTTCAAAAATATCAGGGGAAGCAAGCCTGCCCCAACCGAGCGATATGGCTTCGTGGTAACTTGCGAGGCTCTCATTCTGGTGTTCCTGTGTTCGATTCCTAGCAGCTGTCATTTTTCGTAGTTTTCTCTGGTTCGCTAGGAGAACTTTGGGGTGGTGTTCTCTCTCCCTTTCTGCTTAAGCGCTGTGCCGGTGTCGGACAGATGTCGCTCGTTGGAAAGTTATTATCGACCCTGCCAGATAGCAGCCTTCTCTAAGCCGGCTCAGGTGTATAGTTCTCCCCGGTTTCGCCAGAGGGAAGCCGGCCTTCCTGCGGTTCCTTCACCTCATCCGTTGCTCCTGGGGGTGGTAAGCATAAAAGGTCCCCTTGGGGTCAAAGTGCGAGGTGTCCTCCTTCCCTGGTCATGCATCATCAAGCCTGCCCCATCGCGCCCATATAATTTTATATTCTTCAAGTGCATTTTTCTTAAAACTGCTTTGAGATATCAGCCTCAAAATGTTATCACGTCACATTGATTTATAATAATAGTAATAATTGGAAACAGTGGGGCTATAGAGATATAATTCTTATAACAACTTATAATTTATGTATATATGATATATACATATATTAATGTTGTAATGAAATGACTGAATTTTGAAACCTGTGTGAGGTAAAGGCAAATACCTGCCTTACATTCTACAAAAATCTCACTAACTCGCAAGCACGCTTGCTTATACAGCCACTGGAATTTTCGACAGAGTTCTAGGCTGTTCGAAAGGCGGGGAGAAAGAAATTTCCAGAACGATCCCGTTATCTCTCAAACCACGTCTTGTATTTACGCTGGGTGGGAACGCTATCCCGTCGGTTTATATCTTTACTGGCTAGTCGATCAGTCGGCGCCTTCTATACTATGTTAACTGAGGCATATAGCTACGTCACAGCACCTACACCCCAAAATTCAGTGTTGATATTTCACCAGAAATGCATGTTCTGAGGTTCTTTAAACCCAAACAAGAATTTGTGTGTGTGTGTGTGTGTGTGTGTGTGTGCAACAATGCCTTCCAAAGATGTGACATCGACCTGGAGCAGGTGATGCCAGGAGGCAGAAACTAGGCTCGAATTGGCGGATCACAGGCAACACAGGCTGTTTAATAGCAATAATTAGCAGCGTGTCAAGGGATTTGTAAACCAACAAGTTAAAATCCCTGTTGAGCACAGATAAGCATTGGAAAATTTTGAAATGCAGCTGCTAGTGATACAAAGGATTTAGTTTACATACGCGAAATCTACTTTGCGCATTAAGACATCCTAACACTATGTAAACGTGTAATTTAGAAATGATGATTCTATTGTACGAGGGCTGTCCCGGAGGTACCCGACAAAACAAAGAAAACGCAAACATTTTGGGAAAAAAACATCTTTATTTCTCTACATAGTCTCCTTTCAGCTCGATACACATTTCCCAGCGATGTTCAATAGCTTCGATACCCTGCAAAATAGCCATCAACTGCAGACTCCACCTCTTCACTGTTGGCAAATCTTTTACCACCAAGCCATTTCTTCAACTTTGGGAATATAAAATAATTAGAGAGGCTGAGTCTGGTGAATAGGGGGCATGAGGAAGCAATTCCAACTTAACTCCTTGATTTTGGCCATCGTCATAATGGATGTGTGAACTGGTGCATTGTCTTGATGAAACAGAACTTTTGTCGCTAAATGTGGCCGTTTTTGTTTGATTTCATCATTCAAACCCTGCAATAAATTTGCATAATGCTCGCCATTGATTTGTTTTCCTTTATTAAGATAATTAATGAAGATTATCCCACGCGCATCCCAAAAAACTGACGCCGTGACTTTGCCTGCAGATGGAAGTGCCTTCACCTTTTTTGGAGCCGATTCTTCACTTTCAATCCACTGTTTTGACTGTTCCTTTATCTCAGGTGTGAAGTGATGGACCCATGTTTCATCCATGATTATGAATCAATGCAAAAATTCCGCTTTATTGCAGCGAAACATCGCCAAACACTCGACGGAAACATCCTCATGACGCTACTTTTGTTCTATTGCGAGTAAACGCGGCACCCATTTTGAGCACAGCTTCCTCCCGTCTAAATTTTGAGTTAGTAAGCGATGTAAAGCTCTTTCTGAAATGTCTACGATGTCCGCTAGCTCGCACACCTTCAGTCACCTCATTTGGTCGACCACTGCGATGTTCGTCTTGGCAGCTCGTACGGCCTCGCTTAAACTCTGCCACCCAATATTTTACTGTTGTAAACGAAGGAGCAAACTCCGCCAGAGTAGAACCTAGCTCGGGTTTAATATTAGTTGGACTTAGACTTTTCAAATGAAAGTATTGTATCACATAACAATGGACTGTTTTATCCACGTTTCCAAATTCGCTGAGAGAGTTCACTATTAATGGCTGGAAAACAATTACAAAACAGCTACATCGTCAAGCTTCGAACTTAAGCTTTATAAGGTTGGTACTTTCTATCATAGTCATTTCTGGGACTGCCCTCGTATCATAGAAGGCAAGACACGTAAGAGATTAAAGTCCTATAACACCAATGTTAAATCTGCTAAGTTGGCCTCGGAGCTCATCAGTAGGGCACTTACCCTAGGCCTTGCTCGATTCTCGACTGGATGTGGGAATTTTTCTCTAGCCAAGATCACTCCCTATCCTCCCAAGAGTACGATGCATATTCCAAAACTAAGGTCCGGTGAATAATACTTAACGGATGGTAGCGCCTGTAGCGCTGTCTACCAACTCCTGAGGAATCTACCGCAGTGTTGATGTGCCGCAGTAGGCGTTTGCCAGTTGCTGAGAGCAGATTGCAATGACCGCGACAATCGTAGATCCCGCCAGCTGTGAAGTGCGGAATGCTAGCGATTAGAGTCTTGCTGCAAAAAGGATCGTGACATCCATCGTGAGTTATGCCGCGTGTATGGACCGGACATAATGGTGACAAACAGGTTCGAAACTGGTGTCAGAATTCCGAAAGGCCGCACAAATGTGCACGATGAACAGCGGAGTGGTAGGGCCCAGTATTCGGACCGACGACATCGTTGAGCAAGTGAACCATAAACATCGAAGTGATCGGCGTTTGAAGATTAGTATTCTGGCTGATGAATTTCCCAATGTTACTCAAACCTCATTTTGCAGGATTGTCACTGAATAGCTTGGAGATTGGAGACTTGTGAGATGGGTACCAAAACTGCTCACCGGTCAGAACAAAGAGCAAGGAATGCGTAGTGCACACAGTTTTTGGAGCGCTATAGGCAAGATGGAGTTGGTTGTTTCTCACATTGTTATGGGCGACGAGGCACGTATAGCATCCTACACTAACGCAGAATGGAAACAACAGTCAATGCAGTGACACCGTTCCGGTTCACCAAACCAAAATAGTGTAAGTAACCAACGAACACGAATCGCAAAATGATGGCTATCGTCCTTTTGATTGATTTCATGGACTGTGGGTCAACAATTACAGCTGACGTATACTGTGCAACGCTTACTAAACTGAGACGTGCGATCCAAAATCGTCGGCGTGGGAAACTACCGTCTGGTATCATCCTCCTGCACGAAAAAGCATGCCCGCACACCGCTGCGAAAATCAAAGAGAAGATTCAAGAGTTTCGTTGGGAGCTCTTTGACCCCCCCCCCTCCGTACAGTCCCGACCTGGTACCAAGGGACTATTTCCTCTTCTTTTATTTGAAACGGTGGCTGTGTGGACAAGGATTTCAAACCGACGATGAACTCAAGAGGAGCGTTACCAACTGGTAGACTTCTATGTCGAGGTTAAAGAAGCTGGTGCAGCGTTACAGCTAGTGTATAGATGTGATCGGCGATTATGTGGAAAAGTATAGTATATATGTAGGCACATATTAATGTCAATAAAAACCTGGCCTCATGAACGATGTTGTTATTATGACCAAACGGACCTTAGCCTTGGAATACGCCTCGTGTAGGTGAGAGTGTGAAGGTGTGTGTGATCATAAATAAAACCCAAAGTTTACCAGAAGTCCAATGACAACCGAATACAAATTAACCCTATAGGCAGTAATATGCTCCAAAGGAAAGGTCACCGATGAGACGGTTGCGGCCAAAGGCACAAAAAATGGAAGAAAAAAATACCTTAAATTCGTCCTCAATTAAGGAACTACTTAAGGGATCGGGCTGGATCAGCATGTAGATGAATGAATGCTGGTCTACTTTTATACAATAGTTATATGCATCAAGGAAGATATTATTTTTGTTTGCAAAATAAAAAACCTTACACACAGAAGCTGTTATACTTGAAAATAAGCACCTATCAAAACATCACCTAAAAGATGTGCTAAACTTTTTCACTACTCCAAAATAAAGCTTTTACTACGGTCTGGTGCACAGATGTCATGAAAATGGCCAAATTAGTAAGATACATATTATCATTATTTACTTAGCAACTGTAAACCCTCAGACGCGCAAGTACAGTCACTTGTGTGTGTCGATTATGTAAGCAAAACAGCATTAACATCTTTACTACTCCCTGAACCCAAAACAAGCATTTTTGCAAACATGTCTGTGTGTGTCTGTGAACAGCATAACTCAGAAACGAACAGTCGGATAAACACCAAACTTGGTATTTAGGTTCAATATCTTCCAGAGATGCGACACGAAGGTTTTCAAGAAAATCCTCCCACACCAGTTTACCCTTTACATGGAACATTTTTCAAAAATTTTAATTTTCTCAAAAATGGCTCTAACAATTTTGATTAATATATCATATGTTTAAGATATTTTCCTGACAAATGAAATGTATATCTTGAATTTTCTGGGAATGTCTGCAATAATATTCTTCATTGTGAACGACTTTTGCGTAACTGGTAAACCATAAGAGATAGACAAACTTTTACTACACAAAAATTGTAGATCGCGTTAAAATACACAATTAATGTCATATACTTATTTTTGTTGAGTGAACCATTTTCGAGATATTATTTTTCTCAATACTTATACTTTTTCTCTAATGGAAATTCGTTATTCATTTTTTTTTGTCCTGGTAATGCAAAGAGAATGGAATACTCCACATAGAAACCAGCTCTTAAAATATTTGACTATCGCTTAAAGCCTACCATATTCCCCTTGCATCTACAAGAAAATTAGCAATATGATTAACATCTCGATTAACATGAAGCATATGGAGAGTAAGCGTTTGTAAACATAGTCAGTACAAGAGTAGAGAAAGTCATGTGAGTGTAACACATCAGATTTTTTAAATAATAGATAAAGCTGAAATACAAGCTGTGATAAAGTACTTCGATTTGAAGAGTTTAACCCCAACAGAAATACAAAAGGAGTTATATTCGATATTAAAGGAGTATTCTCTTTCGTTTTCGATGGTTATAAAAGTGGGCTGCTGAATTTAAGCGCATCGTACCATACAAGTAACGAGCGCTTAAGACTTCCGAAGCCACTGTGACCACGGAAATGTGACGAAAGCTCGCACTGCTGTATTTAATCATCGACAATTTAAGTTACGCGAGTTTGGCGACATTGTGAGGACTATGAAAGGCCCAGTCTACTACATTTTATACCAAGTTTTGAATATGAGAAAGCTTTCTGCATCGATGGACGGCGGGTTTGTTTACAATGAACCAAACACATCGAGTATACACATCTCACGAGTGTTTAGACTGGTTTAAAGGCAATTACAGTGAGCTTCTCCGACGTTTTGCAACAGTAGATGAAACATGATTCATCACAACATGCCAGAGACGAAGGAGCAGTCCAATCAATAGGCTACGGTTTTCTGGAATTTTATAGTGTTGTTCTGCTCTCCCTAACTACTGGACCAATTTAAAGATGCTATTCAGGCTACGTTCACACCTTTCAAAAAAAAGTTTCCTTCATCATGATAACGCACCTTCACACACTCATGGGATTGTTGCTGTAAAGCTGCATAACCTTCGCATCCAAGTGCTTCCGCGTCCGCTATATTCACCAAGTTTGGCTCCCAGCGATTATATTTTATTGCCAAATCTGAGTGGACGATGATACAGATCAAATGATGAGATTGAAGCTGGGACAGGTGTTTATTTTGGATAGTAGGACAAATCTTATTTTACTGAGGATATTAAAGGGTTGGAAAGTCCTTCGATTTTGTTGAAAATCTCTTGAATCTTGAGTTCTCTTGGTCGGTCAAGGAATTTTAGAACGCTTGTTGTACAAAGCTCATTTGGCACCATGTTCAAGTATGGGCAAAAGACGAGTTTTGCTCATCACTTAACGTTATATTTCACTGCTTAACCTGAGGCATTTTTTCATTCTAAATTCAATATTCCACTTCGATATATGTATAACAACCAACCGCAGTTTTAGATTTTGTAATAATTTCAAGCTTTATACAATACTAATAGAAATACCCTGCGTTGGCAGGCGATTTGACAGCTTTGGCAAAACATAAATGTTCCAAATATGAATTTATTTACACTTAAATGAATTAAAGCAATAACTATATTACTCTAATTTTAATTTGATCACCTCACCTTCATGGTGCCAGATATGCTATTCGTAATGAAAATACTCGAGACTTCTTCCCATACAACAATTTCCAATCCATCCTCCATTAGGAGTGTTATTTCATACCCATTATGTTAAATATCCTCAAAAGTGATCCCCTACCGAACATTTTTCACCCTCTCCCCTGTTGGTGTGTGGTTTTGCTATACCACCCCTAAAAGAAGGAAGTAAACAGGATTTATGTTATCATTTTACAAAAGTATTGAAAAAATAGGACCTATGTGCTGAAAAAATCAAAATTGCTTTCAACCGAACTCATTTCTGCAACTTTTGGTGTTTTTTTTCTTTCTTTCTTTCTTTGGTGACAGCACACTCACGGTAATTTTACTCGTGCCCTAAAGAATAGGATCTGTGTGCAAATTTTGGTCGAAATCGGTACAAGAATATAGGAATCTATAAAGAATACACACACTCACATTAACAGCACAGTGCTATTCTTCCATACCATGGGCACCGCACGCCTTCTCGCGCGCCCACCACTGCAGCTCGAACTTCCGCCGAAATAATTAGGATTATCCCCGCAACTGCCTCACGTTCTCAATAAAAGCAGTGAAGTACTGGCTAAGGCTGATGCATGGGGATAACTCCAAACTACGATACAAATGTTATAAATACCAGCGAGAAAACCAGTCTCCTAAGTTTTGGGCAGCTGATTGGAAAGGGATTTGAGGAGAATAGGAATGGGGTCAGTATGGCTAAGAGCTGAAACAAATGACAAAAGCATATGGAAAGGTGTCAAAAGAAGACTAAGAGACATCAACCAACAGGAAATAGAATCGGATTGTGAAATTAAACCTTTTCTAAGTCTAGCAAATGAAATAAAATTGAACTGGGGTAAAGAGGCATATATACTTAACTTAGGAAGAAAGGAAAGATCAGGAATGGCATGGTTTAGACTGGGGGGCTGGAGGGCACAGAAAATGACTGACGATTCTGGCAGGCGAATCTGCCCATTCTGTGATTTGGATGAGGACTGGGTACATATTTTAGCGGAATGTGCACAGTGGGAGAACCAGATAACGATTAAACTGAAAGAAAAATTCTTAAGTCCCTTAAGAAAGAGATTGGCATGTTGGGATCTACTGGCTGACCAGAGGAACTGCAAAACATGGGCAATTTTTTGGCTAAAGTGCGCGAAGCTAGGTCAAATTTGTTCAGTTAGACAAAGGTATTTTATCTCTATTTCTCTTTTTCTTGTTCCTTTTTGTTGTGTTTTATTTCTCTGTTGTTTATTTTGTCACTCTATTGTATCTTAAATATGCATGTACAGTCAATGACCCAAGCACTAAATACTTGTGAAATAACTTTAATAAGTTGAAACCAATAAAGATACCTTATCTATCTATCTATCTAGTTACAATTACAATATTATTTAGCACACGTCTTATAAGTAGAGATGTTGAAATGTTGTCTTTCTCTATCCACATATTTCTGGCATCTTCTCAGAGAATTTTCATTCGGATTCGAAAGTTAAGTATCTGAAATTAAATGAATTTCTTCCTGACGTTTTATTTTATTTCTTACAGTGTATGGGGTTTTGTAGCATACACCTTATTTTTCATGTGAATACCAGAGTCGGGTAAATTTCTGTGGATTTTGCGAAATGTCAATGTTAGAGTGAATGAATACGCTTAATGTTGTTCTCTGACGAAGCATGGTTCAATTTCTTCGCAAAATAACAGAGAAACCCACGTTACACACAATTCCTTGTGTGGTGTGTAGTAAAAACATGCAGAATAATAGGACGTACATTTTTTTATCACGAGAGGTTTGCAGAGAGGTGCAGTAATAACTTACACCATTTTTGGAACAGCTGACCGACGTTGAAAGTAAGTCTGGATTTTTCCAACAAGAGCGTGCTACCGCCCATACAGCTGATGAGTCATTAAGTTTAATTCAGAAAAATTATGAAGATGGGATAATAAGTAAAGAATATGGCCCTCATGATCCGCTGGTTTAACTGTATGTGATTTTTATCGTTCAACTTCATATGAGTGGTACAGGACATCAAAACAAATATATTTCGATAAGGAACATAATATAGTCCTTGAAGTCACTTGTAATGTTAGGGAACTGTTTGTGAGAGGTGCTGACGGTGTGTGTCGGTGTCGCTGACTGGGAATGTGTACTGACCTTCAAACGGTTGGCTCTGAGGTCTGCTTGGAAACACAGCTATCTCGGTGATAGGTTGATTGTACCATATATTCTTCCATTCTGCCTCAACGGACGAGCTATCGCATCTTCGTGGAACATGTGTTGCCAGAACTGTTGGAGGATGTACCTCTGAATGTTAACAAAGGATGTATTTTCAGCACGATGGGGCGGCAGGCCATTTCAGCATTACTGTTAGGAATCATCTGAGAGCCACCTTCGGGAATCGATGGATCGGCCGAAGTGACCCTTTGGCCTGGCCCCCCAGGTAACCTGGCCTCACGCGTCTGGATTTCTTCCTATGGGGTCATATGAAGCAGCTGGTGTGTGAAACCGATGTGAAAACAGAAGACCTTGCCGCTGGTACCATTCGGACAGGCCAGGAGTCTTCGAACAGACACGACAATCAATGCTCCGACGATGTACTGGGTGAATAGAGGCAGTTCCTGTGAATGCTACTGCTGTAACTAGCATGCTAAACTACCTTCTGTGTTAATCGTCCCTAGCATTAGAAACTGCTGTCAGGGACCAAATGTTCCTTATCGAAATATACTTGTTTTGATGTTCTCTATCACTTGTAATGAATAGAACGAGTAGTTTCGGAGCAGCTGTGTAGTGAAACTTGAAAAATAATGTGTGTGCAACAAACCCCATACATTGGAAGAACTAAACATCAGGCGAGAAATTTTGGACAGTGAACTATCTAGTGTGAATGAAAATTACCTGAGAAGATGGCAGTAATTGAAGAAGGCGTTTTTCTGCTGTTGTTATCTCCACGTTTGGGAACCAACTTGAAGTAGATATTGTCTTTACGTTGGAGTTTTTTATTTTTGCTCCACGTATGTACGTCAATTTTGAAGAAGATTTTTTGTTACGTAGTATGCTGCTACGTATGAAAAGTCGATCTGAAGATATATTTTTGTTGTTGTTACGCTCCAAGTTTAAAAAAAATTTAACTTTGTTTTTAAACTGCTTCTATAGATATTATTTATGTTTATATTTGCCTCGACTGCGTCAATATTGTTTTAGAGACACGTTTCTCTTAATCAGGGCGTGGTACGACAAGAATGTAGGCTTACACAGATTTTAAGTTTAAATTCACTTCTTTTTATTTATTCTTGACACAAATTAAATAGCACTACACTGATATCAAGAGCTGTGAGATTCTTTAATTTAATACTTGCACTTTGTTAACGCGTATACTTAATTTTCGTTTCACACGAATACGTAATATTTCTCTAGAGAACGCATCTTCCATCCGTTTGCTATCAAGGTCTGCAGGCAACTGAACATATTTCAACGGTCCAAACCCATAAACTTCCGTATTTCAAATCTCTGATTGGCTAATCGTAGTCCAATAGAATTTTACTAAAGCTTTTTCTGGCTCTTGATTGGCTATTTGAAAAACTGTCACAAAAATTACGTTATTGCTGCCCTAATCATGACTAGTATTATTCAAAATCTCAAACTCATTATTGCCTCAAGGTTACCTCATTGTTTCCACATTGTTAGCAACCTTAAACTTATTATTCTCACAGCTCCTACATTATTAAATTACGAAATGCATTCACATAACATTATTGAACATGTTTACAATAATATAAGCATATGCAATGACTGTTATATACATTTTACAAATTATTACATACATATTGCTTCAAGGTGGGCTGTTATTGAATTTATATATGATATAATTTAATTTAAATTATTCATGTATTAAAAATACTGCCTCATAATGTGTAGATAGAGGATAGCATCCTCAACATATTTCATTAATAAAGTATGTAATTACTATCATTGTAATTCTAGCTGTAACTATGGGAACTTGAGGCGGTTGCGGGGATATTATAACTGTTTTGACGGAGTCTAAGCTGCGGCGCCCGACGCGCAAGCAACCGTGCGTTGGCCGCAATGTGAAGGAAAAGCACTGTATATACATTCACATATTCTCCATTCAGCACATTTTAAACTGAAGTAATGCTAAATATGTACCCCAAAATGTAATACACTTGAAGCATTGCAAACTGATGTATAGTGTATTAAACAGAAAGGAGAAACCCATCTCGGAAGGTAACGGATAGCCTTCAGAGGGCCTAGTTCGAACTTCAGTTGAGGTGAGGTGATTTTTGTTTATGCCTGAAATCAAAATACGAGGTAAGTCGTAGCAGCATGTATCTTCTCTGTAGATCTAAGGAGAACGTTTGCAATGAAGAGCGAATGCTTGAAGGCGTCGTAACCCTATCTTCACAATCGGAAACAATCCTAGATAAGGTTCGAACCCACGTGCAGGGGATCCCGACGGGGCTGTGTTCGAGCGGAAGGGGAACCCTGACTTGAAGAGGCACAGTTGTCAAAACCCGCGAGTTCTGCCTGCGACCCAATTAACTACAGGCCTTGAGATAAGGCGAAAAGCAAGCGTCTATTTTGGGCCCACTCTTGAGGAGGAGTTTAATTCTGTTACAAACCTGACGTCATGACGGTGAGAGATGCCAGCGATAGGACACACTGTGACGTCACATAATTAGCGCCCCCTCCTTCACAAATGTACGGAAGGAAGGGTACATACTTTCCACAACAGAACAGTCAAAAGCTGCCAGAAACGGGCATCAAACCAAAGGTCTTCAAGGGGCAGTTCTAACTGACTGCTTGATGTTACCCGGGAAACATGATTTGTTGAGCAGTACTACATAGGTAAGACAAGACCTAGACAAGGAAATTTTAATTAGCTTGACACACCTACCTACCCTTCTATCTATCTAGGTCCGTTCTGGAAGGATTAAGGCCATAAGAGCCTATCTTCCAATCTGTCAGAAGAAAATATACAACAAACTACATAATACAATTAGGATGATGTAAAGATATAAAAACAACTCATAACATTACAAATACATATACAGAGAGAAAAACGAAATAAATAAAACAGAATAAATTATAAACATAATTCTACAAAATAATAATAATAATAATAATAATAATAATACTTACCATAATCATATCTATATACCCGTTGTAAGAAACAAAGAATGCACTACGAACAATTAACACATTTCTCATTGTATATCTATCTATCCATTTATCTATCATCTATGCATCCGTCCATCCATCGCTCGGTCTGGCTGTTTGGCTGTCTGCCTGTCTGTCTATTTATCTATCAATTGATCTATCCTGTATCTATATATCTGTCTATCTGGCTATCTATCCGTATAACATCTATCTATTTATCTATCTATCTTCTATCTGTATATCCCTCTATCTACCATCTGTCTATCAATCTATTTATCTATCTATCCTTCTACCTTCTGTCTATCTATCTGATGGTATATCTACCTAATCTATCTAATATATCTGTCTATGTCTATCTTATCTATTTTATCTATTTATATATCTATCTTTCATCTATCCGTCCTTACGTCTGTCTGTTTGCCTTCTATTTGTATATCTAGCTATATTTCCTTCTATATATCTATCTATCTGTCTGTCTGTCTAACTATCTATGTATCTATCCGTCTGTGTATGCATCTATCTGTCTATTTGTCTGTCTACCTATGTATGTATCTACCTATCTATTTGAAAGTCTATCTATGTATCCATCTGTCTGTCTATCTATGTTGCTATCTATCTATTTGTCTTTCTCTCTATCTACGTATCTACATATTTGTCTATCCATGTATCTATCTATTTGTCTATCTATCTAGTATCTATTCATCTATTTGCCCAACCATCTATTTGTCATTTATCTATTCGTTTGTCTGACTATCTATCTGTCTGTACATATATCTATTTGTCTATCTATCTATATATCTACATATCTATCTATTTGTCTGTCTATCTATGTATATATCTATATATGTATGTATCTATTTATCTGCCCATCTATCTATCTTCTTGTATACCTATGCATCTGATCTATCTATTTATCTGTATGCTTAAATATTCATCTGTTTATTTATCTATTTATCTATCTGTTTATCTGTAAATACATAATATTGCTGCAAAATCCATATATGTAAATAAAAGCCTTGCTGTTCTTGCAGCCTGAATATTATGGCATTAAAATAGAATTAACAAAGCTAACAATCATACGAATCCCACGCGGGACCCAAGGTTTTATGTTAGGTTTAACGTTATTATACAAATGTCTTAGCTTTTTGGAAGCGTATGAATTTAGAAAGCGAGGTTCACCTCAGTTTTTCTAAGACAAGAGCCAATCAAAATATCTTTAGGACTGTATGCCATTCAAGGTTATTTTCAGAGGAGCGTACGACTATAATAATTTTCAAACTAAAATATAATTTTGTTGTTAATTAGTTTTGCTATTAAGAATAATTTTAAAAGCATCTGCTGTCACCTTAACATGAGTCTCTACCCCATATCGTTTATGTTTATCTGTATAAACTATTTTTACAATGGCTAATTTGTCTATCTATTTAACGTTAATCGAACTTTTTTCTTTCTCCACTACGTATAGTAAGTAGGGGAAGTACTGTATCCCACCCAAAAATTGGTTATCGAGACTTCACCGGAAATATATGCTTTGAGACCTCCTGAATCCAAAGAAAGCATTTCTGGAAACATGTCCGTGTGAGTGTCTGTGTGTGTGTGAGTCTGTGAACAGCATAACTCAGAAACGAACAGTCGGATAAACACCAAACTTGGTATTTAGGTTCAGTATCTTCCTGAAATGCGACACGAAGGTTTTCAAGAAAATCTCCCTACCCCAGATTACGCTTTACATGGAATACTTTTCGAAAATTTGAATTTTCTCAAAAATGGCTCTAACGATTTTGATTAAAATATCATATGTTTAAGATATTTTCATGACAAATAAAATGTATATCTTGAATTATCTGGGAATGTCTCTAAAAGTATTCTTCATTGTGAACGACTTTTGCATAACTGGTAAACCATAAGAGATAGACAAAATTTTGCTACACGAAAAATGTAGATCGCGTTAAAATACACAATTTATTTCATATACATTTTTTGTTGAGTGAACCATTTTCGAGATATTGCTTGTTATTCCCTTACATTTTTCAATACTTATTTTCTCAAATGGGAATTCGTTATTCATTTTTTTGTCTTGTATATGCAAAGAGTATTAATCTGTGGCAAAGAGAATGGTGCTGCACATAGCAACCAGCTATTAACAGATATGTCTATGCTTAAAGGCTACTGTATTTCTATATTGCCCTTGCAAATACAAAACAAGGGGAGCATAGTAGACCTTAAGCGATAGTCAAATATTTTTAGAACTGGTCGCTATGTGTAAAATGTAATTCTCTTTGCATGTCAAAAGATCGTTTCTGCAAATGTTTATCTCGATTAATATGAAATAGATGGAGAATAAGATTTGTAAAAGTAGATTGTACAAGAGTAGAGAAAGTCATGTGAGTGTAACACATCATATTTTTCTAATAGTGCTTTTTTGGATTCAGGGGTCCTCAAAACATGTATTTCCCGTGAACAATGGGTATCGAATTTTTGGGTGGAATGCAACACTTCCCCTAATTACTATACGTAGCAGAGGAAGTAAAAAGTTTGTATAATTAGGCGAAAAATAATATTTCCTCACATTGCAGTATAAAAATATATGAGTGAAGTAAGTGGGCATATGTCTACTTCCTATAAAAATGTCGGTATGATGTAATGGATCACGAACTTACATTGCAGGGATATGACTAAGTATCCCCGTAAAATGTATTTTCTGGCAGAGGAAAGAGTTATAGTAAACTGAAATATGTTAGTGTGGCATTACACGTGAGGCGGCAAGGAGGGCAGCCACCTTACCGACCGGGCCCCAGAGCCGGCTGCTGTTGCTGCAGCATATTGATTGCCCGCGCATCTCCGGCTGATCAATGATAGCGACCCCAGAGCTACCATAGCCTCGGCGAGAAATGTTCCTAGCACATCCGCTCGTGCCGGGAATTTTCGTGGCCGCAGAGGAGAGCACGCCGTTTGGAAGAGATGTTTAGCTTTGTCTGCTCCCAAATAAACAGAGAATATACGCTCTTTATAACGCTGCAATCATCATTCTTTCACACGGAATGTTGATTATTTTCCACTTAAATAGGTAAAGCCTTAAACTCATCCTGTTTTACTTTATCTAAACGAAACACTGCACGTATTGCACGTCATATGATGGAGACTTCACCAGAAATACATGTTCTCAGGTCCCCTGAGTACAAAAGAAGCATTTGAGAAAAATATTTGCGTGTCTGCGTATGTATATGTCTGTGTTTCTGTAGACGAAAGTCGGATAAATACCAAACTTGATACAGGAGCGCCACTGCACCTCGCATCTATGTCACATTATTTATCGTTGTACGTGGCCTTGCAAAGTCATAGCCATTTCATTGGTAGCTTTAAGCCACGGTGCAAGGGTGCGCCAGTCCTTCTGTAAATAGTTGCACCAATAACCACACAATGGTTACAAAATCGCGTAGAAACGTAATATATGTTTACGCTCACGATCGTATTGGCTAAAAGAGAAAGAGGTAGAGTGAGTGCATGCAGATTGTAATACAGACCTCTCCTCGTGATTGGTAGCCCATATCTTAACGGATAGTGCAGGACACGCCTTTGAAAAGGGTTAAAAGCTAAGGGAAAAGCTTGATGAGCGCCCAGGTTAGCGAAATGTAGAATGTGCAGTGTGAGAAGATTTTAAATTAAAGCTTGAATGGTACTTTATAACAAAAAATAAACACAACTGTATTCTCACATTGGTATCAATGCTTGTTGCTGCATAGAAGCAAACATAACTAAATAAATAAATAAAGCAGCATGTTTTCCCTCTAATTCAAACTATAATTGGTTAGTATACCTTTACTAGCACATTGCTGATCATAGGAATACAACAGCATTATAGACAAAAATATAACCCAATTTTATTACCATAATATGTATGTCATATTCAGTAGACTATATACATATTTATCTCTAGTTTCTAAACATGATCAGTCAGTTATAACAAAAGAGTAATTTGCATTTAGTAAACGAACATCATCATCTGCGGATGTTTTACGGAGAGTGCCCACTTTCTGACGAGTATGTAGACCGTCTTCCCCACTTTCCTGGAATATTTTATCCAGTAATTTACTATAAAAACACTTTAAACACTGACGTTGCAATTGCTGTAAAGTGCATCCTGCCTCCCACATAACCACGATTTGTCCACGAGTAATTTTGCTAGTATACGGTATTACTGGTTCTGAGACAATATACATGTTTTGGTTTCAATAACATCAGTAAAAGTAACGGCATAAACCTCCCCTTTTTCCCCCTTATTGCTGTGTTATGAAGCCACCACGCTCTGCGATAGGTAAGGTGAAGGGCACGCGTCAAAGGACCCCAGAAAGCAATACAAAATCCGTCGAAGATTTTCTTTGGTGCTGTTTGTACGTAATTTCAGCATCTTCCAAGGACGCGACACGAAGAAAATTACTTACCTCAAGCTACACTTTACATGGAAACATTTTCATTATTCTTGTTTTATTTTCTCAAAAATGGAACTAACAATTTTCATAACAGTAGCACATGTTAAAGACATTTGCATGGCAAATAAAATGTGTATCTTCAATTATCCGAGAATAGCCTGTGAAGTGCTCACTATTCTCAATGAGTACACATTGCGTTATAGATACAAAGAGAACAGCGATAGTCAAATGTTAAAGAGCTGGACGCTATATGCTGGTCTTAAAATTCCATACTGTTTCCATGCAATCGCGGGAAACAATGATGAAAAGACTTTATGAGAATGACCAAGAAATGAGCATTTCTAACCTTTAATAACATATATTCTCAAACGTGGTTTATGCTACAAAACATTTTAAATTGAGGGTTTTGAAGAGAACTGTATTTTTTGTGTAGTACGTTTTCGTTTATCGCTTAACGTTTACAAAATTTCTTCCAAAAGAAGAGGACTTCAAAGGGTATTCCCAGAAAACTCAAGATACACTATGTGATCAAAAGTATCCGGACACCCCCCACAAACATACGTTTTTCATCTTAGGAGCATTGTGCTGCCACCTACTGCCTGGTACTCATTATCCGCGACCTCAGTACTCATTAGACATCGTGAAACAGCAGAACGTGATGCTCCGTGGAACTCACGGACTTCAAACGTGGTCAGGTGATTGGGTGTCACTTGTGTCAGAAGTCTGTACGCGAGATTTCCACACTCCTAAACATCCCTAGGTCCACTGTTTCTGATCTGATAGTGAAGTGGAAACGTGAAGGGACATATACAGCACAAAAGCGTACAGGCCGACCTCGTCTGTTGAGTGACAGAGACCGCCGACATTTGAAGAGGGTCGTAAAAGGTAATAGGCAGACATCTATCCAGACCATCACACAGGAATTCCAAACTGCATTAGGATCCACTCCAGTACTATGGCAGTTAGGCGTGAGGTGAGAAACCTTGGATTCCATGGACGAGTGGCTGCTCATAAGCCACACATCACGCAGGAAAATGCCAAACGACGCCTCGCTTGGTGTAAGGAGCGTCAACATTACACGATTGAACAGTGGCAAAACGTTGTGTGGAGTGACGAAACACGGTACTCAATGTGGCGATCCGATGGCAGGGTGTGGGTATGGCGAATGCCCGGTGAACGTTATCTGCCAGCATGTGTAGTGCCAACATGAAATTCGGAGGTGGTTGTGTAATGGTGTGGTCGTGTTTTTCTGGAGGGGGCTTGCACCCCTTGTTGTTTTACATGGCACGATCACAGCGCAGACCTACATTGATATTTTAAGCACCTTCTTGCTTCCCACTGTTGAAGAGCAATTCGGGGATGGCGATTGCATCTTTCAACACGATCAAGCACCTGTTCATACTGCACGGGCTGTGGCGGATTGGTTACACGCAAAAACATCCCTGTAATGGACTGGCCTGCACAGAGTCCTAACCTGAATGCTATAGAACACCTTTGGGATGTTTTGGAACGCCGACTTCGTGCCAGGCCTCACCGACCTACATCGATACCTCTCCTCAGTTCCGCACTCCGTGAAGAATGGGCTGCCATTCCCCAAGAAATTTCCAGCACCTGATTGAAAGTATGCCTGCGAGAGTGAACGCTGTCATCAAGGCTAAGGGTGAGCCAACACCATTTTGACTTCCAGCATTACCGATGGAGTGCGCCACGAACTTGTACGTCATTTTCAGCCAGGTGTCCGGATACTTTTGATCACGTAGTGTATACATTTCACTTTTCATGTAAATATCTTTAATATATTGTATCCAAATCTAAATTGTTAGAGCCATTGTTTAGAAAATCTTCGTGTCGTATCTTTGAAAATCACTAAACTGAAATAACAAGTTTGGTGTTGATCTTAGTTTTCATTTTTGAGTTATGCTGTTCACATACAGACACAGATATTTTTCTAGTTTTTTTTTCTCTGTCTTCATGAGGCCTCAAAACATGATTTCATGTGAAATCTCAGTACCGAATTTTTGGGTGGAATGCAACACTTTCCCTAATTACTATACGGAGTGGAGAAAATAAACGTTTCACTGTACAAAAAATGTACATCTGGTTAAAGCACACAATACTTTATGACAAATTATTTTTGGTATTAAACATTACCGGTTATTTTTAGTTATTAGTTTGAATTTTCAAACTTCTCTCAACTACAAATCGCTATTTTGTTTTCTTTATTTATTTTCGTGTTCGTGCAAAGAGAACAGGATTACAAACATATCACATAGCACTGGCTATGAAAACATTTGACTATCTCTTTAGTTTATTATATTATTATACCTACAATGAAATATGTAAATTAGGAATGTAGATTTATCTGTATTAACAAGAAGTAGATAGAATAATAAGCTTTGTAAGTATACTTTATAGAAGAGCGAATAGAGAAAGTAATATGAGTGCAACGCATAAGATTTTTACTTTCACTACCACGTACATTAGTAGGTAGAAGAGGTATTGCATTCCACCCAAAAATTTGATAGCGAGGTTTCTGCGGTATACAGGATTTGAGACCTAAATAAAAAAAAAGCATTTTTAGAAAAACAGTCTGTATGCGTGTCTATACGCACCATAAGTAAACAACGATAAGTTGGATAAATACTACATTTGGTATTTAGCTTCAGTATCTTCCAAGGATGAGATACGAAAATTTTAAAAAATATTTAATAATATATTTCAAGAAAATCAAGATTTTCAATCTACAGTTTACTTGGAATATTTTTAAAAATTCTTGATTTATAAAACTGGCCAACGATTTTGATTAAAATAATATGAAAAATATTTACATGAAAAATAGAATGTACACCTTGAATTTTCTGTTCTCTTCATTTGGAAAGAATCTTGTATAGTTGATAAACGTTAAACGATAGACGAAGATGTACCACACAAAAAATACAGATCTCTTTAAAGCACAGAATTTACTTCAAATAATGTTTGCTTTCTCTACTACGTATCGTAAGTAGGGGAAGTATTGTATTACACCCAAAAATTCGATACCGAGATTTCGCCGGAAATATATGTTTTGAGACCCCCTGAATAAAAAAAAAGCATTTTTGGAAACATGTACGTGTGTGTGTCTGTGTGTGTGTGTCTGTGAACAGCATAACTCAGAAACGAACAGTCGGATAAACACCAAACTTGGTATTTAGGTTCAGTATCTTTCAGAGATGCGACACGAAGGTTTTCAAGAAAATCCCCCCACCCCAGATTACCCTTTGCATTGAACATTTTTCGAAAACTTTAATTTTCTCAAAAATGTCTCTAACGATTTTGATTAAAATATCATATGTTTAAGATATTTTCATGACAAATGAAATGTATATCTCGAATTTTCTGAGAATGCCTCCAAAAGTATGTACATTGTGTTAAAATACACAATTTATGTCATAAATTTTCGAGATATTGCTTGTTATTCCCTTAAATTTTCCAATACTTTTTCTCAAATGGAAATTCGTTATTCACTTTTTTATATCCTGGACATAGAAAGAGAATGAAATGCACCACATAGCAACCAGATCTTAAAATATTTGACTATTGCTTAAAGCCTACCATATTCCGCTTGCATCTACAAGAACATTAGCAATAAGATTAACATCTAGATTAACATGAAGCACATGGAGAATAAGCGTTTGTAAAAATAGTTTGTACAAGTATAGAGAAAGTCATGTGAGTGTAACACATCAGAATGTTTTTTTGTTTTGTGGATTAAGCTATTCTGAAATATCCATTATTAATGTTCGAAATGTTAATTTCTTGGTAATCCTATTAATTCATGTCAACATTCAGTTGTGTTTTACGACTGCATGGAATCAGGATAGAATTTTAAGGCTAGCATATGGCGTCCATTTCTTTAGCATTCGACTATCACTGTTCTCTTTGTATATATAACGAAGGTAGAGAAAGTCATGTGAGTGTATCACATCAGATTTTTAGCTATGCTGTTCACAGATGTACACACGGACATTTCTCTAAAATTTTTAAATTTAGGGTGCCACAAAACATGTATTTCCTGTGACAATTCGATATAAAATGTTTGGATGAAACACCAAACTTCTTCTACCTACTATAGATAAGCGGTAAAGAAAGTATAAAGGCAACGATCTCGGAAGTTATACAGTTATAAACATGTTCGCTTAACCGGGCAAGCCTCTTTTCAATAGTCTGCAGGAGCCCAGAATAGATGTGCTTAAGTGTATTTCTCTTTGGCATATGGCATAACCAAAGCTTTCAAACCTTGCATATCGCGGCGTTTAAAAACGGCTGAGTTATCTAAGTGATACAGCTTCGTCTGGTGCAAACAAGGATTCTGGAAGTTTGTGTAGGAGTACCATTCCTATATCTTGAAGAAGGTTAATTTTATGGTCGTGTTGTATTGTATTTCGACTGTTGGGGAGCCGAACTTGAAGCAGTTGCAACCGCACGTAAGGTACCCGGTAGCCTTCGCCCCAAGTTTAAAAATATTAACTTTGTAATTTGACTATTTCTTTAAATATTATATAATTATGTTTGCCTCGACTGCGTCAATATTATTGTTAGAGATATGGATTTCTTTGCAGGGTGTGGTGCGGCTAAGGATGTAGACTTACACAGATCATAATTTTTACTTCACTCCTTTTTATTAATTTGACACGATTTAAATAACACTTCACTGATATGGAGAGCTGAGAGATTCTTTTATTGATTACTTGCACTTTTTAACACGTAAACTATTTTCGTCTCACACGAATACGTATTAAACTTCCCGTGGACGAGTTTCGCGTCTAGTTAGGAACACTGTTTACTAGCAACTGAATTCTATTTCAGTTTCTGATTGGCTAATCCTACTCCAATAGAATACTTTCGTTTAACTTAAGCTTCTTTCTGGTTGTTGATTGGCTATTTATATACTGTCTCAAAAATTACATTATTGCTGCTCCAAGAATTACCAGTATTATTATTAAACATTGTAATTCATTATTGCCTCAAGGCTACCTTATTGTTACCTCATTGTTAGCAACCTTTAACCTATTATTCTCACAGCTCCTACATTATTAAATTACGTAATACATTCACATAACATTATTGAACATGTACATAAAAATATAAACATTAATACAATGACTGTTACATGCATTTTATATATTATATTATACACATATTACTTTCAGGCGGACTGTTGTTATAATTTATATTATATAATTTGACTAAAATCATTTAAGTGTTAAAAATACTGCCTCACAGAGTAGTCTATGGCTTCTCTGCCGCTTAGATAGATACCTAAGGTAGCAGGAGGGCTACATTCTACCCAAAATTTTGATATTGAGACTAACCGAGATATACGTTTTAACTCCCCAAAATATAAAATTTATAGAACAACAAACAAATGAACAACGTTTAAAATGGAGAGGACTTCACAGAACATCGCCAGAAAATATAATGGTATTTTGAGTTAGAGGAATTTTCTTGGATATATTCGGATCGGATCTTTAGTAGAAGCTGAAATTAAATACCCTCTGTGGTACTTAACCGACTTTTCGTTTTTACTTTCCCTAGTACGTGCATAGCATTCCACCCAAAAATATGATACCAACATTTCAACGGAAATACATATTTTGGGGTACTCTGAATCCAAATGCAGCATTTTTGGAAACATGTCCATGTGTGTCACTCTAAGCACAGCATAACTCAAAAACGAAAAGCCAGATAAATACCAAATTTGGTATTTAGATTCAGTACCTTCCAAAGATTCAACACGAAGATTTTCAAAAAAATCCATTTACCCCGATTAAACTTTACACGGAACATTTTTCGAAACGTTTGATTTTAAAACGATTTCGTTTAAAATATAGTATACTAAAGACATTTACATTGAAAATAAAGTGTATATCCTGAATTCTCTGGGAAATACCTATGAAGCCTACCTAATTTGGAAGAAATGCTATATAATCCTGTATAACTTTGTAAACGTTAACAATAAACGAAAAAGTACTACACAAATAACTTAGATCTCTTTAAAACAATTTATTTAAAATAATTTTTGTGGAATAGGCCATTTCTGAGATATCTGTTATTAAATTTTTGAATTGCTCATTTCTTCGTCATTCTTTTAAAGTCCTGTCAACATTCAGTTGTTTCTCGCCGGCATATAGCGTCAAATTCTTAACATTTTACTATCACTGTTCCCTTTGTATCTATAATGAAATGTGTAATATAGCTATTTCTACAAAGGCTCGTTTGGACTAAAATGTAGTAGATAGAAAAAGAACCTTCACATGTTACACAAATTGTATTTCGTAGCGTTAGACATTTCCGAATTATTCCATGTCGCAAGTTGAGATCTTCCTAAGCGTCACCTAACGGATATGTTAGTAAGATTGTGACACTGTTTTTTCCCTTTCTTTTTTTCCATACTAAGGGCTTGTTACCCGAATAAACATTTGAATTATGTTTCTACATGTAAAAGCCTTGTTTCTTAATTTGAAACAATTTCTAGATAAAAACCCATCCTGAGTAACGAAGCGTGGATAGAATAACTTCTGATATGAATAGTGCAATACTTACATGTGTAATGACTTTTGTAACGCAGCGGATATGACCCCAAGGTTGCCGGGAGGTCCGCACCGGACAGCCGGAATAAACAACAATAAGTACCGCTCGCCAGTGTAAATACCGGACGCGTTATTGACAGACAACCAGAAACTTCTAGAATTTTCCTCCCCTCTCCTCCAGAACATGTATCGTAATAGTTCTAGAATGTTCTGTGAAATATTCCACTGCCTATATAAGCGAGCGTTCTCGCAAGAGCAATTAGTAGAATTGAGTCAGTCAGTAAGCGAGTGAATTGATGGCGACTGCTATGACGTGGAGCGAGTGTTGCTGCTGCAGGAGAGAAGTCTTGTGTTCGACGCCCCAGAGAGAAGCGTCTGGAAGAAGATGCTACATCACAAAGAAGTGAAGTGACAGGGAATTGAACTAGTTCATATTTGTGAAGTGACACTATAAACGAAGGTGAACTACATAAAAACAAACAGTGACAGTGAGATCAGAGAGAAGTAACAGTTGAAAAACTGGACAAAGTCACAATATATGTGAACTTTCTTTAGAAAAGTAAATCTTGTGAATGCATAATATGGGATTTTTACTTACGTACTTATAGTAAATAGAGAAAGTACATGTAGCATTCCACCCAAATCTTTGAAGTCGAGATTTCACCGGAAATTCATGTTTTGAGGCCCCCAAATTCAAAACAGTCCAACTGTGTGTCTGTGAACAGTAAAACTGAAAAAATAAACGTCGGTGAGATATCAAATTTCGTATTTAATTTCACCATCTTTTATGGATACGACACGAAGATTTTTTAGATAATTTCCCCACCCCAAAGTACCCGTTACGTATATGGGGAATTTTTAAAAAAATGTTGGTTCCCTCAAAAATGGTTCTATTTTGAATAAAATTCCGAATGTTTAAGATATTTCCATGATAAATCTTGAATTTTCTGAGAATAATGTCTGAAGTCCTCTTAATTCTGAATAACTTTTGTATGAGTGGTAAACAGCAAGAAATACGTTAAAATCTTACTACACAAAAACGTAGATATCGTTAAAGCAAACCATTTATGCAAAATAGCTTATTGTGGCGTTAGCCATTTCCGAAATATTATTTTTTATTGGTTTAAATTGTCAGATATTTAATACTTTTCTCAACTGAACATCCCTATTTTTCCCCCCTTTCCGTGTTCCTGCAAACAGAAATGAATTACAAAGCCACCACATAGGTACCGGCTTAGAAAATAATTGACCATCGCTTTGGCCTACTGTATACCTACAATGAAATGAGTAATGAAGGTATATCTGTATTAACAAAAATAAGTTCTTGTAAGAATAGTTTTAGAAGAGTGAGTGGACAAAGACATGTGAGTGCATCACATAAGACGTTTTGTTAATGAGTTGTATTGAGCTAGTTTTGATAGCAACAATCCTGGAATAAGAAATGGGGTAAATTCCTAGACTGTGAATCAAGGTAATCTCCGTTTATTTTCAACGGAGATAAGCATAGGTAATGAACACGTAACTGTTAAACGCAAAGGTACTACGAAGGGAAGGGCCCACGAAACCGGGCAGAGCAGCGCAAGCTGGTCATTCGGCCCTTTGTGTTTCTATCGTGACCCCTGGGAGGAGACATAACGGTAGAGACCCTAAGCGCAATCAGATCCGGGTGACGACGGTTCCCAGCACGGAAGGGTTCACTCATGTTTTCAGACTGATTCCTGCCTCCAACGCTGCCCGAGCCCAGCCCTCGGGCCTGTCCGAAAGCGCTCAGGGGCAGTCCCTGGACGACATCAGGAAGAAATCTCTACAAAGTGCACAGTCACTCCCAGCAGTAACCCGCCGAACACCGTCGCCTGGACCTACAACGCTGAAACAGATGACAAAGAAGATAATGGTTACAGGAAAGGAGGGCAGGAGAGTCATGGTAGATGAAGCACCCCAGTATTCCATGCCGACCCGAGGAAACGACGAAAAACCAATGGGTCAGAGTGGGTGGTCGCCGGGGATCGAACACGGACCTTACGAATGCGAGTGGCATGCGCTACCGCGGCGTCCCCTCGCTCGGTATGCGTAAGTTTCTACTTTCTCTACTACGTGTAGTAAGCAGAGGGAGTATTGCATTCCACCCAAAAATTCGATACCCAGATTTCACCGGAAATATATGTTTTGAGACCCCCTAAATCCAAAAAAGTATTTTTGGAAACATGTCTGTGTGTGTGTGTGTGTGTGTGTGTGTCTGTCTGTGTGTGTGTGTCGCTGAACAGCATAACTCAGAAACGAACAGCCGGATAAACACCAAACTTGGTATTTAGGTTCAGTATCTTCCAGGGATGCGACACAAAGGTTTTCAAGAAAATCCCCCCATCCAAGATTACCCTTTACATGGAACATTTTTAGAAAATTTTAATTTTCTCAAAAACGGCTCTAACGATTTTGATTAAAATATCATATGTTTAAGGTATTTTCATGACAAATGAAATGTATATCTCGAATTTTCTGGAAAAGTCTCCAAAAGTATTCTTCATTGTGAACGACTTTTGCATAACTGGTAAACCATGAGATAAAGTTTTACTACACAAAAAATGTAGATCGCGTTAAAATACAGGTTTTTTTTGAGTGAACCACTTTCAAGATATTGCTTGTTATTCCCTTAAATTTTCCAATACTTATACTTTTTCTCAGTTCGGTATTCGTGTTTTTTGTCCTGGTAATGCAAAGAGAATGGAATACTTCACATAGCAACCAGCTCTTAAGATATTTGACTATCGCTTAAAGCCTAGCAATTCCCCTTGCACCAACAAGAAATTTATCAATAACTTACATCTTGATTAACATGAAGCATATGGAGAATAAGCGTTTGTAAAAATAGTTTGTACAAGAGTAGAGAAAGTCATGTGAGTGCAACACATCAGTTTTTTTTATATATTCTTTAGTTTGATCCTGTACTTTCGTTAGAACGTGTGAAATATTTAGTTAACGGTATACTTAATAAACCAACCCTGCGTGAGTGTTAGCATAGTTCATAGAACTTTTCTGCATACGAGGGTGCTTTTAAAGGAAATGCCGTTTTAATATTTTGTCGCTGCAGTTGCGATTTTGAGCATGCGCATCGCTACCTCCATTCACTAGGAGAGCAGACGCAGCTGTGAGCGCCAGTCACTTAGTGTTTTCCTGTTGTTAGAGCGTTTCGAAATGTCCCAAATTAAACGAACAACCCGCCAACTGTGAGGTCAAACCGCGATTGGGTTTTTCAATGCGAGAAATGTTACGCCAGCAAACATTCATCGCCAATGTAAGTGACAATGCCAGTCACAAACACACACAGCCAAAAAACTAAAGATCTGATCGCACCCTCTCTACAGTCCGGATTTGGCACCAAGTGATTTTCGTCTGTTCTGGAGAAATTCCTTGGTGGGAAACATTTCAACGATGATGAATTGAAACAAGAAGTCTTGACTTGGCTTTCACCATAGGTGACATCATTCTTTGACGAAGGTATACAAAAAAGGGCCTGAATAACGGCGGTGACTATGTGGAGAAATAGCGTAAGGTGGAAGGTAATAATTATGATAAAGTATTTGGAAAATATTGTTCTATTATTCTTTAAAAAATTATCGGTACTTAATTTCAAAAGCACGTCTCGTATTATAGTGCACTTTGCTGGAAGGTTGTTCGCCTGGCTCCAGACTTGCACGTTTAGTTGCACCAGCAAGCTTTACTAGTGTTTCTCCTGTAATATATTTATCTGCCGCAGTAAGAGCTTTATCTCCTCCACGGACAGTTTTGGTGTCCATCCTGTTGCTGAAGATAACGCCTTTTGTGGCCATATCCTACAGGACATAAAAGTGTGCTGCATGCGAGATCCGCTGCCGTACATTAAATGTTTCAAGAGCGGTCTTTATTACGTCGCCTTTAATGTCCCTAAAGTTCACACGGGGTACCAGGGTTCAGGCCTCAGTAATTAGTGGAATTTACGTGTAGGAAGCTCTTGAAAAATTCCTTTTATAGATGTCTCGTACCTTGGGAAATATTTTGGGAAGAAGTCTTGAAACTTTTGAAAGGTGAGGAGGGTATTTCTATTGAAATCTATCTATTAAATATATTCCTGAAGTCTTTTATTAACATAAACACGAAACTTAAGGGTCATAAAATCTGGAAAGATGAAGTCACATTGAAATATTCAATGCCATAGCCGGGATTTGTTCTAACCACATGAGCTACCACGACAACCTGTCGGTACGACATTAAATTCCCCAATTGGCTCGCATTTTTGCGGTAATTTTCATTTTGAGATGACAAACCCCAGTGGCGACTTACAATATCGTAAGCACTATAAAGATACCCACCTATGAAAAAAGGCCTAAGATGTCAAAATTCACAACTATAGATTTTAATGTTATTAAAAACTACAAGCCTCTAATTCTACTTATATTTTATAGTTCTATGTCCTTCTCAAGCATGTTATACATGTCCTTTTGGAAGATAGGCCACCCTTCACCCACCCTTTGCACTGAAGTGCAACTCCAAAAATGACCGTTTACTGAGCGGATGGACTAGTGGTAACGTGCTAACCTCTAGTTCCCAAGGTCGTGTGATCAAACCTGGTGGAGGGCGATGGATTTTTTCGGGTGTAAAAATTCTTAGCATGACTTCCTTCGGAAGGGAAGAAAAGCCGGTGGTCTCGTGTCGTAGATTTACGGCACGTAAAAGAACCTTAACCCTAATAAAGAGGCCTCTGAATAAAATTACCGGTCTTTCACGCCCAATATGGAATGGGACGCTAAAGACCACATTAGTTAAAGAGCGCCCATAAATAAAACTCAGTTTAATTTAATTTACTGAGCGGATTCCGGATTTCCAGCCGATTTTACAAATTTTTACATTACGGTACACATAGCCTCACAATTCAGTAAACGCCTGTGACAAAATTGACCTATCACATGAGTCGACTATTAAAATCGATTAAAAAGAGCTTTGTAATTCGAGACGGGATAGGCAACGACAAATTAGAGGTACGCCTATATCCACAATGTACGCTATACATTCAATAGACAATTATTAAATAACGGTTTATTTAAATTTTGGCGCCAACTACGTCTCGTATATCTCAAATAGCATACAGAATAGCTTATGCCATCAAACAATAATATTAAAACGTCCAAGACAGGATTAAAGCTAGCCTAAAGGGTTATAATTTACACGAAAGGTTGAACCCAGAATGTGCTCTTAACCAAGCGTCCAAGTAGCTTCTGGAATTCTGACGTATGCTCTGCGCTACACACCGGTAGACAGGTTCGCATCTCCAGAACATGCACATTTGTTTTATTGCTATTTTTATAGTAATTTATTCATAAAGCTTGTGAAAGTATTGCAACTTCCATGTGATATGTAATTTCCTTATTGTCTTAGATCAAATGTGTATAATTTTTATTTATCTACATCAAATGTACCTACACTATGTGATCGAAAGTATCCGGACACCCCCACAAACATACGTTTATCATCGTAGGTGCATTGTGCTGCCACCTACTGCCTGGTACTCATTATCCGCGACCTCAGTAGTCATTAGACATCGCGAAGCAGCAGAATGGGACGCTCCGTGGAACTCACAGACTTCGAACGTGGTCAGGTGATTGGGTGTCACTTGCGTCAGAAGTCTATACGCGGGATTTCCACACTCCTAAGCTTCCCTAGGTCCACTGTTTCTGATGTGATAGTGAAGTGGAAACGTGAAGGGACATATACACACAAAAGCGTACAGGCCGACCTCGTCTGTTGACTGACAGAGCCCGCCGACATTTGAAGAGGGTCATAAAGAGTAATAGGCAGACATCTATCCAGACCATCACACAGGAATTCCAAACTGCATCAGGATCCACTCCAAGTACTATAACAGTTAGGCATGAGGTGAGAAACCTTGGATTCCATGGTCGAGCAGCGACTCATAAGCCACACATCACGCAGGAAAATGCCAAACGAGCATCGCTTGGTGTAAGGAGCGTGAACATTACACGATTGAACAGTGACAAAACGTTGTGTGGAGTGACGAATCGCGGTACACAATGTGGCGATCCGATGGCAGGGTGTGTGTATGACGAATGCCCGGTGAATGTCATCTGCTAGCGTGTGTAGTGCTAACAGTGAAATTCGGAGGTGGTGGTGGTGTTATGGTGTGGTCGTGTTTTTCCTAGAGGGGGCTTGCACCCCTTGATGTTTTGCATGACACGATCACAGCGCAGACCTACATTGATATTTTAAGCACCTTCTTGCTTCCCACTGATGAAGAGGATGGCGATTGCATCTTTCAACACGATCGAACACCTGTTCATACTGCACGGGCTGTGGCGGAGTGCTTACACAACAATAACATCCCTGTAATGGACTGACTTGCATCCTATAGAACACCTTTGGGATGTTTTGGAACGCCGACTTCGTGCCAGGCCTCACCGACCTACATCGATACCTCTCCTCAGTTCCGCACTCCGTGAAGAATGGGCTGCCATTCCCCAAGAAACCTTCCAGCACTTGATTGAAAGTATGCCTGCGAGATTGAACGGTGTAATCAAGGCTAAGGGTGGGCCAACACCATATTGACTTCCAGCATTACCGATGGAGGGCGCCACGAACTTGTACGTCATTTCCAGCCAGGTGTCCGGATACTTTTGATCACGTAGTGTATGTCGTTTAAATAGCTACTTTCCTGTAGTTCGCCAATAAGGAAACACTAAATAATAATAACATATTAAATGTAACTATTAAGAAAAATTTGAAATTAAATGATAATAAGAATGTTAAACATAACATTAATTTATACCAAGATTATTTATGAATACTACAAGACATTAAAAAAATTAGTACATGCAGGTGATTCAAGCCACCTTTACTCCAGTCATATTGTTAATACACCACACGCATCCTTCTAGAAAGATGAGAGACGGAGAGTCAATTTAAGATAGTATGTAGGATTTGCTTGCCCCGGTATACCAACGTGAGTTATCTAATTACGAGTGCATTAAAAGGCCATGCTATAACATCTGCTGTATTATTAGTCATTTCGTGGAGTGTGCTACCAAAGATATTTATGTTACATACTTTCTATGGGTTCTACCATAGAGGCTAACGTTTTCGTGCAAAAGCAGGAACGGTTGATTTACCTTGTATAGCGACTTAAATTCTACCTGTAAGTCTATTTTCCTATAAAATTGTAATAAAAACGTGCAAGTGTTAGCCAATATAAAAGTAAACAAACCATTCAAGAGAGGCTTGACGAATCCTCAAATCTGAATTAACTGCAGAGGAGCTAAAAATGACTCAGGAAGGCGTGTATGCAGGGTGGACCATATAAGTTGAGACTAAAATATCTCCAAAACAAGGCGTTGTGAAAGAAATGTCTTTAATAAAAGTTGCTTTATACTATGGGAGAAAGTAAATGCCATTAGTCGTGGTTCATTTGGAGAATGTTACGATGGTCATTTTAGGATTAATTTGATCTTTTTAAATGGGAAGCTAAATTAGGGTCAACTTAAATTTACCCTAAAACGACCATCACAACGTCCTCCAAATAAAACACGGCTAACGGCGTTTACTTTTCCCCCATAATATTCATGAACTTTTATTAAAGGCATTTCTCTCTACCACGCTTAGTTTTGGAGATATTGTACAGTCTCAACTTAAATGGTCCACTGTATATTCGACATCGAAAGTAAAAACTTTTAGACAATCAAAGGAGCATTAGTTTTAAAATATTTTAAATGATTTTATTGTTTTTTAAAATATTCCCCTTTAACATCAATACATTTTTACATTCGATGAAACCAGCCCTTAAAGCAATGATGCCACTCTTCCAGAGGCACTTTGGAAACCTTTTATAAAATCCACTGCTTCATCTGATGACGAAAATGTAATTCCTTGCATTTTATCTTTCATTTTTTAAACAAAAAGCAATTACAAGATGCTAGGTCAGGTCTGTATGGTGGTGGGTCCTTGATGCTCACATTTAGGGCATCCAGATGCTTAGTTGTTAGTTTTGCTGTCTGTGCCGATGCATTGTGATAATGTAACATTATTTTTCTTTTCCGCGTTTTTCAATAACTTTTTTCAAAACCTTTTGGTAAACAGACACAACACAACGCAACCCTCACAAGAAACACTGAAGTAAGATATTGCTGCGAGGGAAAGGGGAGTTGCGGTTGTACAACTCCTGCAGTGACGGTTGTCAGTACTTAATTCACTATTATATTGTGTTTGAGTTAACTTTCTGCATTTTTAATGGTATTTCACTATCCTTGTAATGGGCCTTCGAGATAAATTAATATTATTAAAATTGGGAAAATCTTGAGGTCACATAATGTCCACAGCTTTGTCAGACTTAGTTTCAGAAATTTGCCCTCTTGAAAGGTTTTAGGGACCAAGCGATCTCCCAGGTAAGTATGTAACCAGCACATTAATTTTGCATTTACAGTCATCAATTTTCGGGACTTTCTACGCAGAGTTCTTTGCAGTTAACTCCTGCAATATTTTCGCTAGTTCAATTCCAAAAATAATAATAATAATAATAATAATAATAATAATAATAATAATAATAATAATAATAAATACAATAACTTCCCCGTGTAACACATACCATTAACTTCGCCATTTGAAGCATGACATCTAAGGTAGTGCATTTCGAAGTTGCCTCCAAACACGCTATGGGTGTTTTTGAGCAAATTAAACATTTCACATTCTCTCCTTCTGCACAGCAATAATAAACTCATCCTCCCACTCTGCATGAAATTTCTGTTTTCCGGATAACTATGGCTTAGTAGTCTATGCCATTACAAATTCCACCACTGAACTGTTTACTTTCTACCACCCTCTAGCCTCTAGCTAGCAACACTGACCCAGGCTATGTGCGCTTTCAGTCACGTTACGTTTTGACTACACACAAGCTTTGCCCACCTCTGCAATACATGTGAGAGGTATGTATGTATTTACTGAGGAGTTGCCAGTTATGAATGAAACCTAACAACCTGAATATCACCAGATTCTAGGGACTTATCCCCTAATAATGGAAAAACGGAATCTTGGAAAAACCCCTTTCCTCGATCCGTATCAAGCATATACCAGTATTACAGTATACTATTAATTATTGCCGAGGCAATATTTTGATTGCTTTGATTTCGTAATATCTGGCCACAGAGCTTTAGTTCAGGTTTAAACTTACCCAATCTTTAAGCAGTACATTTTTGTTATATACAGAAGTGCGAAAAAGTAGGGATAAAGTAATTTTTCGGTAATTAAATATGAAGTGTGCAAAGAAATTGCACTATAATACGATATAGTCTTCTGAAGTAGCATATAATCTTGTTTTATTTACTGAAACTGTTGGTCTTCAGTATTTACAGGCTGTTGGAGTCTAGCTTTGAAACGCACGCACATTTTACTATTCAGTTTTTTAATTTTTTAATTTCTTGTCATCCTTAATGAACTGAATCGTGCCATCAAAAGTATGTTTATTTGCAAAAACTTACACCTAACAACACATCTAAGAAAAAAAGGCATAAGGCTAAGATCCCTATGGAACCTGCGTCCCATTCATTTATTTGGAAATGCTTTTCCTAAAATGTCTGGCACAATTCATGATCAGTGAGCAGGAGCCTCATATTGCTGAAAAACGAACACATAATTGTGTTGTTCTCCCATAATATTAAATGTATAATTGTATACCTACTTAGCCAACCGCTATATTGTGTGAAAATGTTTTAATTATATTTAATATCCATATTAAAGATATGCACATACACTATGTGATCAAAAGTAGCCGGACACCCCACGAACATACATTTTTTATCTTAGGTACATTGCGCTGCCACCTAGTGTCTGGTACTCACTATCCGCGACCTCAGTACTTATTAGACATCGTGAAACAGCAGAATGGGACGCTCCGTGGAACTCACGGACTTCGAACGTGGTCAGGTGATTGGGTGTCACTTCTGTCAGAAGTCTGTACGCGAGATTTCCACACTCCTAAACATCCCTGGGTCCACTGTTTCTGATGTGATAGTGAAGTGGAAACGTGAAGGGACATGTACAGCACAAAAGTGTACAGGCCGACCTCGTCTGTTGACTGACAGAAACCGCTGACATTTGATGAGGGTCGTAAAGAGTAATAGGCAGACATCTATCCAGACCATCAAACAGAAATTCCAAACTGCATCAGGACCCACTCCAAGTACTAGGACAGTTAGGCGTGAGGTGAGAAACCTTGGATTCCTTGGCCGAGCGGCTGCTCATAAGCCACACACCACGCAGGAAAATGCCAAACGACGCCTCGCATAGTGTAAGGAACGTCAACATTACACGATTGAACAGTAACAAAACGTTGTGTAGAGTTACGAATCACGGTACACAATGTGACGATCCGATGGCAGAGTGTGGGTATGGCGAATACCCGATGAACGTCATCTGCCAGCGTATGTAGTGCCCACAGTGAAATTCGGAGGTGGTGGTGTTATGATGTGGTCGTGTTTTTCCTGGAGGGGGCTTGCACCCCTTGTTGTTTTGCGTGGCACGATCACAGCTCAGACCTACATTGATATTTTAAGCACCTTCTTGCTTCCCACTGCTGAAGAGCAATACGGGGATGGCGATTGCATCCTTCAACACGATCGAGTACCTGTTCATACTGCACGGGCTGTGGCGGAGTGGTTTCACGACAATAACATCCCTGTAATTGACTGGCCTGCACAGAGTCCTAACTTGAATCCTATAGAACACCTTTGGGATGTTTTGGAACCCCGACTTCGTGCCAGGCCTCACCGACCTACATCGATACCTCTCCTCAGTTCCGTACTCCGTGAAGAATGGGCTGCCATTCCCCAAGAAACCTTCCAGCAGCTGATTGAAAGTATGTCCGCGAGAGTGAACACTGTCATCAAGGCTAAGAATGGGCCAGCACCATATTGGCTTCCAGCATTACCGATGGAGGGCGCCACGAACTTGTACATCATTTTCAGCCAGGTGTCCGGATACTTTTGAACATGTAGTGTATTTAAACCATTTCAGAATTAAACCAACTCCTCCTAATTCGGACACAGCTAACTCATGGTCTGTTGGAAGTCAATGAGGTTCACTCTTAACCATATCTCGTACTCACACTATCAAAAATGGAGCAGTCTTTGAATATGGAGTCACGGCAAGACCTATATAAAGTAACAGGACTGCCCCCAAACATTCGTTGAACACAATCACCATCTTGTATACGGAGTCTATTTATCAAAGGTTTTGCACAGGACAAAACACTCCATCATAAGCAGCATGAAGACACAAAAATTTCCAGTCTTATAGTGTTTCTCATAATTAATAACATAATACCTGTATATTACTATATAAACTATTATTATTGGAGAAAGGGGGATAAGGTAAATTATCTTAACATAAATGCATACAGATTTGCCCCATTTAGCTCTATCAGTTTAGCTCTTCACCTCACGCCTGCCTGGTCATTAAACAAATAACACGACTATAAAATAATTCCCGTGAAGCCACAAAATAAGTCACAAAATAAATCATATGGATAAGTTTTGAAGTTGTTATACTTGTAATATTATTTAATTTGTTGTGTATGTGTGTTTACTTAACGTGGTGAAGCCATTTTGTGACGTGATTCTTTGTTAGGTGTGTAGCTCCATCTGGTGTTAGCAATTTGCCGTAGTATTAGTGTTTGTTTGAAAGAATGCTACTGTTATTTTTATTTAATTTTGTTTCACTGTCCTCCGGCTAGCTATGATCTTTTTGGGTCGAGCACTTCTCTTTATACAGGTTGTGTAAACGGAAAGGAATCTTTTATCCAAAGATAACACTGATGAAGAAATTTGTTTTATACCTTTATTGTCGAAACACAGTCACTATCACATTTCCACATTGATCTAGACACTCGCCAAACTAAAACTGTTATAACAACTTCTAACTGATCACTTTTAATTCACGTACTTCAACCTTTTGTATAATTTGTATAATTTGTATAATTAACTTTACCATACTTGAGATTTTTCATAACTCTTATACGCGTAACTTGCGAATCGATAGCCGACGTGTAATATTTCTGCTGGACTGAAGGCGACGTGTATCATACAAATATTTTCGACGAACTGAAGGACTGAAGGCGTGTAGTGTACAAAGAATTTTGATGAACTGACGGGCTCTACCTCTAACCTAGCTCTTTTATACTCATACACCCGATATGCCTAAAGATTATAACTGATTTTCTATTGGCTAATAAAACGCGCCAACATTAGCGTCTATTTTTACATCCAATGAAAATTATAAACACATATACTCTAGGGAAATGTTCCAGAAGATTCTAAAGGAAAACGCGCCAACATTACGTAACCTCCTCGTTTCCAATAATGATAAACAGCTCACCCCCTCGCTGCATTATTGCACGTTATTATTGACAGTTTCAGTAAGGTCGTATAAACTTACTTCTCAACAATAATTACAGTCAACAAACATCTCAAATCAATGTTACACAAAAATGCATATACATACTATAATCACGCTTTACATTTAAATAATTTGTGATACAAATAACTGCATCAGCTTTGAACACATTAACAATACACATAAGTTCTAAACAAATTAACAATTTCGGGAAAAGTTGGACAAACTAACAATTTAAATAAATCCAAACAACATAACAAATTGAATATGTCTTAGCAAAATTACAGAGAGTTAAACGCAATTAAACATTGCCTAAAACGGACAAAGGAAGTCGCAGGGGGAAGACACCCCCTTAAGAAAGTATTTGTCTACACTAAAACATTCTAGCAGCTAAATTAATGAAGGGAAAAATCTAATTGGTTGACATAAAGATCAAATGGTAATAAAGTTTACGTGTTTTGGCGGTTTTTTGAGATCGTTCATTTTATCATTTTATAACTTTTAGAAAAATATGCCAAATTGCAACCCTTTGATACGATGTATTTTTCAAATTATCTTTCTGCACTGGATAAAGCATTTTTTACTTTCTCTCCTAAGTATAGTAAGAAGGGGAAGTATGTATTCCACCCAAAAATTCGATACCGAGATTTCACCGGAAATATATGTTTTGAGACACCCTGAATCCAAAAAAAGCATTTTTGGAAACATGTCCGTGTGTCTGTCTGTGTGTCTGTGTGTGTGTGTGTGTGTGTGTGTGTGTGTGTGTGTGTGTGTGTGTGTGTGTGTGTGTGTGTGTGTGTGTGTTTCTGTGAACAGCATAACTCAGAAACGAACAGTCGGACAAACACCAAACTTGATATTTATGTTCAGTATCTTCCAGAGTTGCGACACGAAGGTTTTCAAGAAAATCCCCCCACCCCAGATTACATGGAACATTTTTCGAAAATTTTAATTTTCTCAAAAATGGCTCTAACGATCTTGATTGAAATATAATGACAAATAAAATGTATATCTTGAATTTTCTGGGAATGTCTCCAAAAGTATTCTTCCTTGTGAACGACTTTTGCATAACTGGTAAACCATAAGATATAGACAAAATTTTACTACACAAAAATATAGATCGCATTAAAATACGCAATTTATTTCATACACATTTTTTTGTTGAGTTAACTATTTTCGAGATATTGCTTGTTATTCCCTTAATTTTTTCAACACTTATTTTCTAAAATGGGAATTCGTTATTCATTTTTTTGTCTTGGATATGCAAAGAGTATTAATCTGTGGCAAAGAGAATGGTGCTGCACATAGCGACTGGCTATTAAGATTAATGTCTATGCTTAAAGGGTACTGAATTTCTATATTGCCCTTGTAAATATATATTCCCCTTACATCTATAAGAAAATTAGCAATAAGATAGAATCTGCAAATGTTTATCTCGATTACCATGACGTAGATGGAGAATAAGCGTTTGTAAAAATAGTTTGTACAAGAGTAGGGAAAGTCATGTGAGTGTAACACATCAGATTTTTTGCATACATCCACACACTTCCATCGACATGTGACTTAAACTGGTGGAGAAAAAAAGTCGAAAAGAATTAAGGTAAAAAGGTTGAAAATTCCCAAATTTGCCATTTTGTTCCTCCGTCAAATAAAATTATATTTTCACCACAAAATCAAGTAACACATACAAAAAATGCATTAGGCTATGCATGTAACATCATTTTAAAATACCACGTACAAAAGAATTGCATTTTGACATATTTTTCAAACGTTTATATAAATGATAAAATAAACTGTCTTAAAAGCCAGCAAAACACGCAAACAGCTGAAGCCGGAATTATAAAGGCAATAATCATCATAATAATCTGAGAAAGAATAGGGATATAAAATAAGTAATAATATATTTAAAATCAGTGTATGTATAAAAAGGAGAAGCATTGTGAAAATTGTTGACTGTAAAAGCGACAGAAATCCAGACAGGCACAGTTTTGTTAATTAGGGACCAGCCTCAGATAGAAAGGGTAAATGCCATTGAAGCAAGTTTTTCCTCGTACCAGCCGAGTACAGCTGCACTTAGCCTGGTGAAGGCCACTCTCTAAGCATTATGAAGGAGGTGAGGGACGAGAGGGGAAGTTTAGGCGTTGGTTTTCCTTGTAATAGCGTGGGTAGATTAGTCTTCCTGAGTGCCTGGAGAGTGTAGGACGACATTATCGTCGTGTGGAGAAGAATGGTGGCAAACATGCTAGAGGGTAGAACGCTTAGCTGTAGTTAATATTATTTGGCCTTGGTAAAGACAAAGTATCATCGTATGCATTTAATAGTGATCGGCAAACCTAAAGTATTATTTTAAATAGTGAATAAAAGTGTTCCAAGACAGCATTTGTGTGTTTCTCTGTACACTCCCACGCATACCCTGAGGTTAAGATTTCATGCTGGAGCTGCCGTGGCAAAAGAAGAACCAACTGGGAGGAGACAAGCAGCAACCATGAGGCAAAGGTATTGCTTCATTGTTGGAGGACGGAGTGTGGCTGCGTCATATTGCGCCTAAACGTGGGGCTGAAAGAATTACCTGCGTCACAGCAATACGATTTCATCTTTATGTCCCAAAAAAGTTAGATTTCTTCCTCCATTAACTTGACTGCTGGAATTTTTTAAAGTGCAGACTTTCTTGAGGAGGTATATTAAATAATTCAAATGACAATTACGGAAAGTTAGCAAATATAATCCCGTCTATGGCTCCGCAAACTAATTACATTTTATAGCCAATACGTACGTTTATCGAAAAATAGCAATGGACGAATCCATATGAATGCTCCATACAGAAAGTTTCTCTACAAATAACAAAGTTTTCGGCTTCTTAAGCCATTTTGAAACTAACCAAAGCGGAGATGCGTCCATTCGCACTAGGAGAAACGAACTCCCCACGCCAGGTGAAAGGCGACCCAATCCCAGCTCCAAAAGCCACCGACACGTCATTTACGGTGGATAACGGAAATGCAGTCCGAAAATAATGCCGCCCAACGGCAGCTAGTGAAAATATTTAGAATTCGTTGCCCCAATAAGAAAACCAATGTGCAACCGACACAAAGAGAAGGAGGCGAATGGAAAAAAAGGGAAAAACAAAACCGCTAAAGCGGATAGTAACTAAGCAATTGCTCTGTTCTTGCACTCTAGCAGTAAACAGATTCCAGACGATGCACGTCTATGAGTTGTCTAAGCAATACACCCCTTAATTGTCTTTTTACGGAAACTCGCTTATACATATTGATAATAAAGTAAAAACCTACAATGTACATATCTTAGTTTTAAGAATGTATTTTATAACACGAAATTTTCAACCCATGGACAAATCCATAACAAAATAGTAATGTAATAAAGTTTATATTTTGCGAATGAATAAAAGCGTAAAATATCAAATAAAGAACAAATCTGAATGCAGATAGTTTGCCACTGCCAACAGAAGGTATTCATTCAACCGCATTTATTGGCACAGATATCAAATGCGGGGGTCGTTTCCTGGTAGAACATTTCAGTTGATTGCAAATGCGTGCCAATTCAGTCTGCATGATAAAGATCTCTTTCAAAATTACCAGTAATTGCTGGGGTTTGTAAGCCTTGATGAAAAAGCATGTCGCTGAACTTTGATATTTTTATATAGGTTCTTCTCTCGACCGAGCAGCGTAAACTTTGGAATTAAATATTTCGTTTTAATGTACTGTCAAATGCATGCAATCGTGTGTATGTTATGCACAGTGGTTTATGTTGATAAGAAAATAATCCGCCTCTGTTGCGCCCAGCCCCATCCCCATAACTGATTCTAGCACTACAGTTGGTCACTCGTGAGCCTGACCTGTGTTCATAGGTTAAAGTTTGAGTCCCAGACATGTGTCATCAAACCAATACGAGACGGGCTCATCCAGGTGTTGGTGTGGACCATCGTGGCGAAGGTTGCCTTTGTCACTCGGATGAAATATTTCCGTACTTCTCCCCTTTCGCCGCTCTCCTGGGTCTAACCATTGCTCTTAGGCTAATGCGTGCTTCACTGATTTGAATTCAAACCTATAAGAGATTGGTTCACCCACATCTGCTGGAATACAGTATATGATAAGCAAATTCTGCCAACATTAAATAAAGAATATCGCTATAGAAAACCGAAAGTATGGGCAGGTTTTCGTGTGTTCGGCTGTATAATTTAGAGCAGAAAGTATAGTTTTTACTTTCTCTACTACGTATAGTAAGTAGAGGAAGTATTGTATTCCACCCAAAATTTCGATACCGAGATTTCACCGGAAATACATGTTTTCAGACTCCTGAATCCAAAAAAAAGCATTTTTGGAAACATGTCCGTGTGTGCGTCTGTGTGTCTGTGTGTGTGTCTGTCTGTGAACAGCATAACTCAGAAACGAACAGTCGGATAAACATCAAACTTGGTATTTAGGTTCAGTATCTTCCAGAGATGCGACACGAAGGTTTTCAAGAAAATCCCCCCACCCCAGATTACCCTTTACATGGAACATTTTTCGAACATTTTAATTTTCTCAAAAATGGCTCTAACGATTTTGATTAAAATATCATATGTTTAAGGTATTTTTATGACAAATAAAATGTATATCTTGAATTTCCTGAGAATGTCTCCAAAAGTATTCTTCATTGTGAACGACTTTTGCATAACTGGTAAACCATAAGAGATAGACAAAATTTTACTACACAAAAAATGTAGATCGCGTTAAAATACACAATTTATGCGATATACATCTTTTTTGTTGAGTGAACCATTTTCGAGATATTACTTGTTATTCCCTCAAATTTTTCAATACTTATTTTCTAAAATGGGAATTCATTATTCATTTTTTTGTCTTTGATATGCAAAGAGTATTAATCTGTGGCAAAGGAATGGTGCTGCACATAGCAACCAGCTATTAAGGGATATGTATGTGCTTAAAGGCTACTGTATTTCCAAAGTGCCCTTGTAAATATATATTCCCCTTACATCTACAAGAAAATTAGCAATAAGATACAGTCTACAAATGTTTATCTCGATTAACATGAAGTAGATGGAGAATAAGCGTTTTTATAAATAGTTTGTACAAGAGTAGAGAAAGTCATGTGAGTGAAACACATCAGATTTTTTTATTTAGAAATTTTATTATCTACCATAAAGCAGTTTCATTACAACCCATTCACAATTCCATTTCCCATAAATCCCTATCCTCTGAATCTCATCTGTTAATCCTCTATACATTAGTCCTTCTTGGAACGACATTCATTGTTCTCTTGGTTCTGTTTCCTTCAGCTTCCCATTCTAGCACCATTCTTACTATTCGGTCGTCACCCATTCCTTTCACATGACCGAACTATTTTAATATTCTGTTATTTCCTATTCATTCTTCTTTTATATCCATTATTTCCCAATTTCTTGTTATTTCTAACTTTATCGACTTGAGATTCGAATAGACCTCCACCATCTCGGTTGTTAATAATTTTCTTTCTTGTTGGCTATTCATTGTCCAGGTTTCTGATCCATAGAGTAACCCTATACTGTGCCATTAGATTATAAAATAGCTTTTTTAGTTTTATTTCAAATGTTTCTGTTCCATAATATCGACTTCAGTATTCCAATTGCTTTTCTTCCTTCACTTATTTTTTTTCTACTTCTAATCTAAAAGTTCCATCTGCTTCTATGATTGATCCAAAATACTTAAATGTGCTGACGATTCTTATTTCCTCATCGATAATCAGATATCGATTTAGTATTTATATTTAAAATGTTCACATATGCCACATCCCTTCCAAAACGGGGAAGTGCTTTGCTAGCTCTTGTTAGAGGCGATTTATACTATTTAATTTTTTATTGTGTTTTTGGTTTTGTTTATCTGCGGGCCTTTCCCTTTGGAACATACATATTATTGCCTATAGGCAATAGTGCTAACTCATATTCGCTTGTCGCTGGGTTTCTGGTAATTTTTGGGTTTTATGATTAAATCACACGCACATTCACAGTCTCATTCACACTTCCAGATCTGGAGAGGATAGGGAATAATCCTGGCTAGAGAAAAATTCCCATCCCCATCCGGGAATCGAACCAGGATCCCCTCGTACAGCAGCAGGTGCTCTACCAACTGAGATATGAGGCCAGCCTTTTTACAGGGTGGACCATTTAAATTGAGACTGTACTATACAGAGGGATGTTTGCAATGTATGGCAACACACTTAAGACAGCCTTAGCTTATGAAAAACCACGCCTCCACCAGTTGTTACCTTCTATCTGGCAGCCTTTAGCTTGAACTATCAATCTGCAGCACAGCTTCCACTGGAGCAAACTGCTACGAAATACAGGGATGTTCAGTTTATTCCATTGGCCCTTGCAGCTTTCCAGAGACCATCTAAAGTTCGCGGCCGTCTGTTTCAGAGGGCTCTTTTCAGTAACCCAAATACACAAAACTCCGTCAGTGATGTATCAGATGACTTAACACGGATTTCACTGAAAGGTATGGAATGTATTCCCATTTCTCTCTTTAAGTTCTCCAAAAATTTGTAGACTGAAGCAGACGTATGGTTTGATGCCTTATCCTGATGCAACAAGACTTTATTTACAGCTGCACCATAGAGAGCAGGGATTTCTGTGTGGAAAATTGATATCAGGACGTTAGTCTGATAATATGCCGAGTTGATTTTTACATTTTATGTACACGACGAATAGATAATTTGCCACTGTAACTATACCTAGCTATTACCATGAAACCATTGGGGAAATTTCGTTACTTTCCTTATACCAACTTTCAAATTTACTTCGCCCCTTCCTCGGTAATTCATAGTTCAAAGTTTGTTGCAGTCGCTTAGATAACCACATGCCTCATCTAAAAATACAACAAATATCCACTTTTCACCAGCAGGTATCGTTCATACAACTTTCTGCTGTTAGTGGCACGTGTGTTTAGGCAACAGCTTATATCGCCCGGCTCTTATGGCACTTTTAAAGATTCAAATTCTGGTTGATTATGGTGTTCACAGTAGTAAAAGAGATCCCTAAATACAGTGCAATAGCCCTCTGAGTTGCAGGATTTGATCAAGAGGCATGGGCCTTCACCTTTCAAATTATCTCCGGGGTAAGACTGGAGCTGGTCGTGGATTTTCCTGTTTCTTGCCCTTTGGAATACGTCCTGGTGTGGCCTTACATTTTTTGTTGAGTGCACATGAGATCACTTTTTATATGGTAAAATCAGGCTTCTTGCACTGCTTAATAATCTTAATATACACATATTTTGCATCGGAAAGGGCAATAATATACCCTTATCATAATGGTTCTATTTTTGACGCCATTTGATGCAACAAAAACACACAACTGAGCAAACACAGTGATACACTCACACTGCTGAACTTTCATTCGGTTCCACATGTTTCAGTGCGGAGCTATTGTGCTCGTCTGATATTGTTACTATAGATGTGAACAACCTTCCGTATCTCCAAAACTAAGTTTGTACGAAGAAATGTCTTCAATAAAAGTTGCTTGATACTATGGCGGGAAAACATTAGTCGTGTTTTTCGTTTGGAGCACGTTAGTAGAGGCATTTTAGGGTCAATTTAATTCTTTTAAATGGGAACCTACATCTTGAATGTTGTTTTCTCATTAGAAAATGGTTTATAAAAAGTTGTTTATTTTGCGATGAGGAATAAGGAAACAGAATAAAAAATGTTGTTCCCAAATACGAAACGACCGACCATACATGGTTGCTCCAACCAATCATTGAGTTCTTCGTACACAGCCATTCAGAATTTTCGTTGGAGTAAGAACAATTGTTATATATAAATGTTGTTTTTATGAGGAGCGAGAAAACAACATAAAAAGGTAGGTTCCCATTTAAAAAGGTTAAATTGAATCTAAAATTGCCATCACAGTGGCCTCCAAAAGCAAAACGTGACTAACAACTCTACTTTCACTTTAATATCAAGCAACTTTTATTCAAGATATTTCTTTCTACAACGCTTAGTTTTGGTGATAGTGTACAGTCTCAACTTAAATGGTCCAGTCTGTATAATTGTTGTATGTAATAGTTAAGTTTCATGATCTTAAGCATCTGAAGAAACGTCTCGTATGTAATAAGCCAGGAGATTTTTAGAAGCATTTTAGATTACTCCTAGAAATATACGTATATTATGAATGAAGTCGAAATGTTAGGATATGTATTACTTGACGTGATTAAAGCAGGGAAGTCATCATGAAATACAACCTTTAATGTTTAAATTATAAAATATATACCTTTTATGTTCCCCCGATCATGGACTACGGCAATACGCAGTGCAACATTGGAAGGGGGGAGATAAAACGCATGCACTTTGTATAAAATAATGTAACAAAATTGCTGTGCTCCCCCTTGGCTCTTCTTTTACATTGGATACATCTTGAGGGGACCTAAAAGCTATCTGTGAGGGGAAAAATGAAAGTGTGTCAGGCTTAGGAACGGCAATAAAAAGGACATGTAGGAGGCCTCCAATCACACGATCATAGGCCATCAAACAGTCTCATTTCGTCTTAAAGTGGCCTCCGGAGGAAGGGATGACGGAAAACCCGAAGGACAACCAGATCCAGCAAGCGGCGCGTGCTAAGCGTAGTCATAACGCACCTGCCTGACGTTGGCGCTAACCCACTATGAGGGGCAAGTATTTAAGAATACCCAACCAACTAACCGTGTGCTAGGGCGCTATCCTTTCCAAAGTTCAATTCTAAAATATCGTCGCACCACAGCAATCCTAGTTTTCTATCCTACAACCCTGAAATAGGTGAACAAGGAATACGTATATGCCACCAAGAGATAAGATTCTCAATCGTGGAGAAGCTTCCAGTCGAACAGTAGTTTCATGGTGTTGTTGAATCGGTTCGATTGGCTACGTCCTTCAACGGGGCGTCCCCGGGAGGAAGTATAAGGTGAGAGGAGTCACCGGGCGGCCGGAACCAGGATTGACGGCATAGAAATGCTAGAGTCCCTAAGTTTTCCAGATAGAGACTCCCCTGAAGACGGACAGACAGACCGAAGATCCCGTCCCGCACAGAGGGCTCCAACGCTCTCCTCAAGGGGGTTCGGATATCCCCGGTATCCACCTGAAAGCCGAGGGACGCTGCACCGAAGCACCATCGCCGACATTTCCAACCCTGAAAGAGACCAACGGATGAAAATGAGAATGAAGATTAAATGGAGGAACAGGAAATGCGGGGGATGTGAGAATCCTTCCCAGCATTCGCCCGGCGACCCAGTAAAACCCACCCAAAAAAACCGTGGGTCAGAAAGGTAGGCCATGGGAATCCAACCCACGACCTCCCGAACGTGGACTATAGACGACTGAGCCTTCTCGCTCGGTAATGTGCTCATATTATTCTACACGTTCCCGTGAGACAAAAAGCGAGCGAACGTCAGCACAGGTATCGTTAACTGGCTGGCTGCAGTAGCGCGGGAACTGTGACGATAAGTACGGCAAAAGAAGGTATGTCCAAGATAGTTGCGAAAAATTGGTAGGAATACATTATCGTTCATTATTATTATCATCAATATTATCATTTGTAATCAAAGAAGAAACAAAGATATGAGAATTTATGTCAATGTAATTTAACAAGAAACATTTGGTTTTGTTGTGAGTTCGGTAGGGGGAAGACATCTGTATAACAAATAAAGCAAAATTGTTATCTGCAATTTATTATTTTCGAAATTCAGTAATTCCTTTTCTAATAAAATCTGCATTTTTAAAGAAATAAATTATCTATTGTGCATGCATAGAGTTAAAAAAACAAAAAGATTGGAATTCATTTATTGTTTAGTATCAGGTATGAATTTCTAATTAATAATGTCAGAATATTCATAGACACATCTTGAATAAGAATGTTGCTTAAACATACCTTTTAGCCTGTCATACTAATACGGAATCTTCTAACATTGCTCAAGTCGTGTACTATAATACTGTGTTATAATAGTATATTATGCAACAACACTATAATGGTAGTAATTAAGACGCGAGTATGTTTAAGAAAAGAGCGGCAGCAAGTTTATTGTGTGTAATTAAATGCTGATCGGATGTCAGCACTGATTGCAGGACATTCAGCGTGTTTGCGAGTAGTGCAACAGAATGTTATCACTGTTGAGTACACGCCGTATTTATTGATTTTTGCAGGCAACGTGAAAGCAACACATATTGAAGCAAAGGAATATTAGAATACTAAAATTACAGTGAACAAAGTTTGTTTTATTTTAAGTACACATATTTCATTGTCTATCTGTGAATGGATCCCAGTGTACTGCAGCTTCGAAGGTGTTAAAATGTATGGGGGATAGGGGAACTGCGCGTGCTGCCGAGTAAGATCTTAATGAGTCGTTGAAGTATTATGGATGCCTCAGCAATTCAGCTACGTCACATGAGCATTAAAGTGTGGTCGACCAAAAAATATTACATCACTTCATTGTTACCAACTTTGATTTTATGTAAATCCTATGGTTAACCAGACACAAACTATACAGTTCATAAAGCAATACCTATTTTAAATTCCACAAGTTGTTGCTGAATCAGGTTGTAATATAGACGTAATTAGAAGCATAAAACATTTATATTATCTATAGTTGCAAGTTAAAACTACCGCATGTATTATATAAGTCCCCTGTCGTTGAAGCACAGTAACAATCCATGCACAATGTGAATATATAGGGTATTTCAACAAGAGTTTCCTATTTCTGAACTTAAACAAAACACGTTCTATAAGTGATGGAGGTTTATTTCTTTTTATTTTGGAACATTATTAATGCCATTACGTGTGGAAGAGAACATCAGTTAAGTGGTCGCCGCGACTTCGTTGGGTTGCGCGTATACGGTTGACCCAATTTTCATTGACAGAAGAAGGTAAATTATGCCCAATTTCACGAATAATAGGCGTATTGTTATTCATAAGATCACTTAGAGTTTCTGGCTTGTTGACATAAACTCGAGATTTAACATAACCCCACAAGAAGTAATCCAACGGCGTTAAAAACATGACCTCGGGGGACAGTTAACTTCACCACTACGGGAAATGAAACCTCTGAACTTCTCCTTCAAAAGATCGATTGTTTCGAGAGCAGTATGACATGTGGCACCATCTTGCTGGAACCAGATGTTTCTGATATCCATACCATCCAATTGAGGCCAAAAATAGTCCCTTATGGAAGGGCGGTATCTTTCTCCATTGACAGTTAGAGCTTCTCCATCTTCATCTTGGAAAAAATATGGACCAATGATTCCACCATACCAAAATCCACACCACGCAGTAACCTTTTGGTCGTTCTTGAATCTGAATTGGATTGTGATTGCTCCAACAGCGACAACCATCCATCCAAAAGTGCGCTTCGACGTTGAAGATGATTTTTCGACAAAAATCCGGGTTAGCTTCCAATTGCTCCATAGCCCAGTCAGAGAATACACGGCGCAATCTATGGTCCAAGAGCTTTAGTTATTGTGTTGGCACCATTTTTAAGAGTGAAACTTCAAGTCCAGATGCAGAATTCGCCAAGTTGTGGTCGGCGAAAGTCCCAGTTCTTGCGCTCGACGAGCAATTGATTTGTTTCCGTTCTCGCGTACACTCTCACCAACGGCGCCTTTGTTTTCGTTGGAGCGCTTACGTCGATTATGCACAGGCGTTCTTTGTTCGCCGACAGAACCACTTCTTTCAAATTTATCGATCAAACTCCGAATTTTTCTTTCGCAGGGACGATTATGCACACCGTATACTTCATGCAATACATGGAAAGTTTGGCGAACAGATGATCCATTTTGATAATAAATTTTCACAATTTCTAAGCTATTCCATGGCTATTTGTGAATAACAACTGTAACTACTGAAAAGATGGCTGCTGTCACTCAATAACAACGGCAGCTATCACATGTTAAAAATAGGACACTCTTGTTGAAAGACTCTTTATTAGAAAATATTCATCACAAACTAAAAAGCTATTATCCAAAAGTAATGAGTGTTATCAGCTAACGTCTGGCTAAAAATTTGGTTTAATACGCGTAACTTTATGTTGTTTTTAGTAGGTATACAATGCTTGCAATAAAATTTCCACTTGCGTTATACAATTTTGTCTGAATTTGTTTTATTTTCCACCACAGAAGAGATTAACGTTTTCAAGTTCACAGCTATGCAAGAATCACATACTTCTTTGAATATATTTTACTACAAATAAACGCGCAATGCTAAGTGCATTAAGGTTCAAATAAAGCTGTGTTCACAGACATTTTAGAGCCTTTTAGTGATCTTATTAGACTATTTTGTAAAGTATATATAAATACTTAGTTTCTAACTACTTGTATTATTTGTCCTGTTGTTTCTTTATTTTTATCAATTTTATAAGCATTGTAATAAATATAATTAAAATTAAAGCAATAAAATCGATAAATAAGGTTTTAAAGTATTATTCTGAAACCATTAAGTTTCTCCCAATTTCACTTTTGTTAAAGGCTTTCTCTATACCGATTATAATACTAACCCATAGGTCACATAGCAGAATGCTGCAATTGTTCCTTCATTTCTCCTCCTCTTCCCTTTAGATATGCTGTTTCAAGGACAGTCCTGGGTAAGCGAGAGATCCCTGTCCCAGTAGGTGACTACTGTCCATTCCAAACCAGCGTGCCTTTCACTGAAAACAAACTCTTTGTATTATCTGCGCGAAAGTAGTTCGCAATCCCCGCCCATAATGGCTGCTTGTTCCCCTCCCATATGCTTGTTGAACACTATTTAATCTATAAAAACCCGCCCTGCGTGAGAATCATAGTTCAAAATGCAACCTGAGGTAACAATCTATTTTATAAGTATGCGGCAATGAACATTTTACTTAAGTTAATCACAAAAGTGCGACACCCAAATCCGAATCCTCCAAAGATGACTCAGCTAACATATCAGAACCAGAACTACTCTCCAAAATAATGACAAACTTATCCACAGCACTGTCGCACTTAAAACAAGTTCCCACATTTTATCATTTTCTGTGTTATATTATACATGTTTATATTCCCTGCTCGCTTTCGTTACACTTCTCACTGAAACGCCTGTAAAATCCGATATTAGTTTCGTAATATGCAATAATGCATGTGTCGGGTATTTTTGTAACAGTGAGTTGATTATACGAAGTATTGTTTGTTGTTAGCCACTTTTTAACTGTGTTTGAACAGTTTATTCGCACTACACGCACCTTCCTCTGTCATGTGACCTCAAATACCAACTGACTAAATCACAAGATTTGACCTGAGCTGAGCACACGTGTGCTAGCGTATTATGAATGACTGTTTGCTTATCATATTTCCTGTGTTACACAAAGTGTTTATTCGGTACTCAGATAGCACCTCTGGGAATTCATTGCTGCATTTCTTGTATATGTAAAAGAGTGGCAGTCGTGCATACGGTTGGTATATTCTCTCGGCGTTAGCGCAATAGCAGGCGAAAATCATATTTTGTAATCTCTTAACAGCTAGTATGTATATCCATTACCTTTAAAAATGAGTTCTTATGATAACCGCAATAAAATGTGCAGTTCTATACCTTTCCTGCTCTAATATTTCATAATGCAATACATGTATTAAAGAACTATTTACGTTGGCGTAAGAGTGTACTCTTGGGTTCGTGACAAGCCGAAGCACGTGCTACTGTTTACATCAGAGGGAACTCTGGTTTGGAATGGATAGTAGGTGATCATATCTTGCGAACAGGACAACGAGGGCCTATCCACTACCATTTCTTTTCCTAATCGGTCAACATATGCTACCTACTGTGATCTTACAGTATTGGCTGTCTGTTATTCGAATCGTAGCAAAATATTAAAGGCACGTGTATAGGAAATCCCTGCAGTATATTAGTTCTTTAAGATTTAGTGCTGAAGGTGAAGAAAGAAGTGTTTATTCATTTATTCAGTGGATCGCCTAATATTGTATTTAAGCTTCCTCTTATCATAGCGGTTTGCTGAACTTTTTCGAAAAACTGATGTGTTACATTCCCATCAACTCCTCTACTCTTTATCGCTTATTACTGGCTATAAAAATTACTCTTACGTAAGTTTATTTTCCTGCCTACTTCATTTTAATCGAGATAATGCTTTTCGAAAACATCTGCATTTATTTCCTTATAGATACAGAGGGAATAACGATGTTTCAGAACTGAACGCTGTACTCTGACCTTAAAATACCCTATTCTTTCCATGTCATCCCGAGAAACAGTTGCAAATCAACAGGACTTCAAAAGAACGGCTAAGTATTGAACAATTCTAGCCATTAATAACTGATATCTCGTAAATGGCTGATGCCACAAAAAAGTTATTTGGTGTAAATGATGTATTTTAAAGAGATCTACATGTTTATGGAGTACGTTTTCGTCTACACTTAACGTTTATCAGTAATACAAGATTATACGAGGGTAGATCAATAAGTATCCACACACTATTTTTATTTTTTGTAGGTTGGCTGTATCGGTTCGTGCGCGCGTACGTCGACATCTTGTTCCTTTGTCTCCGCTTGTGGAATGTTTGACGTTATCCGTTTTTCGTCCTCTGATGGTGTACCAGGAGACGAATTCCATCGAAGACTTTTCACACCATCTGGGGGCAATGTTTTACCTCGGCGAAATGTATACGAATGAATTGAGAAGTTCAAAAATGGTCGGACAACTGTGAAGGACAAGAAAGGAGCAGGGCACCCATTCATATCCACTAGCGGCGCCAACATTGGGCAAGTCCTTACCCTGATTCAGAGAACCCAAAATTGACTGTCGATGAAGTGGCAAACCATATCTTTTTGGTCCACTTAGAAAATACCTTAAGGGGCCGTCGCTTCAGCACAGACCAAGAAGTGAAGGAAGCGGTACATACATGGCTTGCTACTCAGACGAAAAACTTTTTTCTGAGGGCATCAGAAAGCCTGTGCAACGATAGACCATGTGCATTGAGAAGCAAGAGGTCTACGTCAAAAATGAGCTAATTAAGTTTGTGTTATTGTTATAATAAATTTAACAAATCATTTGCGGATAGTTATTGACTTACTCTCGTACAAACTCCTGTCCAATGAGCGGACTTAGCAGACTATGCCCAGAAAATTTAAGAACTACATTTCATTTTTGTGTAAATATCTTTTATATATGGTATTTTAATCAAAATCATTTTAGCCACTTTTTAGAAAATCAAAAACTTCGACAAATGTTCCATATAAGAGGCAGTTTGGGTTGAGAGATTTTCTTTAAAATCTTCAAGTCGTAACTTTAGAAGGTACTGAAGCTAAATACCAAACCACTTTTCGTTTTTGAGTTATGCTGCTCATACACACACACACGGACCTAAAAAGCTTTTTTTATTCTTGTTATTCAAGGGGCGTCGAAAAATCTCGGTACTATGTACGAGCTTGAAAAAGTAAAAGGTTCCAATATAAAAAAATTCTCATGTGTTACACTCACATGACTTTCTCTACTCTTGTACCAACTATTTTTACAAACGCGTATTCTCCATCCACTTCATATTAATCGAGATTAACATTTTCAGACTCTAATCTTATTGCTAATTTTCTTGTAGATGTAAGGGGAAAATATAATTACAAGGGCAATATAGAAAAACAGCAGCCTTTAAGCACATACATATCTCTTAATAGCTGGTTGCTAGGTGAGCACCATTCCCTTTGCCACAGATTAATACTCTTTGCATATCCAAGACTAAAAAAATGAATAACGAATTCCCATTTTAGAAAATAAGTATTGAAAAATTGAAGGGAACAACAAGCAATATCTCGAAAATGGTTCACTCAACAAAAGAAATATATACGACATAAATTGTGTATTTTAACGCGATCTACATTTTTTGTGTAGTAAAATTTTGCTATCTCTTATGGTTTACCAGTTATGCAAAAGTCGTTCACAATGGAGAATACTTGTGGAGACATTCCCAGGAAATTCAAGATATACATTTTACTTGTCATAAAAATATCTTAAACATATGAAATTTTAATCAAAATCGTTAGAGCCATTTTTGAGAAAATTAAACCTTTCGAAAAATATTCCATGTAAAGGGTAATCTGAGGTGGGGGATTTTCTTGAAAGCCTTCGTGTCGCATCTCTGGAAGATACTGAACCTAACTACCAAGTTTGGTGTTTATCCGACTGTTCGTTTCCGAGTTATGCTGTTCACAGGCAGACACACACACACACAGACAGACACACAGAAAATACACGGACATGTTTCCAAAAATGCTTGTTTTGGATTCAGGGTGTCTCAAAACATTTATTTCCGGTGAAATCTCGGTATCGAATTTTTGGGTGGAATACAATACTTCCCCTACTTACTGTACGTAGTAGAGAATGTAATATATAATTCCCATCTGGTTTGTAGTGATATAGTTAACCATTAGGAGAATTTAGGGAGACGGCTTGGAGGGATTACCATGCTGTTAGTATTTCTGATAGAAGTTATATAAAAGCAAGTGTTCCTTTATGGAACACAGCAGTTGAGTAAACATTTTGCTCCATAACAGTAAGATGATTTTGAAGATGCACTAAGCTATCCTTATTGCTACTCGAGCTCTTGAAACAATTATTGTTGCTGTTATTATACTTCCAGAGAAAATGCATATCAATTTAACTTCAAAATAAAGTATGTAGCTACTAACGTATTATTCAAGCTGTTTAAATCCCTTTATATCATAGTATATTTAGTTTAATGGACGTGGCTATGTACAAAATGATGATAAAAAATGAACAGAAACAATTAGGTTGTAAATCATCTCCAACTCAGCACACAAGAACCACGATTATCCTACACTCATTAATCCGGATTTCCGGTTTATCCCGATTCATTTTTTTTGTATCCTTTTCCTTTCTTTAACACGAAAATATGGGGTATAATGTCGGTACGGTACGGTATATGTACAGCTGTACGTTGGCATCGCAGGTAGCATAGAGATCGCCGGTCCCACGCTTCCAACTACCGTTACTACGGTCAATGTGAATCTGTTCCTTACAGAGTTAAGAAGCTGTACCGGCATTGTTCTTTTGTTCCCGTGTTTTGAGGAAATAATACCTCATGTGGAAGCAACGGCACAGCAGGAAAAACTAATGGTTTATCTACAACGTCAACCGGAAACAACTCTAGCCGAACTGATGTTAGTGAAACGTCTACTGCTCTCAAACGCCATACACGTTTGAAACAAAGAAACTTGCACACTATATATTTCAGTAAATAAATGTGAGTAGACTACAGTAAATATAGAGTTTAAGTACCAAAAAGGTACTTAAATACATTTAAGATTTGTATATTGTAGTATACATTAGAGTTTTTATATTTAGTGCAGTATTTTCGGATTATCCGGATTACCTCCGGTTCCACCTACTCCGAATAAAAGAGATTCTTGTGTACCAGGTTAACCTAACTCTGTTCAAATTAAACTTCTTAAAGGTGTTAAAGTTCTTAAATACTGCTTATATAAATTGTTGTGACATTCTATTGCCCTTTTGTAGTACAATTTTTCTGCATCCTAAAGCATTAGTCTTTTAACTATTACGAGAAACTAACTATATTTATAAACATTCACTGAGACTTCAACTAGCTCACACTGTAGCTTCAAGCAAGTTCAGCTTTCCGTTACTTCACTTCCTTCCTGACGTAGCTTCTGGACAGTTCACTCGCTAGGGAGTTGAGCACAGGGTTTCGACAATCTCTCGTTCCGCAGCAGCACTCGCTGCATTTTACAACAGTCGTCACAAACTCGCTCGGAAAACGGCACTTGGTGCACCAGAAACTATTTTTCGAAAAAATATTGCACCTTGACTCACATTTCGTATTTGCGTGCTACCGGTAGGCGTGCCTGTCAGAGTATCCTCGTCTACTTACTCGTGCCAAGTCGCTCAAGCTAGGAGAAGTGAATAGTTCTCATTTCCTCCGTTGTAGTGCTGCCGCTGCCTCACTATTCGCAATTTTATTTACCAATGGCACAATCCGACGCCCAATCCACGCCGTCTTTATACTATGGCCGTAGTTCAAACTTACAGAAGGAGAGAAAATGGCACAATAGTCAATAGAATATTCCACAGAATTTGCAATATCTATCTCAATAAACGTTCTGGAGATGGGGGAAAGAAACTTCCAGAAAATTGTGGTTATTGGCCGATAGCGCTTCTGCGGTTTAAGCGGACACGAATGTTGCTTATCTCTGTTTACCCCCGACTTGCCAGCAATGATCTTAGGCCATAACCGCTGCGTCACAATACGTATTATTCTTGTTAGTGAACACTTAACCCTCCCTTTAATAATTCACGAAAAAAAAACATGTGGATTAGCTTCCACTCCGTTCAGGTGCACTGGTTCAGTCTTCGATATTCGTAAAGTAATTACGGTATTTTCTTATATAATTTCAATGCGATAGTAATCACGTAAAAATTATAAAATCGGGTATATAGATTTCACTTATTCTGCAGAATAAAAACAAAGTTTTCTACTACACTTTGAGACAGAGAATAATAATCTTCAGAATATTTTTATTTCCAGGATTCTGTAACACAAATCAGAAAAATGTAATCTTTTCATTTTTATACCTTCGTATTTTTAGAAAATATAACATCTTTCAATTCTAAATTAAATTAAATGAGCCAATGGTCATTTTATTTGAATAATGCAAGTAAACAAATTTTCCCTGGTTTGAAACTGTACTTTAGTTTACTCATATTAATGATGCTCTATTATTTTTACAGAGCTTTATTGTGGTTTTGAACAGCCCTACATTTTGGACATCATGATTATACTAATACGTTGAAATAAAATATTGTACACGGACGATGCATATCCCTTCTTTCCACTTATTACGAGGGCGGAATTGAAAATGTTTAGAATGCCATGATTCTAAAAATAAATCAAATTTGTTTATATTAGACAGCTACTTTCTGATGTTTTGCGAGTTGATTGTCGTGTAGTTTGTTCAATTTGCTTTAATAGCTGTTTCTTGTCATAGTTTAAAGATTTTGTATTCAACCAAAATAAGTTTTTGGACTATGATGTTTTACGATTTTAAATGCTCATTAACCCCTAAACAATCTGAAGATGGACTTAGAAATGCATTTGGTGAAGCAGCCCCATCTAAGGTAACAACTTATAATTGGTACAGCGAATTCAAAGTGATCGGCTTTTTCTTAGTGATCAATTTCTTAAGGACGCCCAGGAACTGCTGTTACTGATGAAAATATTGCCGCTGTTCGAGCAATGCCTTAAGAGCATCGATGGGCATCTTATGAATTTATTCGAGCGACATTTGGCAAATCCAAAACTGACTGCTGATCAAAAACAACAACGCATTGATTTATGCGGAGAAACTCTTGAAAACTTCCTGGGTGACACTTCAAATTTGGATTGGAATATCTTTACTGGTGATGAATGTTGGATTTATTGTTATGATCCTGAAAAGAAAAGTCAATTGGTTCAAAGGGGTCTTTCGAACAGAACCTAAGCCTGCAAAAGTCCGAAGAATTTGCAAAGCTGGTAGGAAGTTGGTTGCTAGTACTTTTTTTAAAACGGGCCATATTGGCATTATAGTATTAGAAGATAGGCGTAACGTTACTGCCGATTGGTACATAAATGTCTATTAAAATGTTTTAACACAACAAACCTAACAACTGAGTATCTGAATGCCTTAAAGATCGGCACCACGGACCCTCTACCATACAGCCCTGACATAGCACCTTGTGATTTCTGTTTGCTTCTGTTCTTTTCCTCAGGAAGAGTGGTATCATTGCTTTAAGGACTGGTTTCATCGAATTCAAAAATGTATTGATATTAAAAAGAAATATTTTTAAAAACAATAAAATCATTTAAAGTTTTTAACACTAATTCTTGTTTGATTTTCAAAAACTTTTCAGTGTCGCCCTTGTAAATGAGTAGTTAAAATATATCTTATATTTAAATATAATGGCTTTAATTAGTTTAAATGTGTTAATGGATATATTACTTGCTCTCTTATTTGGAAAAAACATCTGAATTGATCAATTTCAAGGATTTTTCTAAGCTTAGGCAGAATATAATGACATTCGAAAGGTGTCCTACATACATTGATAATAAGAAAAATAATTAGTTAACTCATTTTTCCTATAAGTGAAGTAAATTTAAAATTTAAACATATGAAATTTCTTTAAGATTAAAATTAAATAAGTAGTTATGCAGAGCTTCATATAACTTGCTATAAGTATAAAAAGCTTGGGCTGAATGCAAGATATATTTTTATTGTTTTTAAACTAGACAAAAAATAATCTTCTGTATTCGTGTTGATAGTTTGGTAACACGTTGAACGCTTTAAAAGACTGAGTAGTTTGTAACTTGTCTTTTGCGAATGTTCTAATTTAAGACAACAAGGGTGTGTAACTTCGCTTATTAATGAGACAGTCCTAAGATTAAATGTTTCCATATGACACGCAGAAAATAATACAAAGTAACGGTAGTCTATCTATATTGACCACAACTTAAATAGGGTGTTTTAAAAAAGTATTCCATATTTTGAGAGGTGATAGTATGGACCGGAACAAGAAAAGAATGTCCCGCAAACATGAGCTCTAATACGCATACCTTAACAGCTATGAGCACTTGTTCATCTTCGCTACTGTGAAACATCTCTTCTACTGCAAGCTCTTTGCTATTACGTATGATCTACAGCAGGCAGTAAACAAATGAGGACACATTCAGTTACTGTGAAACAGCATAGCTTCTAATGCAATCTGCTTGCGATTACATAGACCTGCACTTGTGAGCTATCGCTAAAGAAGGTGTTCAATGTGCTGCTATCCATAGTAAGGCATGCTTCTGTCCGATGTGTTAGGGAATCACGCACTCTGAAAGACTCCAGGTTGGTCACAGATGCTCTGGCAGGCATTGATGATGCCTTCCTGTAGTGCTTGTATATCATTAATGGGGTTGCATAGACCAAAGATTTCAAGATGAAATTACACTGTAAAACACCATAAACTTATTAAAACACAAACTGATTCCATTATAACCAATAAGAATACACGTTGCACTTACCCAGAACTGTGAATATGGTTTACAGTAACAACACTAACAGATGTTTACTGTATGCTGTATCCATGTACAATAACAGAGTAATGTGTCCTCATTTGTTTACTGCCTACTGTAGTCGTACATAATAGCAAAGAGCTTGTAGTAGAAGAGGTGTTTCATAGTAATGAAGATGAACAAGTGATCATAGCTCTTAAGGTATACATTTTAAAACCTATGTTTACTGGAGCTTTTTCCTTGTTTTGGTCCACACTACCACCTCTCAAAATATGGAATACCTTTTTATAATCCTAGCATAAGTGCAAATAGAAGTGTGGACCATGTCACCGGAGGACAACTTCGTGTTTTGGCGGAAGATACAGCGTAGGTTACCGATGTCACAACCCATATTTCTACGGTCAAGAATATCGATGAACTTCACCTACTTTTGTTTTTGAACGGTATCACAACTGTGCTAAATTATTATTTCAAACACTCACTTTTACAACACCATTAACACTTTTATACACAGAAAACAGCAGATGTTTACATTTAGATTTAAAAAACTATTTTTATTCTTCTGTCACTAAATTTCTCTGAAGTATCTGAAGCATATATGCTTAAACTGCTTCAAAGCCTTAGATGTCTGAATGTAAAAGTAAGTTTCTTATTTTTTAATGTGATTATTTAACTTCATTTAGTTTAAAGTGTTCTAAATCTGCATGTTAACCCTTGAGAGATTCTTAAAGTGTCAAAATTAATACGATAATTTTAAAGCCAAATGCAGATATACTTCACTACATATTGGCAGTTTTTAACAGCGGCTTTAGCCCAACTTTAAGGACTGGTTATATTTACTGTGTGCATTTTTATTATTGTAACAAGTAGTTTGCTACTACCCAGAATTTTCTTTATTTGGCTTCTTTTGTTGTTTATTATTATGTAATGTTATTTTGTTTCTGTTGCAATTATTAGAAGTCTCACAGCCACTGTTGTTGTTCCAGATGCTGCATACAGAATGTAATTCTATTTTAAGAAACAATTCTGCACATTAGTAGGCTTCCGGAATATACTAAAGGTAGCTCTTATGTGTTGGCAAGGCCATCTATATGTGTAGGCTCTAACTGTTATGTCCTCGTTCGCTTCTAATGCTGAGTGATGTCAAATTCAGGATATGGCTTTCTGCATAGTCTTTGTATTAGTGCATATGTCTAGTGTTTTATACTAGAGAACCTATTTTCTTTATTAAACGTGTAACAGTCACAGAAATTAAATACCGTAAACTGGAATGTACAGTGTCAAATTCAATGAGTGCTAATGCAATTTAAGTTTATATGTTATGACAATAATAAATTTAAATGAAGGTCTAAAATTGTGAAACAAAATTATCAATATTTAAAATTATATTCATCTTACTTCTGTGTATTAGTAAGTACGAAAAAGTTCAGTTAAAAACTATTGCTTCTAAAAAGGTGATATATTTGAGAAATATAATTTACAATCTCCATTGAAACTGAAGCTAAGAAGTATGACACCTTTAATTCATTTCAAAAGAGTAATTATTCTACAGCAGTGCTGCCTACTATTAACTTTCGTACGTCAGTAATTTCCGACCAGATACAAACTATTGCACCTCTGTATATATTTTAAATACCTTTTCAAGGCATTTTAAGAAGAGCCTGTTTGGGATTTCTTAGTTTTGAACTAAATCAAAGTCTCTGATAAGAATGATAAACCCTGAAGTGAATTTCTACAAGTCGGGAAGGCTTAGTCAAATCCACGCTGTACTGTCAAGGATGTTCAGTATACGAAAGAGGCAGCAGTGTGTGGAAAGCAATGGGAAATTACGCAGTCCTTTCCATAGACAAACTGCAAAATAATCATGTGAGATTAGTTTTATAGGTTGACCAGAAGGCTAATGAGAATTTAAAGGGTTAAACGCTTCAAGAGACCATTAAACGTTTTAGTATTTATTTTAATCAAAAACATAAAATGTCAAATTGGTCTATAAGCTTCCTGGTCACCAGGAAAAACACAATATTTTATTCATCATGCCCTGTTTAGAGGGGAAGAATAATCTTTAGTCTTGTCAGTACACAAGCCTATTTTATCACAATAAAATATTAGGGCACTGGGAAGTGTTTGCGTGAGTTTTCGATATAAATGTTATATCTTCAAAACGGAGTATCACTGCTTGGTTTTAGGCTAGAGCCCCAAAACGTTTAGTTTTAATTTGCAACCTTTGAAAATTATATCATATGAACTCAGATCCATGGGATAATTATTGTATCCCTGAATGATCATTAATTAATATATGCAAAATCCAAAACAGAATAGCATTGTTTTGGTTAGGTACATTTTCTCAAATAAATATAACACATAATTCGTTATTTATTTTAAACTACATTCCCTAACGCTGTTTTGACATGGACGTATATTTGTTTGTTCATTTATTTTTAACTTAGTTTTAAACATTTTGCAACCAAAGCTTTGACATATATAAGATACAAATACACAGAATATTTTAAACTGTTATCTTAAATAAAGTGCATCTGAAGATAAAAAAATCTGATGTGTTACACTCACATGACTTTCTCTACTCTTGTACAAACTATTTTTACAAACGCTTATTCTCCATATGCTTCATGTTAATCGAGATGTTAATCTTATTGCTAATTTTCTTGTAGATGCAAGGGGAATTGGTAAGCTTTGAGCTATAGTCAAATATTTTAAGAGCCGGTTGCTATGTGGAGTATTCCATTCTCTTTGCATTACCAGGACAAAAAAAATGAATAACGAATTTCAGAAAAGTATAAGTATTGCAACGTTTAAGGGAATAACAAGCAATATCTCGAAAATGTTTCACTCAACAACAAAAATTGATATGACATAAATTGTGTATTTTAACGCGATCTACGTTTTTTCTGTAGTAAACTTTTGTCTATCTCTTATGGTTTACCAGTTATGCAAAAGTCGTTCACAATGAAGAACATTTTTGGAGACATTTCCAGAAAATTCGGGATATACATTTCATTTGTCATGAAAATATCTTAAACATAGGATATTTTAATCAAAATCGTTAGAGCCATTTTTGAGAAAGTTGAAATTTTCGAAAAACGTTCCATGCAAAGGGTAGTCTGGGTGGGGGCGATTTTCTGGAAAACCTTCGTGTCGCATCTCTGGAAGATACTGAACCTAAATACCAAGTTTGGTGTTTATCCGACTGTTCGTTTCTGAGTTATTCTGTTCACAGACACACACACGGACATGTTTCCAAAAATGCTTTTTTTGGATTCAGGGGGTCTCAAAACATGTATTTCCGGTGAAATCTCGGTATGGAATTTTTGGGTAGAATACAGTACTTCCCCTACTTCTCTACACAGTAGAGAAAGTAAAAATTACAATTTACGGGAAAACACAGAAAACTAAATCACAAAAATCAATCAGAAATTATGCAAGGGATGGATTTAATATTTATTTAACAAGCATACGTATTTGAAGGTGTGGTGAAATTTTTGTAATTCTAGCTTAAAACCAAGCATAAATATTTCCCAGAAACACTTCCAGAACACTTCCTAGAGCCCTTAAACCAACCTAAGTATACCTTTAAGACTATTAGGATACAGCCGTCTTCAAAACAAATACAACTTTACATCAGACAAAATTTAGACACATTGTTTGTAATAAATCCCCATATAAACTTGCCATGCCATTTTCTTATCTGTGAATTATTTTATTGAAGCAGTTAGGTCCAATCATATTCATATTTTAAGGACCAGAATGTCAGATTGCCATTTGTACCTGAGTATATTTCAGCAGTAGCTAGACTGCCTTCCTTCTTGCCACAGTTCACAGATACTTGCCTCAGTATAGCCTGAACAACAAACATTGTTTTTTTCCGAGTAATAGAACTTGAACATGTCCTTGTAATAAAGGTCAATGAATATTCAGAGTCTCTGACAAAAATATGTTACAATACTGAACCCTCTTATTCCCTTAAGAGACATTAATGAAAGGTAAAACAGCCACAACACAGCATTAATAAAATTTCTCCTTCGTTTCTTTCTTCTCTTAGCCCACAAAACAACACAAACCCACTGAGGGCTTCTTTAAGAAAACATCTGTTGAGGAACCTTCACATGAATTTCTCTATTCACTGTAGTCGACTTTAACGTAGTATCTACAACCTCTTCATGCAAAATCTTATTTTTCTTTCAACTACATTTTAATACCAATAAACCTTTACAGAAGTAGCTACATTACACATTTTACTATAGATACAAAGGGAATAGCGATAGCCAAATGTTTAAAAACGCTTCGCTATATAATGACTTTAACTTTAATATGATATCGCAAGATAACGCAAGAAACACCTGAATAGTGACAGCAATTTAAAAAATTGCAAAGTTTTAAGAAAACAATAGTAACCATAACTAGGAAATGGCTGATGCCACAAAAAAGTTATGTGAAATAAATTGCGTGTTTTTAAGATATCTAAATTGATTATGTAATACGTTTTTATCCATGCCTTATGGCTTACCAGTTAAACCAAATTATACAAAATTCCTTTCAAATGAAGAGGACTCCTAGAACATTCACGATATATATTTTATTTGCCATAAAGATGCGGCATTTTAAACATTAAAGATATGGTAATTTAGTCAAAATCGTTAACAGATTTTTGGGAGAACAAAATTCGAAAGTGTTGCCATGTGAAGGTAGTTGGGGTGAGTTGATTTTCTTGAAAATCTACGTGACGCATCTTTGGAAGATACTGAACTTAAATACCAAGATTGGTATTCAGCGAATGTTTAGTTATGCTGTTCACACACACACACAAACGGACCTTTACCTAAAAATCCTATTTTTTAATTCGGGGTGCTTCAAAATAAATCTCGAAACGATATCGAAGTTTGTGCGCAATACGATACCTACCCTCTCTACCTATTGTAAGTAATAGATAAATGAATAAACGTATATAATATATACAGGGTTATTCAAAAAGAAGGAACAGACTTTACACACTTATTTCTAATGAACGACAATAGATAGCAACACATAGACACATCATTGAATAGAGGAAAGTTCAAAGTTTTAAGCCCACCTATTAGTTCAATTCAGTGCCTACAGTGGCGCTGGTTTCGTTTACGAGAAAATGGCGACGCCACAGGAAAAGTCGTTTTGTGTGTTGCATTATGCTTCGAGTGTACCTATTGTTTCATTGCAGCGTGCATTTCGTTATAAGTTCAACAGCGAGCCTCCTCGTCATATAAATTTTACAATTGATACAATAAATTCGTAGAAGATGGTTGCGTATGCAAACGGAAAAGCACTGGTCGTCCTCGCATAACAAATGGTGCTCATTTTGAACACATAAAATAAAACTTTGGACTTTTCTCTATTCTTTGATGTATCGTATGTGTCGCCATCTATTGTCGTTCATTAGAAATAAATATATAAATTTTGTTCATTCTTTTTGAATAACCCTTTATAATAACCGTATATGGGTATATACTCGCAAGATATTACATTTTAAGTCATTGCTCTTCAAATGTGACGATTTTGTACAGAAATCACCTGATAGCCTTTAGTTGTATCGAAACACTTACACATAATTTTATAAACAAGTTTCAATCACATAAAGAACTACATTTTTATGATAGTAACGTAAGGTTTATGTGAAACTTTTCTTGGAAAACTAGTAATTGCTGAAATAAAATGACACAAGACAAAACTATTATAATATGGACCGAAGTCACCTTCATTGCTGCGATAGTGGACAATAACGTTTCCCTAAATTTGCAAGAATTCCTATGCCCGTTTGTGCGATCCATATAACAGCTGTGTTGGACTTGCAGTGCATGGAGTGCATTTATTAACTGACTGCACTATAGCTGTTTAGTCACACAAATCTAACCGCCTGGTTTATTGCAACAATACTAACAGCAAGTGTTTAGAATTAAGAAGCTATCTTGCAAGAATAGCTGAAGAACAAGCTCTTATTTGTTGCAAGTATTTTTGGAAGGAGAATACGCCTTTCTACATCAATAGTACTCACTCTTAGAGGTTTCAACACTCAGCACCATTGATAGTACGAGACTGGTCTGATAAGTTTCTCATTTTTTCAGATTTTTTTTTTATTTTTCAACATAATGTGCTTGTAACTCTACACACATCTCCTAGCGATGCTCCCATCTCTGTAACCCGTCCAAATAGTACTCGGCGTTTTTTTCTGCAAAATAATTGTTCACGAAGGTGATTGCCTCTTCATTTGACGAAAATCTCTGTCCTTCGAGCGCAATTTTAAGATGAGGGAACAAAAAGAAGTCGCTTGGGGCTAGATCTGGTGAGTAAGGCGGATGGTCAAGCGGTTCAAACCGCCATTGCAACCGCTGAGGTGTGAGACGATGAGTTGTTTTGGTGAAACAGGATTTTCTTTTTCTGCAAATGTGGTCGTTTTTCCGCAAGTTCTGCCTTCAGCTTGTCAAGTAAAGATGCGTAGTATGCTCCTGTTTTTCCTTTTAGAAGATAATCGATTAAAATAACTCCATGACTATCCCAAAAAACAGTCGCCATCACTTTCCCAGGCGAAAGAACAGTTTTTGCTTTTTTGGAGCCGGTTCCCCCTTTGCAGTCCACTGTTTGGGCTGTATTTTTGTTTCAGGCGTATAATGGTGTATCCAAGTTTCATCTACAGTAATTAATCGGCGCCAAAACTCGGATTTATTGCGCCTAAACTGCGCCAACAGAGCGTTGGAAATGTTCATTCGAACACGTTTTTGGTCAAACGCGGCACGCAACGCGCGGACAGCTTTCTCATGTCTAAATGTTGATTTAATATGTGACAAATACGTTCTTTTGACATGCTCATAGCCTCTGTTATCTCTCTCACTTTAATTTGGCGGTCGTCTAGCACCATTTGGTGAACATTGGCGATGTTTTCGTTGGTAGTTGCAATTTTTAGACGTCCCGAACGTTCATCGTCTCCCAAGCTCTTACAGCCACGTTTAAATTCAGCTGCCCAAAATTTCACTGTGGTAAATGATGGTGCAGAGTCCCCATACACAGAATCCAAGTCATCTTTGATTTGTGTAGGCGTATTGTCTTTCAAAAACAAATATTTAATGACAGCAGATAAATATAAGAATTATAATCGTTCCGAATAAAACATAAAAAATGAATGTTCAACTATATTTCTTGCTACTTTACTTCATAAAATTTTAGTATAATTAACACGTCACATTTATTGTATTGGACCTACAAATAAGTTACCCATAGTAAAATTCCATTAGCTGTATGCTTTAAACTAGATTTTAAATTTTTGCAGTAATTTTGGAAACTTAAGGTGGTTTTCAAATGAGATAATGTCTGTTTTAAATGCCACGGGACGATCAACCAATGGAAGTCTTCAAACTGTTTTGTTGTCACTACTAGGAAGTACCACTAATAAATACCACTTACGCTAGGTTCAAATACTTCAATTTCGCAGAAATTAATCCATGAGAAAAGTAGAGCGTAATCTTTGTAATACAGCCGTGAAAACCGTGTATTTTAGCTTAAATAATTTACATACTACAAATAAACAGCCATATATTCGATCTAGTCACATACGCACTAAAATGTCCGTTATTAGTACTAGTACGTACATTAATATATTTGTAATTACTTGGTACTGTAATGCAACTATTGTTACATGCTGGGGTTAGGGCCAAAAGATATCCATCAAATGATTAAATTTCGATCACTCCAACACGCACAAAGGGGAGCGTAACTCGCTAACGGCAAGAGGACCGGGACCTTGGTGTTTAGATCTAGATGAAGGCGTGAGGTTCTACATTATACAAAAACATTACATAAAACACACTACCTGGAATGTATTGACAAATGTTTCGCGAATCTACATTATGCACTTAGGAAAATATGATGGGGAGCGATGCCCCGAAGTCGAGGACTGACCACACACGAAACTTGCTGCTTCAACTGCACTCACTGAAGTTATCTATATTCCCCCCTCCAAACGTATCTAGCCAAGCCAGCCAGGGTTGGCGTCATACCAGATCGTTTCCAAACAAAACCCTCTCTCTGGCGTGTTCCGCGCCAAAGGAGGGATCGTTAAGCAGAAAAAATAATCAAAGGCACCCAATAATGCTATCGACAATGCAACACAATAATGCGTCTGGCAATGCAAATGCACTTACTTACCGATACGCCACATCTCCCCGGACTTAAAAAAATGAGGCGTGCCCGCCGAAATAAAAGAAAAAAGGACCAACAAAAACATAGAAATACAAATTGCCTTGAATTTAATTTGTAAATAAGTTCCAGGCAACGTGTGTTATGTAATGCTTGCCGTTAGCGAGTTGAGCTCCCCCTTGTGCGTATTGGGGTGATCGAAATTTAATAATTTGCTGGAAACCTTTTGGCCCTTACCCCAGCATGTAACATTTTTGGTGGAGGCGCCTGGTAATGACAATACACTTACTGATACGCCACACTATAGCCAGGGGGTTCTAAAGAAATTACATCGAATAAGCACCAGGAATTTGTTTGTTTCATTTCTGTGTTGTTCAAGATGAAAGCCATCAGCTCACTTAGCCTGGTAAGCAGAATGCTGCATCCGGAGAACGTCCCCCGTGACATACTTATAATGCGTAAGCGTGTGCGTCTGATGTTTACTCAAAGTTCAAATACTTCATATCAGTAATCAGCTGTTGCTTTAAGTAGCAGTATTACAGGGTGAATTCGTGCAATGGCCTTAAGCGGTGAAATTAGTGGCAGGCAAATAGGCAGCTATTACGAAATCGGGCAACAACGAGGAAGAGAGGAAGCAATTCGATTTCAAAAATATTCAGCAACTTACTTCTAAAGCGTATGGTGCAGGCAAAGCAAGTGCGTCTCGCGACGTATTTACATTACCTTGCGCTAGACAGCGTGAGAATGAGAAAGAAATGTGAAAAGGATGAGGGTAACGAAGTGGCAACGCATAGTTAATAACAGCGTCTGATTCGCTGGAGAGCAAAACTCTTCCCATTTGAAAGGCACTGTAGATATATGCATAATGAGAGTCTTATGCCTCGAAATAGCTCACACTTCATTTATATTACTTCTGATTAATTATTTGACTGATTTTATTTACAAAAAACAATTGGATAGGCATTCTAGTAGTTTATATACATGGATGATGGTGATAATGATAATTTTAATAATAATATATTTAGGCACATTATTCAAAACCAGATATAAAGGAAACATGCAGTGAAAAGATTGCTCAGACATCATCGGTGAATCGAAGCCATCTGTTAATCAAAGGAGGTATACCTACCTCAAAGGATCATGGTTGTTAACGTTCAGGAAAGGCAGAGCACAAACAGAATGTCCTCGAGGAAACCAAAACGCTATTTTCTTAAGGTGCTTACTCTAATTATCATATTCCATGCGTGCAAAGCAAAAATGGTTCAAACCACCTCCAATGCATTTGTTTCCCATGCAAGTCAAAAAGAAGAGTAGGTGTGTATTTTTTTTTCAGTTTAACAGCACGTTTTCCTTAGCTCACATGTAGCAAAGCTTCTGTAAATCTGTGAAATACAATACGTACATAGAAGTCAAAGAACAATAACAAATGACAGATGGTAAACCAAGTATAGTGGACGCTGCTTAACTCAGATTACTGAAAAACAAAGAGGCTGATGTCGCATGTCAGTGCGATCAACGTTTTGAGTCACTAGATATGACAAGATAAGTCGTGAAATTACCAAACAACCTATTCACAAGAGACGCACTATTTCGGTCATGTATACTGCTCTGTAATATTCTTTTCTTCAGTGCTAAGGTTTGGTCATCGCCTTCCTTCTTCGCCATAATCGCTGATAACCTTTTAACACCGTAAGTGTTAAATTAAGCATTTAACCGTGCTATGGTAAAGGTAGAGGCAAAGGTGCGTGTCACGGAAGGGCCCCCGGAACCGGCAGAGCACCGCACATAGCCCTCTCGGTCCATTGTGTTTCCAAAGTGACCTGTGGGAGGGACGGTTGTGGGTAGAGACTCGAAGGGCGACCGGATGAGGATGCCGACGGGCGCAAGCATGTGCGGGGTTCCTAACGTTTCCAGATAGAAGCATCCTCCACCAACCCCCAGGATCCCCGGAGCGGAGCCCCACACAGGAGATGCATAACTGAGTGGTACCGCAGCGACGCGACCTTTACAGAGCGCAACCCGCCGAACATCGTCGTCTGATCCTACAACTCAGAAACAGATGACAAGGAAGATCATGGATACAGGAAATGAGAGAAAGGAGACCAGAGTGGGCGGTTGCCGGAATCGATCCTGGGACCTCCCGAATGCGGGCCACAGACGTAACTGCCCCCCTCGGTAAACCAGCAGAACCAGAATACAGCAAACGACTGACGTAACTGCATGAACAGCAACTTGTTGTTACGTTTTAATATAATTTCGGCGAATTTATCTAAACAAAACAATTAAATTTAGTTTTCTTTTACGCAGATCTTCCTCTAAAAATAAAACCCCACACAAACAGACAATGCTTACAAATTTACGAAAATAATTCAGAATTCAGGTTAACTGCAAAGTTAATTCCTAATAATTAATTAAATGCTGGTATAATTAGCCGAGTTAAGGTTACTAAAACTAATATAAATAGTACTATAATTAATATAATTTACTTTATAATCAGTGTGTCGGTTGGTGACTAAATGGTCGACGTGCAAAGTTTGAGCACCTGCAAATATAAAAACAGGGCGCCAATGTAACAGATATAACATAACTAGCCTTCCCAATACATGTAACAGGTGCGTATTTACGGAGGAGTTGCCAGTTATGAATGGAACCTAACAACCCGAATATCACCAGATTCTAGTGATTTATCCCATAATGGTGGAAAAATGTCAAAGTTGCAATTTAGAAACCTCTTTTATTTTCACATAATTACGGGGGGTAGAGCATGGTACCGAAATCTAAATCACCACATTAAACTAACACAAGGTCCGACGGGGCAAGCTAATAAAGTCCCTAAATCACCTGGAAACTACCTAAATACTCATAAATCGTCATGGATCAGGAAGGAAGGAACTACCTACATAAATAATTTACATAGTATAAATTTAGATGTACAGAATATATTGTGAAATAAATGTGATACAATTTACCTTCCTGCTCGGCGAAGCGCCATGCCTGTCACACACGTCTTGCACCGTCCACTGGTGACGCTCAAAGAGAGCGTCCTACATGCTAACACAAGATAATACCGGTTTTACTCCCTCTCCTATTACGTCACTACCGGTCTGTATTGCCAACCTAAGAAGTAACCATACAATGTTTTCCAACCACATATATTACAATGTTACCAACCGCATGCCACAATATTGTAACCTCTGTTAGGATTAGGATTAGCTCGACCCGCAAGGGAGGAACGTATGAGATGTATGGTTCGCAGGACCGGCCGACGCAGACGGACGCACAGAATTCCCTAATACTTTCTCGCTTGACCACCCGGCCGGAGAGCGCTCGGCGGCTACCCTCCCAAGTAACTGGAGGGCGGCTCACAGGCTCCCCTCCAGCGGAGATCGGGGAAAGTTCTACACAGAAATGGAGGCTCGAACGGTTGCCATCTGACGGGGCCGAAAAGGAGTTTCTAAGCGTAAGCTCCTGCGCAGTCTGTCCCGCCGACCGGCACACAACCCTGGAGTCAACCTGTAACGTCAAAGAGGGAGATGAAATGAGAGGAAATGGGATAGAGAGGAGAGTCGTGGTATGAGACACCGTTCCAGCATTCGCCTCGTTAACCAGGGAAAACTATGGAAAACTCCAAGGTCAGAGTGAGCGGTCACCAGGAATCGAATGCGGGCCTTAGATTGCCGCCGGAGCCATCCCGCTCTTGTAACCTCTATCTTAGCAAGATAACTGAACTAAGTATAAGCCTAATTCAACTATCATGGTGGGTGTTGTTCATAGCACCTTGACAGATGAACAGTACGTCTTAAGTTTTGTGCCCATATATGAGGACATGTCATAATTCTTATTCCTCAATTAGAAACTTCCTCCTCAGGGCCAAAAGTTAGTATTACTATTTTCAGTGATGCTGGTGACTAAACGTATCTCTACCGCCAGGTCTCCAGTTGGCTGCTGAGCAGCAGCTGTATCAACGCAACATCATAGTCATGCTTAGTAACCTCTTCAAATCTGAATTGTGGTAGAGGCATGTATACTTGCTTTAGGAAGAAAGGAAAGATCAGGAATGGCACGCTTTAGACTGGGAGGCTGGAGGGCACAGAAAATAATTGACATTTCTGGTAGACAGATCTGCTCCATTTTGATGAGGATAAGGAGGGGATACATATTTTGACAGGATATGCACAGTGGGCGAACCGGATAAAACTTAAATTTACAAAAAATATGTTAAGTCCAGCTAGGAAGAGAATGGCATGCTGGAACCCACTGCTTGACCAGAGGGACTGGCAAAATACGGACAATTTCCTGGCTGAAGTGAACGAGCCGATTCAAATTTGCTCAGCTAACCAGAACTAATCTCTTCTTCATTTTGACTTGTATCTTAAATATTCATGTGCAGTCACTGACCCATGCACTAGTTCTATATTATGACTTCGTCCAGTTTCAGGTGTCTCCTTTTTACTCGCTGTCGCTTTTTGGTTTTTTAATGTCACTGTTTCGTTTTTATGTAGTTCACTTTCACTGGGAGCTCACTTCACTAAAATGAACTAGTTCATTTCTCCTTCACTTCACTCGGGAGTCGAATACAAGACCTCCATAACTGTAATACTCGATGCATGTTACAGAAGGCGTCACCAGCTCGTTCTGAGAATCCCTCTTGGTGTCGTAACCTTTAACTCGCTCAACTCACAGTGAATTCGCCTCGACCCGCACTGACTCTTCTGTTACCACTGATTGGACTGTGCGAGAACGCTCGCTTATATATGCAATGAAGTGTTTCACAGGAGGTTTTCGAACGTTCTAGAACTGCTTCGAAATAGTTTCTGGAGGAGGGAGAGATAAATCTTCCAAAAAGATCCGCTTATCTACGCGCCCGGTGTTTACTCTGGCAAGCGGCCGTTATCTTGTTCACTCCGACCTCTCGGCGCCGATCACCCTATAACCTTGGTTCATAGCCGCTGTGTCACAATATATCTAGTCTTTACAAGTTCAGAGAATTTGTATTTTGTGAAAACTCAAGCAACCTGTTGTAGAAATGTGGTGCATTGCCATTAGAGATTGCGTGAAGTATTTAGTGAGTAATTTCGCTTGTACTTAGACAACAATACAAAACTGAATATTTGTAATTCCACGCAAAAGGTTCCATAAAGCCAGCCAGTGCTTTTCCTTCACATTGCGGCCACCGCACGTTGGCCGCTACAACTCGGTCTGCCCGAAACAGCTATAAAATCCGCGCAATCGCCTCACATTCCCAGTTTTAATAATAATCACATACCTTAAAAAGAGAAGCTAAAAGTGCTCTCCTCTACCCACACATTTCTGACATTTTTTCGAAAAATTTTCATTTACATTGGAAAGTTCAACATATGAAATTGAGTGAATATTTCGCCTGATGTTTTCCTGTAGTCCTTCCAATGTATGGGGTTTGTTCATACACTTTATTTTTCACGTGAACATCAGAGTCCGGTAAATTTCTGAAATTAGATTTTGCGAAATGTCAGTGATAGAGTAATTGACCCCCACCTAATATTGTTCTCCGACGAAGCAAATTTCCATGTATATGGCTATGTTTGTTCGCAACATAACAGATATTGAACTACAGAGAAACCCGATTTTGCACAGGAGATTGCATTCCACCCAAAAATTCGATACCGAGATTTCACCGGAAATACATGCTTTGAGATGCTCGGAATCCAAATTAAGCATTTTTGGAAACATATTCTTGTGTGTGTCTGTTTGTCAGTCGGTGAACAGCATAACTCAAAAACGAAAAGTCCGATGAATACTAAACTTGGTACTTGAGTTTAGTATCCTCCAAGAATGTGACACGAAGATTTTCAAGAAACCCTTCCCACCCCAGACTACCCTTTACATGGAACATTTTTCGAAAATTTTTGTTTTCTCAAAAATGGCTCTAACGATTTTGCTTAAAATCATATATGTTTAAGATATTTTCATGGCAAAGGAAATGTATATCTCGAATTTTCTGGTAATGTCTCCAAAAGCATTCCTCATTGTGAACGACTTTTGCATAGCTGGTAAATCATAAGAGATAGACAAAATGTTACTACACAAAGAATGTAGATCGCGTTACAATACACAATTTATGTTATATACGTTTTTTTGTTGAGTGAACCATTTTCGAGATATTGCTTGTTATTCCCTTAAATTTTCCAATACTTATACTTTTTCTCAAATGGGAATTCGTTATTCATTTTTTTTATGTCCTGGACATGCAGAGAGAATGGAATACTCCACAGAGCAACCAGCTCTTAAAACATTTGACCATCGCTTAAAACCTACCATATTTCCCTTGCATCTACAAGAAAATTAGCAATCATTTTTACTTTCTGTACTACGTATAGTAAGTAGGGGAAGTATTGCATTCCACCCAAAAATTCGATACCGAGATTTCACCGGAAATACATGTTTTGAGACCTCCTGAATCCAAAAAAAGCATTTTTGGAAACATGTCCGTGTGTGTGTCTGTGTGTGTGTGTGTGTCTGTGTGTGCGTGTGTGTGTGTGTGTGTCTGTGAACAGCATAACTCAAAAACGAACAGTCGGATAAACACCAAACTTGGTATTTAGGTTCAGTATCTTCCAGAGATGCGACACGAAGGTTTTCAAGAAAATCCCCCCACCCCAGACTACCCTTTATATGGAACATTTTTCGAAAATTTTAATTTTCTCAAAAATGGCTCTAACGATTTTGATTAAAATATCATATGTTTAAGATAATGTCATGAGAAATGAAATGTATATCTCGAATTTTCTGGGAATGTCTCCAAAAGTATTCTTCATTGTGAACGACTTTTGCATAACTGGTAAACCATAAGAGATAGACAAAATTTTACTACACAAAAAATGTAGATCGCGTTAAAATACACGACTTATGTCATATACATTTCTTTTGTTGAGTGAACCGTTTTCGAGATATTGCTTGTTATTCCCTTAAATTTTCCAATATACTTTTTCTCAAATTCGTTATTCATTTTTTTATGTCCTGGACTTGCAAAGAGAATGGAATGCGCCGCATAGCAACCAGCGTTAAAATATTTGACCATCGCTTAAAAGCTACCATATTCCCCTTGCATCTACAAGAAAATTAGCAATAAGATTGACATCTCGATATCTCGATTAACATAAAGCATGTGGAGAATAGGCGTTTATAAAAATAGATTGTACAAGAGTAGAGAAAAACATGTGAGTGTAACACATCAGATTTTTTTGGATTCAGGGGGTCTCAAAACATATATTTCCGGTGAAATCTCGGTATCGAATTTTTGGGTGGAATACAATACTTCCCCTACTTACTGTACGTAGTAGAGAAAGTAAAAAATCACTGTATCATAGAGCTGCTGTTTTTGCTAGACTTACGTATATGTAAGGGTGGAAGACACTAAAACATCCAACATATTCTCTCAATATATACTCCTTTCGGACTCCTTGAGTCCTTTCGAAGGATGAAGAAGCCCCTGTGAAGTTGAAGACTGCCAACGACATAGGGAGTCCTAGCAGTAATTGAGCTCTCACAGCAAAACGACGCTGCTGGTGAAGTTCTTTTCTTTCCTCTAATATGTAAAATCGTCTGTGACACGTGCAGAGCCTGTAAGGCCTATAAGAAATCAGATAACATTAACAGTTTAATATAAACTACGTGATCAAAAGTATTCAGACACCTGTCTGAAAATGACGTACAAGTTCGTGCCGCCCTCCATCAGTAATGTTGGAAGTCAATATGGTGTTGGCCCACCCTTAGCCTTAATGACAGCGGTCACTCTCGCAGTCAAACTTTCAATCAGGTGCTGGAAGGTTTATTGGGGAATGGCAGCCCATTCTTCACGGAGTGCGGAACTGATGAGAGGTATTGATGTTGGTCGGTGAGGCCTAGCACGAAGTCGGCGTTCCAAAACATCCCAAAGGTGTTCTATAGGATTCAAGTCAGGACTCTGTGCAGGCCAGTCCATTACAGGAATGTTATTGTCGTGTAACCACTCCGCCGCAGCCTTGCAGTATGAACAGGTGCTCGATCGTGTTGAAAGATTCCATCGCCAACCCCGAATTGCTCTTCAACAGTGGGAAGCAAGAAGATGCTTAAAATATCAATGCAGGTCTGCGCTGTGAACATGCCACGCAAAACAACAAGGAGTGCAAGCTCCCTCCAGGAAAAACACGACCACACTATAATACCACCACTTCTGAATTTCATTGTTGGCACTACACACGCTGGCAGATGACGTTCATCGGGCATTCGCCATACCCACACTCTGCCATCCGATCGCCACATTGTGTACCGTGATTCGTAACTCTACACAACGTTTTTCCACTGTTCAATCGTGTAAGGTTGACGTTCCTTACACCATGCGAGGCGTCGTTTGGCATTTTCCTGCGTGATGTGTGGCTTATGAGCAGCCGCTCGGCCAAGGAATCCAAGGTTTCTCACCTCACGCCTAACTGTCCTAGTACTTGGAGTGGGTCCTGATGCAGTTTGGAATTTCTGTGTGATGTTCTGGATAGATGTCTGCCTATTACTCTTTACGACCCTCATCAAATGTCAGCGGTCTGTGTTAGTCAACAGACGAGGTCGGCCTGTACACTTTTGTGCTGTACATGTACCTTCACGTTTCCACTTCACTATCACATCAGAAACAGTGGACCCAGGGATGTTTAGGAGTGTGGAAATCTCGCGTACAGACTTCTGACACAAGTGACACCCAATCACCTGACCACGTTCGAAGTCCGTTAGTTCCACGGAGCGTCCGATTCTGCTGTTTCACGATGTCTAATGACTACTGAGATCGCGGATGAGTGCCAGGCAGTAGGTGGCAGCACAATGTACCTAAGATGAAAAACGTATGTTTGTGGGGGTGTCCGGTAACCTTTGATCACATAGTATAATTATTATTTATTATTCCGTTCATACGCCACGTATTCGATACTCAACAGTAACGTATAAAATATTTGCAAGAGTGCAATTTTATCGGATAAAATGTCAGCTTGTTACTGAACCGTAATGCACTGGTTTTCCTTTACACTGTGGCCATCACACGGTTGCTCGCGCACCGGCCGCCGCAGTTCGGATTATCGCCGAAACAGTTATAACATTTCCGCAATCGACTCGTATTCTCATAGTTACTACAATTACAATAAGCACATACGTTATAAGAAATTCTGAAAAATCTGTTCTCTATCCGCATATTTCTGGCAATTTCGGAGGAAAGGAAAAAATCTCACACTCGAGAGTTCAGTATTCGAAATTGAGTGAATTTCTCACTTGATGTTTTCTGAAAAACAAGCGAGAGGCTCAAAACAAGCCAATGAACGATGTTGAAGGGGTGGTTCGAATACCATCTCTATGAAACTGTTTCACTACGATTGGTATAAAAGGAAACGCAAGACGAGTACGACATAATCGGCCTTCTAGAAGAAGGTGTGAGGAATTATTTACAACTGTCGTTAAATTCGACGACATCTATGTTAATTATATAAAAGCTTTCATCAGCTACATGGAGACGAAGAAAACAGTTTTTCGTGTGTATTTCTACGTTTTAATAATATTATATTTTACTTTTGCGCCTAAATTCAATTAAGTACTGCCTAAGTATACTGGGTAGCCCTCTGTGTGCCGACTCTGTTTTAAGTTTTTCAGCAACTGTTAAACATAACGAAATGAAACTTTGACACTGAATACAGCAATATTTTCCTAAACATAATCCATGTAAAATTGCCCATGTATGCTAAAAGATAATACTACATACACATTATACACAAAATTTAATGTTTCAAAATTGTCGCTGTTATGGGAGTAATCGGGTTAACTTTCGTCTAAAACTATTATTTTAGTGAATTAGTGTTTGATTTAATAATTGCACTACTGATAATTTCCAACTAAATTTCCTTCTTACATCTGAAGGCATTTACCCCCAATGTCGTCCTCCGTGGTGTAGAGGTTAGCATGTTAGCCTCTAGTTCCCCAGGTCGCGAGTTCAAACCCGGCAGAGGGTGATGAATTTTTTGGGCGTGAAAATACTTAGCATGGCTTCCTTTGGAAAGGAAGTAAAGCCGGTAGATTTGCAGCACGTAAAAGAACCTCAAGCCTAATAAAGAGGCCTCTGAGCAAAATCACCCGTCTTTCACGTCCAATTTATAATGGGGCGCTAAGGATCACTGCAGTTAAAGAGCGTCTATAAATACAACTGAATTCATGTACCCCCAAAAGTTTTTAGATTATGAAGATAGAATTCATGCATATACGTTACAAGAATATATATTTAAAACTTATAATTAACAGTGTAAGGAATAATTTTAGCTGCAACAGGTAAACATTTCATAGATGTAGCTTAATGGGTTGCGATGAAAAATGCTCCTAAAATATGAAAAATACAAATTACAGTAAACTGCAATTTAAAAAAATCTGTTGTGTTACACTCACATGACTTTCTCTACTCTTGTACAAACTATTTTTTCGAACACTTATTCTCCATATGCTTCATGTTAATCGAGATATCGAGATGTTAATCTTATTGCTAATTTTCTTGTAGATGCAAGGGGAATTGGTAGGCTTTAAGCGATAGTCAAATATTTTAAGACCTGGTTTCTATGTGGAGTATCCCATTCTCTTTGCATTACCAGGACAAAAAAAATGAATAACAAATTTGAGAAAAGGTATAAGTATTGGAAAATTTAAGGGAATAACAAGCAATATCTCGAAAATGGTTCACTCAACAAACAAAAAAATGTATATGACATAAATTGTGTATTTTAAAGCGATCTACATTTTTTGTGTAGTATAATTTTGTTTATCTCTTATGGTTTACCAGTTATGCAAAAATCGTTCACAATGAAGAATACTTTTGGAGAAATTCCCAGAAAATTCGAGATATATATTTCATTTGTCATGAAAATATCTTAAACATATGGTATTTTAATCAAAATCGTTAGAGCCGTTTTTGAGAAAATTAAAGTTTTCTAAAAATGTTCCATGTAAAGAGTAATCTGTGAGGGATTTTCTTGAGAACCTTTGTGTCCCATCTCTGGAAGATACTGAATCTAAATACCAAGTTTGGTGTTTATCCGACTGTTCGTTTCTGAGTTATGCTGTTCAGAGTCACACAGACAAACACACATACAGACCCACGCGGACATGTTTCCAAAAAAAAAATTTATTCAGGGGGTCTCAAAACATGTATTTTCGGTGAAATCTCGGTATCGAATTTTTGGGTGGAATACAATACCTCCCCTACTTACTATACGTAGTAGAGAAAGTAATAAATGTGGACATAGCAGTGTCTCACCATATTTAAATGTTCAATTTAAAGCCTTTTATGAATAGAAAACCCCACGCGACATGTATATTTTGAAATATAAGAGTTTCTGGCTTTTTAGGCATAAAAACAAAAAAATAGATTTTTTTAGCCAAACAACTACCTAGTGTCCTTGGTACACCGCTAGTAATAAAATATAGCTTATAATGTTGCATTTCGGTAGTTCTTCAGGAAAAATAAAGTACCCTACCAATCTAGTGGCTAGAAATTATATCCAGGAACGGAACAGCTCACGCTGGAAGAGGGAGGGGTTACATTTTCATTACCAACAATAAACTGCGTTCCATTATGGGCCACTTTTTATGCACGTCAGTATGCATTGATACATGCCCTCAACTCAACAGGTGGGCTCGTATACAAACAACTGGATGACTGCGGCCCAGCCAAAATAAAAATGTACATATGTTTTTCTCCTTGAAAGATAATGAATTAATAAAAGCGTTCCCTACGAAAGTTGTTTTTTTTAGAAAAACTCTTATCTAATTGTATCCTATTTGACCCCACTCCCATTTGGAATTTTAAAGTGATACGCCACTGACCCTACTTCGGTTATGGCTGATTGATGAAAATCAAGTTCGCGTATTCTTTAATTGCACATATTTTAGTCTCGAATATTTTTAAGCCGTAGTTTCCCAAATAAATTACTGTTACGGGGCTTGTGTGCTTCAACTTGTACGAGGGCAGATTGATAAGTCAGTGACTTTTTTAAAGAAAATAAAACCCAAAAAATCAAATTTATTTCTTAACATAGTCCTTTAATTGTCCAATTCTTCTCCAATGTTTTTGACCCTTCTAAAAAATATAATTTTTCGAAGTCTGCAAAAATATGAGGTTGTTTCTGCCATGAAGTGTTCACTGGACATGAATTTCTTCCCAGCGAGCCAATTTTTAAGGTTTGCGAAGAGGAAGAATTCGCACGGAGGCAAATCTGGAGAATATGGTGGGTGAGGTAGCATTTCGTAGCCCAGTTCCACAAATTTTGCGATGGCAATGGCTGACTGGTGTAAGGGTGCATTGTCCTGGTGAAAAAAAACCTTTTTCTTCACCAAATGGGTTCGATTGTTTAACAATTCCTTGTGAAACTAATCCAGCATTACGGCATAATATGAACTTGTGGTCGATTTACCCTTTTCCAGGCAGTGGATGTCTATCACCCCTTTTGAATCCCAAAAGGCAGCTGCCATGGTTTTTCCTGCCGACGGAATGGTTTTCGCTTTCTTTGGAGCAGGTTCGCCGAAGGATATCCACTGCTTTTATTGTTGTTTGGTTTCAGGTTGATAGTAATGGATCCAAGTTTCATCAACCGTGATATAACGCCGCAAAAACTCATTTGGGTTGCGCTGGAACATGTTCAAACATCCCTGTGAAATGGCCACACGATTCCGCTTGTTCTCAACTGTGATCAGTCGTGGCACCCATCTTGCTGACAGCTTTCTCATACCCAAAAATTCGTGCAGAATGTTATACACCAGTTCACTCGGGATGTTTACACTCTTGGCTATCTCCAGCACAATATTGTGAACTTTTTTTCACCATTTCTTCTGTTGTGACCGCAACTGACCGTCCTGAGCGTACGGCATCTCTTGTGCTCGAACGGCCACTTCGAAATTCTGAGAACCACTTGTGAACCATGCCATGTGATGGAGCAGAGTCCCCATAATACTTGTTCAGCTTTTCTTCCGTTTCCTTCACCGCCTTACCACGCAAAAAAGTACTGCTTTATCAGAACACGAAATTCACTTTCTCCATTTTCTACGAAGCAACACACATCTGCTTATTCTAGATGCTCTCAACAATGTTCTTAGAAACAAATGACCACGAATTTCTACGATTATACCCAGAATAGATGTAAGACTTGGGTGCAAACAAGAAACTTGTGATTAGAACGCTATCTCTCGTCAAAGGCATGGACTTATAATCCGCCCTCGTATGTTCACTATAGTATATCTCTGCTCGTATGTTCGCGATAGTTATATCTTAGCTTCAGCATTACAGTGCTGCGCTACAGTGTTAATCAGGTATCGCTATATATGTTCATTCTGCAGATATCTCCTGGGGACGTTCTGTTTAATGGAGCAAACAGTAGCTTACTTCCAAAGCATTGCAAGACTAATGTTAGTGAAAACAATGAACTTTTCAAGAAAATAAAACATGAACAATATTTGGAGGATAAAGTAGATGTACCTTTATTTAATAACAGAAATAGATTTGAAACAACATTGAAAATGTAAAACATGAACAATGAGGTTAGAGTACATATACCTTTAATGGAAGTAACTGATTTGAGACAACATTGAAAATATAAAAGATAAAGAATGTTTAAGCTTAGAGTTACTGTACCTTTATGTAATAACAGAAATTTATTTGAAACAATAACGAAAGTATAAAACATGAACAATATTTAAAGTTGATGTACCTTTAATTAATTATAAAATGCATTTCAGACAGTTGAAATGTAAAACGTGAGCAATATTTGAAGTTAGAATGGTGTAAGTTTATTTAGTAATAGAATTTAATTGAGACAACAAAGAAAATATAAAACATCAACAATATTTGAACTTAGAGTAGGTGTATCGTTATTTAATAACAGAAATTTATTTGATACAACGTTGTAAATATAAAATATGAACAATGTTTGAGTTTAGAGTTGGTGTACCTTTATGTAATAACATAAATTTGTTTGAAAATTCATTGAAAATAGTTGAGGTTAGAGTAGGTATACTACTATTTAATAGTAAACATTGATTTGAGACAACATTGAAAATATAACAATGAACAATATTTGAGGTTAGAGTAGGTATTTGTTACTTAATAGCAGAAATTGGTTTGAGAAAGCATTGAAAATATAAAAAGGAACAATATTTGAGGTTAGAGTAGGTATACGGTTGTTTAGTAATAAACATTGATTTGAGAAAACATTCAAAATATAAAACACGAATAGTATTTGAGGTTAAAGTGGCTATATTGTTATTTAATAGAAGAAATTTATTTGATAAAGCATTAAAAATATAAAAATACTCCAGTATTTGGAGTTAGAGTAGCTATATTGTTATTTAATATCAGAAATTAGTTTGAAAAAACATTGCAAATATAAAAATGAAGAATATTTGAGGTTGGAGTAGCTGTACTGTTATACAATAGAAGAATTGGATTTGAGAAAACATTAAAAATATAAAAATGTACAATATTTTAGGTTAAAGTAGCTTTATTGTTGCTGAATAGGAAAAATTTATTTGATAAAACATTGAAAATATAAACATGAACAATATTTGAGGTTAGAGTAGGTATGTTGTTATTTAATAGTAAACATTGATTTGAGAAAACATTGAAAACATGAACAATGTTTGATGTTAGAGTAGTTATACTGTTACTTAATAGAAGAAATTTATTTTAGAAAACATTGAAAACATAATTGAGGTTAGAGTTTGAATACTGTTATTTAATAGCCGAAATTGATTTAAGAATACATTGAAAATAAAAACAAAATGAACGAAATTTGAGGTTAGAGTAGGCGTGCTTTATGTAAAAGCAGTAATTGATTTGAAAATACAAATGTGGTTGTTAAGTTAACTATGGAATGGAATAAACTTCATGTGATGTGCTGTTATATGTTGAAATATTTGTATTTGGTTAAAATACACTCAGTGTAGCAAGCTTTTGAGCTGTACATCATTAGGGACTAGTTCATTGGCTGAGATATGGCTTGCCCTCTATTACCATATCACAGGAGCTAATAATTTTTTGTGCATGTTTTATGATTCCACATATAGAGACATAAGATTATAAATTGAAACGTTTGTTTGAGTGAGAACTGATATTACCTTATCGCATTTTCTCGCATTATAAGACATTTAGTCATAGTTGTTCTAGATGTCTGTACTTTGTATAATTGAAAAGTCTCTACGTCGAAGTGATTTATAGAGTTCTTCTGTTTAAAGTGAAACTAATATTTTTAAGTATTGTGAATACAAGCACATTTTGTGTAGATGAGACTACTTGCTGCTTCGATCTTATGGGGTTTTATGATAACCTGTGAAATTAGTCAAAATGTTAATATTTTAATTGAATAAGAAATTTAAATATATGAAAACATTAGTTAAATACGTGATGCATGTTCCCACTCTGAATGTCTCACGATTGATTTAAATTTAAAAGAGCAAGCCGTTTGGTTGGATACATTTGCAGAGCACTTTTTTCCTTTTGCCAACGTAGTAAACTTAAAAGCTGTATGAGAAGATGATGTTTTATATTGGTACAGAGTTGCATATTTAAAAAGAAGCCTCTCCACAGGCAGGCAGAGCCAAATAAACAAACACAGTTTGAAGAGTTGGCAAGCGTGGAAGCTGTGAGTGCAGAGCAGGACCGCGAGACAGCGCTGGAGTCGGGCTATACCTGTACCGCTCCGCAGTATCACGGCATATCTCATGGAGACAAGTAGAGTTGTGAAGTGCTAGCAGCGTGCGCGCCCGCCATCTTGCCATGGGGCCCGGGAGCGGGAGCCGCGGAGGCCCCCTCTCGTAATTGTGGACACGCGGCAAGATTTCCCGCATCGAGTTTATCGAGAAATGGGGGCTAACCCCTGTCCTCAAACCGAGGCAGGACCAACGCCCCCGGAGGGGTGGGGCAGAGGATGGAAGTGCAGATGGCAGGTACATCGATCCAACCTATACAATTGTTGTGTGTTATGTTTTACAGTGCTCAAGTTCCTGACCTCCCTTAACAGGTACACCCCCGGCTGGGCACCCGGCCAAAGGGGGTGAAGTCGTAAAAACGCGCTACACGAAGCCCTTCACCGAAAAATCGAACGCCTCCACGGTCCTCTCCTACACTTTCAGCACCATGTAGCCTTTTGCACCACACTACCGACAGAAACAGTGCAACTTTCCAAATTTCAAAACCACTTTCCCTCCGGCAGAGAGCGATTACACTTACGGCAAATGCCATCCCCGCCAAAAGTTTACATCCCCAGCAAATTCTCGGCGAGTTCCTTGAGCGTACAAACGTTTTCGTGATGATATAGTGTGAAAAGTGTGTACACCAGGTGTTTTCATCCGCTGCAAGCCTGTCTAGGTTCACCAAGGTGTAAGTGTGTGTGTGTGTGTGTGTGTGTGTGTGTGTGTGTGTGTGTGTGTGAGTGTGTGTGCTGCTTGCAGGGAGTCCCTGCTAGAGGTGAACGAGTCCATTCCAAAAGTGTCTTTTTCCCTTCACCAAGATCATCATTGCTATACCCAATGATGACCCTCACATATTTGCACATGTTCAGCCTCGCACAATTCTGACACCGTGGTAAGATAATTTGCAATTGAAATGTGTGTGCCACCAACAGGATTTACCTTCTTGAGGGTCGAATCGGGCATGTATCGTAGTGTTACTTTATTCACCCTCGAATGTTTGACAGCTGTAAGTCTCTGGGTTTTTTTTTAACTTGTAATAAACGTAAATTTAGTTCATTGTAGCAGCAAGTGCTTGTGAAATCGTATCCAATAACGTTATCGATTTTCAAGAGGTAGTCCATCCAATCGAGAGCGAAACTCTATATCTAAAAGTTGCATTCCTTGTAATTCTCCTTTCCGTGTGCATGTTACACCGTGAAATTCAGGGAAACCAAACCTAACATGTGTATAATACTTAACATCTTATGCACTCAATATTAAATCCCTACTAACTCTGCACTCAAATTTCGATTCGAGGATTTAGCTGAGATATTCGAAGTAACTAAACGTCGATTTAAAAAAATATATTATAATAAATATCTCTTGACAAATTATCGCAATCAAGTGTTTCGAATCTAAAGTTATTCTTGCATTGCATTCTGTTTAAAATGTATTAATTTTACTCTCCGGTCTCAAAAGATTATAAATTATCAGACAGGACCTCAAAATTCTCAAAGTTTCTAGCAAGACACAATATTGCTACTGTAGACTAAGGCAATACAACAACTTCTTTGATGTAACGGAGTAACAGAATTCAGATCCACAGACTGTGAAGGTTAATTTTATAGAATATCTCTCCTAGTAACGTGGTTGTCAATTCTTTTGCAAGACCGAAGTTTACAAATGAAATAGAAGCATTCCTTTAAGGCGTTAAATGAAAATCAACATGGTTCCTTTTGCTTTATAATAGCATTGGATCAGATGTATCCTAGCATTTACTACTGAGATTTCATTTTAAAATATGAAAAACAATGGTGATTTTCCTACATTTTGTTAAAAGCTAATAATACTTCCTATCTAATTTAACATTTGAAGTGACTTTTCAAAGAAATACATCCTGCAAAACATATGAGCCTAATCGATTCTAAGTGTGTTACAAAATCTAAACACACATTGACCAGAACAACCAAGAGCTATAATTCATTGCAGGTAAAAGGTGGTAAATCAAATTCCAATATGTGTATGTATATACACGGTTTTAATTACCTTTCCTAAAATTACCTAAATTCTCTGTGAAACTTTTAAATAATACGATTCAATATAGGTTTAAAAAGTGTTATATATATAAACAGAAATGAATACAACGAGCAAAGTAATCTATTAAAATGTTCTTTAGAAAGTCTTCTTCTGTAAAATACTGTAGTTTTGTGTTACTGTCTGCCAAATCAAATTTCAGGCATCTATGTTTAATACTTGATACATCTTGAGTTTTAAAACAGGATGTTGAAATTCTTAGGAATCTATCTTATTATTATAGTTTAATTCTCAAATAATTCATTTGCCGTTGTTTAGAAAGTGTACCAAATACTACATTATAATATCAAACCTTTATAAGGTGACTTTGAAAATTATTACACTCACAAACTAAATGAAATGACATTCAGCTATATAAGGGTACATAACAACGAATATAATTTAAGTGAAAGTATCGTGTGCGTTTAATATTAAACATTGTTGTGTAAATCATTTCGAAAACCTTGCAACGATGTTTTTAACGAAATTAATAGAATATCTAAAATTAATCCTTGGTAGAATCCTAAAGCTTCATAATATTTCTGGTACCAATCAAAAGATCCATTCACTTTGTACACTTCCTGAAAATAACATTCCTTTCCTAATACGTTTTATCCAATTTCTGTTATTCAAACTTTTAGCTTTATTTTCTTCTAAATGTAAAGGATCTATAAGAGTATTGTTACTTGTACAAATTTCAATGGTTATTATCCATAACTTATACTCCACAAACAGTTTGCACTGTGCTTCTGATATTAAAACAAAACCTAAAAAAGTTTTATAACATAATTTCAAACTTTATTTAAAGAGAAATAACTTAAAATATTCTAAAAATTTAAGTATTATTCTCAAAATGTATTAACACAAAGTCATAGGTAGAACTATATTGCATTAAAAGTAATCATGTAATGTGTAAAACTAAATTTCACTTATTCTAAATTCGTATTTGTTTCAATTCTACATAGTTTTCATGTCGGTTTTGCAAAGATATTTAGCTCAATGTCTAATTTTTAAACATGTGTTTTTGGAAGAGAAGAAATTTGTAAAATGTCGTGTTTTTATATAGTTTGATGGTAAACTTTGATCTTAAACCTTACATGTGTGCAGTATTTCGTTATATTAATGTACCCTCTCTGGGTGATATGAGATTTATTTTGGTTCCCACAAATACTATTTTATATTTAACTGATAATAGGTGATAATACAGTGATTTCAGCTTTAAAGGTAGTGGAATACTATTCGACTGAACATATTATTTACTGGAACATTTCCTTCATATATTCATGTTATTAGTTACTGATTGGATTGCTTCAAAATGGCCAAGTCTGCAATGGTGTTCATTTGTTATTTTAAATCCTTAAAGGGACCAAACTACGAAAATTGTCAAAAGCTCTGAAAAACAGATTCCCTGCAATAGTTGATTCAGTGTTATTAAGGATACCCAATTGAAATTTAAAAAAATTATACTTTCAGGAAGATTCATTTGAAATTTTAATATAACAATAATGGTTTAGTGTATCAAATACACCAAATTTCATGCACATTCTTAAATTAGTTCCAGAGTTGTTACTTTTTCTATTATTTATTTTACTGTTTTGAAAAATTGCTCCACACAAGGTAATAATTGTTTTAAAAAGCTTAATATTTTCAAATTACACTTTCGAAAGTAAATAAATGTTGAATGTTAGACAAATATTTTGCTTAAAAATTCACAAACTGCGAATACTATTGTTTAATAACGTCACAACTAAGGATGTTATGAAAAAAGTGATGTGATATATTCACATGACTTTCTCTACTCTCTATCATTTATTAGTATGTATACAAACTGTTCTTACTAAAACTTGTTTTTATATCTACTTCATTTTAATCCAAATAAACCCTTGCAGAAATAGTTACATTATATATTTCGTTATAGATACAAAAAATATAAATTTTCGATAGGTATAGATCTATCGTTATAGATAGATTCTATAGATACAAAGAGAACAGCGTTAGTCAAATGTTTAAGAACTGGACGCTATATGCTGGCCTTAAAATTCCATACTGTTTCCATGCAATCGCGAGAAACAACTGAATGTTGACAGGACTTTAAGAGAATGACCAAGTGTTGAACAGATCGAATCATTAATAATGGATATCTCGGAGATGGTTGATGCCACAAAAAAGTCATTTAAAATAACTTATGTGTTTTAAGGAGATCTTCCGTTTTTGTGAAGGATGTACTGTCTGTCGCTTAACGTTTAACTGTAATACAAGATTATACAAAATTCCTTCCGAATAAACGGACTTCAAAGGCTATTCCCAGAAAATTCAAAACATACATCTTATATATTTAATATATGGTATTTTAATAAAAAAAAATTCAGAACTATTTTTAGAAAGCAAAAAACTACGAAAAATGTTCCATTTAAAGGGTAGTTTGAGGTAGGGGGATCTTCTTGAAAATCTTCGTGTCGCATCTTTGGAAGGTACTGAATCTAAATACCAAGTTTGGCTTTGATCGGACTTGTCGTTTTTGAGTTAAGCTGCTCATACACATACACACAGGGTCGTTTTCTAAAAATGCTTTTCTTGTATTCAGGGGCCTTAAAACATGTTATCCCGGTGAAATATCGGTATCGAATTTTGGGTGGAATACAATACCTTCTCTTCCTATTACGTATGTGGTAGAAAAAGTAAACATTTAACTGATAATTTGTTATCGTGTTAATAACACGGAGGTGTACAAGGTTTTATTCATCTGTACCGAAAAGTAATCCTTGAAGCGATTTAAAAATCAGAATACGCCGACAAATGAAAACCTGCGAAAAGAGACTTTAACAATTTAATAAGTTAAAATAACACTATTTTTTACTTTATGATATTTAATGTTCACTTAATGCAGATACAGGCCCTCCTTCGTCTTCTTCTGCTCTTCTGTAACTAATTTAGTATTTGAAGATTCCTGAGGCCATGGTTTTTTTCACTTTAATATTGGCAAAACATCCTTTTAATACAATGTTATATGAATATATGCTTACATATATCACATTTAAATCGCTATATGACATTATATAAAACGTCGTACACCCATAAACACTACATAACACTAAAGTATGAGGTTTAAAGTCTTTAATGACACTAAAATCCATATACATGAACGTTGGCAATTTTTGGCCTTTTTTCAAGGATGGGTTTCTTTAAGAGATATGCGTATACAGGATGGACCATTTAAGTTGAGACTGTACAATATCTCCAAAACTAAGCGTTGTAGAAATGTCTTTTATAAGCGTTTATTGATATTATGGGGGAAAGTAAATGCCATTAGTCGTGTTTTGTTTGGAGGACGTTATGATGGTCATTTAAGGGTCAATTTAATTTTTACCTTCTCTACTGCGTATAGTAAGTAGGGGAAGTATTGTATTCCACCAAAAAATTCGGTACCGAGATTTCAACGGAAATATATATATTTGAGACCCCCTGAATCCAAAAAAAAGAATTTTTGGAAACATTTCCGTGTGTATGTGTGTCTGTGAACAGCATAACTCAGAAACGAACAGTCGGATAAACACCAACCTTGGTATTTAGGTTCAGTATCTTCCAGAGATGCGACACGAAGGTTTTCAAGTAAATCCCCCATCCCAGATTACCCTTTACATGGAACATTTTTCGAAAATTTTAATTTTCTCAAAAATAGATCTAATGATATTGATTAAAATATCATAAGTTTAACATATTTTCATGACAAATGAAATGTATATCTTGAATTTTCTGGGAATGTCTCCAAAAGTATTCTTCATTGTGAACGACTTTTGCATAACTGGTAAACCATAAGAGTTAGACAAACTTTTGCTACACAAAAAATGTAGATCGCATTAAAATACACAATTTTGTTGAGTGAACCATTTTAGAGATATTGCTTGTTATTCTCTTAAATTTTCCAATACTTGTACTTTTTCTCAAATTCGTTATTCTTTTTTTTTTGTCCTGGTAATGTTAAGAGAATGGAATACTCCACATAGCAACCAGCTCTTAAAATATTTGACTATCGCTTAAAGCCTACCAATTCCCCTTGCATCTACAAGAAAATTAGCAATGAGATTAACATCTCGATTAACATGAAGCATATGGAGCATAAGCGTTTGTAAAAATAGTTTGTACAAGAGTAGAGAAAGTCATGTGAGTGTAACACATAAGATTTTTTGTCTTGGATATGCAAAGAGCATTAAACTGTGGCAAAGGGAATGGTGCTGCACCTAGCAACTAGCTATTAAGAGATATGTATGTGCTTAAAGGCTACTGTATTTCTATATTGCCATTGCAAATACAAAACAAGGGGAACATAGTACAACTTAACATAGTCAAATATTTTAGAGCTGGTCGCTATGTGTAAAATGTAATTCTCTTTGCATGTCAAAAGATCGTTTCTGCAAATGTTTATCTCGATTAATATGAAATAGATGGAGAATAAGAGTTTGTAAAAATAGTTTGTATAAGAGTAGAGAAAGTCATGTGAGTGTAACACATAAGATTTTTTTAAATGGTACCTACCTTTTTATGTTGTTTTCTCACTCCTCATAAAAAACTAAACAACATTTGTATACAGCATTTTGCAGTTGTTCTTACCCAACGTAAATAACAATGAAAATTCTGAATGGCTGTTTACGAAGAGCGCAATGAAGGTTGGACCATCCATGGATGGTTAGCTGAGTTACGTTTAATAATTGGAAACCAAAAGTTTTTATTTTGTTTACTTATTCCTCATCACAAAATAAAAGCTTTTTATAAATAATTTTCTAATAGAAAACAACACACAAAATTATGTCCCATTTATTAAATTAAATTGAACCTAAAATAACCATAACAACGTCTTCCAAACAAACCAGACTAATTACATTTACTTTCCCCCATAATATCAAGTAGCTTTTATTAAAGACATTTCTTTCTACAACGCTTAGTTTTTGGAGATATTGTACAGTCTCAACTTAAATGGCCCTGTAGAATGTAGATATTTAAGTACTTAAAGTGCCAGTCAATGCAGTAATACAGTTTTGAAGTCTAGTTTCACCTCTCTATTCTTTTCATTATTTTTTAGAAATTTTTTACACTTAATTGCTCCTTGAGATGGAAATTTTTCAACTACTTTGAAAACATCACTATACAGTCTTAGGATTATATATTTTCTAATTGTTTTCCAAAGTAACTCATGTTTTATTTGCAAATCATGTGATAAGTTTGTATGACAGATATGTTGGAAACACAAAACTGTATTTTGTTTTAAAAATTTTAAAAATGCACGCAATGGTATTTTCCTCTTGATATTAAAAAGTGCTCAGGAATTGATCTGAAAACTTGGAAGATTTTATGCAATATATCACAAAAATCTGGTTAAAATTAAACCACTAATTATTTAAATGCATTGTTTCCTAATTTCTCAGCTTTCTCCTCTTTAACAGATGTTTGCATAAAGTTTATTTAAAATCTGTTGTTTACTAGTTTTCACGATTTTCTGAAGGTCACCTGTCTGCAAAGACAATTCGCTTTAACTATTTGTCCATTACTGTTGCACCAATAAGTCCAATTCTAGCATCTATTAGGTTAAATTATTTTTATTATTATAAGTGTTTGTAATTTTTACATTTCTGTTACGAAATTACAATCGGATGGGTTATAGATTCTTAAAGTACGATATTTTTATCCTTATTTCTCTCCAAAACTGTTTTCTGTGATTAGGTCAGGGTCGCCAACAACTGTAGGGACATTTCATAGAATTAGGGGCCTAGAGACCAACTTCATAAATATTGGGATTTCAAAACACTTGAAGGATAATAATAAAAAGCTTTAAATAATGGTCAGTACCGGTAATAGTAATTCTTCATTCAATTAAATGAAATTGGCCCAGTATTACCATAAGTGATTGTTAATTTTTAACAATTACTTTAATCATTCATTAAATGCATTTTTTACAATTTGGAAATAGGGAGTTGGAAACAATATTTTTATGACTTTGTTACTACTAATATTCATTTTTCAGTTGTCAGATATATATTTCTCTCAAATAATGCATGTTAAAGTTAAAAGCGTATTTTATATTTTGCTCTTTATTGTTTATATCAAAGTTCTAAACATTTTATGCAACTTTTTCGGATTAATGTTTTGTTTTTGTAAACACACTCTATTTATATTGTCTTAATTTTTGGATCACTGACTTTTTAGGGTAATTTTTGGAATGCACTTGGTTTAATAACTCAAATAGGTATATTTCAGGACGCTTGCTGTGGTTTCCGAGAAAATGTCGAAAGCTTTTGAAAGTTAAAACGCATAAACCGGATTTTAAAGATAAATAGATTCACTAAAAAATACCAAGTGAGCGCTAAGCAATAACTGTGATTAATCCGAGAAACAGCCATTTGAATTTGTTTCATCTGACATGTAGGTACTTCCTACCTTACTGAGAAATCTATACTACTATTATAAATTGTGTGTGTGTGTGTTTGTGTATTTGGGGTAATCTCAAAAACCACTAAACTGAATTTGATAATTCTTTTACCATTGAAAACTCGAATTCATTCTGACATGGGGTTATAAATCACTTTCCAATGTTATTTCATAAATTACTAAAAGATTTAAAAGGATTTACAAACCTTTTCGCAAAGATGGCCTTGGCGTTTCCCTGAGAGTGCCATGGAGTAGAAAAAAGTTTATACTATTCCACAGAACATTAAATAGTTCCTGCACTCCGCATAGTATAAAAACAAAAGCCGGTTACGTTTTATTGCAAGGAAAATATATAGATAGTCATGATGTAATACTTCAGAAAACAGAAGACGAGAGTTTGAAAAGTGACAATCGATCCTGTGTTACACATCTTTTCTTTTTAATTGTCATTTATCAAATACTGCAAATGTGTATGTAATGAAACAGTCTCAAAATCTCTGAATAGCCTTTATTTTAATTCCATACATGTATGCACTGAAGTTCTGGATGCCAAAACCTTCTAATAAGCCTCATGTAATAAAGATTTGCTCTATTTCCTCGCTTTTATGTTGGAATTAACTTAGCTTGTATTAAGAGAGAAAACATTAGAACATCAGTGAAGCTATATTTTATATTAACTGAGAACACTTTTCTGGATTGCCGCTGATTATTTGTCTTTTCCAACGCAGTTGACTTGGAGTGTGGAATCTCATTTCTTGTATATGTCAAGGTTTTCTGCATTGTGTGAAAATTATGTATCTTTGGGACCGAAAACTAGGCACAACGGTTTAAAATTTAGCCTACAGAACTGTAACCCCAATTAAATTTAAAATAAGTATTCGACCTTTAATTATAAATATATGGGCACACTATAGATAGTGTTTTATGTCTTAATGTACGTCTGTTTACTTTAATGTAAATGTATTTCATGTCTAAATCTCTAAAACATCAGTAAGGGCACCATCATGCTCGGAACATAAAAGAATCCGTCATCAGGTTCTGTGGAATTCTTTTCAGGATTGTTGAAGTAATCTGTCTGAAATCAAGCCTCACAGCTTCTTTCAATTCATCAATCGCACCAATGCCCTTGATGAATCCCCAGAGCGCATTGACACACATCATTGTGTCAGAGTTTCGAAGTGCCTAGTCAAGTGGACCTGGCAATGAAGGCGATCCTCGGCCAATCCGCGGTTCTGGAAACACCTAGTTGAGATATTCTCGAACCGAAGTAGCAAAACGAGGAGGCGCTCCGCCTTGCTGAAACCAAATGTCTCCTTGACCCCTCGAGTTTCCAAAAGAGGTAGTTCTTAGCATATCAAGATATTCATATTGGTCAACAGATCGTTCAAAAAAATACGGACCGTAAATTTGTTTACTGTCCATAGCAGCCCCATATCATCACATGGGGAGGGTTGTTCTTAATCTCCTCATAAAAGTAAGGGTTGTCCTTCGGCCAGAAGATAACATTTCTTGATCGCGAGCTTCGATATATCGCACATTCATCCCTGAAAATGACTTTGGCATGTTTCGGGATAGCGTCAAACACCTAATGAAGTACGTCACCTGCCATCTTCCTTCGATTTAAATCATTGTCACTTAATTCTTGCACATGTTTCGGTCGATATGGACGTAATTTTAAGTCAAATTTGACCAGGGTATGCACAGTTCCTCGGATTGTTTAGAGTTCATTTCATTGGTGATCTTTCAGTTGATCCGCGACGTCGCTGCATTGTTCCCCTTTTGTCAATGGTCTACCACTTCGTGGTTATCCTTAACACTGGTACAAAAGTTTCTGTTCCCAACGCAAAAGCGTTCTGTTTGGAGGTGGCTCTCGTCCGAATCGTAGCTGGAAGTCCGTACGCACCTATTCCAACGTTTTGTCTGTTCTTGGCTTCTCGTGAGCTCTACTGCTTGTGACAATCCGTTCTTCAATGGTATACGAGGGGTATTTTAAAAGTAAGGTCCGGTTTGCAATAAATTACTAACTACTAAACATTTTTCGATAATTATTTTTTACTCAAGCCTACAAACCTTACACTAATTTTCTACCAGTTATCAATGCATTTCGAGCATTTGACTTATCGTAGCATAATTATTTTTAGGACCTCGTTACAGACTTCCGCCGCCAATCCATCTAGGAAACGTGTAGCTGTTTCTGGAGTAAAATTTTTCTGTATTGTAAATGAGCTGTGGGAATCTCTTAGGAATAAATTTGCAGGACATGCACGAAAGCTTTTTGAAGGTCATATATAATGAGTCGTCTGTTTTTGACTAACATCACACTAACTTGCAGATTCACAATTGTTTTCTTGCAGCTACTCCGTGATAAAAGATCTGACTTCCGGATCACTAGTTTGAATCCCCCTCCTGAAACCAACGATTCCAATAACGGAGTTTCTTCTGCCACGGAATCTTAGACAAGAAAAATGCATCTCAGAAACTGTACAATTCTTTTATGGATTGGCGGCGAACTTCTATTAAGAAGAGCTACTAAAATTTATTCCTCACCAGAATAAGAATTTAATTGACTGTGAAAGCTATGTGGAAAGAAAACTTAAGGTATATACAATGGAATAAAATAATGAGGTAACCAAAATATTTTGTAGTTCTTATTTTATTGCATAACGGACCATATTTAAAAACATCCCTCGTAGTTACATTGTTTATGTCTGAAATAGCAAAAAGGAGATTCCCACCGAGGATTCTTTCATCACCAAAGGGTACTTATAGGTTATACAGCATTTTCAGAACTTAAAAGACTGTCGGGGGAAGTCAAGGAAGTCAGACGTTCCACCGAAGTTTCAAGTCCTATTGCGTGAGTATCGGAGCATTTTTCATCCGTTATTAGCAACAGCCAGAGCTGCACAAAATTACAATAACTATTAAAGGGGAAGATTCATCGTAAAAATCCTATAGATCATGGTGCAACTATTTCATAAAGAACTGCGGGAGGTAAATAAAATTAATTCCTCATTCGAGTTTGAAAAGCTACCCCTGCAACGTAGGGCATCCAGCTAGTATAAACATAATTATCAAAATTCTTAACAATCCTAGAAAAAATTTTGAGCTGTGAATTAAATATGAGTTGGTGGAAGAGTCTTTATTGTTTGATTTCTTCAGCAAATGAAACTTGAAGAGAAAGGGAAGACAAGAAAGTGACTTAATTTAAAATTCTCATCATAGCTTTTATGGCTAAATTTTGAAACGTTTTCATGCAAACTAAGGTGCAGTAGTCACAGTTCACAAATCAATATTTTAAAGCTCGGCAACGCCTTATCCAAACCGAGCGGGATGGCTCAAGCGTTAAAGTCTGTGGCCCGCATTCGGGAGGGCCCGGGTTTAAAACCCTTGGGCCGACCAATCTGTTTGAGGTTTTTCGCGGTTTTCCTCAGTCGCAAACTGGTATTTCCAGGGATGAGACCTAGAAGGCTAGCCGCCTTTCTGTCTGGGGGTGGCGGTTGGACTGGACGGCATCTTGATGCCATCTGCACGGCATGAAGCAGGTGTTTACAGGGATGAGACCTAGAAGGCTAACTGTCCGCCTTTATATTGGAGCGGCGGTTGGACTGGACGGCACCCTAATGCCATCTCCACGGCATGAAGCAGGTGTTTACAGGGATGAGACCTAGAAGGCTAACTGTCCGCCTTTATATTGGAGCGGCGGTTGGACTGGACGGCACCCTAATGCCATCTGCACGGCATGAAGCAGGTGTTTACAGGGATGAGACCTAGAAGGCTAACTGTCCGCCTTTATATTGGAGCGGCGGTTGGACTGGACGGCACCCTAATGCCATCTCCACGGGATGAAGCAGGTGTTTACAGGGATGAGACCTAGAAGGCTAACTGTTCGCCTTTATATTGGAGCGGCGGTTGGACTGGACGGCACCCTAATGCCATCTCCACGGGATGAAGCAGGTGTTTACAGGGATGAGACCTAGAAGGCTAACTGTCCGCCTTTATATTGGAGCGGCGGTTGGACTGGACGGCACCCTAATGCCATCTGCGCGGCATGAAGCAGGTGTTTACAGGGATGAGACCTAGAAGGCTAACTGTCCGCCTTTATATTGGAGCGGCGGTTGGACTGGACGGCACCCTAATGCCATCTGCGCGGCATGAAGCAGGTGTTCACAGGGATGAGATCTAGAAGGCTAACTGTCCGCCTTTATATTGGAGCGGCGGTTGGAACTGGACGGCACCCTAATGCTATATGCACGGCACGAAGCAGGTGGTTACAGGGATGAGACCTAGAAGGCTAACTGTTCGCCTTTATATTGGAGCGGCGGTTTGACTAATGCCATCTGCACGGCACGAAGCAGGTGGTTACAGGGATGAGACCTAGAAGGCTAACTGTCCGCCTTTATATTGGAGCGGCGGTTAGACTAATGCCATCTGCACGGCACGAAGCAGGTGGTTACAGGGATGAGACCTAGAAGGCTAACTGTTCACCTTTATATGGGAGCGGCGGTTAGACTAATGCCGTCTTCACGGCACGAAGCAGAAGATTCGTTACCTGTGCGCCAGGGTCTCTGTGAAACGTGATGGAGCGGGTGGTTACAGGGATGAGACCTAGAAGGCTAACTGTCCATCACGTATCGTTCAAAGAGATATCCACCAACAGATCTGTCGCGATATGTCCAGTGAGTTAAAGCGACGTAAAATAAAATAGAATAAAAGTAAATCACTGCTCAGACTCTTGGCACTAAAAATTTATATTTTTCAATGCTTCTAACCGTTAATGTCTCTCAGAAAATTTCCTCTTCCCAAAAATTGTATTTTTATGTAACTTTTATTTCTTGATATAAAAGGTAGATTTGCGGACATTCTCCGCTGAAAGCAAGAACACAGATTTCAGCTACTTCTGAAGAGTTATTGCCGATTATATAACCGAGTTCTTTGTTCTTGCATAAGTGTGGGAAGATAATGCATTTTCTCTTGAATTCTCTTTTTAGAGTATAAAGGATTTACTTATCTTGTGTTTTTTTAATTGCTACACTCTGCCTATCCAAGTTACTTGGGATAGGCTTTGCCTTTAGTTTATAAGTATTCTTACTAAAAAATCGCAGCTATTTTTACATTCTCTACTACGTATCACATTCCAACCAAAAATTCAATACCGAGATCTCACCGGAAATACATGTTTTGAGGTCTCCTGAATCAAAAATAAACATCTTAAGAAAAACGTCCGCGCGCGCGCGCGTGTGTGTGTGTGTATGTGTGTGAGTGTTTGTGTGTGTATGTCTGTGAACAGCATGATTCAAAAACAAAAACGGCACCCACAAAAACACTTTACATTGAATATTTTTCGAAAACTTTTATTTTCTCAAAAATAGCTCTAAAATATCATATATTTAAGGTATTTTCTGACAGTGAAATGTATTACTTGACTTTTCTGGGAATGTCCCCAAAAGTTCTCTTTATTTTGAATGGTTTTTGCATAATTGGAAAACTATAAGGGATAGACAATATTTTTCTACACAAAAAATGTAGATCTCGTTAAAAAACACAATTTATGTCATATACATTATACTTTTTTTGTGGGCCGAACCGTTTCCGAGATATTCCTTGTTATTTCTTTGAATTTTCCAATACTTATCTGGAATGCTCCACATAGCAACCAGCTCTTAAAACATTTGACTATCGCTTAAAGCCTACCATATTCCCCTTGCACCTACAAGAAAATTAGCAATAAGATTGCTAATGTTTACATCGATCAACATGAAGTAGATTGAATATAAGCGTTTGTAGAAGTAATGTGTACTGAGAAAGTCATGTGAGTGTAACGCATCAATTTTTTTCAGTTTCAAAGTGTTAAATCTTTACACATATGTTTAAGGCATCCCTCTACACAAGCCTATTAATAACTTAAATGGTGAATACATTTAAAATATTAAAATATAGGTAGTATTTTAGAACGTAGTATAATACGTTTGATTCTTAAAACTATAAAAATATATTCGCTCTCGAGCAAAATGTTCACCTACAGAATAAAAAAAATAGGTTGAAGGCGTTTACGTGGACAATTTTTTAAGAAAATTAAGCCTACGCAATTTGGTATTGTATATATAGGCTGTGACATATCCCTTTAAATGAAATTCTAGTGGTCAAACATGCAAATAGTACTGGGGATTTTGGTGCATTGATTTAAGTGAAGAGGTTATAGGCGATGGGTAAAATTTAATACGTGTTATCTCAGAATAAGTGTTTCGAATAAGAATAATTAAAAATTTTGGGGCAAATGTTTCTGAATTCGTGAATTTCCATAGTTTAAATAAGGTAATAAAGGACAAGTTACTTGCTTAGCAGTAGCTCATAAAGTATGCGCTGTTATGTGAAAAAGAAATGTATTTTTGATTTTTGAACTCCATTTAAACACCTTGCTGATCACTCTGGCATTAATACTTAAGAGTTACAAAAATTTAGTTCAAAATTCTAGTGTTTCTAAATACGTCATTGGAGAGAAACATTGAATTAGGTACACAGGTTAGAATTAGGGGTTTAAAGAGGAAGGATTTCAACACCCCGGCCAAGGCTAGGACTATTGTACCTACTAAACCTCCGGGAGAAGGGATGAGACGAGAGAGCACCAGATCCGATGGCGGCAGGCGCGGAATAGCGGGATCCCTAACGTTTCGAGATTGAACAACCTCGGATGCCACGCCTTATATTCACGGACAGTTCGAGAAGAGGGCTCTATACTACTGAAGAAATAGTTGTGTTCTTAAAGCACATCACCACATACGCACCGTACGCCACCGTCTATTGCACCTGATCCTGTAATCTGAAAAATGAAGGGAAATGAAATGAAGATCAAGAAAATCCCAGCATTCGCCTACCCGCGTGAAAAAACCACGAAAAGAACCCAAGTTGCAATCGAACCTGGAACCTGCCAAATTTCTTAGCCGCAACTTCAACGGTCTTCTGTCTTAAAATTCATGCATTGGAACCCCTTTTCACCTGTATAGTTTAAGATGCATGGAAACACTGGTTGAAAATGCCCTCTGCCATCCAGCAAGATTAATTTTATTGCATGCAGTTGTAGTTGTGCAAAGCTTATGAGGAGGGTTTTCGTTTTATCTGAAATGAAAGCACTCCCCGGTGCTATTCCGTTAAGCTTCCAGAAGTATGAAAACTCCTGAGCATCTGAGGTAATTTCGCAGTTTGGGAACTGGCCAAATAGCGGACCGTTAATCTTCACCTGCAGGGGTCTAAAGGGAAACAAAAGCTGTTATCTTGATGGCGTTCAGAAAGCACAGACGACTCTCAATTGTACTTTCTGCTGCAAACAATAAGATATTTACGATTCTGTATCAATGAACCTCGTTGTGGCACTCAAATATCTTATTTTACAGCTTGCGGAAGAAAACATTCCTTTGTTTTAACTTGTCGGAGCTTTGGCAACCAAAAGTATTTAAACGTAGGACCTCCTTAAGTTTGTTTTCGTTATAAACCAGTTTGCTATAAAAAACTAAGGCTACAAGACATCTTCAGCTTTAAACACAGCTCTGTTTGTACTGCTTCGCATTGCGTTATTTTCATTCTCTATTTAAAAATAACATTAAAGTTATTATAAAATTTATATAAATATGTTTTATATTATGTGCTATGTTTTGTATTTATAATCACCACAATACAACCGAAGTCAAAATCTGCATACGTCAACTACCGTTTAGTTTACGTGGGCCCGCCTCATCCTTAAGCATAGACTTTCTAGCACCGCAGAAGGATCTCGGCTTATCTCCATTATTCCACTCCTAGGTAATGATGTTAATTGCTTTACCCAATTGAAGGAACCAATTAGATCATCACGATTACCATTTTCAATGCGTTTGTTGTTGATTAATTGACTGATAAAATATGGCATCTCTCCCAGTTGCACTAGTTTAGCCAACCTGAGCTCTTAAAGAGTTACAGGAGCCCCTCAACTTGATGCTTATTGGGTACCATTACTTTGGGATCTAAACTCCTTAAAATGTTGTGCCGTCTGTTTTCCAATGCATCACATTAGAATATAAGATGCAGGGCAGTTTCACCTTCTCTGTTATATATCCTACACTTTGGATTTCCTTTCTCAGTCCCCATTTTATACAGATGTTTCTTGAAATTTCCATGCTGGTCATTAGACTCATTACGAGTTTCATCTATTTCAGAATTTCAGAATCACAGTACTTCTGTTTGGACATAGTATGGGCATCATAGCCTTACTATATCCTTGTTCGGGGCCTCTTTCTAAATCCCAATTTTGTACAGATGTTTCTTGAAGTTCCCATGGGCAGCCATTAGGCTCACCAACTTTGCATCATATAAATTCTATATTGAAGAGTTATAAAACAGCTGGTTTGAAATTTACTCAGTTTTTTTTTGAAGGCATGATTGAAATAATGACATTGGGATTCTACTTCGTTTTATACATATCTCGCATACCTGTAGAACCCTTGAACAGTATTAAAAGTTCAAGATAAAAGGGCATGTCATTTATAAGTGCACTCATGAGGAAGCTAAATCACATTTATTTATTAGTTTACTTTTTTCGAAAAAGCAGACTATTATGGCAATATTGTAGAAAATTATGTTAGTGAATAATTTTATTAATTTATTATGTTTCAAGAAGATTAAAATAGGTTATATTATTTTCTCTACTACGTATAGTAAGTAGGGGAGGTACTTTTAATTCTGTAGTTCGAATCACGTGGAAAATTTAAGAAATTCTGAGTTAGAATTTTAGAATACAGAAATTTCATTGTAGAATTTGTAATTTGAGATCCCATGTCATTTTGCTCATGATTTGTTTATTAACAAAAAACTATTTATGATATGATAGTGGGGTAAGTTTTTGTTGCTTCTCATGTAATCCGTGACAGTGGATACAAGAATCATTTTTGTGTAAGCTGTATAGAATACAAACGTGTAGCAAGTAGGGGAAGTATTGTATTCCACCCAAAAATTCGATATCGAGATTTCACCGGAAATACATGTTTTGAGGCGCCCTGAATCCAAATAAGGTATCTTTGGAAACATGTCTGTGTGTGTCAGTGAACAGAACTCAAAAACAAAAAGCCGGATAAATATCAAACTTAGTATCTGAGTTTAATATCTTTCAAGGATATCACATGATTATTTTCAAGAAAATCTCCCCACCATAACTACCCTTTACATGAATCATTTTTCAAAAATTTTGATTTTCTAAAAAAAATGGTCCTAACGATATTGTTTAAAATATTAATGATATTTACATGAGAAATAAAATGTATATCTTGAATTTTCTGGGAATACCCCAGGAAGTCATTCGGAAGCAATTCTGTATAATCTTGCATAATTTGTAAACGTTAAGCGGTAGGCTAAACCACACAAAAATGTAGATCTCTTTAAAACACACAATTTACTTAAAGTAAATCTTTTTTGTGACATAAGCCGTTTGTGAGATATCCGTTAAAGATTCGAATTGTTCAGTGCTTGTCATTCGTTTAAAGTCTCGTCGATTTTTAGATGTTTCTTGCAATTGCATGGAAACAGTATGGAATTTTAAGGCCAGCATATAACGACCAGTTCTAAAACATTTGACTATCGCTGTTCTATAACGAAATGTGTAACGTAGCTATTTTTGCAAAGGTTTATTTGCATTTAATGTAGTAGACATAAAAATAAGCTTTAGTAAGAATAGTTTGATACCCAATAATAAAGATAGAGGGTAGACAAAGCTATGTGAATATATATCAAGAGTTTTTACTTTCTCTACTACGTATAGTAAGTAGGGGAAGTATTGTATTCCACCCAAAACTTCGAAAACATACCAAACTTGGTATTTAGGTTCAGTATCTTCCAGAGCTGCGACACGAAGGTTTACAAGAAAATCCGCCCACGCCAGATTACTCTTTACATGCAAAATTTTTCGAAAATTTTAATTTTCTCAAAAATGTCGCTAACGATTTTGATTAAAATATCATATATTTAGGATACTTTCATGACAAATAAAATGTATATCCTGAATTTTCTAGGAATGTCTCCAAAAGTATTCTTCATTGTGAACGAGTTTTGCACAACTGGTAAACCATAAGTGATAGATAAAATTTTACTACACAAAAATGTAGATCGCGTTAAAATAAGCAATTTATGTCATATACATTTTTTTTCAGTGAACCATTTTCGAGATATTGCTTGTTATTCCCTTAAATTTTCCAATACTTGTCTATAAATATTTGTTTATAGCTTAAAGCCTACCAATTCCCATTGCATCTACAAGAAAATTAGCAATAAGATTAACATCTCGATTAACATGAAGCATATGGAGAATAAGCGTTTGTAAAAATAGTTTGTACAAGAGTAGAGAAAGTCGTGTGAGTGTAACACATCAGATTTTTACTTTCTCTACTACGTATAGTAAGTAGGGGAAGTATTGCATTCCACCCAAAAATTCGATACCGAGATTTCGCCGGAAATACATGTTTTGAGACCTCCTGAATCCAAAAAAAGCATTTTTGGAAACATGTCCGTGTGTGTCTGTGTGTGTGTGTGTGTGTCTGTGTGTGTGTCTGTGTGTGTGTCTGTGTGTCTGTGTGTCTGTGAACAGCATAACTCAAAAACGAACAGTCGGATAAGCACCAAACTTGGTATTTAGGTTCAGTATCTTCCAGAGATGCGACACGAAGGTTTTCAAGAAAATCCCCCCACCCCAGACTACCCTTTACATGGAAGATTTTTCGAAAATTGTAATTTTCTCAAAAATGGCTCTAACGATTTTGATGAAAATATCATATGTTTAAGATAATGTCATGAGAAATGAAATGTATATCTTGAATTTTCTGGCAATGTCTCCAAAAGTATTCTTCATTGTGAACGACTTTTGCATAACTGGTAAACCATAAGAGATAGACAAAATTTTACTACACAAAGAATGTAGATCGCGTTAAAATACACAACTTATGTCATATACATTTCTTTTGTTGAGTGAACCGTTTTCGAGATATTGCTTGTTATTTCCTTAAATTTTCCAATACTTATACTTTTTCTCAAATGCGTTATTCATTTTTTTATGTCCTGGACATGCAAAGAGAATGGAATGCGGCACATAGCAACCAGCGTTAAAATATTTGACTATCGCTTAAAAGCTACCATATTCCCCTTGCATCTACAAGAAAATTACAAATAAGATTGACATCTCGATATCTCGATTAACATGAAGCATATGGAGAATAGGCGTTTGTAAAATTAGATTGTACAAGAGTAGAGAAAGTCATGTGAGTGTAACACATCAGATTTTTTTTATGTCCTGGACATGCAAAGAGAATGGAATGCGGCACATAGCAACCAGCGTTAAAATATTTGACTATCGCTTAAAAGCTACCATATTCCCCTTGCATCTACAAGAAAATTACCAATAAGATTGACATCTCGATATCTCGATTAACATGAAGCATATGGAGAATAGGCGTTTGTAAAAATAGTGTGTACAAGAGTAGAGAAAGTCATGTGAGTGTAACACATCAGATTTTTTTAACTTCATTCTCTTTATTTGATCAAGATTGCTCGTGTTCTTCCGAAAACACGTTTAGTCCAGACGTCGTGTTCTGAGACTAGTATTCAAATATTCCTCCATCTTCTTCGAGATCTATAAAACAATGCTTGCCTAGGAAACCTTAATACAAGTTCTTTCCATTTTTATGGTACTTTTCTATTTCCTGGACTATATGTTCTTATACTACCGTCCTCTGATATCCATATTGCTTTTTGTCACTCCTAGTACAGATCTTAAAAATTTCATGTGTCGCTTCCAACCTTGATTTTTCTCTTTTTTATACCCATGTCTGACTCCATATTTTAAATCTGGCTTTGATGTTAAGTTATATAGTCCTTATTTGGCATATATGTTTTCCTTTCATTGCATCACTTATTTTATTAAATATTTCAATTTTCTCTTCAATATACTCATTTCTGTAAGTCATACTCGTTATTGTCCAACAATACCTGCCGTCTGCAAATAATATGGTATTCCCTTTGGCATTTATTTATTCTCCCTTCTCCTCGAATATTACTTTGTGTACCATGTTACATCGTAAGGTATTGCATTCCACACAAAAATTCGACCGAGGCTTCACTGGGAATGCATGTTTTGATGCCCCTTAATCCAAATAAAGCATTTTTGGAAACATGTCTTTGTGTGTCTGTGAACAGAATAACTCAAAAATGAAATAAGCGCCAAACTTGGTATTTAACTTCAGCATCTTCCAAGATTTTCAAGAAAATCCCCTATTCAAATTACCCTTTACATGGAACATTTTTCTTAATTTTGATTTTTTAAAAAAATCACTAATGATTTTGATTTAAATACTATATATTAAAGATATTTACATGAGATATAAAATGTATATATTGAATTTTCTGGGAATATCGTTTTAAGTCCTCTTCATTTGGAAGGAATTTTGTGTAATCTTTTATAATTGGTAAAGTTAAGCGATAGCCGAAAACGTACTACTCAACAAATGTAGATCTCTTTAAAACACACAATTTATTTCAGATAAGTTTTTCTGTAGCATAAGCCATTTCTGAGATATCGGTTATTAAGGGTTCATCTTGCTCATTTCTTGGTCCTTATTTAAAGTCTTTTCAATATTCAGTTGTTTCTCGTGATGTCATGGAAACAGTATGGAATTTAAGGCCAGCATATAGCGTCCAGTTATTAAACATTTGACTATCCCTATTCCTTTTGTATATATAACGAAATGTGTAATGCTGCTATTTCTGTAAAAATTTATTTGGATTAAAATTAAATAGATATAGAAAAGATAGAGAGCAGAGAACTTCATGTGAATTTATACATCCGATATTTTTGTTTAAGTAAAGATCCGACAATATGGGTGATAATTGACAAACCTGTCTTAAACATATATTTGCATTAATATTTCATTTAATCATCTTGAAATATAACTTTAATTTTATTACCTATACAATGATTTTATTGAGTTTATCAAGCATGAAGTTAGGTTAAATTGTTCCAAAATTACCCATAATTTTTCGCGGTCTACTCTGTCGTAAGCTCCATTATAGTTTAGAAGGAGTAAATAAGTTCAAGTATATTAACTTCTCTATAAAATATGATTCACGATAAAAATTGCATCAATAGCTAACCTCCATTTTCTAAATTGTAAAATGCATGGTTTGGATTATTTTAGTGCACAAAGGTGTAAGAAAAATCAAGTTTAGTATTTTTTACACAAAAATTAACTTTTTAATTTTTTTGCCATATTTCAGCTATCCTTAAGATAAATTAATTGCCTCTTCTTTCCATTCCAGCATCAAGTATAGGAAAGCTATTTGGTGCTCTACTATTCTACATATGAGCGTGGTTATCGAGCGGAGAACATACAAATTATAGTTTGCGGTTTCGTATTGTTATTTTCTACAACAAGTGGCATTATGGGTCTCTCGTACAAGCAGTAAATAGCAGTCTTTTGTCACGTAATGGAAAATTCACCGTCGAGTGATCTGTTAGAAAAAGAAAAACTCGTGAACACTATGGGGGATGCGAACGAGTTGGGTGTAGGGAGAGTTTACCCCGTTAAGGATATCCTGTACGACACAGTCTCCGATCTGGAGGGAACGTAACGTTAATGTGTCTTCTTCTTACCTCGCACAAGGGTGCAATAGCTACCACAGTGCTCTTTTCCTTCCAATTTGTTTCAGAATCGGCTATAGTATCGTATATGCAGCTATTAATCTTATTAGGATACCTTTTTCAGTCCATTAAAAATTGTAACGTAGTACATGCACGTTTTTATGATGTTTCCAAAGCCTTTGATATAATTTCTCCCGAATATCCTTAAACAAAAGTTGTATTTTTTAATTTCTAGCGTACAAATGTTGAGTTCCTATCTGAATAATAGAAATCAGTCTACTTGGTTAAGTGGGAAAAGATCTAAATTATGACTTTTGTCATGTTCGATGTTCCCCAGGGTTTCGTTCTTGTACCAGTTTTTTTTAATCTATATTAATGACTTTCCCGATACAATTCATGATGAATGCCTGAAATTATATTCATATATGGATGTATTTTGCAAATATTTGTAGTAAAACCCACGACTCCGATACATAAATAGCGTTGACATTAAAAATACAAGAATAGTGCGACGTCAATATACTTAATCGAAATAAAGATAAGGCAGTAAATGTATTTTTACTCAGGTATATTTCTTATGTTTCATCAACCAAATTGATGGGCAGTCATCTCGAATCTGGGTTAGGTTCGAAATCTCAAATCGAATATACAACGTTTTAAGTTTCGATATTGATAAATAATCACTATTAAATGTATATTCCAGTCGTATACATAGACACTTAAATTATGGAACTCGTCTATGGGGAAACATACCCTGACACTATTCAACTTTTTCCTACAAAATGGAGCAATTCAATTAATTTTTGGAGCCTTACTAAAAGAACACTGTGAACCCCCTTCTATTCAGCTCTATATTCTTATATTTCCATGCATTTACTCGTATACTTTAAATTGTCTTTAGTACATCAAAAAGAATGTAGATAGCTGCATTAGGTGTGCACAATTATCCCACAAGGAGCAATAATAATATATGTATATTAAGAAATGTAAATATAATAAAACACAAAATAGCTATGAAGTGCAGTCATTAAATATGTTTAATAGTTTCACCATGAACAATTTTTAAAAGGCGTTTACGAATGGTTCTATCAGCAAATCCTCTTTATAATGCACGCGACTATCTTTATGTCCAGTTTTAGTTATTTTGACGATTGCTATACATGTAAAATGTAAAACAATAAAGTTTGTCTATTTATCTATCTATTTATCTGTCTGTATATATGTATCTTAATCTGTCTATCTTATCTATGTATCTGTCCATCTATCTGTTTCCCTGTCTCTCTATCTATAAAACAGCTGTTCAGACTAAGGCACGTAATAAATCTAAATAATCTGATATTAGATCTTCTTCAAAAATGTAAATAAAAGTAATTCTTGCTTGAAGCTACAAGATTGATGTATTCACTTCATCTATTACACACAGATTCAAATCTCTGCGTGTTTCAATGAATATAAATAAGCGTTAAGTTGGAAAAATCTTATATGTTCCACACACATAATTTTCTCTACTCACTCTACTACAAAATATTCCTGCTGAAACTTATTTTTCTCGCTACAGCTTGTTAATTCACATGAAATTTCAATTCATGTTTACACATTTTGAAAGATGTAGTAGGCAAAGCAATAGCCAAATATTTAAAGAGCGTGTCACTGTGTGGTGTATTTGAAGTTATATGCCCTTTATACGACCAGTATTTAAAAAAATCTGATGTGTTACACTCACATGACTTTCTCTACTCTTGTACAATCTATTTTTACAAACGCCTATTCTCCATACGCTTCATGTTAATCGAGATATCGAGATGTCAATCTTATTGGTAATTTTCTTGTAGATGCAAGGGGAATATGGTAGCTTTTAAGCGATAGTCAAATATTTTAACGCTGGTTGCTATGTGGCGCATTCCATTCTCTGCATGTCCATGACATAAAAATAAATCTGATGTGTTACACTCACATAACTTTCTCTACTCTTGTACAATCTAATTTTACAAACGCCTATTCTCCATATGCTTCATGTTAATCGAGATATCGAGATGTCAATCTTATTGGTAATTTTCTTGTAGATGCAAGGGGAATATGGTAGCTTTTAAGCGATAGTCAAATATTTTAACGCTGGTTGCTATGTGGCGAATTCCATTCTCTTTGCATGTTCAGGACATAAAAAAATGAATAACGAATTTGAGAAAAAGTATAAGTATTGGAAAATTTAAGGAAATAACAAGCAATATCTCGAAAACGGTTCACTCAACAAAAGAAACGTATATGACATAAGTTGTGTATTTTAACGCGATCTACATTTTTTGTGTAGTAAAATTTTGTCTATCTCTTATGGTTTACCAGTTATGCAAAAGTCGTTCACAATGAAGAATATTTTTGGAGACATTCCCAGAAAATTCGAGATATACATTTTATTTGTCATGACAATATCTTAAACATATGATATTTTAATCAAAATCGTTAGAGCCGTTTTTGAGAAAATTAAAATTTTCGAAAAAATGTTCCATGTAAAGGGTAGTCTGGGGTGGGGGGATTTTCTTGAAAACCTTCGTGTCGCATCTCTGGAAGATACTGAACCTAAATACCAAGTTTGGTGTTTATCCGACTGTTCGTTTTTGAGTTATGCTGTTCACAGACACACAGACACACAGACACACAGACAGACACACAGACACAGACACACAGACAGACACACACACGGACATGTTTCCAAAAATGCTTTTTTTGGATTCAGTGATTCTCAAAACATGTATTTCCGGTGAAATCTCGGTATCGAATATTTGGGTGGAATGCAATACTTCCCCTACTTACTATACGTAGTAGAGAAAGTAAAAATGAATAACGAATTTGAGAAAAAGTATAAGTATTGGAAAATTTAAGAAAATAACAAGCAATATCTCGAAAACGGTTCACTCAACAAAAGAAATGTATATGACATAAGTTGTGTATTTTAACGCGATCTACATTTTTTGTGTAGTAAAATTCTGTCTATCTCTTACGGTTTACCAGTTATACAAAAGTCGTTCACAATGAAGAATACTCTTGGAGACATTCCCAGAAAATTCGAGATATACATTCCATTTCTCATGACATTATCTTAAACATATGATATTTTCATCAAAATCGTTAGAGCCATTTTTGAGAAAATTAAAATTTTCGAAAAATGTTCTATGTAAAGGGTAGTCTGGGGTGGGGGTATTTTCTTGAAAACCTTCGTGTCGCATCTTTGGAAGATACTGAACCTAAATACCAAGTTTGGTGTTTATCCGACTGTTCGTTTTTGAGTTATGCTGTTCACAGACACACAGACACACACACACACAGACACACACACACACACACAGACACACACACGGACATGTTTCCAAAAATCTGATGTGTTACACTCACATGACTTTCTCTACTCTTGTACAAACTATTTTTACAAACGCTTATTCTTATTCTCCATATGCTTCATGTTAATCGAGATATCGAGATGTTAATCTTATTGCTAATTTTCTTGTAGATGCAAGGGGAATATGCTAGCTTTTAAGCGATAGTCAAATTTTTTAAGCGCTGGTTTCTATGTGGCGCATTCCATTCTCTTTTCAAGTCCAGGACATTAAAAAAAATCTGATGTGTTACACTCACATGACTTTCTCTACTCTAGTACAAACTATTTTTACAAACGCTTAATCTGCATATGCTTCATGTTAATCGAGATATCGAGATGTCAATCTTATTGGTAATTTTCTTGTAGATGCAAGGGGAATATGGTAGGTTTTAAGCGATAGTCAAATATTTTAACGCTGCTGACTATGTGGCGCATTCCATTATCTTTGCATGTCCAGGACATAAAAAAATGAATAACGAATTTGAGAAAAAGTATAAGTATTGGAAAATTTAAGGAAATAACAAGCAATATCTCGAAAACGGTTCACTCAACAAAAGAAATGTATATGACATAAGTTGTGTATTTAACGCGATCTACATTTTTTGTGTAGTAAAATTTTGTCTATCTCTTATGGTTTACCAGTTATGCAAAAGTCGTTCACAATGAAGAATACTTTTGGAGACATTCCCAGAAAATTCGAGATATACATTTCATTTCTCATGACATTATCTTAAACATTTGTTATTTTCATCAAAATCGTTAGAGCCATTTTTGAGAAAATTAAAATTTTCGAAAAATGTTCCATATAAAGGTAGTCTGGGTTGGGGGGATTTTCTTGAAAACCTTCGTGTCGCATCTCTGGAAGATACTGAACCTAAATACCAAGTTTGGTGTTTATCCGACTGTTCGTTTTTGAGTTATGCTGTTCACAGACACACACACACACACACAGACACACAGACACACACACACACACAGACACACACACGGACATGTTTCCAAAAATGCTTTTTTTGGATTCAGGAGGTCTCAAAGCATGTATTTCCGGTGAAATCTCGGTATCGAATTTTTGGGTGGAATGCAATACTTCCCCTACTTACTATACGTAGTAGAGAAAGTAAAAATGCTTTTTTTTTGGATTCAGGAGGTCTCAAAACATATATTTCCGGTGAAATCTCGGTATCGAATTTTTGGGTGGAATGCAATACTTCCCCTACTTACTATACGTAGTAGAGAAAGTAAAAACTAATGACTTCCCAGTATTTGAAAGTTCAAATCAATAAAAAGGAATATTTGGAAATGGTTAGCTCCACAAAAACGTATATTTGACATAAATTGTGTGATTTAACGAGATGTATATTTTTGTCGTAATAAGATTCGTCTAGCCCTTATGGTTTACCAGTTATATAAAGGTCATTCAGAATGAAGAGGACTTAAGAGGCTCTCCCAGAAAATAAAAATATACATTTCTTTCATCATCAAAATATCTTAAACCTTGAAATTTTTAATCAAAATCGGCAGAAACATTTTTGAGAAAATTAAAAGTTTTCTTCGAAAGGTTTTCCATGTAATCGGGGCTTAGAGCGAGAGATTTTCTTTAAAATCTTCGTATAGCATCCTTGAAAGATGCTGAACTTAGATATCAAGTTTGGTATTGTGGCATTTATTGTATTTTTGGCGTCAGTTTGTCACACACATAATAGTTAAATATTCAGATGTTGATATTAATGTTAATTGTGACGTGAAGTTATTGAGTGATCAAGCAGTTTTTAGCCTGTGGGCAAGTCAGTTGCCCCACTCTTTTAGTGGCGATAGTCAGACAGGCAACCTTTCTTGTTACAATAAATGCACATCTTAGCTTGAAATGTGTTGATCTTTTGGCAGTATAAACCATTCACTTTTACTTCCTGTAATACAAATTGTATAAAGAAACGTGATGTGCCTGATAATTGCTGATTAATTCCGGTATGCACGCTGCTATGCCCCATTGTTTGTCTCGGTTTAAATTTAAATGGAAAGATCCCGAGTAGCTCTACCCACTGAAAATAATCTGTAGAGGCATGACAATTTGGTGGAGGCGCCGGGCAAGATATTGATTTAAATATATTTTGCAAATTTTTTTCTCACCCTAAAATTCACGTTCTGGTGTGCTTCTTCTGCCATCACGTGCTTGGTTAAGTGACATGTTAGTTTGATTTTTAGTTCCTTTGTGTTTGCTATTCTCTTGAAACTACCTGTTTTATTCAGTTTTAGTCCCGTTAATACAAATTGATAAAGAAAGGTGATGTCCCCGATGATTAACGATTAATTCCAGTATGGATGCTACTATGCACCATTTTCTGCCTCAGTTGAAATGTAAATGGAAGGATTCCGAGCGCTCTACTCCTGAGAGTAATCTGTAGAGCCATGACAATTGGTGGAGGCAAGATTGCGATTTGAATATTTTGTTTCTCCACCTTGGAACTCACCTTCTGCCATCAGTTCTTGGATAAGTAACATGTTTGTTTGCTTTTCAGTGCTTTTGTGTTTGCTAATCTCTTGAAACTGCCTTTATTATTACAATGTGATTAATTTTGAAAGTATTTGGGTGAAACTCCTGGGTTTCTACTGCTATTTTGGAGTTATTGTGAACTTTTTGTGATTTCGCTTGTTCTGACTGGCGTCATAAATTCTAGTGAGAATGGCACTGTTTTTCCTTATGATGGTTTAAGTTAGTTTAGCACACCCATGATAGTTAAGTATTCATATGACGGTATTAGTGTTAATTGTGACGTGGAGTTACAGAGTGGTCAAACAGTTGTTTTAGCCTGTGGGCACGGCAGTTCTCCCTCTCTTTAGTAGCGACAGGCAGATAGGCAACATGGATGAGCAAGGTCGTCCTCATCCAAGCTACAGGTAACCTCATGTATCGCTTTTAAACTCTCTTTTATACAATAAATCCAACATATTAGTTTGAAATGTGTTGATCTTTTGGCAGTAAAAGCCATTCAGTTTTAGTTTCTGTAATACAAATTGCATTAAGAAAAGTGATGTGCTTGATAATAGTCGATTAATTCCAATATGATATTGCTATGCTCCATTGTCTGCCTCGGTTGAAATCTAAATGCAAGGATCCTGAATAGCTTACCCCCTGAGAATATTCTGTGGCAGCATGACGTTATTTTCTTGAGCATTTGACTATCCCTGTTCCTTTTGTATCTATAACGAAATATGTAATATAGTTATTTCTGCAAACGTTTATTAGGGATTAAAACGAAGAGAATAGAAAGCAAGATAGAAAGAATAGTTTGTATCGATTCAGGGTAGAGAAACTCGTGTGAATGTAACACATCCGATACTTTTTTTGTTTAAGTAAAGATCCGACAATATGGGTAATAATCCACAAACCTGTTCCAAACCCTTATTTGGTTTTATATTTAATTTAACCATTTTGAAATATATTTATTATTACCTATATAGTGATTTTATTGAGTTTATCAAGTTTGAAGCTGTTATATTGTTCAAAAATTACACATAATTGTTCACGGTCTACTCAGTCGTAAGCACTATTACAATCTAGGAATAGTAAATAAGACCCTAAATTATATTCACTTCTCTCTAAAATATGATTCACAGTAATAATTGCATACCTTTCCTAAATCTGTAAAATACATTTTAGTGCGCAAAACTGTAAGAAAAACCAAGTTCAATATTTTTACACAAAAATTAACTTTTTAATTTTGTGAAAATGTTTACCATATATCAGCTATGGGTATCCTTAAGATAAATTAATTGCCTCTTCTTTCCTTCCCTAGCATCAAGTATAGGAAACCTATTTGGTGCTCTACTATTCTACATATGAGCGCGGTTATCGAGCGGAGAACATCCAAATTATAGTTGGCGGTTTCGTATTGTTATTTTCTACATCAAGTGGCATTATGGGTCTCTCGTACAAGCAGTAAATAGCAGTCTTTTGTCACGTAAAGGAAAATTCACCGTCGAGTGATCTGTTAGAAAAAGAAAAACTCGTGAACACTATGGGGGATGTGAACGAGTTGGGTGTAGGGGGAGTTTACCCCGTTAAGGATATCCTGTACGACACAGTCTCCGATCTGGAGGGAACGTAACGTTAATGTGCCTTCTTCTTACCTCGCACAAGGGTGCAATAGCTACCACAGTGCCCTGTTGCATCCAATTTGTTGCAGAATTGGCTATTGCACTATAAATGCAGCTATTAATTCTATTAAGATTATTTTTTATTCAATTGAAAATGTGGTGTAGTACATGCACGTTTTTATGATTTTTGCAAAGCCTTTGATACAATTTCTCTCCAATATTCTTAAACAAAAGTTCTATTGTTTTGGTTTTGTTAATTCTAGCGCGAAATGTTGAGTTCATATCTAAATAACAGATATCAGACTGCGTGGTTAAGTGAGAAAAGATCTGAATTTAAGATGTTTGTGATGTTTGATGTTCCCCAGGGTTTAGTTCTTGTACCAGTTTTGTTTTTAATTTATATTAGTGATTTTCCGGGTACAATTCACGTTAAATACCTGAAATTATATGCTTATGGGATGTATCTTGCAAATATTTGTAGTAAAACCCATAACTTCACTGCCAATAAATGAAATAGCGTTTCTATTAAAATAAACAAGTTTGGCGTTTTTAGTCATTTTGACGATTCCTACACATGTCAAATGTCTGCAGCAATAAAGCTATAGATCTGCCTGGCTGACTGTCTGTATGTATGTATATTTATCTGTCTGTCTAGCTTATCTATGTAGCTGTCCATCTATGTGTCTCTCTGTCTCTTTATCTATAAAACAGCTGTTCAGAGTAACACATATAATAAACTGTAAATAATCTGATCTTAGCTCTTCTATGAAAAATGTAAATAGAAATAATCCTGGCTTGAAGTTACAAGAATGATGTTATTAACTTCGTCTACTACACATAGATTGAAATCTTTGTGTGTTTTAATGAATATATAAGCTTTAATTTGGGAAAATCTTATCTGTTGCACACACATGATTTCTCTATTCACCCTACTACAAAATATTCTGACAAAAACTCATTTCTCTCCCTACGTTTAGTTAATCCATATTAACATTCAATTCACGTTTACACGTTTATGAAAGTTGTAGTAGGTAAAGCGACAGTCAAATGTTTAAAGAGCGTGTCGCTATGTGATGGTTTTGGTAATTCTATGTCCTACATGCGACCGGTATAAAAAAACGAATAATGACTTTCCATTATTTGAAAATTTAAACCTATAATAAGGAATGTCTCGGAAATAGTTAACTTCACAAAAGCTGTATTTGACAGAAACTGTGTGCTTTAACGAGATCTATTATTTTTGGCATAATAAGATTCGTCTAGCTCTAATGGTTTACTACTTACTTAAAAGTCATTCAGAATGAAGAGGACTTTAGAGGCTTTCTCTAGAAAATAAACACAAACATTTCTTTCACCATGAAAATATCTTAAACATTGATGTTTTAATCAAAATCCTTAGAGACATTTTTGAGAAAATCAAAGTTTTCAAAAGATTTTCCATGTAATGTGGGGGATAGGTTGAGGAAACTTTCTTTAAAATCTTTGTAGGGCATCTTTGAGAGAAGCTGAACTTATGGTTGGTATTTAATAGATTTTCTATTTTAGTTATGCCGTTCATACATACATACACACGGACATTTGTTTTTTAAAAACGATTTTTGAGTTCCCTAGTAGGTATGGATGGAGCGAAGGAACACAAGAGGCTACAGACCGCAGGTAAACAGGCCACAGAAGCGCGCGAAAGTCTCTAACAGGTGGTAGAGAAAACAAAATATGTACATTTTTTTCTTTAAGTGCTTCTGAATTTGCATTTTCATTTAAGTGAACCTTAAAGAACTCGCACACTTATCCGTTTTCTTTAATAACCTCCTTAAATTAAATTGAGTTTTATTTATGGACATCTTTAACTTCTGTGGTCCTTGGCGTCCCATTCTATATCGGACATGTAAGACAGTTAATTTTCCTCAGAGGCCTCTTTATCAGGTTTGAGGTTCTTTTACGTACCGTAAATCTACGACACGAAATCACCGTCTATACTTTTCTTCACAAGGAAGCCATGCTAAGGAATTTTACGCCCGAAAAGATCCATTTCATTTCGCCAGGTTTGAACCCGCGACCTCGGGAACTAGAGGCTAGCATGGTAGCCGTAGATCACAGAGGACTACAATAAGCTCCTGAGATAGTATACATCCGTAGAATATTAGTTTTTAAGAAAAGAAAACTGCAAGATGCAATCAGAGAAATGTAAAATGCTTGAAGAATGACGAAATCATTAGTCTGTAAGGTGATATATATGAGTGATCCAACACATTCTGTGTACAGGATGTTACCAATTAAAACGCACAATTCGCTGAAGTCGTTTTAATTTAACGCCCACATATTAACTTAATTGACTGTAATTGTAGGTTCCCTTTTAAAAATATTAAACTGACCATCACAACGTCCTGCAAACAATACACGACTAATGGCATTTACTTTCCCACATAATATCAAGCAACTTTTATTCAAGACATTCCTTTCTACAAGCTTAGTTTTGGAGATATTGTACAGCCTCAATTTAAATGGTCCGTCCTAAATACTGCCCTGTAATAGTCTCCTCCATAATCGCTGATCACCTGGATGCACCAAGTGTTAAATTAGGCATTGAACCGTGCTGTGGACTTAATTTATATAGTAGTAGTAGTAGTAGTAGTGGTGGTGGTATTTATTAAGTATTTAGTATTAAATTAATTGCATAACACAGTCACATGGGTCATAAGACCGTACATGCTCTCTAGAAAAATACCTGGTCTGTATACGTGGCATGCATATGTTGTTATACGTTGCAAATTACTATACGGTAATAGTATGAAGAACCGCTTAAAGTTTTAATATGATTTCGGCGTACTTAACCTAAATTGAAAATTAAATATATTGAATTTATTCCATGCAGATCTTCTTCCTCAAAAATTAAAAATCCACACATATAAACAAAGCTTACAGCAAAATTTTCAAGGACAATTCAGATGCCTAGTTAACTGCAAAACGTAAGACATAATAATTAATAATAACCTAATTGCTTTATAATATAACCTAATAATTAAATGCCGTTATAATTAACCCAATTAATATAACTGTAACTAATCTAATATAAATAATGCTCTGATTAATATAATATATATTTTTACTTTCTCTACTACATAGAGTAAGTAGGGGAAGTATTGTATTTCACACAAAAATTCAATATCAAGATTTCACCGGAAATACATCTTTTGAGACCCCCTGAATCCAAAAAAAGTAATTTTGGAAACATGTCCGTGTGTGTCTGTGTGTGTGTGTGTGTGTGTCTATCTGTGTGTCCGTGTACAGCATAACTCAGAAACGAACAGTCCGATAAACACCGAACTTGGTATTTGGGTTCAGTATCTTCCAGAGATGCGACACGAAGGTTTTCAAGAAAATCCCCCCACCCCAGACTACCCTTTTCATGGAACGTTTTCTGAAAATTTTAATCTTCTCAAAAATGGCTCTAACGATTTTGATTAAAATATCATATGTTTAAGTTATATTGATGACAAATGAAATGTATTTCTCAAATTTTCTGGGAATGTCTCCAAAAATATCCTTCATTGTGAACGACTTTTGCATAAGTGGCAAACCATAAGAGATAGACAAAATTTTACTACACAAAAAATGTAGATCGCGTTAAAATACGCAATTTATGTCATATACGTTTTTTTGTTGAGTAAACCATTTTCGAGATATTGCTTGTTATTCCCTTAAATTTTTCAATACTTGTACTTTTTCTCAAATTCGTTATTCATTTTTTTTGTCCTGGTAATACAAAGAGAATGGAATGCTCCATATAGCAACCAGCTCTTAAAATATTTGACTATCGCTTAAAGCCTTCCAATTCCCCTTGCATCTACAAGAAAATTAGGAATAAGATTAACATCTCGATATCTCGATTAACATGAAGCACATGGAGAATAAGCGTTTATAAAAATAGTTTGTACAAGAGTAGAAAAAGTCATGTGAGTGCAACACATCAGATTTTTTAAGGGTTAATACTGATTCATACGTATTAACATTCTTCTAGCTTAGAATGCAATCTCTGAATAATAAATTACTTGTACATTATTTAAGGACTGATATATTCAGTATGTATCTTAATGACTTTGCGTTTCATGTAATGAATCATTATAAAGCATACATTGACTAATTTACGATGCACCAATATTAGCAATTTTTTTCTTGTTACTTTCTCTACTACGTTATGTAAGTAGGGGAAGTATTGCATTCCACTCAAAACTTTTATACCGAGATTTTACGGAAATACACGTTTTGAGGTCTCCTCAATCCAAAGAGCGCATTTTAAGAAAAATGTACGTGTATACATGTGTGTGGATGTGTGGCTGTAAGCAGCATGACTCAAAAGTGAAAAGTTGGATAAACACCAAGGTTGGTATTTAGGTTCAGTGTCTTTGAAATATGCGACACAAAAAATTTCAAGAAATTTCCCCTACCTCAGACTAAACTTTACATGGAACATTTTCAAACATTTTAATTTTCTCAAAAATGGTCCTAACGATTTTGATATTTGTATAACTAGTAAACCGTAAGAGATACACAAAATGTTTCTAAACAAAAAATGTAAAACTCGTTAAAACATACAATTCACGTTATACATTTTTTGTGGAGTGAACCATTTCCGAAATATTCCTTGTTATTGTTTGAATTTTACAATACTTGTATTTTTTCTGAAACGGGAATTCGTTTTTTTTCCTGGATGTACAAAGAGAACGGAATGCTCCACATAGCAACCAGCTCTTAAAATATTTGACTCGCTTAAAGCCTACCAATTCCCCTTGCATCTACAAGAAAATTAGCAATAAGATTAATATCTCGATATCTCAATTAACATGAAAAATAAGCGTTTGTAAAAATAACTTGTACAAGAGTAGAGAAAGCCATGTGATTGTAACACATCAGATTTTGTTATGTCCTGGACATACAAAGAGAATGGAATGCTCCACATAGCAACCAGCTCTTAAAAGATTTGACTATAGCTTAAAGGCTACCAATTCCCTTTGCATCTACAAGAAAATAAGCAATAAGATTAACATCTCGATATCTCGATTAACATGGAGAATAAGCGTTTGTAAAAATAACTTCTACAAGAGTGGAGAAAGTCATGTGAGAGCAACACATCATATATTTTGGTATTATTTTACACTGAATTGTAAATTAAGGATATTGTATAGGATATTAAGTGAGCATCGTGATTGGTGAAACTTGTAATGTTCAAAAATAAAATAAATAAATTATACTATAATAAGTGCGTCAGTTGGTGACTAAATGGTCGACGTGGAAAGTTTTAAGAACTGCGAATTTAAAAACAAGGCGCCAATATAACATATATCTTACGTTCCTAATACAAGTAACAGGTGCGTATTTGCGGCGAAATTGCCGGTTATGAATAGATCCTAAGAAGCTGGAATATCACCAGATTTTAGTGACTTATCCCGTAATGGTTGTAAAATGTCTAAGGTTGATTTCAGTAATCTGTCGTCTATTGTAACCTCTACACATAGTATAACTGAAATAAGCTTTTTAGTGGTAAGAAAAGAGAGACATTATTCCGTATATGGGTAGGAGGATTATTCCGTATGCGGGTACCACGTATGAAACTTTAAGAAAATTACGTAATCTGGGTCATATGTTTAAATTATTTTCATGACAATTGAAATGCATATCTCGGATTTTCTGGGAATGTGTCCAAAAGTATTCTTCATTGTGAACGACTTTCGTATAACTGGTAAACCATAAGAGATAGACAAAATTTTACTGCACAAAAAATGTAGATCGCGTTAAAATACACAGTTTATGTCATATACACTTGTTTTGTTGAGTGAACCATTTTCGAGATATTGCTTGTTATTCCCTTAAATGTTCCAATACTTACTTTCTCAAATGGGAATTCGTTATTCATTTTTTGTCTTGGATATGCAAAGAGCATTAATCTGTGGCAAAGAGAATGGTGCTGTACCTAGCAACCAGATATTAAGATATATGTATATGCTTAAAGGCTACTGTATTTCTATATTGCCCTTGTAAATACAAAACAAGGGGAACATAGTAGGCCTTAAGCGATAGTCAAATATTTTTAGAAGTGGTCGCTATGTGTAAAATGTAATTCTCTTTGCATGTCAAAAGTTCGTTTCTGCAAATGTTTATCTGGGTTAATGTGAAATAGATGGAGAATAAGAGTTTGTAAAAATAGTTTGTACAAGAGTAGAGAAAGTCATGTTAGTGTAACTCATCAGACTTTTTAAACTACTTTCTCTGCCTCAGGTTAACGTAGAGGAGGTAAATCTACTCAAATGTGCATCTCCCGATGACACCATTCATAGTTAAGGTCCACATTTTAGGTGAGCCAAGGTCGAGTAACTCTCGCAACTAGCACTATGAATCCATTACCGTTACAGAAAATGCTCGGGGCCGTTGCAGTAATTATTAAAAAGGCTTGCTTGTGTCATTAGCCGAGGCAAAGGACACGGTGCTGATTCTGGAAGGACGCCAGGCTCTCCCGAACCTGTTGAAGACGGCTCGACCACGTCGCTAGGGCTTATTACTACGTCTGTCTCCATATTTCTTCTGCCAACTGCTTTGTGATTACACGCTTGGAGTGTTAGCGCATCTACGATCATTCCCTGGCATTTAAAAGGTGTAACTTCTTTAATATGAGCCGTGACGAAATGTGGTGCATATGAAAGTTTCTGTCAGAGACGGACATCATGACGGGCTTGTGCAGCAGATGACGTCATTACCCCTTCCTTGACCTTTTCTTTCTTTAAGGTGACGTCGCCAATACGCAATACATACAGTGAATCGTAGAATTCTTCTGAGGGTGAATTAATTAAAGGCAAAGGTGCGCATTTTTACTTTCTCTACTACGTATAGTAAGCAGGGGAAGTATTGTATTCCACCCAAAAATTTGATACCGAGATCGGAAATATACGTTTTGGGACCCTCTGAATCCAAAAAAAGCATTTTTGGAAACATGTCCGTGTGTGTGTCTATGTGTCTGTGTGTCTGTGAACAGCATAACTCAGAAACGAACAGTCCGATAAACACCAAACTTGGTATTTACGTTCAGTATCTTCCAGAGATGCAACACAAAGGTTTTCAAGAAAATCCCCCCACCCCAGATTACCCTTTACATGGAACATTTTTCGAAAATTATAATTTTCTCAAAAATGGCTCTAACGATTTTGATTAAAATATTATATGTTTAATATACTTTTATTACAAATGAAATGTATATCTCGAATTTTCTGGGAATGTCTCCAAAAATGTAATTCATTGTGAACGACTTTTGTATAACTGGTAAACCATAAGAGATAGATAAAATGTTACTACACAAAAAATGTAGATCGGGTTAAAATACACAATTTATGTCATATACATTTTTTTTTGTGGACCATTTTCGAGATATTCCTTGTTATTCCCTTAAATTTTCCAATACTCAAATTTTTCTCAAATTCGTTATTCATTTTTCTGTCCTGGTAATGCACAGAGAATGGAATACTCCACACAGCAACCAGCTCTTAAAATATATGACTCAATAAGATTAACATCTCGATTAATATGAAACATATGGAGAATAAGCGTTTGTAAAAATAGTTTGTACAAGAGTAGAGAAAGTCATGTGAGTGTAACACATCAGATTTTTTATTAGTATGTGCTTACAGTAAGTAGGAAGAATTTCATTCCACACACAAATTTGATGCCGAGATTTCACTGGAAATACATGTTTTGAATTCAAAAAACCAAATTTTTATTTTCTTTATTCGGTACATAGTAAGTACCCTTAAGTTCGATATCAGATTTCAGCAGAAATACATGTTTTGTGGCCTCCTGAGATCGAAAAAAAACGCGTTTTTCCTCTATCCCGTACATAGTAGGTAGAAATTGAGTTTTATTTATGGACGCTCTTTAACTGCTGTGGTCGTTAGCATCCCATTGTATATTGGGCGTGAAAGACCGGTAATTTTGTTCAGAGTACGGTTTATCAGGTTTGAGGTTCTTTTAGGTGCCGTAAATCTACGACACGGGACCACCGGCTTTACTTCCCTTCCAAAGGAAGCCATGCTAAGGATTTTTACGCCCGAAAAAATCCATCGCCCTCTGCTGGGTTTGAGCCCGCGACTTCGGGAGCTAGAGGTTAGTAGGTACAGAAGGTATTGCGTTCCACTCAAGAATTCGATATCGAGATTTCACCAGAAATACACGTTTTGAGGCCCCTCTGAATAAGAAACATTTTTAGGAAAATTTCGTGTAAGTGTGAGAGAATAGCATAACTCAAAAACGTAAAGTCAGTTAAATACCTAACATTGCAGATGCTTTATTGAATGAGTTATTTGCCCCACGCTTTGGGAGCCAATTTGAAAAAGGTTTGTTGCTGCTACGTACGGCAAGTCAGTTTGAAGAAGGTGTATTATATTTCGACTTTTGAAGAGCCGAACTTGAAGTAGTTGCAACCGCACGTATGGTAAAAAGTTTCCGGTAGCCTTCGCCCCAAATGTACCTTCCGGTGGCCTTTGCCCCAAATGTTTTAAAAATATATTAACTCTGTAATTTTGACTGTTTCTATAAATATTATATATTTATGTTTGCCTCGGCTGCGTCAGTATTTATTTTTACAGACATGAATGTTCTTAGCAGGGAGTGGTGCGACTGAAGAATGTAGGCTCACACAAATTATAATTTTACTTCCCTCCTTTTATTAATGTTTGACACTATTTAAATAACACTTCACTGATATAGAGAGAGAGAGAGCTGTGAGAATGTTTTATTAATTACTTGCACTTTTTAACACGTAAACTATTTTTGTCTCACACAAAATACGTATTAAATTTCTGGAGGACGCATCTCGCGTCCGGTTAGAAACACTGTCTGCAAGCAACTGAATTCTGAATTTGTAAACTTTGCTCCATTTTCGTTTCTGATTGGCTAATCCTAGTCCAATAGATTACCTTCATTTAACTAAAGCTTTTTCTGGTTGTTGATTGGCTATTTTATAAACTGCCACAAAAATTACATTATTGCTTCCAAGAATCACAAATAGCATTATTAAACTTTCAAATTCATTATTGCCTCAAGGTTACCTCATTGTTAACAGTTTTTAACCTATTATTCTCACAGCTCCTAGATTATTAAATTACGGAATACATTCACATAACATTATTACACATGTATACAATAATATAAACATATACAATGACTGTAATATACACATTTTATTACTTGTTACATACATATATGGCTTAAAAGCGGGCTGTTATTGAATTTATATATTATATAATTAGACTGAAATCATTTAAGTGTTAAAAATACTCCCTCAACATGTGAGTTCGTACTTTCCAAAGACCTGACGGAAAACTTTCACGTAAATCCCCCATCCGCAAACTACCATTTATAAGGAACATTTTCGGAAATTTTTTATTTTTTCAAAAATAATTCTGACGATTTGGATTAAAGTATCATACATTAAAGATATTTACATGACAAATAAAATGTATAACTTGAATTTTCTTGGAATAGACTGTGCAGACTTCTTCATCCGTAAGTAATTCTGCATAATCTTGCATAACTGGTAAACGTCAAGCGATAGACGAAAACGTACTACACAAAAAATGTATATCTCTTTAAAACATAAAATTTATTTCCATAACGTTTTTGCGGCATCGGTCATTCCCGTGATATCCCTTATCAATTCCTGGTCATTCTTTTAAAGCCCTATCGACATTCACGTGATGTCATGGAAACAGTATGGAATTATATAGCAGCATATAGCGGCCAGTTCTTAAACATTTGACTATTTCTGTTGCCTTTGTATTTATAAGAAAATCTGGTGTGTTACACTCACATGACTTTCTCTACTCTTGTACAAACTATTTTTACAAACGCTTATTCTCCATATGCTTCATGTTAATCGAGATGTTAATCTTATTGCTAATTTTCTTGTAGGTGCAAGGGGAATTTATAGGCTTTAAGCGATAGTTAAATATTTTAACGGTGGTTGCTATGTGGCGCATTCCATTCTCTTTGTATGTTCAGGACATAAAAAATGAATAACGAATTCCCACTTGAGAAAAAGTATTGGAGAATTTAAGTGAATAACAAGCAATATCTCGAAAATGGTTCACTCAACAAAAAAATGCATAATGACATACATTATGTATTTTAACGCGATCTACATTTTTTGTGTAGTAAAATTTTGATTTACCAGTTATGCAGAAGTCGTTCACAATGAGGAATACTTTTGGAGACATTCCCAGAAAATTCGAGATATACATTTCATTTGTCATAAAAATATCTTAAACGTATGATATTTTAATCAAAATCGTTCGAGCCATTTTTGGAGAATTAAAATTTTCGAAAAACGTTCCATGTAAATGGTTATCTGGGTGTTGGGATTTTCTTGAATACCTTCGTGTGGCATCCCTAGAAGATATTGAACCTAAATACCAAGTTTAGTGTTTGTCCGACTGATCATTTCTGAGATATGCTGTTCACAGACACACATACGGACATGTTTCCAAAAATGCTTTTTTTTTGGATTCAGGGAGTCTCAAAACATGTATTTCCGGTGAAATCTCGGTATCGGGTGGAGTAAAATACTTCCCCTACTTACTATACGTAGTAGAGAAAGTAAAAAAGTTGTAATGTAGCTACTACTTCTGCAAGTGTATGTCTTGATTAAAATGTAGTAGATGGAAACATAAGCCATCATAAGAATAATTTGTACATCCAGTGGAGAGTAGTAAAAATGCTGTAATGCAACACATCATATTGTTTCCAAAAAGTGTGTTTTCAGTAAAATTTCCTTAGCAAATTTTTGTTTGGAATGCACTTTCCTCTCGATATACGAAAGAAGTAAGTTATTCTGATCAGCCAGTGCTGGAAAGTTGTCCGAAATAGACCTCGTCAGATGTCAACAAATAGAAATAGCTGGAGTGTTTCTTTTCTGGCATCTAAATGCCACATGTTTCAGTACAAGTTCTCCCAGTAAACACTTTTCTTAGTCACTCCGTTCCAACAGACGATTCTCGCGTAAAGTGTAGCATTTGCTGATAAACTGTTGAAAATCCCTCGGGGCACAGATTCTCTCAATAGCCCTAGTACCTCTTTGGCGTTGGCTCACGTAAATACTCCAGCATACGTATTGCCCAATATGCTTGAAGAGGAGTCTGAAATGTTTCTTTTAAATGCTGATGGAATTTTAGTTCTAGTCCACTCGAAACTGCGTTAGAGTTACAGAACTTAAAATAGTAATCTTATGATTACTAAGCAAGATGACTCCAAGATCAGCACGAGACTTGAATTCGGGAGGTCCCGGGATCTATTCCCGTCGACCGCCCACTCTGAACTTCGGTTTTTGATGGTTTTTTACTTTCTCTATCGTGTACATAGCAGGTAGAGAAGGTATTGCATTCAACTAAAAATTCTACACCGAGATTTCACAGGAAATGCATGTTTTGAAGCCTAAATCCAAAACAGCATTATTACTTTCTCTGCTACATACAGTAAGTAGGGGAAGTATAGCCTTTCACCCAAAAATTCGATACCGAGATTTTACCATAAGTATATGCTTTGAGGTGTCCTGAATTCAAATAAAGCATTTTTGATAAATGTCCATGCGTGTCTGCCTGTCGGTGAACAGCAGAAACTCAAAAACGAAGGGTCGATAAATACCAAACTTGGTATTGAGTTTAGTATCTTTCAAGGATGCGACACGAAAATTCCCACCACTCCTGACTACATTTTACATGGAATATTTTTTGATTTTTTTTTATTTTCTCAAAAATGGCTCTAAGGTTTTTTATTAAAATATCATATGTTTAAAATATTTATGGCATATGGAATGTATATCCTGAATTTTCTGGGAATGTCCCCAAAAGTCCTTTTGAATCTGAATGACTTTCGCATAACTGGTAATCTGTAAGGGATAGGCAAACTTGTACTTCACAAAAAATGTAGATCTCGTTAAAACACACAATTTATGTTGTATGCATTTTTTATCGAGTGAACCATTTCCGGGATACACCTTGTTATTTGTTTGAATTTTCCAATACTTATACTTTTTCTCAAGTGGGAATTCGCTATTGGTTTTTTTTGGACCTGGACATATAAAGAGAATGGAATGCGCCACATAGTACCAGCTCTTAAAATATTTGACTATCTTTTAAAGCCTACCATATTCCCCTTGCACCTACAAGAAAATTAGCAATAAGATAGTTTCTGCAAATGTTTATCTCGATTAACATGAAGTAGATGGACAATAAGCGTTTGTAGAAATAGTTTTTTCAAGAGTAGAGAAAAAGATGTGAGGTGCAACACGTTCAGATTTTTAGAAAAAAGGTCTGTGTGTGCGTGTGTGTGTGTGTGTGTGTGTGTGGGTGAGTGTACAGCATGACTCAAAAACGTAAACTCGGATAAACGCAAAACTTGCTACTTAGGTTGAGGAACGAAGTTTCTGCCCCACGTATGGAAAGCTAATTTGAAGTAGGTTGTATTATATTTCGAATGTTGGGGAGCCGAATTTGAAGTAGTTGCAACCGCAAGTATGGTAAAAAGTTTCCGATAGCCCTCGCCCCAAGTTTAAATATATTACTATTTGTAATTTGACAGTTTCTTTAAATATTATATATTTATGTTTGCCTCGGCTGCGTTAGTAATATTGTCAGAGACATGCATTTCTTTGCAGAGAGTGGTGCGGCTAAAAATAGACTTACACAGATTATAACTTTTACTTCACTCCTTTTATTAATTCTTGACACGATTTAAATAACAGTTCACTGATATAGAGCTGTGAGATTATTTATTAATTACTTGCACTTTTTAACACGTAAACTATTTTTGTCTTACACTGAATACTTATTAAACTTCTCGAGGACGCGTCTCGCGTCCGGTTAGGACCTCTGTCTGTTAGCAACTGAATTCTAAATTTGAACAATTTTCCCTATTTAAGTTTCTGATTGGCTATTCCTATTCCAATAGTATACCTTTATTTAACTTAATTTTTGTTGTATTTTATAAACTGTCTCAAAAATTATATTTTGATGCTCCAAGAATTACCAGTAGCATTATTAAACTTTCTAATTCATTATTGCCTCAAGGTTACCTCATTGTTACTTCATTGTTAGCAACTTTTAACCTATTATTCTCATAGCTACTACATTATTAAATTACCTAATACATTCACATAACATTATTGAACGTGTACATAATAATATAAACATATACAATGACTGTAATATACACTTTTTATATATTGTTACATACACAATATGCTTTAAGGAGGGCTGTTATTGAATTTTATATTATATAATTTGACTGAAATCCTTTAAGTGTTAAAAATACTGCCTCAAGGTTCAGTACTTTCCAAAGATGCGCCAGGAAGATTTTCAACAATATCCCACTACCCTAAACTAAACTTTACAAGTGACATTTTGTTTTTATAATTTGTTTAATTTCTAAAAATTGGCTCTAACGATTTTGATTAAGTTTCCATATATTAAAGAAATTTACATGACTAATAAAATGCATTCTTATATTTTCTGGGAATAGTCTGTGAAGTCCCCTTCATTCCGAAGGAATTTTGTATAATCTTGTATAACTGCTCTAGACAAGCGACAGACGAAAGCGTAGAACACAAAAATTGTAGATCTCCTTAAAACCAATAATTATGTAATATAACTTTTTTGTGGTAGAAACCATTTTTGAGATATCCGTTATTAATGATTCGAATTGTTTATTACTGGTCATTTATTTAAAGTCCTGTCAACATTAAGTTGTTTCTCGCAATATCATGGAAACAGTATGGAATTTTAAGGCCAGCATATATCGTCCAGTTCTTAAACATTTCACTATCGCTGTTCTCTTTGTATCTGTAACGAAATGTGTAATGCAGCTATTTCTGTAAACGTTTATTTGGATTAAAAAGAAGTAGATAGATAACTAAGCTTTAGTAAGATTAATTTGTATACTCACTACTAAATGAAGATGTTAGAGAAAGTCATGTGAATGTGTCACATCACATTTTTCCTCATCTATCCCGATTTCCTTTCCCTCATTCCGTTTCCTTCTATGTTTCAAATATGCTTCTAGGTTTCATGGCGTGAGGCGTTGCCAGATAGCGGGATGCTTGCCTTAAGGAAAGAGTATTTTCCGAGGACATAAGAGAGCTGCCTGGTTGAATGCGTTGTGCATCGGTCTCTCTAGGCAGCTCCAGTAGTGGAGCGGACCTTCGAGCTAGAACAACGGGACTTCCGCGCGTCTCTGTGCCCAGTCTGCTTGCGGGCCGTAGACCCTTGCGGTTCTTTCACTCCGTCCCTTTCTCCTGGGGTGATAGCCACAATATATCTGTGTAGTCGCAGTGCGCGAGGTGTCCCCTTCCTCCCCATAAGGGGGACTTTCGACCCCTTTAGCTGCCGTGGTGCGGGCGCAGCGGACCCTGAGCACTCGTGGTACTGCTGACGTTATTAGAAGTAGGTACGCCAGGCCGATCATTCGAGCCCCTCCCGATAGGGAATTGTTCGGATTGGGTTGGACTCGGCGAGGCAGTAGTTCCCGATACCCATGGGAGACTGGGTACGCCTGGCTGGTTTTCGCCCAGGTAGGGTTGTGAGACGCCCAAATGTTCTCCAGCACCTACCATGAGTGAGAGCTGGTAGACAGCAACTAGACATACTGTCGGCCCCACCGAGGTTATTTGGTAGTCTTACCAGATGGGGTTTTCCCTATTGGGCTGACGCGCCTAAGTGGTGTATCCACTTCAGTTCCTGGTGGCAGGAGACAGGGGAGGATGGTGTCCAGGCTCAATCTCGTCCACGCAGGGGAGGCAAAGTATAAAATAGATGCTGCCATAATCGAAAAGCCCTACCAGGATGACTCCTGGGGTCCGAGGGTGCGGACTGAGTAGTCAGTCCAGATCCCAATGGTATTTATGTACTTGTAAATACTAAACCCCAATGCTTTTATTAATCTGCATCTTCAGGACAGTGAGGCAGTATTTTTAACACTTAAATGATTTCAGTCAAATGATATAATATATAAATTCAATAACAGCCCGCCTTAAAGCAATATGTGTATGTAACAATATATAAGGAGTGTATATTACCGTCATTGTATATGTTTATATTATTGTATCCATGTGTAATAATGTTATGTGAATGCATTACGTAATTTAATAATGTAGGAGATGTGAGAATAATAAGATAAAAGTTTCTAACAATGAGGTAACCTTGAGGCAATAATGAATTTGAACGTTTAAATGCTACTAGTCATTATTGGAGCCACAATAATGTATGTTTTGAGACATTTTAAAAATAGCCAATCAACAACCAGAAAAACTTTTAGTTAAATGACGGTATTCTATTGGAGTAGAATTAGACAACCAGTGTCTTGAAATACAGAAATTTACAAATTTAGACGGTTGAAATCAGTTCAGTTGCTTGCAAACAGTGTTCCTAACCGGACTCGAGACACATCCTTGGGAGATTTAATACGTATTCGTGTGAGACGAAATATAGTTTACGTGTTAAAAAGTGCAAGTATTTAATAAAAGAATTTCACAGGTCTCTATATCAGTGAAGTATTATTTAAATCGTATTAGGTATTAATAAAAGGAGTGAAGTAAAATTATAATCTGTGTAAGCCTACATTCTTGTCGCACCACAATCCTGCTAAGAGAAACGTGTCTCTAACAAAAACACTGACGCAGCCGAGGCAAACATAAATACATAATATTTAAAGAAACAGTTAAATTACAAAGTTAATATTTTTTTTTAAACTTGGGGTAAAGGCCACCTGAAAGTACATTTGGGGTGAAGGCTACCGGAAACTGTTTACTATACGTGCTGTTGCAACTACTACAAGTTCCCCAACATAAGAACTCCTAATACAACTCCTTCAATACAACATAACGTAACTAACCATCTTCTTCAAATTGGCGTCCATACGTGGAGCTAAAGCTAACCTTTCTCAAATTACAATACATCCTACTTCAAACTGACGCCCAAAGCGTGGTGCAAATAACATAAACTACACAACTACTTCTCAACAGGATAGTAAGAAATCGTTACATTTCAACTGTAAATGCGATTCCTTAAATCAATGTCTCCTAATGAAACAGATTTAAAATGTATATAGTCTTTAAACCACGTATAAAACACTATTTTTGAAGAAAAATCGTTAACACAAGTCCAATATGTACGCATTTTCAAAATTTCTAAGTCACCACATTCTAACAGCTTTCATAAGTCATGCTCTCAAATATTTGCTGAGTTAGAAAACGTACAGTTGAATAGAGGGAAACGTGCCGATGCTTCTGTACTGTTGCTTAGGCCTGCTCTATTCCCCTGAAACCTTTAACCATTACAAATGTTGGCTGAAATGGTTTCAATACACATGTATACTGAAGACTAATACGATAGTGAGTTGTTTTGTATCTGTCTACCTTCGATATTATATACTCTTTGTGTGAACATGCGAGAGACAAAAGAGTAACGTTTGAAAGCATACTTCTTAAAATATTGAAACGTTCAAACAGAGAACAGTGAATAACACATGGATAATTCTACATAAAAGCTTTTTTGAGTCAAATTGTATCTCTTAAACTCAGGATTTTCCCTGAAGTAACTCTGCTAGCCTCTCATAGGTTCCAGTGTTTCAAAATTCGATAATATACAATGATAATGAAGCGGACTTCACAGGGTATTTACAGAAAACTCTTCTTCTTTAAGGGATTTACACCTCCACTGACTTACAAGCCAATGTCTTGTGTCAATTGCTTATCGGGAAGCAAGTAACTTCTGGATCATAGGATATCCGGGTTGGGTGATCAGCCAAATGCATTGGAACAGTACCCTGTCCAGGAGCAAACAAACTCTGGATCATAGTATATCCAGGATGGGTGATCAGCCCAATACCTGGGTCAGTAGCTTGTCGGGGAGCAAGCAAACTCTGGATCATAGTATATCCAGGATGAGTGATCAGTCCAATACCTTGGTCAGTAGTTTGTCAGGGAGCAAGCAAACTCTGGATCGTAGCATATACAGGATGGGTGATTAGCTCAATATCTGTGTCAGTAGCTTGTCAGGGAGCAAGCAAATTCTGGATCATATTATATACAGGATGGGTGATTAGTTCAATACCTGGATCAGTAGCTTGTCGGGAAGCAAGCAAACTCTGGATCGTAACATATCCAGGATGGGTGATCAGTCCAATACCTGGGTCAGTAGCTTGGCAGGGAGCAACTAACTCTGGATCATAGTATATACAGGATGGGTGATTAGCTCAATACCTGGGTCAGTAGCTTGTCTGGAAGCAAGCAAACTCTGGATCTAATATATCAAGGATGGGTGATCAGCCCAATGCCTTGTAGGGAATAAGCAAAATCTCGATCATAGCACTTCCAGGACGGGTGATAAGCCCAATGCCTTGTGACAGCTGCCTGTCGAGTAACAATCAAACTCTGGACCATAGCACTTCCAGGATTGGTGATCAGCCAATGCCATGTGACAGCTGCCTGTCGAGTAGCAATCAAACTCTGGACCATAGCACTTCCAGGATTGGTGATCAGCCAATGCCATGTGACAGCTGCCTGTCGAGTAACAATCAAACTCTGGACCATAGCACTTCCAGGATTGGTGATCAGCCAACGCCATGTGACAGCTGCCTGTCGAGTAGCAATCAAACTCTGGACCATAGTACTTCCAGGATTGGTGATCAGCCTTGGGTCAGTAGCCTGTCGAGTAGCAAGCAAACTCTGGATCATAGCACTTCCAGGATTGGTGATCAGCTCAATGCCTTGGGTCAGTAGCCTCTCGAGGAGTAGGAAAACTCTGGATCATAGCCTATGCAGGATTGGTGACCAGCCCAATACCTGGTACGGCGGTGAAAAAGGAAATGAAATGTAGTGATGATCAAATTACCCAATCCAGCATTCGCCTAGTTACCGAAGAAACCGCGAAAAATCCTTCAGTCAGATTGGTTGTCCCAGGAGTTTTGAACGCGGGAACTCTCGAATGCGGGCCTCAGACGTCACCGCCTGAGCCATCTCGCACAGAAATCTCAAGACATAAATTTGATTTCTTAAACTAATATGTCAGATATACATTTTAATCAAAATAAAAACTACGAAAATGTTTCCATATAAGGAGTATAATTTGCGGTGGAGGGATTTTCTTGAAACGTTTTACCCAACATGCGTAACCACATCTCACTGAAATATGAAATTTTTAATTTGTCCGATATTTCCATTTGGAGTTATGATGTTCACAGGTAGACAGCACAGTCTTTTTATTTAATGGATCTCAAAATCAGCATTTACGGCGAACTATTGATTTCGCATTTTTGGATGAAATACAAATATTTCCTCTACTTAGGTGAGCGATAGAGAATTCATAAGTTGCAGTTTTCTCACGCAGTCGTGTCTTCAGATGTTTTGGAAGGCGGGATGCTGTAAAGCTAATGTAATGTGACGTTAATGGCACAACTCCAAACTCAGCCTGAGGAAATTTCCGATGATCCGAGACATGGCTAAAAGCACCCATTTTCCGGTTTGCATTTAAATTACACTTACTTCGAATACATATACAGATACAGGATGGCCCAACTGAAGGTCTCTTAGGTCAATGTTGATTCAATAGTAGCTTATGTCAAGCAATATGGCTGGTTCACATTTGGGTGGAGTTTAAATTAAAATCCTTATTCCGACTAACAGCTATTTGAAGAAGTAGTTTGTATTGTAGTTCTTATGTTGGGGAGCCGAACTTGAGGTCGTTGCAACCGCACGTATAGTACCCGCTTTCCGGTAGCCTTCGCCCCAACAAATGTACTTTCCGCTTGCCTTTGCCCCAAATGTTTTTTTTTTAAAAATTAACTTTGTACTTTTTATTGTTTCTTTAAACATTATATCTTTGTTTGCCTCGGCTGCGTCAGTATTATTGTTAGAGACAGGGCGTGATGCGGCTTGAAGAATGTAGGCTTACACAGATTATAATTTTTAATTCACTCCTTTTTATTAATTCTTAACACGATTTAAATAACACTTCACTGATATAGAGAGCTGTGAGATTATTTTATTAATTACTTGCACTTTTTAACACGTAAACTATTTTTATCTCACACTGAATACGTATTAAACTTCTCGAGGACGCACAAGCAACGCGTCCAGTTATGAGCACTGTCTACAAGCAACTGAACTCTGTATTTGAAAATGTTGCTATATTTCAGTTTCTGATCGGCTAATTCTAGTCCAATAGAATGCCTTCATTTAACTAAAGCTTTTTCTGGTTTTTGATTGGCTATTTTATAAAGTGTCACAAAAAAATTACATTATTGCTTCCAAGAATCACAAGAGGTATTGTTAAACTTTCAAATTCATTATTGCCTCATTGTTACCTTATTGTTAGCAACTTATAACTATTATTCTCACAGCTCCTACATTATTAAATTACGTAATACATTCACATAACATTATTGAACATGTACATATAATATAAACATTTACAATGACTGTAATATACACTTTTTTATATATTGTTACCTACACATATTGCTTTAAGCCGGGCTGTTATTGAATTTACATATTATATAATTAGATTGAAATCATTTAAGTGATAAAAATACTGTCTCATGTTTCACTCTCCTTTGCGATTAGCTGCTGTTTGTGTTTCCGTTTGCCGTTGTGAATGAGATCATATCCCGTTACGTTTATGCTTACGTTTTCGTTAATGCTTAATTCTCGTTGTGCATGCCCTTAGCACTTCATATCGCGCCGCGGTTGTTGTTGTTTTTTTTTCTTTTGCCTTTCAAATTAAATTAAGATATCGTAGGATTTAGTCTCTTGTACTGAATGTTTAAATTGCGAAATGAAACATCTGATTTGCTTTCGTTTTCGTTGAATGCTCAGGTAATCACGTGTATAACTTATTTTTGCACTGACAATCACTACTGTTCGATCTCCGGCGAACGCTCACTTTGACTCATGGGTTTTTCCGGGTCGGCAGTCGAATGCTGGAGTGCTTGCCTCTTGTACCAGGACTTGCTTGTCCCTCATTTCCTGTACCCATCATCTGTTTCAGGCGTGTAGGGCCAGGCGACTGTGTTTGGCCGGTTGCGGCTGGGCGGTGGTTGTGCGCTCTGTGAAGGTTTCTTCGCTGGCGGGACTACTCAATTAGCACCAGCCTTCAGTGGTCCCTTACCAGAGGGGGCCACCGAAGGTTCGAAGGTTTGTGGATGGGTCCGGGCGGCGTAAATGCGTTCGATATGGAAACGTTAGGGTCCCCTTCCATGCTTGCGCCTGTCGTCGTCCATATCGGGTTGCCCTTTGGGTCACGGTAGAAGCAAAAAGGGCCTTTGCAGCTTACTTGCGGTGCTCTACGCTAGTTGCGAAGGCTCCTCGTTCGTCCGTACTTTACCCTTACATGCCCTTGTTAAGAAAAATATGGTTAATAATGGTGATTTGCGTTAACTTACCAGAACAGCTCCTCAGAATGCATTTCAAATTACCTCTGCAGCAGTCAGCTACAGTCCTGATATGAGCTAACTAGTTACTAAGCTAAATAGGCCAACACACTACCTTTACACTTCAAGGTGTGAACAAAACCAGGAAACTTCCTTATCAAAGAAACATTATGAACCCAGATGGGAACTGCTTCCGAGACACCAGGCAATGCTCTGTCAAAGGAGCCACAAGGCCGATTATCTGAAATCCCAGTCACTTTTCTAGGAATCCTTGAAAATTAGTTTAACTAAACAAAATTTCCATCTCAAAGTCCCTCTCTGAGCGTGTCATTCTATTCTAGTTTAAAGTATTTAATATTAGACTTTTCGTCATATATACGTACCCTGGCAAATGTATGACGTGAGAAACATCTACTGGAGCCTAAAATTTCATTTTCCGTAGTATTTTGAGCTTTGAAACATTCGCTGTGCAACATATCGTTCTGAACACTATGGTGATAAATGTGGAACATGTATTCAGGCATCTGCTCAGCGACAGTCCTGATAAAGGCTAACTGGCCTTTTAAATAACCTGAACACACAGGCAAACACCCTCACATTTACATTCAAGACTCTGTAGAAATACCAGAACTTCTTCAAGTTTACTTTCTCTTCTGATTACCTATAGTAAAACATAAAGGTAAAGGTACATGGAACGAAGGTAGAGAACCACAAGTAGGCCATAACGGCCCTTTTTGCTTCTAACGTGATCCGTGGGAAGGAAGAATGAGGGGAGAGAGACGAAGGACGAACAGATCCCAATGCCAACAGGGCAAACATAGACGGGGTGCCTAACGTTTCCGGGTTCAACGCATATGGCGGCGCCCGGTCCGACTCACAAGCCACCGAACCCCGGCAGTCCCCTAAGGAGCGGAGCCTACACGGAGGACAAACCTGAGTGTGTCCGCAGATTCGCCAGAGAAGAAACCTCTACAGATGATGGGTACAGGAAACGATGGGCAGGAAAGCCATGCTAGAAGGCGAACCACCGCAGCATTCGCCTGCCGACCAACGGAAAACTACTAAAACCCCATGGGTCAGATTAGACGGTCGAACCCGAGGATCGAACCCAGAACATCCCGAATGCAAGCCAAAGACGTTACTGCCTGAGCAATTCCGCTTGGTGTTACCTATAGTAAATAAAGAATTCCATTCCAATCAAACTTCGATACTAACATTTCACGGAGAATACACTCTCTGAATACAAAAATAGTATATTATTCAACGAGACTATAATGGTAGTAATTAAAACGCGAGGTTAATAATTATCATACGAGCGTTTTAATCACCATTATAGTCAAATTTCATATGACTGTTTATGCTCGACCATGTATCAAAATTAAAGATTTCGTAAGTATTAGTTTCTGGTTTGAGTGATGTGTTACAATCGTTATTCCTTTATCTATGGTTACAATACACTGACCTTGTAGCACCTGTGTCAAACAAAGTTGCTAGCGTTGTGAGACGTACTACGCAGAATAATCGATACTTGCGCTTTCACAATGTTACGTGGCCAATTCTGATTGGTCGAATACCAATACTTTAATGAACAGATGTACTATAATGAGGCCCATTAAAGTAATGCTACCAGTCGTATAAATACTACATTTTGGCATGGTCGAACATAACTAATTTTTAGAGAATGGTCCGTATGTGTATTTTTGTGTCTATGCATAGTATAACTCAAAAAGAAAAAGTTTATTGAATACTAAGGATGGGATACGAATGTTTTTAATCAAATCCTCTCTCTCCCCACCCAAAACTGTCTTTTACATTGATAAATGTTCGTTATTCTTGATTTTCACAAAACTTACTCATAATGATTTTCATTAAAATAATAAATGTTTAAGAAATGTTCATGAAAAATGAAATGGACATCTTGATTTTTCTGGGAATAGCCTGTGAAGTTCTCTCTATTTGTTTAATTGGTAAACCGTAAGCTGAAAAAAAAAATCGTACTACACCATAACTGTAGATCTCGATAAAGCACGCATTTATGTCAAAGAATTTTCTAATAGGTTTAATTTTCTGAAATAGGAAGTTGTATTCTTTCTCTAGTAGATAGGAGAAGGCATTTCACACAAATTCTGTACCGATATTTCAGTGGAAATACATGTTTTGAGGATCCTGAATAGAAATACAGCACTTTTAGGAAAACTCTGCGTGTGTGTGTGTGTGTATGTGTGTGTGTGTGTGTGTTGAATAGCACAACTCAAAAATAGAAAGTCTGATGAATACCAAACTTGGTATTTAGATTCAGTATCTCCTAAAGATATGACATGCAGATTTTTAAGAAAATCCCCCAACCTAAACTGCTCTTTAATGGAGTACTTTTCGTAGCTTTGATTTTCTAAAAAATCTGATACGTTACACTCACATGACTTTCTCTACTCTTGTGCATACTATTTTTACAAACGCTTATTCTCCATATGCTCGAGATATCGAGATGTTAATCTTATTGCTAATTTTCATGTAGATGCAAGGGGAGGTGGTAGGCTTTAAGCGATAGTCAAATGTTTTAAGAGGTGGTTGCTATGTGGAGTATTCCATTCTCTTTACATTACCAGGACAAAAAAAATGAATAACGAATTTGAGAAAAAGTATAAGTATTGGAAAATTTAAGGGAATAACAAACAATATCTTGAAAATGATTCACTCAACAACAAAAATGCATATGACATAAATTGTGTACTCTAACTGATCTACATTTTATGTGTAGTAAACGTTTGTCTATTTCTTATGGTTTACGAGTTATGCAAAAGTCGTTCACAATGAAGAATACTTTTGGAGACATTCCCAGAAAATTCGAGATATACATTTCATTTGTCATGAAAATATCTTAAACATATGATATTTTAAATGAAGTCGTTAAAGCCATTTTTGAGAAAGTTAAAATTTTCGAAAAATGTTCCATGTAAAGCGTAATCTGGGGTGGCGGATTTTCTTTAAAACCTTCGTGTCGCATCTCTAGAAGATACTGAACCTAAATACCAAGTTTGGTGTTTATCCGACTGTTCGTTTCTGAGTTATGCTGTTCACAGACACACACATACGGACATGTTTCTAAAAATGCCTTTTTTTTTTATTCAGGGTTTCTGAAAATTTTTATTTCCGGTAAAATCTCGGTATCGAATTTTTGGGTGGAATACAATACTTCCCTTACTTACTATACGTAGTAGAGAAAGTAAAACTGTTTGCTACAACGAAACGTGTAAATTTGAACCAACAATCAGCTTTTGTAACGCTAATTTGTAGAAGAATGAGTAGAGATTGTCATGTGAATTGTTCTGTCTAGCGAAAAGAGATAACCGATTCGCTAATAGTTGCAGAGATACTTGAGACCGCAGCTCGGAGAGGAGAATGAATACACCCCGTGCATAAAACCCTCTCCAAGAGTATAGCAAACATGTCATTGTGTGGCCTTTGTGGAGGAGGTATAAGAAGAGAACAGAGCGGCAGTTTGTCCCCAGTTTATCCACTTTAGCACGGGCAAGCCTGGACCAACAGGTAGGGAGGGAGGTCCTCGACTGAGGAACCCCCCCCCCTGCTGTTCGTGGAGCACCCTGCTCATTCACTCTTCTCCTCCTCGGGATATTCAAATCAGGCACTCATTCACTCTGCAGGGGTGTTGTCACAGGATCATATATTGTACGTGCTCGATGTGCGTGCGCGTGCGCAGCTGGTGCGGCAAAGTTCCAAGATTGCCTGCTTAATGGCGGGACCCAAGTATCAACAGTTAGTGTTTGGTTTTCGAAACTATAAAAATCTCCTCCAGTTCGCTTTATGGCGCTGTGAAACAGCGCACTGGAAACATTCAACAGAGGAAGTCATTAGTTTGTGTTTTTAGACCCACCAATTTCCGGGTACTTAATTGGGAATTTCTTACTTCTGAGCCCATGAGTGACTTTCTGGCGAAAAGGGGATTGACGAGCCATTTGGTCTTCCCGTGGCTGATCCTCTTGATTGGATGTTCATTTGTTCGATATAACTTTGCCCAATATTTCTTAACTGTCACTGCATTATAGTCGATCCAGCCTTAGAACCAGATTTCGATTTTAGCAAGACATTTTGTATTAACCTCATTAACCTCCTGACCGTAACAGCTGCGAGGAGCAAACACAACAAACAAACTCCACGTGGACTCATTTCCCATGTGAGCCAGTATTTTTATCACTTAAATAATATCAGATCTAATTATATAATATAAAATATAAGAACAGCCCGCCTTAAAGCAATATGTGTATGTAATAATATATAAAGTGCATGTAACAGTCATGGTATTATGTTTATATTATTATGTACATGTTTAATAATGTGATGTGAATGTATTACGTAGTTTTAACAATGTAGGAGCTGTGAGAATAGAAGCAAGCTGCTTTCCGTAACAAACAGAATTATAAAGTAGAAGCCGAAAGTTGCTAACAATGAGGTAAGCTTGAGACAACAATAAATTAGAAAGTTTAATAAAGGCTACTAATAATTCTTGGAACAATAATGTAATACTTAAAACAGTTTATAAATACACAACAAAAAACTAGTAAAAGCTTAAGTTAAATAAAAGTATTTTATTGGAGTAGGCTTAGCCAATCAGATACTTGAAATAGAGGAAAAATACAAATTCAGGCGGGAGATGCTACAAGATAGCGAATCCAGTCAGTTAAATTTCGGTACGTGTTCAATGTGAAACATAAAACTTCATTGCGGTGTGTTTACGTTTTTAAAAGTGAAAAATAACAATAATCTCACAGCTCTACAGTAGGATACATCAGTGGTGTTATTTAATCGTGAATGATTAATAAAACAAAGTACAATACACTTATAATTTGTGTAAGCCTCATTCTTTAGCCACACCAGCCCTGCTGAGAGATACATGTTCTGAAAATTACTACTGACGCAGCTGAGGTATACATATATAACATTTAAATAAACATTAAAATACAAAGTTGACTTTCAACCGTGGGGGCGAAGCCACCGGAAAAGTGAACGTGGGGCGAAGGCCACCGGAAAGTTTATATCGCACATGGGGCAAACACTCCAAGAAAGATATCTTGCGCAATACGTGGTGTAACCACAACAAATGAACAACTTCAAGTTTGGTTCCCATACGTGGGGCAGTAATAACAACTTCACATGTTTATAATACAATAGAAATATGCTATTATACAATAATAGTAAACATCGATATAAACGTTTATTTGAGATTACATACAGGATAATTAAAGTAAAACTCGTGCTACTTGTAGTTGTATCATATGATATTCTCTCTGTCATTAATTTTATTCACTTTATTTCTTTTCACAAACCTAAATTCTACCTCTAGCAATAATTTATTAAAGGTGAATTGCTTAGAAAAAGACAAATTAGGAACATTGTTTAAGACTGACTAACTTTGGTGGTTCTTAAATAAAAACACGTGCACTTTCCCACAAATATAACTTTCAGTAAAGTCATCTGGTTTTTCTAATTCTGGCTTAGGTCTGTTCCATTTCTTCTTTGGTGTTCGCAATGCTTTTTACACGTACACTACAGTACTCCAGCCGGAGCTAACGAGAGGGCAATGATCGACCCGTCGAACCAAACAGCCCTCTAGTGTCCACGGAGATCACTCTTTCCTTGGATCAAGCGTCCACGCCACCTACCCGGCATCGCCTCACGCCACGAAGTCTAGAAGCACACCTGACATGAGAAGTAAGCGGAATGAAAGGAAAATGAGAGATATGAAATTGGGGTAGATGAGAAACCACCCCACTATTCGCCTACCGACCAGGGTAAACCACAAAAAACCTAAGGTCCAAATGATGGGAATCGAAGCTGGGACCTTCGGATTCACAAGCCTTAATTGTGCGTGCTTCCAGTGAAAGTTCAACATAGAATTTGCTGTTGGAGTCGAATACTGCCTCTACCATGGTAGGTAGTAGATAAGGCAGTATTTTTTATGACTTAAATGATATCAGTCTAATTATAATATAATAAAAAATATAACTTCCCACCTTAAAGCAATATGTATATAATATAACATATAAAATGTATGTAACAGTCATTGTGTTATGTTTATATTATGTATATGATTAATAATGTTATGTGAATGTATTACGCAGTTTTAAAAATGTAGGAGCTGTAAGAATAGAAGCAAGCTGCTTTCCGTAGCAAACATAATTATAAAGTAGAAGCTGAAAATTGCTAACAATGAGGTAACCTTGAGACAACAATAAATTAGAAAGTTTAATAAAAGTACTAATAATTCTTGAAACAATAGTTTAATACTTAAAACAGTATATAAATAGCCAATCAAAAACTAGAAAAAGCTTAGGTTAAATAAAAATATTTTATTGGAGTAGGCTTAGCCAATCAGAGGCTTGAAATAGAGTAACTGTACAAATTCAGGCGGGAGACGCTACAAGATAGCGTATCCAATCAGTTAAATTTCGCTACGTGTTCAATGTGAGACATAAAACTTCATTGCGGTGAGAATAATATAAAGTTTACGTTTTTAAAAGTGAAAAATAACAATAATCTCACAGCTCTAAAGTAGAATACTTCAGTGAGTGTTATTTAATCGTGTGAAGGTGTATAAACAAAGTACAATACAATTATAAGTTGTGTAAGCCTTGTTCTTAGCCACACCAGCCCTGCTAAGAGATACGTGTTCTAAAAAAATAACTACTGACGAACCCCAGGCATGCATATATAATATTTAACATGGTAGTTAAGCGTGGGCGAAAACCACCGGAAAAGTGAACGTGGGGCGAAGGCCACTGGAAAGTTTGTGTCATAGGTGGGACGAACACTCCAAGAAACATATCTCCCACAATACATGGTACAATCACAAGAATTAAACAACTTCAAGTTTGACTACCAACAGTGAGGCTACAACTACAGCAAGTTTATCTCCTATACGTGTGGCTACAATAATTCTCCTTCACAGAGAAAGTAAATACACTACAAACAGAAAGATGTAGGATGCCTTTTTAGCTCAGTTCGAAAAGTGTTATCCAGCACAACAGCAGCAAATGACCAGGCTGGCATTCGGCGAACTTAAAGCTCGAATCTAATTGAAACAGATGACCGAGCTGCATGAAATATTGCTAACGATAGATACTGTAACAATGTTGTGTAACTCCGCCCCCGGTTGTTCGTGCACAGTAAATCTGTCTGACTGACGTCTTGTTATGCAACAGGTACTTCCTACGCCCACGTTAAATTCATTATGTTACTGCTTCCTCACAAACTGTCATTATGCTAACGGAATCTGGTTACCAAGGCGCCAGTCAATCAATAACTAGGGAGCAGTGCCCCCGCCGTCCGAAATGAAACGGTTCCTGTTTAAACGCGACCGCCTATCGGTGAATTGCAAGCAGTGCACCCGCGGTTTTTGTGTGATCGACCAGAGAAGTAACCAAAAATTACTGAGTTTTGAGTTTTATGAAGGGTATTCTAGTGTGATGTAAAGTTTACTTAACTTCAACAAATTTTGTTCAAGCTACTTACATCACGGTTCAAAATAATCTCCTTGAGGTTATGATACTGAGAGTAGGTAACGTTTCCCAATTGTAATCGATGCCCTACTACCTAACCGAAGATTTGGTGTTAAAATATGATGTGCCGATATTTTAGTTACACCATAAACAGGGCTATCCGCTCACAAGTTATCCGTCGACGTTGACAACGGCCACCTCTGACTGAATTCAGTATATTATGATCTCGGTGTTCCGGGATATCGATCGTCATGGGAATGTGACCTTCACGAACACGTTTAGACCATCCGGACATGAAGCTAAGGTCTACAGCATACTCATCGCATATTTTCCAATTAATTCATAATAATTAACTAACATGGTGCTCCGTGGTCTAGGAGCACCATGTTAGCCGAGACTGCGGGTTCAAACCCGGCGGAGAGTGATGTATTTTTTCGGGCGTCATGGCTTCCTTCGGAAGGGAAGTAAAGCCAGTGGTCCTGTGTCGTAGATTTGCGGAGCATAAAAGAACCTCAAGCCTGATAAAGAGACCTCTGAGCAAAATTTCCGATCTTTCATACCCAGTATAGAATGGGACGCTAAGAACCATAGGAGTTAAAGAGCGTCCAAAAATAAGAACTCGATTTCTATTTAACGAATTCATAAATTCCTGTCCACATAACTTTAATGAACTATCTTTGATCTAAGATTCCACAGTACTGCTTGAGCTTGGTAATCCATTTAAATAACTTGTAGAAAAAGATGATTTTAAACACCTGCATAGACCTAACCAGAAATATTTGCACTAATATTTCGTTAGTTAAATAATACTCATTTCCATAAAAAAGATAGACATCCACAGTATAATCATCCTTGAGGTACCCTCATAAATTATGTACGCGAAAATTGAAAATTTAATAAAGGAAATACAATATTAAACGTTTTTAGGTCTCTGATATGGTTATCTTTGGTTACAGGAAAATTTCATGTTTATTCTTTCGATAAAAACGAGGTGTTTACCCTTTCCAGTGAAAATCAGGTAGAAACATCAGCCCCATCTATTCCTGCAAAGCGCTGAAGTGTGAATGGTGGTCTAATTTGCAGGAGTTCGTTAATGCAGCTATGTATAGAAAAATTCCTGATGTTATACGAGGGTAATCCAGAAAGTCCCAGATGATTTGAAATAAACAATTAACAAAATAAAAATATCAACGTTTATTATCTACATTTGAAAGGTACACTCTTAAACTATTTTTCTACTTAATCGCTATTCAAATTGAGACATTTATCATACCGTGGCACAAGTTTTTCAATACACTCTCAGTAGAAATTTGCCGCCTGCGACTTCAACCACTGGTTTACACCGGCATGCAGTTCAGTGTCAGTATCAAAGCATTAATTTGATGCACCAAACTCAGTGAAATTTGGGGAAAATGTCCCGAAAGTTCTGTAATCGTGAAACGAAGATTTTCACGAATTTTGTTATTGATTTGCATTGACAGTTCATCAGCCATTAGGCTAGGCCTACCACTGTCATCCTCGTCTGAACATTCGTACGGCCATTTTTAAAATCAATGCACCATTGCCTGACTCCGCTTTCACTCACTATTACCTGTACGTAAACATCACAAAGTTGACGATAAATTTCAATTCGTTTGTTCTTTTTAACCAATAAAAACCTAATCACAGACCACACTTCAAAAGTGGCAGGATTTTCTATTGCAGCGCAAAATTTAACAACTCACAGAGAGCACAGTAAGGAACCACTGAATGTAGGAACGTTCTGACACCAAGATGGTGGCTTTAGCCCTACTCATCGCCACGATAGGCCAAAACGTCTGGGACTTTCTGGACTGCCCTCGTACATTCACATGACTCTCTCTACCCTTTATTGTTCATTAGTAGCTATACTAATTATTTTTACGGCAGCTTATCTTTTACATCTATACATTTTAATCCAAATAAACCTTCGCAGAAATAGCCACATTGCGCATTTCGTTATAGATACAAAGGGAATTGCGATAGTCAAATGGACACTATATACTGTCCTTAAAAGTCCATAATATTTCCATTCAATCGCGATAAAAGACTGAAAATCGAGAATGACCAAGTAGTGATCAATTCGTACCATTAATAACGGATATCTTGGAAATGGCTTATGCCACAAAAAATGTTATTTGAAATAAATCGTGAGTTTTAAAGAGTGTCGAAGTACTCATGGCTCGTGTTATCTTATTTACTGGGCGCCTCTTGTTTTATTATTTTAAATTTGGGTTCATTGTCCTCCGGCTAGCTATTATAACTCAGTCGAGCAAGTATCTCTAAGCAGGGCGTGTAAACGTAAAGGAGTTGTTAAAAGATAACACTGATATAAAAATTTGTTTCTACACTTTTATTGCCGTCAAATTTAATTAATAATTCACATATTTAATCTTTATACACGCCTGGCTGAAACTGTGATATTTCCTAATGTAACTACAGTCGTTTTAGTTGCCGCGCATCAATTACTTCGCGTACTTCACATTTTGTAACTAACTTTGCGACGTGCACCTCGTGAGAGATTCTTCCGAACTGTGCGAAACTTGCTTATGGCTCGAGAATATATACTCCTTCACCTCAAATTGCCTAAACTTATAATAGAGCTCCTATTGGTTACCAAATCGCGCCCACTTCAGCGTCTGTTTTGGTTAGCCAATCACTACTACTAACATATATGCTCTAGGGAAGATATTCCCTCCATTTCTAAAAAAGGGCACGCTACCCTGACGTCGTTTATTTGTCTCTTCTTAGTGATAAACAACTCACCCCCTCGGTTTATTGTTACCCACTTCTATTGTCAGTTTCAGTGAGGGCGTGTAAACTTATTTCCTAACAATGCTTATGGCAAACAAACATCTAAAATCAAGTACATACAATAATGTTAATTTACACTACAATCACTCTGGTATGCACAGCATGTTATGATATAAAATATTGCCTCAAGCGATGTACATTATTGTGTCCTACATTTTCGTCTATTGCTTAACATTTATCAGTTAAACAATATTATACAAAACGCTTTCAAAATTAAGAGGTGTTCACAGTCTATTTCCCGAAAATTTAAGATATACGTTTTATTAGTCATGTAAATATCTGAAACTATGGTTTAATCAAAATCGTTAGAGCAATTGTTATAAAAAATAAACAATATGGAAAAAAAATCCAGGTAAAGGGCAGTTTAAAATCTTAGTGTCGCATCTTTGGAAGATACTGAAATTAGATACCAAGTTTAGTATGAGACGGACTGTTCATTTTGGGTTATGCTATTCTCTCTCTCTCCCTCTCTCACACACACACATACATGGACACATGGGACGTTTCTAAAAATACTCTTGTTGGGTTCAGTGGCCTCAAAACATGTATTTCTGGTAAAATCTCGATATAGAATTTTTGTGTGGAATGCAATACTTCCTTTTTATACTGTATGTATTAGAACAAGTCAAACTATCGGGTTTTGTCTTCAATTATAACCACCGCTTCATTCTAAATAATGCTAGCAACGAATGTTAGATAGGCTTACGTTATAAAAGGTTTTAGAACTTACGCTTTCCTGCGTCTATACAAGCCTGGCACCTGTTGAACATACTGAATACTCGACAAATTTCTGCAGCCGAAATATTGGAAAACGCACACCGGATATCCGTCGAGCGTAGTGAACTTGTTGCATAAGCGTGATGTTTGAGCGTTCTCCATAGTTAATCATTAGTTGGAGGAGGTCAGTCAGTTATTCTGCCATCAGAATCGCGAAAATGCGAAGTCAGCAATTTTCTTGGGCTTCTTTACACGACAGCCCATATATCGTATAGTTTACCTCAGAACTGTTGGCTGTCCTGTCTACACGATCCAGCATGTTTATCTGTTTTAACAACATACAACTTTGACATCAGAGGATTTCTGTACGTATTCAATGTGACAGTCCAGATGTGACTCGTTCTAGCAAAACTTAACACAATAAACACACGCTGTTCTACACTATGCACGTAACTACACATAATCAACAAACAGCTTCATATAACATTAATCCTACTATACTTTGCACCATGGATGACCAACCTAGGCACGTCAAGACATTTTAAAATCCCGCTGATAGCACAAGATCCAATGTGAACCAATTTATCATTACAAACTCTACCTATTTCGAATTTGACAACAGTATCACACGTTTATTTATGAATCCATTTTTCATTTCAGAATCTAAGATTCATAAATTGTCCCTAACTAACGAAAATAACAGAAATTCTAAACCATTAGGCCTTTGCGTTCAATTTAAAGATCAAATTGAATCACCTACCTTGCTTACTTTTATTGAATTTTGGAAGTATGCTTGTTCAGGTCGATTTCATGAAATTGCTCCAAGGCTGTTGTAGAGATATTTGATAATTTTCTGACATGAATGTCATTAAGAATAAATTACTTTCAGCTTTACAGATGCACATCTTGCCAACATATTATTCTGTGCAGATAAAATATTCTAATGTGTTACACTCACATGACTTTCTCTACTCTTGTACAAACTACTTTTACAAACGCTTATTCTCCATACGCTTAATGTTAATTGAGATATCGAGATGTTAATCTTATTGCTAACTTTCTTGTAGGTGCATGGGGAATTGGTAGGCTTTAAGCGATAGTCAAATACTTTAAGAGCTGGTTGCTATGTTGAGCATTCCATTCTCTTTGCATTATCAGGACAAAAAAATGAATAAAGAATTCCCATTTGAGAAAAAGTATAAGTATTGAAAAACTTAAAGGAATAACAAGCAATATCTCGAAAATGGTTTACTCGACAAAAAAAAATGTATATGACATAAATTGTGTATTTAAACGCGATCTACATTTTTGTGCAGTAAAGTTTTGTCTATCTCTTATGGTTTACCAGTTATGCAAAAGTCGTTCACAATGAAGAATTCTTTTGGAGACATTCCCAGAAAATTCAAGATATACATTTTATTTGTCATGAAAGTATCTTAAATATATGATATTTTAATCAATATCGTTAGAGCCATTTTTAAGAAAATTAAAATGTTCAAAAAATGTTCCATGTAAAGGGTAATCTGGGGTGGAGGGATTTTCTTGAAAACCTTTGTGTCGCATCTCTGGAAGATACTGAACCTAAATACCAAGTTTGGTGTTTATCCGACTGTCCGTTTCTGAGTTGCGCTGTTCACAGACACACAGACACACACAGACATGTTTCCAAAAATACTTTTTTGGATTCAAGAGGCCTCGAAAATGTATTTCTGGTGAAATGTCGGTATGGAATTTTTGGGTGGAATGCAATACTTCCCCTACTTACTATATGCAGTAGAGAAAGTAAAAATTACACATAATATTGAGAAACTGTTAAATGAAAAGCAAGTTCAAAAGTCAGATTAATATTATAGGTCTTCTAAATTCATTGAAGTGGTCTTATTAAATAGTGTAAAAATACGATTGCTATTATTATTCAAAGCATTGCCTTTTATGATAATTTAAAGAATGTGTAAAATTATATTGTATTCTTTCAATGTAAAAAGTGAATAGTAACATTAACTGAACTGCATTTGAAACTCTGTTTCAAAAAATTATTAATATTGATTTACTTAAGATGGCACTGAGAAAGAGGCTTTTGAAACTCCGTGTTCAACTCCCGTCGACCGCCCACGGTGACTCTGGTTTTTTCATAGTTTTCCTGGGTCGGTAGGCGAATGCTGGGATGGTTTCTCAAATGTCACGATTTTCCTTCCATCATTTCCCTTTCATTCCGCTCTTTCTCAATTTTCAAGTGCACTTCTAGGTTTCGCGACGTATGGCGGTACCAAACAGATGGCTTGAATGCTTGTTCAAAGGAAAGAGTACTTCTCGTGCACACTAGAGGGCTGCTTGGTATACGGGTCGTTCATTGTCCTGTATAGGCAGCTCCTATGATTCCTTCACTTCATCCTTTTCTCCTGGGGGTGTTGGCAGCATAGATCTAGAAGGTCCCAGTTATACAACTCCATTGTACAGCCTATCTCTATACCTATAGTTAGATGGCCATTCAAAAACTTCTACCAGTTTTCTGGCCAAAGCTCAAAATACACTGGTGTGCAAAACCTGAGGACGAGATGGGTAAAGTAACATAACAAATGAACTACTTGGTGGAAGTAGATGAAGGTGCGGGAGCATGTTGCCAGAGGTCTCTCACACGGACACAGAAAGCTGGACGTCACATGGCGTGAGTGTAGTGAGCCTATAGTGCCAAGTTGACGAAACAGGACAAGACGGCGTGTGGCAATTAGCGAGCTGTTACAGTGCACTGTAGTGGTGTTCTTCATTGCAACATGGCCCGTAGACACCATTTAATGTCTTCACATGGGGAAGAATCATCGGGAAACTGGAAGAAGGGCGAAGTGTGTCGAGTGTTGCTCAGGAGTTTGGAATTGCTCACAGCATTGTTTCACGTGCATGGGGAACCTTCCAAATCACAGTCACTGCTGTCCCAAGGAGAGGTGGTGGTCGACCATGCTCAACTACAGCAGCAGATGACCGCTACATTGGGCAACAGGCAAGAAGGGATCCATACTAAACAGCGAGTGTAATTGCAACCACATTTAACAGGACAGTTAGGCACGCAATCTCACGAAACACTGTGGCACGGTGACAACACAGAGGTGGTCTCTTTGCCCGATGGCCAGTACGTTGTGTTCCATTGACAGTCGCACATCGGCGACACCGTTTGCGATGGTTCCAAGAGCATCAAAATTGGACCAACGAGGAATGGGGTCGCGTGTTCTTCTCGGGTGAGAACAGATTCAGTCTAAGTAGTGATTCTCGACGTACCCTCATCTGGCGAGAGGTGGGAACACGTAATGAACCTAGGAACATCCTTAAACATTATCGTCTTGGTGGTCCGGGTGTTATGGTTTGGGGAGGCATAATGTTGCATGGGCGCACCAACATCCAAATCTTTGAACACGGTACACTCACTGGTCAATGTTATTGTGATACTGTACTCCTTCCCCATGTGCGTTTTTAGGAGTACAGTTGGCCCCGACTTCATTTTTATGGATGACAATGCGCGACCGCATCGAACAGTGTAGATGGTGGATCTCTTGGAACGAGAGGATATTCGGCGAATGGACTGGCCTGCCCATTCCCCCGATTTAAATCCCATCGAAAACGTGGGGGGGGGTGCTTTGGGGAGACGCATTGCGGCACATCCACATGCACCAATAACCATCCAACGTTATCAACAGCGCTGGTGGATAAATGGAACGCCCTACTACAAGAACTGCTTACCAACTTTGTGGCCAGCATGGGAGCACGATGCAGAACATGCATTGCTGTTCATGGTGATGATATATGTATCTGTTTCTGTAAATCTAGAGAGCCATCACATGTCGTATTGACTTTAGTGTAGCTTATGGTCTATGAATAAAAGTGGCATTTCTGTTCGTCTCATTGCATATTTCGTTTAGTTGACTATTGTAGAATACCGTAGCAGTTCCCTCTATGTATGATTCAAGTTTCATGGAGCTATGTTACTTGGCAGTGTCACAGCATGCGAAGATTACTTTCGTGCTTAGGTTTTGCACACCAATGTATGTTAGCTATCCCTGCACTTTACGAAACGCAGATTCCACTGCACATGCCTTTTGTCTCTGTAAGCACATAAACTAGGCTACCGCAGAGCGAGGTCATTCTACCCGATATATGCTACAATTGAGATCCGATAGTCGCCAGTTGCGTCATTCAAGATAAACCCGGTATAATGGATTATCAATGTAAATGCACAGTGCACTAAATTTTCAGAATGAATGTCACATATTGCTTTAAATTTGAAGAGCCTAGCCGTTTGATTAGTTTATTTTTATAGCGTTAAATAGTGGGCAATATATGAATCTCAAGAAACGTCAAGTATTTTGGAATACAAGCTGGTGTGGTTATATGTTCTTGTATATTTACATAGTGAAGTGATGGACAGGGTTGAATCGGCGGCCTTGACAATTGGCCAAAGACGCTGCTTATTCATCTTTGAGTTACAGTTCCGGGTTGGAGGTTGGATGTACGATAGAAATGGCAGTTTTGCAATATCCGGTGTGTTGTTAGAGATGACTGTAGGGTAAGATGGCACAATTCTGATCAAAATTTAAATCTTCCGTCAATTATAAGGCAATGAATATACCAGGTAGCCCACCCGCATACATGGGTGCAAAAGAAGTTGCCCCATCACTGCTGTTTAAAAAGGCAGTGCAGGTACAAAGCAAAAGGTCACTGGGGTAGTGCTGCTGCCCGCATGTGTTTACTTGGTAGTTTCGTACTGATAAGCGTCGCGTGGTCACACGCTTGCAGTTTGAGCCAGGTCATTCAGACAAAAAGGTAATGTTCCCCAATAACAAACACACAGATATGTTGCGATGTGTATAGACACGCACCAAAATGCAGCTAAGGCTCGAAGCTATGTTTGAATTTTTTCAGACGAGACGTCTGTCTTCTGCGCACTTTTACCTTTTTTTGCGCACAGAGATTATATTAAGAAATATGGATCATTCCAGGTAGAACTTGATCCTGAGATGCCCTGATAACAATTCGTCCACCAAGGAGGGCATGCTTTTACACATGGTTATTATGAATAACACACTAATAGAAAATAATTTAATTCTAAACCACCTTTAAGGATACATAAATATAATAAAAATAGAATTTCATTTAATCTTGTTACCTTTGCAGTACCAATTGGTACCATATAGTTGTACTGATTGGAGATTAACTGTCGTGGAACTAAATGATGTAGCATGTGTGCTCAAGCGGGAATCCTGAACTCCCTATTAATGAGCGAATTGCTTATTAAAGAACCGATAACATCCCCCCTACACACACCAAACACTAGACTCGGAGCATTCCCTGGAGTGTTTTTGTTTAAAGAAAACTTTCTGGAACCCAGCCGGAAAGCATAACACCCATATAGCAGGTATTTTCTACTGAATGAGCTCTGGGATCAGTAATAGCAGTCAGAGTTTTCGTTTTCAAGCATTAGTCTTTCATTAGCGGTCTCCTCTCTGTCGGTATGGAGTCCCCTCAGCAGTTCTGCTTAGGCAAACCTTTTTGCATCCGCGCTATCCGGTATAAACTAACTTCATCTAAGGACGCTTGTGTGGGCCACTTGGTAGTTTTAACCAAGAAGCTAATATCAATGCTTTTATAGAAAACATTTTAATGAGTATTATATCAAACAGAAGTATTTGTATTTGTTTCAAATTTATATTATATATATATATATATATATATATATATATATATATATGAAAGCTATGGGCCTCAGTTATTGGTAGAAGGCGCCGACAGACCAACCGACTGGCCGGATGAGGAGATAACTGCTATCGCCCAGCGTAAACACTGAAAGCCGAAAGATAATGGGATTGTTCTGGAACCTTCTTTTTCCCCTCCTCCCGCACATTATAGAACTCTCTCGAAAACTCCAGTAGCTATATAGGGAACTTGCTCGGAGTGCGTAGTTCGTTTCTGGTGCGACTTAAAGTTCTGGCTATTAGGCGCGTTCTCCGAATAGTTTGCGGTGATAGTTGTAACTTACTTTAGTGTTGCAGTGCGAGAGATTAGAGAGGTCGTGTGTTCGAACCCGCAATGAGTGAGACCAAAGAGAGAAGAGGCTGAATTGCACGTGTTGATTACATCGCAAAGAAAAGTGAAGTGACAGGTAATATTGAACTAGATCACACTAGTGAAGTGACAGTGAACTTAGTGATAATTAGTGTGATTTAGTTCAATTTTCTCTGCCACTTCACATTTTCTCGCACGTAGGCGCGCAATGAAAAGGCGCGAAGCAAAGCAGCTTTTACTTCCTTACGTCTCACTCGCTGGAGCGTCGAAAACAACACTCTCTAATCTCTCGCACTCACTGTAAGTCGCAACTGACGTCACTCGTAACGCATAAGACGTCGCATAAGAACAACAAGTCTCACACATTCACTGACTGACTGACGTCGCGAGCATGCTAGCCGATGTATAGTCGCTGGAGTTTCGAGAGAGTTCTATAATATTCGCGAAGACGGGAAGAAGAAGCTTTCAGAAAAATACCTTTATCTCTCCATAGCGCTCATTACTAGAATCTACGTTGGGTGTGATAGCACTCTTCTGTTCCCTTATCTCTTCAACCGGCCAGTCGGTCACTCGCCTTCCATGCTTTTCATGATACCAAATGTCATACTTTCAACACTGACTTTATGATTTATTTTGCGAAAATACCTCACAGTTGCAGTTTAAAGGACTAAATCTACCTTGGCTTCTATAACAGCTTTAAGATTTTCTTTCTAGCCCATTCTAGTAGTTTAGACCAATCAGAGTATAATTCATTATAAGAGGCTATGCCTGATTACTTCCTTGTTTCCACGCTGAGCGTAACATCGTTCATTTGTTTGTTTTTGTTTCTTGTTCAAGCCAATTTCATAGAGAAACGATAGGGATGAGTAGAATTTAATGTTGGTTAGATAAACGTGAAAACCCCTATTGTGAACTTAAGGAAGGACCACTTTTTTCTATCCATTTGTGTCTATATCGAACTTCTACCACCTTATCATAATTCTACACATGTTCGAAAACAATTGTCATTTTAAGTAATGCTATAAAGTACAGTAAAGAAGAAGAAGGTAGCATTTGCATACAACAAAAACTATTATTATAGTAAATGTTGGAAAAGAGTATAAAATAATTTTATTTACAGTCAGGTAGTAGCAGACGGAAGGTCAGGGGAAGCCATCTCGTAAGGGGTAGAGGGAAAGGTTAGATCGCGTGACTGATCAACTTGAACGTATCTCTGGCACGATAGAGACCTACGTTTTCCAAAGTTCCATTATACCGTTTACGGTGCACTTTGTGGCGTTTGAAAATCTGCTTAAGGAACTATGTTTCCATGTGTTACTTTCGTGTTTTTTACGTTTTATCACCGAAATATCAATTAAATGATTGTGGTGTTTTAAAATCCATACAGATGTTAGTTCAGGTCAAGATGTCGCATAGCATAAAGGAGCACCTCGCATAAAATACCATATTTTACGTATAGTTTGGAGTGTTTATGCAAGTACTCCTTAGATTTTCAGTATATTACAATTTTTACTTTCTCTACTACGTATAGTAAGCAGGGGGATTATTACATTCCACCAAAAATTTCGATATCGAGATTTCAGCGAAAACACATGTTTTGAGGTTCCCTAAATCCAAATAAAGCGTTCTTGGAAACAGGTTCATGTCTGTGTCTGTCTGTCAGTCTGTGAACAGCATAACTCAAAAATGAAAATTCGGATAAATACCAAACTTGGAACGTGAGTTTAGTATATTCCAAGGATGCGAAAGGAAAAGTTCAAGAAAATTCCCTCACCCCAGATACCCTTTACATAACACATTTACAGAATTATGATTTTTTTAAAAAATGGCAGTAACGATTTTGATTAAAATATACTACGTTTAAGATATGTTTATGGGAAATTAAATGTATATCTTGAATTTTCTGGGAATTTCCATAAAACGTCCTCTTCATTCTGAATGACTTTCGCATAACTGGTAAACCGTAAGAGAGAAAAAAGCTTTTACTACACAAAAACTGTAGATCTGGTTAAAACACACAATTTATTCATACGCATTTTTTTTTTTTTTTTGTTGAACCATTTCCGAGATATTCCTTGTTCTTTATTTGAATTTTCCAATACTTATACTTTTTCTCAAATGGGAATTCGTTATTCATTTTGTTTTTGGTCCTGGTAATGCAAAGAGAATGGAATACTCCACATAGCAACCAGTTCTTAAAATATTTGACTATCGCTTAAACCCTACCAATTCCCCTTGCATCTACAAGAAAATTAGCAATAAGATTAACATCTTGATATCTCGATTAACATGAAGCATATGGAGAATAAGCGTTTGTAAGAATAGTTTGTACAAGCGTAGAGAAAGTCATGTGAATGTAACACCTCAGATTTTTAACCTAACTTTCAATTCTTCATACCCCAGTTTCTTTACATTCGAACACTGTATGTTCAACATTTTCTCTTCTCCTACATAATGAACATTCTGCTTAGGGATACCCACTTCTTTGCCCCTTTAACCTCCACACCCCACTTCTCCCCTCTCTTTCTTCTTTATTTGTGTTGTCTATATACCTTTCTCTTTCTCAGCTGTTCTAGGGTACATAATAACAGTACACAAATTCTACAGCCTGGACCAAAAATCAAGTTACATTGGTAATATTTGTATCCTTTTTATATTCTCTACTTAACAAATGTATTCCACCCAGACTCTAGATTTCACCGAAAATACACGTTCAAATTTAACTCAAAAATGTTTAGAAAAATATCAGTGTTTGTATGTGTGTTAATGTCTCAAAAACCAAAGATCTGGCATTAAGATTTTCAAAAAAAAACTCCTCATTCCATACGTCACTTTACATGGAAAAAACACCTCTAATGTTTTTATTGAAATGCTGTGTATTTAAGATATTTACATGAAAAACAAAATGTTTATCTTGAATTTTATGCAAATAGGCTGTGAAGACCTGTTCACAGAAAACTGTAGATCTCTTTAACTCACACAGATTGTTTCAAAAATGTTATCTGTGGCGTCAGTTATTTCCGAAATATCAATTATTGTTGGTTTTAATTTTTCAGTATCTTGTCGATGTGGTCTGATGGATAGTATGCTATTCTAAAGTCCAGAGTCCCGAGTTCGATTCCCGGGTGGAGGGTGGGAATTTTTGTTTAGGCAGGATGTTAACCTTAGGTGTTAAAGGCGGCATATAAATCGAACATAAAAAATTAAATCTTTGTCATTTTAAAAGTGCTACCGCTATTCAGTCGTTTCTCTCGATGTCATGGAAAGGTATGGAATTTCAAGGCCAGCATATAGAGATGTTGTGCTTTCTGAATTCCTTGTATCTAAAACAAAATATGTAATGAAACTATGTCTTAGAAGGTTTAGCTCGATAACATGAAGTAGGTGGGAAAGTAAGTTTACGTAGGAATATTTAGCAGATCCTGTATAAAAATAAACGATAGTGAGTAGAGAAAGACATGTGAATGTATCACATTAGATTCTTTTTTATTCTCTCGCTCCGTGGTGTTTAACGTAAACCTTTACATTAAATCAAAATGCCGTGTTATCTTATTGTGACACACGCATGACACTGGTCACGTGGTTTTCGCGCTTATGGTAACTTAGTATAGGCTGTGCAAACACTGTGTGGTGGTTGTCAAGACATGTACAGTAATAATGCGATTGTTGTTTTAACTCGCAGTGTTGTAGTAGCTTTCATTTGCATTGTTTTTAAGGTATGGAAGCCAGGAAGAATGTTGTTTAATAACGTATTCACATTCTCATATAACAAATATGAAACAACATTCGAAAAGCATTTAGCTTTATGAAATATAGTCTTAGTAATCTTGCATAAAGCTAATGTCCAACGTGGCTCTTGGGTGCAGTTTGCATGCGTTTACTTCAGTTTGCCCGGCATGCACAGTCATGTCTTTAGTTTTGGTTTTTAAGAACCTTCTGCAAAGCTCTGGGTAATTAATACACGACTAAAATTTTGTGGTTTGCTTGTAAGTATACTTTGGAGTTTTATTTTGTATTAAGTGCCTACAATCGTTCCCCTGAGTATCCTTTTGAGTTGCCTCTCTCTCTCTCTCTCTCTCTCTCTCTCTCTCTCTCTCTCACTCACTAAAAGGTCCGTGTATCTGACTGTAAACAGTATAACTCAAAAATTAAATGTCGCGTTGACACAAAAATTGCTATTTGAGTTCTGTATCTTTTAAGGAGGCGACATCAAGATTTCCAAGAGAATCCGTCCATACTAAGCTACTCTTCACATAGAATATGTTTTCTTATCTTTTGAGTCACTCACAAATGATTTTGATTAAAGCACTAAATGTTTTTATTTGTAACACAAATAAAAATTATATCTTGAATTTTCGGGGAATAACTTTTAAAGTGTTCTTTATTTGAATACATTCTGTATAGGTTTTTTTTTTTTTTCTTTTCTTACTTTTTCTACTAAATATAGTAAGTAGGGCAAGTATTGTATTCCACCAAAAATTCTATAACGATATTTCACCAGAAATACATGTTTTGAGGCCTCCTGAATCCAAAAAATAATTTTCAGATAAAGGTCCGTGTGTGTCTGTCTCTGTGAACAGCATAACTCAAAACAAAAAGTCTGATAAATACCAAACTTGGTATTTAGGTTCACTATCTTTTAAAGATGCGACACGAAGATTTTCAAGAAAATACCCCCACCCAAGACTACCCTTTACATGGAATAATTGTTGAACATTTTGATTTTCTCAAAAATGTCACTAACGATTTTGATTAAAATATCGTATGTTTAAGATATTTTATGTCAAATAAAGCATGTAACATGAATTTTCTGGGAATGTCCCTAAAAGTCTTCTTTGTTCTGAATGACTTTTGCACAAGTGGAAAACTGTAAGAGATAGACTAACTTTTGGTACACAAAAATGTGGATCTGTTAAAACACACAATTTATGTCATATACATTTTTTTAGGCCGAGTGAACCATTTTCCATATATTCCTTGCTATTTGTTTCAACTGTCCAACATTTATACTTTTCTTCTAGTGGGAATTCGTTATTCGTTTGTTTGTTTGTTTGTTTTTTATGTCCCGGATATGTGGAATGCTCCACATAGCAACCAGCTCTTAAAATATTTGACTATCGCTTAAAGCCTAGCAATTACCCTTGCACCTACAAGAATATTAGCATAAGATAGTTTCTACAAATGTTTATCTCGACTAACATGAAGTAGGTGGAGAATAAACGTTTGTAAAAATAGCTTGGTCAAAGTCATGTGAGTGTAACACATCAGAATTATTTTGCATCAAGCATGTACAAGATATGCTTTCTTATTGTTTTGAATTTTCATTAATTGTGTAAGTGCTAATTTCGCTGTCCCCCTTTCTTTGGTCCCTGAAAGAGTGGAATTTCAAAGTCATCATATATGACCCCGTTTTTAAACATTTGTCTATCGCCTCAGCTTGCCTTGTACCTGAAATGAAATGTGTAATGGAATAATTTTTGCAAACTTTTATATCGAGTAAGAAGAAGTAGATAGAAGAATAGTTTATGTAGGAATAGTTTCTAGAAAAATGGGTAGAGAAGGTCACGTGAAAAAAGCCGATAATATTTTGAATTTTATCGCAGACTGTTCCTTTAACAAACGGCAGGGACAATACGTTGGAACCGACTTACACTTTCTATTAACACCGTGCGTAGTGGGGGGGGCGCTATACCCTGTTGACCTCACCTGACCTACATTAACCAATGCTGTCGTATTCTAATAGCTATCAACTAGGCTTACACACTCTTCTACAAAATAAAACAAAAAGGATTAGTGAAATATTTTGGGCGGCTGACATTCTTCCAGAAGCAGTATCTTGATGTTGGCGAGCCCCCCTTTAATGTGGGGGAGCGAGAAGAGAGGGGGGAGGCTGTTTCCTATCGATCCACTAGCTCTCAGCCCACTTCCGCAGCGGTGTGCGTTCTTTGCATGCGGTGTTACAGCCTGTAGTGTGATACACTTAATACCCTGTCTTCCGTCCCTAAACGGTTCAAGTGGCAAGGAGCAGGGACAAGTCGCCCCAGGGCCTGTTCCCGATGCTAAAAGGGTTTGAAAATCTACACCATTAGTCAGCACAACAGGGTGGTAAAGACTACAGTGTTCAGTAAACACTTTGGATGTAACACACACGTTTTTTCAAGCTTCAACTCTAAACTTTCGAGCATACGCAGCACAGGAATATTTATTTAGGATACAAATTTCAGAAGTAAAGCTTTAGTAACGAATGAGGTCAATTTAAAACAAGACCGAAGGGTCAAAACATATTTATGTATGGTATTCTTTGAAAACAAATAACAGCTGCTTTCAAAACTCAAGAACTAAATACATACATTAATATTCAAGAGAAAATTTATGTATGTGTGTATGTAGGGTAAACTCAAAAACCACTCAACCGATTTTGATTGGCTATTTTATAAACTGTCACTAAAGTTACATTATTGTTACTCCAATAATCAGAAGTAGTACTATTAAACATTCTTACTCATTATTGCCTCAAGGTTACCTCATTACTACCTCTTTGTTAGCAACTTTTGACCTATTTCTCACAGCTCCTACATCATTAAATTACGTAATGCATTCACATAACATTATTAAACATGCATTCAATAATATAAACATATACAATGACTGTTACATACATTTTACAAATTATTACATACACATATTGCTTCAAGACGGGATGTTATTGAATTTACATATTATATAATTTGATGAAATCATTTAAGTGTTAATAATTCTGTCTCAAATTTCACTTCGTAAATCACTAAAACATCAAAAAGGATTTAAAAAACCCTGTACTTTAATTCCATTATACTGGAGTTATAAAAGTACAGTTTGCCAAGAAGGCTAGGACTTTTAGACGAGAATGCTATGGAGTAGAAAATAACTGTTGTTACTCCAAAGAATGTGCATGTAAAATAAGAACAAATGAAGCTGATATTGCAGTCCAAGCAATATACAGAGTGGAGCATTTAAGTTGAGGCTGTACAATATCTCAAAACTAAGCGTTGTAGAAAGAAATGTCTTTAATAAAAGTTGCTTAATATTATGGGGGGAAAGTAAACGCCATTAGTCTATTTTGTTTGGAGAACGTTACGATGGTCATTTTAGGGTCAATTTAATAATTTAAGTAGGAACCTACAATCCGGCTCAATTTAAATGTTCCACCCTATATGTGTACAATGTCACGCATAAAATATGGCCCATTCTCCTAGATCACCATAGTAGTTTTACTTCTGTAAGGTTTCCACCTTCAGCTAACCAACTTTTGACTTCACCCAGCCGATATGAGTTCTCTAGTGACTGGCCTGAAAAGCAACTCAGGGATATAAAAGTAACCAATGAACAATGTTTATAATCTATTTAAAATTGAGGAGTGGTAGGATTCTACCTTTATGAAGGAGTTTCGCTACGATTGGTGCACTAGGAAAGGCTAGATAAATTACAATATAATCCGAACTTCTAGAGGAAGGGGTGAAGAATTATTTGCATGTGAGGTAAAAGTGAACAACAGCTACACATTTACATATATGAGAGCTTTCATCAACGACATGAAGACGAAGGTTAAGTTATTGCTGCTACTAAACGGCAATGAGAGAAAGGTAGTGTAACATGCAAATACAAGGTTTAAGCTGCAATGTTTCCCTTCGGCAGTTCGACCATACTTTGGGGGAGATAAAGTACTCTACCAATTCAGTGACTAGAATTTTTCTCGAACAACAGGTGGTCACGCTGGTAAGGGATGTGGCTAGATTTCTGTCAGTACCAACATGAATAGCTCCGTTCCATTATGAACCACATTTTTTAAGAAGATAGTTGCTTTTGTTTACGTAAATTATTAGCCTCACGCTTGGGAAGCTAACTTGAAGTAGTTATTTTATTACTGTTGAAGTTTGTTGATGGTAGCTCCACATATGGACGTCAATTTGATGAAGATTGTTTGTTACGTAGTATGCTGTTACGTATGAGAAGCCGATTTGAAGATGTATTCTTGTTGTTACGCTCCAAGTTTAAAAAATATATTTTAACTTTATTATTAAACTGCTTCTATAGATATTATTTATGTTTTTTTTGCCTCGGCTGCGTCAGTATTACTTTAGGGACATGTTTCTCTTAATCAGGGGGTGGTGCGACAATAATGTAGGCTTACACAGATTTCAAGTTTTAAATTCACTTCTTTTTATTAATCCTTGGCACAAATTAAATAGCACTACACTGATATTAAGAGCTGTGAGATTCTTTTATTTAATACGTGCACTTTGTTATCACGTGTATATAAGTTTCGTTTCACACGAATACGTAATATTTTTTTAGAGAACACATCTTCCATCCGGTCACTACCAAGGTCTGCCAGTAACTGCACATATTTCAACCGTCCAAACTCGTATATTTTTGTATTTCAAGTCTCTGATTGGCTAATCCTAGTCCAATAGAATACCTGCATTTTAATAAAGTTTTTTTCTGGCTGCTGATTTGCTATTTTTAAACTGTCACAAAATTTACATTATCGTTGCTCTAATCATGACTAGTAACATTTAAACTCTCACTCATTATTGCCTCAAGGTTACCTCATTGTTACCTCATTGTTAACAACGTTTAACTTATTATTCTCACAGCTCTGACATTACTAAATTACCTAATGCTTTCACATAACATTATTGAACATGTTTAGAATAATATAAGCTTATGCAATGACTGTTACATACATTTTTATAAACTATTACATACACATTGCTTCAAAGCGGGCTGTTATTGAATTTACATATTATATAATTTAATTTAAATTATTCAAGTGTTAAAAATACTGCCTCATTTTGTGCACGTCATGTACCTAGGCACGATTTAGAAATAAGTACACAGAAAAACAAAAAGAGAATTAAATCTGTTTATAACGCTACGATACGTATGCCAAAATATTTTAACAAACCTCATGTAAGAAACTGTTGCATTATTTCGTTTGTACTTATCGTGTACTCAGCTTTGCAAGTTTAACAATTGCACAAAGGGAGAACATTTCTGACATTAGAAACTAGTGAACCGATATAATTAAAGCCCAGAAGATTATTTTTCTCGATGTCACAGACTATGCGTATTTTTCAAAGGTTATCTTGGAGGCCTGGGAGTGTGGTATCTACATATTTACGAGTCTCTCCTATGCTTCGTTGTAAATATTAAGGTTTTCCTTATTTAGTGAAAACTATGTATTTCCTATTATTGAATAACTGCATGATCAAGAAGAAACAAAGTTTTAAAATTTCACCTAAAGTAATTATTTAAAAAGTTACTCTACCATTCTTACCAATGGTTGTTCCAACCTTGTAGAAATAGCTATATTACACATGTCATGTGTAAAAAAAAGGTAACAGCGATAGTCAAATGTTTAAGAACTGGACGCTATATGCTGGCCTTAAAATTCCATATTGTATCCATGACATCGCGAGAAACAACTGAATGTTGAAACGACCTTAAGAGAATGATCAAGAAATGAACAATTCGAACCTTTAATAACGGATATCTCAGAAACCGCGTATACCATTTGAGGCAGTGTTTTTAACACTTAAATGATTTTAGTCAAATTATATAATGTATATAAATTCAATAACAGCCCGCCTTAAAGCAATATGTGTATGTAACAATATATAAAAAGTGTATATTACAGTCATTGTCTATGTTTATATTATTGTATACAGGTGTAATAATGTTATGTGAATGTATTACGTAATTTAATAATGTAGGAGCTGTGAGAATAATAGGTTAAAAGTTGCTAACAATGAGGTAACCTTGAGGCAATAATGAGTAAGAAAGTGTAATAATGCTACTTGTGATTCTTGGAAGCAATAATGTAATTTTTGTGACAGTTTATAAAATAGCCAATCAACAACCAGAAAAAGCTTTAGTTAAATGAAGGTATTCTATTGGAGTAGGAATAGCCAATCAGAAACTGAAATATAGCAAAATGTACAAATTTAGGCGGTAGAAACCAAGTCAGTTGCTGGTAAACAGTGCTCATAACTGGACGCGTTGCTTGTAGACAGCGCTCATAACTGGACGTGTTCGTTGTAGACAGTGTTCCTGGCGTGAGATGCGTCCTCCAGAAATTTAATACGTATTCGTGTGAGACGAAAATAGTTTACGTATTTAAAAAGTGCAAGTATTTAATAAAAGAATCTTACAGCTCTCTAAGTCAGTGAAGTGTTATTTAAAATCGTGTAAAGAATTAATAAATGGAGTGAAGTACAAATTATAATCTGTGTAAGCCTACATTCTTCAGTCGCACCATAACCCTGCAAAGAGAAACATGTCTCTAACAAGAATACTGGTGCAGCCCAGGCAAACATAAATATTTAAAGAAACAGTCAAATTACAAAGTTAATATTTTTAATTTTTTTGGGACGAAGGTTACCAGAAACGTTTTACCATACGTGCGGTTGCACTACTTCAAGTTCGGTTCCCCAACAGTTGAAGTATAATACAACTCCTACTTAAAATTGGCTTTCCATACGTGAAGCACAAACTACTTCAAATTGGCTCCCAAAGCGTGGGGTAAATAAGAATACAAAAAACCATTACTTCACATAAAAGACTTCTTTTAAATAAATTGTGTGTTTTAAAGAGATTACATTTTTGGTGTGGTACGTTTTCGTCTATCGCTTAACGTTTAGCACTTATGCAAGATTATACAAAATTGCTTCCAAATTAAGAGGACTTCATACGCTATTCCCCGAAAATTCAAGATATACATTTTATTTGGCATGTAAATATCGTTCATATGTGGTATTTTAATCAAAATCGTTAGAGCGGTGTTTTAAGAAACAAAATATTTCGAAAACTTTTAGGAGTAAAGGGTAGTTTTGGGTGGTGGATTTTGTTGAAAATCTCGTGTTTCATCTTTGGATAATATTAAACCTAAATTCAAAGTTTGGTGTCTATCCGACTTTTCGTTTTTGAGTTATGTTATTCACAGACACACGGATACGTTTCCAAAAATGCTTTATTTAGATTCATGGGGCCTCAAAACATGTATTTCCGTTGAAATCTCTACTTAACTATATGTAGTAGAGAACGTAAAAAATAATATTTAAACAACCATGTAAACCAGAATTTTGAAACGTGCAAAACCATTAGTGTTGTGTGTAATAACTGAAATGATTTTCAACAAATATATTTAATACCGTGGTCTTTCAAAATTTCAGACTCACTACCCTAATATATCTGTGTAAACTTCCTTAATGTATCATTAAATCATCATACCCACCTAAATCCAAATATTCCGTCCTACTTACAAAAACATGTAGCTACTGTAGGCAGTATTTTTCCATTTAAATGATTTCAGTCTAATTATATAATATATAAATTCAATAACAGCCCGCCTTAAAGCAACATGTGTATGTAACAATATATAAAAGTGTATATTGCAGTCATTGTATATGTTTATATTATTGTATACATCTGTAATAATGTTATGTGAATGTATTACGTAATTTAATAATGTAGGAGCTGTGAGAATAATAGATTAAAAGTTGCTAACAATGAGGTAATCTTGAGGCAATAATAGTAAGATGGTTTAATAATGCTACTAGTCATTATTGGAGCAACAATAATGTAAATTTTGAGACAGTTTATAAAATAGCCAATCAACAACCAGAAAAAGCTTTAGTTAAATGAACATATTCTATTGGACTAGGATTAGCCAATCAGAAATTTACAGATTTAGACGGTAGAAACCAAGTCAGTTGCTTGTAGACAGCGCTCATAACTGGACGCGTTGCTTGCTGACAGTGTTGCTAACCGGACGCGAGATGTGTCCTCGAGAAATTTTGTGTGAGAAAATAGTTTACGTCTTTAAAAAACGTGCAAGTAATTAATAAAAAAAATCTCACAGCTCTCTCTCTCTATATATATCAGTAAAGTGTTATTTAAATCGTGTCAAGAATTAATAAAAACGAGTGAATTAAAAATTATAATCTGTGTAAGCCTACTTCTTAGCCGCACTACTCCCTGCAAAAAATCCATGTCTCTAACAATAATACTGACGCAGCCGAGGCAAACATAAATATATAATATTTAAAGAAACAGTCAAAATTACAAATTTAATATTTTTTTAAACATTTGGGGCAAAGGCCACCGAAAACCGGGTACTATACGTGCTGTTGCAACTACTTCAAGTTCGGCTCCCCAACAGTCGAAATATATAACAATTCCTACTTCAAATTGGCTTTCCATACGTGAAGTAACAACCTACTTCACATATTGTCCCCAAAGTCCTGTATATCCAAAGCCAAGTATGCTGCGCATGCGTTATCTCAGTAGAATGAATACAAGTTTCTCTGGATGTCCTACTAGCCTGCTGCCAGAAAGTCATCCAACACCAAGAGGCAAGGAAAGTTTTAAATAACTGTAAAGAGGGCGTAAATTCTACATTTTAAAGCTGCTAGCTGCTATAAATATCATATGAACAGAAGGTTGATGTTTTATCTACAGGTCATTGCTAGAGGAAATCCGGTAATAAAAGTCTGTACTCGACCAAACTTTCATAAATGAAGTTAGAATGCTCTCCTTTCTCTTTTTACACTGACAGTACGATATTGGTTTCAAACGATTGAAGTTATTACACAATTATTTGGTGCATGGGTCAGTGACCGTACATGCATGTTTAAGATACAAGGTATGGTGACAAAGAACAGAAAAGGAAACAAAAAAACAAGAAAAAGGAAAATAGGGATTAGCTACCATTGACCAACTGAACAAATCTGACCTACCGTCACGCACTTTGGCCAAGAAATTGCCCTGTTTGCCAGTTCCTCTGGTCAGCCAATGGATTCCAACATGCCAATCTCCTTCTAGCAGGAACTAAGAATTTTTCTTTGAGTTTAATTGCTGATTCTCCACTATGCACATTCCGCCAAAATATGTAACCAGTCATCCAAATCACAGAATGGGCAGATTCCACGCCAGAATCGTCAGTCATTTTCTGTGCCCTCCAGCCCCCAGTCTACACCACGCCATTCCTGATCTTTCCTTTCTTCCTAAGTTAAGTGTGTATGCCTCTTTACCCCAGTTCAGTTTTATTTCATTTGCTAGACACCTTTCCATATGTTTTACTTTCTCTACTAGGCATAGTAAGTAGGGGAAGTTTTGTATTCCACCCAAAAATTCGATACCGAGATTTCACCGGAAATATATGTTTTGAGACCTCCTGAATCCAAAAAAGCATTTTTGGAAACATGTCCGTGTGTGTGTCTGTGTGTGTGTGTGTGTGTCTGTGAACAGCATAACTCAGAAACGAACAGTCGGATAAACACCAAACTTGGTATTTAGGTTCAGTATCTTCCAGAGATGCGACACGGAGGTTTTCAAGAAAATCCCCCCACCCCAGATTACACTTTACATGGAAAATTTTTCGAAAATTTCAATTTTCTCAAAAATGGCTCCAACGATTTTGATTAAAATATCATATGTTTAAGATATTTTCATGAAAAATGGGAATGTCTCCAAAAGTATTCATTGTGAACGACTTTTGCATAACTGGTAAACCATAAGAGATAGACAAACGTTTACTACACAAAAAATGTAGATCGCGTTAAAATACACAATTTATGTCATATACATCTTTTTGTTGAGTGAACCATTTTCGAGATATTGCTTAAATTTTCCAATACTTATACTGTTTCTCAAATGAGAATTCGTTATTCATTTTTTGTCCTGGTAATGCAAAGAGGATGGTATACTCCACATAGCAACCAGCTCTTAACATATTTGACTATCGCTTAAAGCCTACCAATTCCCCTTGCATCTATAAGAAAATTAGCAATAAGATTAACATCTTGATTAACATGAAGCATATGGAGAATAAGCGTTTGTAAAAATAGTTTGTACAAGAGTAGAGAAAGTCATGTGAGTGTAACACATCAGATTTTTTTCATTTGTTTCTGCTCTTTTCCATACTGACCCTATTCCTATTCTCCTCAGACCCCTTTCCAAATTAGCTGCCCAAAAGTTAGGAGACAGGTTTTCTCGCTGGTATTTAGAACATTTGGATTGTAGTGTGGAGTTATCCCCCTGCATCAGCCTCAGCCAGTACTTCACTGCTCTTATTTTACAGTGGATTGTGTCTTCGTAACATCCCACCTCCCTCTGTACCCCCGAATTTGATGTGCCTTGCGAAACTCCAAGAACTCTTTTCAAAAATGCTACCTGCGTTTTATTTACATGCTGTGTTCTATCCCATTCCAAGATTTCACTTCCTATAACAAAATCGCCTTATCATAGAGTTATACATATTTCCTAATGTATCTACCGGTACATCCGGTATCCGCGTGAGGATACGTAATAGTTCATTTAACTGTCCTCGTGCTAGTTAGTTACTGAGAGCTGCTTGTTCGACTTTCCTCTCATATTAAATATTACTCCTAAATAGGAGAAATATTTTACGTTATGTATTTCTAGCCCCTTATAATACCATTTTTCATCCCTGGCATACACATAGCCATTTTTGAAAGACATTGTTCTACTTTTATTAATGTTTATCATCAACCCTTATTGTTTACAATATTCTTCTAACCTATTAATACCTTTCTGTAAGCCTTCTATCGTCACTGACAAAATTTTGATGCCATTGGCGCATAAAAGTAAGGAATTCAGACATCGTATACTTTCGGGCCGTTCATTTCCTCTGCAATTAACACGTCTGCTATATCGTCTATAAATAAATTGAACAGCAGGGGTGATAAAATACATCCTTGACGAACTCCTCTAGACCGTACGACTATATACATGTCAGTTTGTGAAAAAAACTGCTAGAATTTACTTGCATTTCTAGATAATAAATTATTTAATCTGTGTTATGCATGCATATCATAAGAATATTTTGCCTACAAACACTTAGTTTAATGTTATCTACTTTGTTGAGTTCTACGATGTCATCATCTCCCGCCAGCTCCTTCAGTGGTATAGCTATGAGTTCTTTGTCCAAAGATGTGCGTGAGTGTAGTGTGCAGGGATATAACACCAGTTTATTAGTTGATAAATTTTAACGTTGACTCAAATATTCTATTTGAAAATACTCGCCGACTGTTTAATTAAAGAACTAAATTATTTCTAGAAAATAATAGCAAAGAAGCGAAGCGTCAGCTGCTGTACGTCACAGAAATTATACTTGGAAAGATCCCTCACAAGAGCCGCTACATCTTTCCAACTCAAGCGCGCCACTGCGCTCTCATGAAAGTAAATACCACACGAATAACTCACGGAATTAAGTAAGCCTCCGCCTACCTATCGCTACCCCTATCGTTCCTACTTATGCGGTCCAATCTTAAAACTCTACATACACTATGTGATCAAAAGTAGCCGCACACCCCACAAACATACGTTGTTCATCTTAGGTGCCTGGTACTCATTATCCGCGATCTCAGTAGTCATTAGACAACGTGAAACAGCAGAATGGGACGCTTCGTGGAACTCACGGACTTCGAACGTGGTCAGGTGATTGGGTGTCACTTGTGTCAGAAGTCTGTACGCGAGATTTCCACACTCCTAAACATCCCTAGGTCCACTGTTTCTGATGTGATAGTGAAGTGGAAACGTGAAGGGACATATACAGCAAAAAAGCGTATAGGCCGACCTCGTCTGTCGACTGACAGAGACCACCGACATTTGAAGAGGGTCGTAAAGAGTAATAGGCAGACATCTATCCAGACCATCACACAGGAATTGCAAACTGCATCAGGTTCCACTCCAAGTACCATAACAGTTAGGTGTGAGGTGAGAAACCTTGGATTGCATGGTTGAGCGGCTGCTCACTAGCCACACATCACGCAGGAAAATATCAAACGATGCCTCGCTTGGTGTGTGGAGCGTCAACATTACACGATTGAACAGTGGCAAAACGTTGTGTGGAATGACGAATCACGGTACACAATGTGGCAATCCGATGGCAGGGCGTGGGTATGACGAATGCCCGGTGAACGTCATCTGCCAGTGTGTGTAGTGCCAACAGTGAAATTCGGAGGTGGTGGTGTTATGGTGTGGTCGTGTTTTTCCTGGAGGGGGCCTCCACCCCTTGTTTTGTTTTGCGTGGCACGATCACAGCGCAGACCTACATTGATATTTAAGCACCTTCTTGCTTTCCACTGTTGAAGAGCAATTCGGGGATGGCGATTGCATCTTTCAACACGATCGAGCACCTGTTCATACTGCACAGGCTGTGGCGGAGTGGTTACACGACAATAACATCCCTGTAATGGACTGGCCTGCATAGAGTCCTGACTTGAATCCTATAAAACACCTTTGGGATGTTTTGGAACGCCGACTTCGTGCCAGGCCTCACCGACCTACATCGATACCTCTCATCAGTTCCGCACTCCGTGAAGAATGGGCTGCCATCACCCCAGAAACCTTCTAGCACCTGATTGAAAGTATGCCTGCGAGAGTAAACGCTGTCATCAAGGCTAAAGGTGGGCCAACACCATATTGACTGCCAGCATTACCGATGGAGGGCGCCACAAACTTGTACGTCATTTTTAGCCAGGTGTCCGGATACTTTTGATCACGTAGTGTATAAGTATTTTAAACTGTTGCTACGCGCTACCTCGCTCGAATCTCAGAATTTTTGCCTACGTGACTATGTTGAAGTTCTGAACTCAACCATTAACTGCATTTCAGAAACTTTTATACTAATGCATTTCCTTAACATGACTCGCTAATTACCTTTTTCTCCGGACAAGTCTTTAACTCAGAACGTATTACATTATACATTGATTTAATATACAGAAATTATTTATTGCAATTATTTCTCTATTTTCTTACCATTTCTTTATTTAATTATTTATATCTTCCTATCAATAATTACGGTATCAATGTGAAATCCTTTAATATTAGAGAAATTGATATTCCTACAATTTAGTAAATTGGTGGAGCATTCTAGTAACCTTAATACAGATTGGTGTGGTTAAAAATGTTATTTTTGTTCTTTGTTTGAAATTATAACGTTCCAAAAAGCTAGACATTAAGTCAAACTACTTTAAAATAGATATGTCTTCATCAAGAAATGGCAATCCAATGAATGTACCCCACCACTTTCTTATTTCACTCTCACCAGTGACAAAGGTTTGTCTCCACACACACACACACACACACACACACACACACACACACTGGTCACAGCCAACAGTCGTCCACCTTCGCCACCATGGAAGTATGGCTTCTTGTGTGTGTCGAGCCTCAGTATTGTGATTATATTGTTGATGCATATTGTTACATGTTGGGGTGAAGGCCGAAAAGGTTACCAGAAAACGATTAATTTAGGTCACCCCAACATGCACATTGCGGGTCACAACTCGCTGGCAGCAAAAAGACTGGGACCTTGGTGTGTAATTTAAGGAAAATTCGTGGGATATTATATTACATTAAAAGACTACATAACACACATTACCTGGGATTTATTCACAAAAAACGTTTGGCATCTCTACATAGTTAACGAAGGAAACAGGATGAACGTAGACCGACCACACACGACTGGTTCCAACGACCACTTACTCTCGAGTGACGCTAACTTGCTCCCACCAACCGTGTCTTGCCAGAGCCAGACAGGACTGACGTCATACCAGACAATTTCAAACAGATCTTTCTCTTTGGCGTGGTCCGCGCCAAAAGGAAAGACCGTCAAGTCGAAACATAACCAAGGAGACCCAATAATGCTACGGCTGGTAGCAACAATACAGCACAACAGTGCTCTGGTAATGACAATAAAATTAATATGCCACAATATGTAAGCGAAGAAAGTGCATTCCCACAAGATCTGTAATCTTCTTTTTCTACGCAGTGTCTGTGAAGCTTTCCATGAAGACCTTATTGCTAATTTTTATCACTGCAGGTTAGAGGATTTGTATAGAATACAAACAAACACATTCGTAAAACGACGCAGTGTAACAAATGCGTCTCATTTAGAAAAAAATCTGATGTGTTACACTCACATGACTTTCTCTACTCTTGTACGAACTATTTTTACAAACGCTTATTCTCCATATGCTTCATGTTAATCGAGATGTTAATCTTATTGCTAATTTTCTTGTACATGCAAGGGGAATTGTTAGGCTTTAAGTTATAGTCAAATATTCTAAGAGCTGTTTGCTCTGTGGCGCATAACGAATTCCCATTTGAGAAAAAGTATTTGAAAATTTAAGGGATTAACAAGCATTATCTCGAAAAGGGTTCACTCAACAACAAAAAATGTATTTGACATACATTTTGTATTTTAACGCGATCTGCATTTTTCTGTAGTAAAATTTTGTCTATCTCTTATGGTTTACCAGTTATGTAAAAGTCATTCACAATGAAGAATACTTTTGGAGACACACACACACGGACATGTTTCCAAAAATGCTCTACGTTACTATAGTAGTAAGGAAAGTAATATGTATAGCATATTATTTATTGTTGCATATTTGCAGTAGTGTAGTTGTCAAAAGGCGTCGTTAAATGGACTACTATCGTGATCTTCTTAGCGAGAGTTACCCTACACTGATCTTTTGGCATGACGTCAACAACTTGCCAGTCAAGTGACTAGATATACGCAAGGGGAGGGTTGAGATAGAATCATCACGCTTGTAGAGGGTATAGGCCGATTTATTTTGCACACTTTATTTCTACTAGCATCCCAGAAAACTACTGTGTTTAACCAAATCACTAATGTGACCACAGATGATACAGAAAGGGAAAATAAGCGAGCGAGAGAAGTGCATTATAATTCAACGGTATAATGTAATAAAGGCTGCGGGTTCCGCAAATATCCTAGTAACTGCTTAAACTCTAATCATATTAGTTATCAGCTTATTCACTACTTACTTATAGTAAGTAGGGGAAGTATTGTATCTACCCAAAAATCCTATGCCGAGATTTCCCCGAAATACTCGTTTTGCGACCCCGTGAATAAAAAAAAGTTCTAATGCGATACATTCACATGACTTCCCCTACCCTCTGAGGCCCTTCAGCAAAATTCCCGGTCTTTCACGCCCAATATGGAATTGGACGCTAAGAACTATATTAGTTAAAGAGACCTCATAAGTAAAAAGCTTATTTATCGACCCTCTATCATTTATTAGTGGGTACATAAATCATCATTACTAAAGCTTATTACTTTCCCTGCTACGTAAAGTAGGGGAAGTATTGTATTCCACCCAAAAATTCGATACCGAGATTTCACCGGAAATACATGTTTTGAGACCCCCTGAATCCAAAAAAGCCTTTTTGGAATCATGTCCGTGTGTGTGTCTGTGTATCTGTCTGTGTGTGTGTGTGTGTGTGAACAGCATAACTCAAACGAACAGTCGGATAAACACCAAACTTGGTATTTAGCTTCAGTATCTTCCAGAGATGCGATACGAAGATTTTCAAGAAAATCCCCCCACCCCAGATTACCCTTTACATGGAACATTTTTCGAAAATTTTAATTTTCTCAAAAATGACACTAACAATTTTGATTAAAATATCATATGTTTAAGATATTTTTATGAGAAATAAAATGTATATCTTGAATTTTCTGGGAATGTCTCCAAAAGTATTCTTTATTGCGAACGACTTTTGCATAACTGGTAAACCATAAATGATAGACAAACTTTTACTACACAAAAAATGCAGATCGCGTTAAAATACACAATTTATGTCATATACATTTGTTATTTTGAGTGAACCATTTTCGAGATATTGCTTGTAATTCCCTTAAATTTTCCAATACTTTTTCCCAAATGGGAATCCGTTATTCATTTTTTTTATGTCCTGGACATACAAAGAGAATGGAATGCACCACATAGCAACCAGCTCTTAAAATATTTGACTATCTCTTAAAGCCTACCAATTCCCCTTGCATCTACAAGAAAATTAGCAATAAGATTAACATCTCGATATCTCGATTAACATGAAGCATATGAAGAGTAAGAGTTTGTAAAAATAGTTCGTACAAGAGTAGAGAAAGTCATATGAGTGTAACACATCAGATCTATCTACTACATTTTAGTCCAAATAAACCTTTGCAGAAATAGCCACATTACACATTTCGTTACAGATACTGAGAGAATAGCGATAATGAAATGTTTAAGAACTGGACGCTATATGCTGGCCTTAAAAAATTCCATACTGTTTCCTTACCGCCAGAAATAGCTGAATGTTGACAGTACTTTAAGATAACCAGTATTGAACCATTAATAATGGATATCTCAGAAATAGCTATTGTCACAAAAAAACTTATTTCAAATAAATTGTGTGCTTTAAAGAGACCTATATTTCTTGTGTAGCGCGTCTTCGTCTATCGCTTAATGTTTACCAGTTATACAAGATTATACAAATTTCCTTCCGAATGAAGAGGACTTCAGAGACTATTCTAAGAAAATTCAAGATATAAATTTTATTTGTAATGTAAATATCTATAATATATGGCATTCTATTCAAAATATTGCTCATTTTTTGAAAACCAAAACTTTAGAAAGCGTTCCATGTAAAGCATATTTGGGACGGAGGGATTTTCTTGAAAATCTTTTTATCGTATCCTTGGAAGATACTAAACTTAAATACGAAGTTTGGTAGTACCTATCCAACTTTTCATTTTTGAGTTGTGCTGTTCACAGACATACACAACGACATTTATCTAAAAATGCTTTTTTTGGATTCAGGGAACTCAAAACATGCATTTCTGTGAAATTTGAGTATCGAATTTTTTGGTATAATGCATTACCTTCTCTACCTATTATGTACGTGGTATAGAAAATAAAAATAAGGAAAGAAAAGAAAGAAAGTTTTATAGAAAAAGGTCTGTGTGTTTGTGCATGTGTAAACATCACGTCCCAAAACCGAAAAGTTGGATAAATACCAAACCTGGCACATAGATTCAGTATCTTCTAAATATGCGACACGAAGATTTTCAGACAATCCGCCTACCACAAACTACCTTTTAGATTAAGTATTTTTAGAAATTTTTTATTTTCTGAAAAATGGCTCTTATCGATTTTGATTAAAATACTATATATTAAAAAATTTACATAACAAATAAAATTCTCTGGGAATATCCTGTGAAGGTCTCTTTCTTCGGATGGAATTTTGTATAATCTTGTGCAACTGGTGAATATTGATAGACGAAAACGTACTATACAAAATATGTAAATCCCTTTAAAACATACAATTTGTTTCTAATAAGCTTTTTGTGACATAAAGTCATTTCCGAGATATCCGTTATTAATGTTTCGATTTCCTCAATACTTGATCATTCCTTCTAATCCTGTCAACATTCAGTTGTTTCTCGCGATGTCATGGAAACAGTATGGAATTTAAGGCCAGCATATAGCGTCCAGTTGTTAAACATTTGACTATCGCTGTTACCTTTGTATCTATAACGAAATGTGTGATATACCCATTTCTGCAACGGTTTATTTGGATTAAAATGTAGTAGATAGAAGAATAAACTTTATTATCATGTGTATACTGAGAAAGTTGTATTTTAGAAGGAGTTGCATGGTATTTCAACTGTTGGGGAGCCGAACTTCTAGTAGTTGCAAACGCACGTATGGTAAACAGTTTCCGGTAGCCTTCGCCCCAAATGTACTTTCAGGTGGCCTTTGCCCCAAGTTAAAAAAAATATTAACTTTGTAATTTAATTGTTTCTTTAAATATTATATATTTATGTTTGCCTCAGCTGCGTCAGTATTTGTTCGAGACATGTTTCTCTTGGCAGGGTTGTGGTACGACAAAGAATGTAGGCTTACACAGATTATAATTTTTACTTCACTCCTTTTAATAATACTTGATACGATTTAAATAACACTTCACTGATATAGAGAGCTGTGAGATTCTTTAATTAATTACTTGCACCTATTAACACGTAAAACTATTTTCGTCTCACACGAATACGTATTAAATTTCTTGAGGACACTTTTTGCGTCTGGTTACTAACGCTGTCTACAACCAATTGAACATTTTTCAACCGCCTAAACTTGTAAATTTCTATATTTCAAGTCTTTGATTGGCTATTCCTAATCCAATAGAATACCTTCACTTAACTAAAGCTTTTTTCTGATTGTTGATTGGCTATTTTTATAAACTGTCACTAAAACTACATTATTGCTTCCAAGAATCACAAGTAACATTTAAACTCTCAAACTCATTATTGCCTCAAGGTTACCTCATTGTTAGCAACTTTTGACCTATTTCTCGCAGCCTCTACATTATTAAATTACGTAATGCATTCACATAACATTATTACACATGGATACAATAATACAAGCATATGCAATGACTGTTACATACAATTTACAAATTATTACATATACATATCGCTTCAAGGGGTGCTGTTATTGAATTTACATATTATATAATTAGACAAATCATTTTAATGTTAAAAATACTGCCTCAATACCCACTAATAAACGATAAAGGATATAGAAAGTAGTATGAATGTATTGCATCAGATTTTTTCTAGTTAAGCTGTTTGTAAAAATTCTTTTATTTCGATTCAAGGAGCCTCAAAAGGTGTATTTCTAGTGGAATGTTGGTTATAAATTTTTGGGTAGAAAGCAATATTTCTTCTACTTACTATGGGAAGTAGTAGAGAAAATAAAATTTCTTATTGTATTCTATATAGCACCCGGTTATAGCTTATAACCGTATCCAAACACAAATGTATTTCAAACATCAAATACACTCTTTTTACTTTCTCTACTACGTATAGTAAGTAGGGCAAGTATTGTATTCCACCCAAAAATTCGAAATATATGCTTTGAGACCCCTAAATCCAAAAAACAACATTTTTGGAAACATGTCCGTGTGTGTGTGAGTGTGTGTATGTGTGTGTGTGCGTGTGTGTGCGCCTGTGTGTCTGTGAACAGCATAACTCAGAAACGAACAGTCGGATAAACACCAAACTTGGTATTTAGGTTCAGTATCTTCCAGAGATGCGACACAAAGGTTTTCAAGAAAATTCCTTACCCAAGATTACCCTTCACATGGAACATTTTTCAAAAATTTTAATTTTCTCAAAAATGGCACTAACGATTTTGATTAAAATATCATATGTTTAAGATATTTTCATGACAAATAAAATGTATATCTTGAATTTTCTAGGAATGTCTCTAAAATTATTCTTCATTGTGAACGACTTTTGCACAACTGGTAAACCATAAGAGATAGACAAAAGTTTACTACACAAAAAATGTATATCGCGTTAAAATACACAATTTATGTCATATATAATTTTTTTGTTCAGGGAACCATTTTCGAGATATTGCTTGTTATTCCCTTAAATTTTCCAATACTTATACTTTTTCTCAAATTCGTTATTCATTTTTTTTTGTCCTGGTAACGCAAAGAGAATGGAATACTGCACATAGCAACTAGCTCTTAAAATATTTGACTATCGCTTAAAGCCTACCAATTCCCCTTGCACCTACAAGAAATTAGCAATAAGATTAACATCTCGATTAACATGAAGCATATGGAGAATAAGCGTTTGTAAAAATAGTTTTTACAAGAGTAGAGAAAGTCATGTGAGTGTAACACATCAGATTTTTTGGTAAATAATTAATTGCAGAAAAACTTTATATTAAACATTTTTGTTACCTATAATCTAAAACAGCCATCTATTAAAATGAATGCACTAATACAACGGACTGTAGACACAAAGACTGTTTTGGGCTGAGTATTGCAGCCACGAACCACGAACATTCAGAGAGATACATAGCGCCTCGCTGACGCGGTCGCAGAACATGCAGCACGTCCAAGTTCGCCGTTTTACCACCAGGGCATGTTTCCCATCAATCAAGTGCAGGCTTTATAAATATCTTTGCGAACAAGGCAATATATAACTAAAATATCTCGCGCTGTGAACGCCTACTGTTTTGAGGAGGACCTTAGTCACGTTGTTTCTAATATAACACGAGTGTTAACAGCAACCCCATTTCAGCGACATTCATCATCAGTCTCCAAGGTCAGAGGAAGAACCATTCAGCCCTGGGAGTGTTGCCAAACTTCGCAAGAGTTCCACGAACCTGCACCTATACTGACAAGCTTTCTACAGCCCGTGAACTTAAATAAAGTATGATGTGATGCTCTCTGTGATTTTCTTTACCTATTACCTTTGCACAGATACGAGGGCGATACTGAAAATTCTTAGAATACCATGTTTCTAAAAACAAATTAAATTTGTTTATATTTGACAGCTATTTTCTACGTTTTGTAAGCTCATTGCCGTGTGGTTTGTTCGATTTGTTCTAGTAGTGTGTTAATTATCACCATTTAAAGGTTTTGTATCCACCCAAAGATGATTTGACTGGGGAAGATTCTCGGGCTATGATATTATACAACTTTAAATCGTCATTAAGGGGAGGCATCTATGAAAATTGCTAAAATCCATAGTTTTGGTCATAATGATGTAAAATATTGTATGTATTTGTGCCAAAGGGTATCTAGTAGATATATTAAATTTCACATTTCTATCTAAGATAGTTTTGCAAAAAACAAATACTTATTAGTTTTTTTGCCTCAGTTTTAATGTAGTATAAAAAATGCTCCATGCTTAACATTATTAGTTGTAAATAAACTAAACTCAGACTGTATGTTTCTTTTGATTATGTCTATAAAACCTGGTATTCTTTTTTAGATATGTCAAATAGTTTTGGATAAAAACATTATTATCTCTTTTTTCTAAATTATTAATAATTTTCAAATTAAAAATGCAATAACAATTAAACTGCTGCATATAGATAATTTAAAATACCACGTTTTATGTAGCAGTTATCTAAGAACATGTGTCCAAAATTTCAAAGAAATCTATTAAAAACTGCATTGCAAGGAGCATTTTGAACATTAAAAAACGTAGAAAAACAAAAAGCAAAGAAAAATGACTTTAAAGCTTTAAATGTATAACAACACATAGTTATTGCTTTAGAATTTCCCTCAACCATATAAAGGTCTTTGAGATAACTGTTTAGCTTCCTCTTCCTTAAGCTTTAATACTTTTAACTGTTTCTTTGCTGATTCGGATGTATTTAGCCTTGCCACAGATTATTTGAGCTGCTTTTTTTGGCTCTGAGAGTCGGCATCTATCATTTTTTAAAAACGCTGTCTTCATATTTTGACCAGGTTTGATATCAATTTTTTGCATAACTTTATGCCTACCACTACATCCTTCATGGATACCCAATGAGGTAAGGTATACTCTTCTCGGAGTAAGAATAAAAATAAAATAAACATTTTTGATTCTCTGGGGTGCGAACCTCTGATTATGCAACATAACCATACCATGTCACAATGCCCTCCCCATCCTTTACCACAGTTTCAATTGAATGCAGAATATGCATTTTACCGGGTTTCGATCCTATGATCATTGGTTTGATAGGTTAGCTACTCCTATCGTGCCTTAGACCACATGGCCATAAATCCCTATGTCAACTAGCATTATAAAGAGTTTATTTTTACAGAAATCAAAAAACTGAAAATTTTGGCTATTTTGACTAAAAAATCTGTTCTAGGTCCCCTTAGACTTCAAAATTGTACGCAATTTTGCTGCAACCGCGCCACGCCCACCCGCACATGGGCATTTAAATCGTGATGTAACAGCCTTTTAAATAGCGATGCGGCATAAACTACAATAGATTCTGAAAGTACAAAGTATAAACATATTTTTAAGGCGAAAAACGTAAAATCGGATTTTTCATCATTTTTGGCCAAATTTCACCGATGCCTCCCCTTAATGCCTAAACAATGTGAAGATCGGCTTAGAAATGCATTTGGAGAAGAAGTTCTATCTAAGGCAACAATTTATATTTGGTACAGCGAATTCAAAACTTTCTCTACTACACATAGTAAGTAGGGGAAGTATTCCACACAAAAATTCGATTACGAGATTCCACCGGAAAGCATAACTTAGAAACGAACACTCGGATAAACACCAAACTTGGTATTTAGGTTCAGTATCTTTTAGAGATACGACACGAAGGTTTCCAAGAAAATCCCCCCACTCCAGATTACCCATCACATGGAAAATATCTGGAATTTGTTGGGAATGTCTCCAAAAGTATTCTTCATTGTGAACGACTTTTGCATAACTGGTAAACCATAAGAGATAAACAAAATTTTACTACTCAAAAAATGTAGATCGCGTTAAAATACATAATCTACCTCATATACATTTTTTTGTTGAGTGAACCATTTTCGAGATATTGCTTGTTATTCCCTTAAATTTTCCAATACTTATACTTTTTCTCAAATGGAAAATCGTTATTCATTTTCTTTTTTGTTCTGGTGATGCAAAGAGAATGGAATACTCCACATAGCAACCAGCTCTTAAAACATTTGAATATCGCTTAAAGCCTACCAATTCCCCTTGCATCTACAAGAAAATTAGCAATAAGATTAACATCTCGATTAACATGAAGCATATGGAGAATAAGCGTTTGTAAAAATAGTTTGTACAAGAGTAGAGAAAGTCATGTGAGTGTAACACATCAGATTTTTTGGGATAGTATGCAATACCTTCTCTACCTACTAGGTACGAGGTAGAGTATGTAATAAGTGTTCGTAGGAATTGCTTGTAGTAGCTATTAAGATATAAGCTATAGTGGGTAGAGAAAGTCACATGAATGTAATACATACAGTGTTTTTAGTGAACATACAAACAAGTTTGATTTAAGAGATGGTTAACATCCCGGACCACTAACGCGTCAACTTTATTTGACATCTTGTGTCTGTGCTCATGTTTTGGTATATTCCTCACTTTCATGAAGTGTGTGTTAAATCATTATGGAGTTAAATCGCAGGATCGTGAAGGCCATGCAACTAGATCACGTCTGTCTATCCAACTTTGTCCGAGCCGTTGGTTAAGATGATCTGAAATGAGAGCTATAAGGTTAGGTGCTGCTTCATGCTTTTGAAACTTCTGTGGACGACTGTGCAATGGAATATTTTTCAAGCAGAATTTGGTGATTCAAACGCTAGAGATCTGTAGCTGTATCAGAAATGATATGACTCTGGACACGGGGTTCTATACATTTGCTTCTGCAAGTCCTAAGAGTGTGTAACGGAAATTACCATACTCGTTTGGAATGGAACAGAAAAATACGAGTTTCATACAGGAAGTAACCACCGTTTGGGCTTAGTATATTTAGAAAAAGTATTTTATTTAAAGGAAGCATGTCACTCAGTATTAAAGCTTACCTTATTTCTCCACAGAATCACTTCCGTTTATTGAAGCATTGTCATATATGCCTAAGAATTTTAAATTCTCATGACGTAGTCGGTTGCCGCCAGTCCATTAAGCCAAGATGTTTGACACAATTTCACTACGAAGAGAACGAGAAATATTTGGAAAAGGAATCTGTTTTGTACGCTTTTTTGTTTATTTAATTGTTTAAATAATATGAGATGACTGACTTCCGGGTCGAGTTTCGTCATGCACATGTGTTCTTCCATTTAACACCCACTTTCTCACATTTCTTTCATCCATTACTGTATTACCATTACCTTCCTTTAGTTGACTGAAAGGTTCTGTAGGTTTCAACCTCGGAGCATTCAAAAATCCAATACCTCCCACCTTACAGTCGGGGGTACATTGTATCACGTAGTTCGCTTTGAACAATCACAGAATGCATAAGGAGGATATCTGATTTTGGATCGAACAGCGATCCTGCTTTAACCTCGTACTCGGCATTCCCACCTTTAGGCAAACATCTCAGTGCTCGCCAAGAAAATATTACCGCCGAGCTCATTAGCGTGTTTCCATGGTCGGCTACCTTGTAGAAACCTGGTCAGTGCGCATAATCGTTCTAAAATGACATTCTTTCCTTAGACAATCGCTGCTCGCGTTTACAGTTGGCCTTGGAAGCTACGCATGAAGTCGGAGTAATACGTTGCAGTTTTTACTTTCTCTACTACGTATAGTAAGTAGGGGAAGTATTGTATTCCACCCAAAAATTCGATACCGAGATTTCACCGGAAATATATGCTTTGAGACCCCTGAATCCAAAAAAAGCATTTTTGGAAACATGTCCGTGTATGTGTCTATGTGTGTGTGTGTGTGTCTGTGTGTGTGTGTCTGTGAACAGCATAACTCAGAAACGAACAGTCGAATAAACACATTAAACTTGGTATTTAGGTTCAGTATCTTCCAGAGATGCGACACGAAGGTTTTCAAGAAAATCCCCCACCCCAGATTGCCCTTTACATGGAACATTTTTCGAAAATTTTAATTTTTTCAAAAATGGCTAACGATTTTGATTAAAATATCATATGTTTAAGATATTTTAATAACAAATGAAATGTATATTTCGAATTTTCTGGGAATGTCTCCAAAAGTATTCTTCATTGTGAATGACTTTTGCATAACTGGTAAACCATAAAACATAGACAAAATTGTAATACACAAACAATGTAGATCGCGTTAAAATACACAATTTATGTAATATACATTTTTTTGTTGAGTGAACCATTTTCGAGATATTGCTTGTTATTCCCTTAAACTTTGTAATACTAATACTTTTTCTCAAATGGGAATTCGTTATTCATTTTTGTCTTGGATATGGTGGCAAAGAGAATGGTACAGCACATAGCAACCAGCTATTAAGAGATATGCCTATGCTTAAAGGTTACTGTATTTCTATATTGCCCTTGCAAATACAAAACAAGGGGAACATAGGCCTTAAGCGATAGTCAAATAGTTTTAGAACTGGTCGCTATGTGAAAAATGTAATTCTCCTTGAATATCAAAACATCGTTTCTGCAAATGTTTATCTCAATTAATATGAAATAGATGGAGAATAAGAGTTTGTAAAAATAGTTTGTACAAGAGTAGAGAAAGTCATGTGAGTGTAATACATCAGATTTTTCTTCTAGTCTGTTAATAGCTTGAACCATTTCTTCGCAAAGAGGACGGAAAGAGACTTGCTAACAAGTTACTCTCACTATCAGGTGAAAAGCGATGTTAAGGTAATGCTGGATGGACCACTCTGCCATAGAATTATGCACCGCCTACTCGAAGGTGAAACTCTTACCCTTCAGGAGAAAAAAGAGTTGTGCCTACGGTCCATGATAATGTACTCCCACATACTGCCAACGCAACGGTGAACACTCTGCTTCACCCGCCTTACAGCCCAGAACTCTTCCCTTTGATGAAGGGCAAGGTTTTTACCTCCGATTAAGCAGATCATGATGCTGTGAAAGAATGGTTCGCCGGAAGCCAGCGTCCTTCTTTCTGAAGAGTGGGCACAGAAGTATGACGGTTTCTTAAATGACGGATCATTAATATGGTAATCATAACTGAATTTTAGTTATCAGTGCAGAACAAAGAAGGTAACTTGCGTCGGCACCCGTCCTCTCTAATTGTTTCGAAGACTGCGCCGTTGGTGGCAGTCCCGGGTTCTATGTCCGCTCGGGTTGAAGTCGAACGTGGTGAAGTGGTAGAGATAGAAGTAATACTAAAATTCACTGTACCTTTTTCTCCATCCGACGTGCCTTCGTCTTGTTGTGCTTCTCGCTGTTATTTTACACATAGCGACCAGTTCTAAAAATATTTGACTATCGCTTAAAGGCTACTATGTTCCCCTTGTTTTGTATTTGCAAGGGCAATTTAGAAATACAGTAGCCTTTAAGCATAGACATCTCTCTTAATAGCTGGTTGCTATGTGCTGTACCATTCTCTTTGCCACCATATCCAAGACAAAAATGAATAACGAATTCCTATTTGAGAAAAAGTATTAGTATTGGAAAGTTTAAGGGAATAACAAGCAATATCTCGAAAATGGTTCACTCAACAAAAAAAATGTATATGACATAAATTGTGTATTTTAACGCGATCTTGTGTAGTAAAATTTTGTCTATCTCTTGTGGTTTACAAGTTATGCAAAAGCCGTTCAGAATGAAGAATACTTTTGGAGATATTCCCAGAAAATGCAAGATATATGTTTTATTTGTCATGAAAGTATCTTAAATATATGATATTTTAATCACAATCGTTAGAGATATTTTTGAGAAAATGAAAATTTTCGAAAAATATTTCATGTAAAGGGTATTCTGGGGTGGGGGGATTTTCTTCAAAACCTTCGAGTCGCATCTCTGGAAGATACTGAACCTAAATAGCAAGTTTGGTGTTTATCCGACTGTTCGTTTCTGAGTTATGCTGTTCACAGACACACACACACGCACCTGTTTCCAAAAATGCTTTTTTGGATTCAGGGGGTCTCAAAACATATATTTCCGGTGAAATCTCGGTATCGAATTTTTGGATGGAATACAATACTTGCCCTACTTACTATACGTAGTAGAGAAAATAAATAAAAGTCCCTTTTATGGACCAATAATCAGCCCCTACTTATTACTACTTGCACGATCATCTCTAGTGATTTAACAGTGTTGTCAGATCAAATGTTAAATCGAATTACTAAATTAAACCAGGGAGGTGATCTCCGGGCTTTGAATTTGACTTCTCTGTGTGAAACCTGCAGTAAACGTGATGGCGCCAAACACGTTAGTCAATAGCAGATAGAGGAAGGGAATGGTGCGCGTATGAATGCATGTCAGCGGGGCAAGTTTATAAGAAACAAGCTTTAAATCTGTGGCAATACAGCCCTTGTAGGCTTTGGCCTACTAACCCGGCTACCGAACTCACACCCTCATAAACAAGGCAGAGGTGGGCGACCATCCAGTCGATATGGGCTAATGAAGTGGTCAGCACCATGATTCCCCCAGCCAGAATAATAATAAAACATATGTCAAACGAAAATTGTGGCATTCACCCTTAGGTAATGTTTGTTGTTCCTTTTCCTGTGTTTTAAGCAGTTTTAAATTTAACATCACCTTTCAGTGACAGATTCACTCAAGTTCTTATTATAACATTCATAAAACTAATATTCGAGAATCTATACATTCCTCATATAAAATCAAAATCCCCTTTCAGTATTACTCAAAATCATTCTTCACACTGAAAATGTTAGGGAGATCCTCATTTTGGGATCCAATAGATTTGAGATTTCTTGAAGTTCGGAACACATTGTATAGGCCAGGGAAAGGACCTGATCACTTCCAAAATCACCATTTTTTACCTTCTCTAGTACGTATATCTACAAACGAGGGGAATTATTGCATTCCATCCAAAAAATTTGATATCGAGATTTCACCGGAAATACATATATGTTTTGAGGTGCCCTTAAAAAAACATTTTTAGAAAAAGGCCCGTGTTTATGTTTCTGTGAACAGCATGACTTAAAAATGAAAAGTGAAATAAATACCATACTTGGTATTTAGGTTCACTACAAAGCTGCGACACAAACATTTTCAAGAAAATCTTCCACCCCCAAATTAAACTTTACATGGAACAATTTTATAAAATTTTGATTTTCTCAAAATAGCTCTAACGATTTTCATTAAAACATCATATGTTTAAGGTATTTTCATGGCAAATGAAATGTATATGATGAATTGTCTGGAAATGTCCCCAAAAATTCCTCTTCATTCTGAATGACTTTAGCATAACTGGTAAACCGTAAGAGATAGACAGAATTTTAGTACACCAACAACGTAGATCTCGTTTAAACACAGAATTTATATCCTATACATTCTTTTGTGGAGTGAAATATTTCCGAGATATTCCTTGTTATATGTTTGAATTTTCCAATACTTCGTTTTTCTCAAATAGGAATTCGTTATTCGTTTTTTAATTTCTCTACTACGTATAGTAAGTAAGAGAAGCATTGATTCCACCCAAAAATTCGATATCGAGATTTCGTCAGAAATGCATGTTTTGAGGTCTCCTGAATCCAAAGAAAGCATTTTTAGAAAAGCATTTTAGCGTGTGTGTGTATGTGTGTGTGTGTATGTCTGTGAACAGCAGAACTCGAAAACGAAAAGTCTAATAAATACCAAACTTGGTATTTAGCTTCAGTATCTTTCAAAGATGCGACGCAAACATTTTCAAGAAAAACCCCCCACCCAATGATGGAAAATTTACATGGAACATTTTTCGAAAATTTTGATTTTCTCAAAGAAGGCTCCAACGGTTTTGATTAAAATATCATATGTTTAAAATATATTGATGACAAATAAAATGTAAACCTTGAATTCTCTGGGAATGTCCCCAAACGTCCTCTTCATTCTGAATGAATTTTGCAATACTGGTACACCCTAAGAGATGACAGAATTTTACAACACAAAAATGCAGATCTCGTTAAAAAAACACAATTTATGTCATACTCTTTTTGTGGGGCGAACCATTTCCGAGATATTCCTGCATAAAAAGAGAATGGAATGCTCCACATAGCAACCAGCTCTTAAAATATTTGACTATCACTAAAGCCTACCATATTCCCCTTGCTCCTACAAGAAAATTAGCAATAAGATTAACATCTTGATAGTTTGTACAAGAGTAGAGAAAATCATGTGTGTAACACGTCAGATTTCTTCATTTAATAGTTCAAATACTGGGGTGTCAGGTGGTAGCATTAAACACTGAAGTTACGAGATATCTTAATGTATTTGAAACTTTGAACTGTTGCCAAAAAGATTCCCTATCTCAAAATACACTGGTGTGAAAAACCTAAGGACGAGATGGGTAAAGTAACATAACAAATAAACTACTTGGTGGAATTAGATGAAGGTGCGGGAGCATTTTGCCAGAGGTCTCTCACATGTACACAGAAACCTGGACGTCACATGGCGTGAGTGTAGCGAGCCTATATTGCCAAATGTGTCTGGTCCGCAGCACGAGGCTGTAGACGAAACAGGACAAACGGTGTGTGGCAATTAGCGATCTGTTACGGTGCACTGTAGTGGTGTTCTTTATTGCAACATGGCCCGTAGACACCATTTAGATGACTTCACAGGGGAAGAAGGGAAACTGGAAGAAGGGCGAAGTGTGACGAGTGTTGCTCAGGAGTTTGGAATTGCTCACAGCATTGTTTCACGTGCATGGGGAACCTTCCAAACCACAGGCACTGCTGTCCCAAGGAGAGGTGGTGGTCGACCACGCTCAACTACAGCAGCAGATGACCGCTACATTGTGCAACAACAAGAAGGGATCCACGCCTAACAGCGGATGCAATTGCAACCACATTTAACAGGACAGCTAGGCACGCAATCTCACGATACACAGTGGCACGGCGACTACACAGAGGTGGTCTCTTTGCCCGACGGCCAGTACGTTGTGATCCATTGACATCCGCACATCGGCGGCACCGTTTGCGATGGTCCCAAGAGCATCAAAGTTGGAACAACGAGGAATGAGGTCGCGTGCTCTTCTCGGATGAGAGCAGATTCAGTCTAAGTAGTAATTCTCGACGTACCCTCATGTGGCGAGAGGTGGGAACATGTAATGAACCCAGGAACATCCTTGAACATGATCGTTTTGGTGACCCGGGTGTTATGGTTTGGGGAGGCATAATGTTGAATGGACGCACCGACCTCCAAATCTTTGAACACGGTACGCTCACTGGTCAACGTTATTATGATACTGCACTCCTTCCCCATGTGCGTCTTTTCAGGGATGCAGTCGGCCCTGACTTCATTTTTATGGATGACAATGCGCGACGGCATCGAACAGCGCAGGCGGAGGATCTCTTGGAACGAGAGGATATTCGGCGAATGGGCTGGCCTGGCCGTTCCTCCGATTTAAATCCCATCGAACACGTGTGGGATGCTTTGGGGAGACGCAATGCAGCACATCCCCATGCACCAACGACCATCCAACAGTTGTCAACAGCGCTGGTGGAGGAATGGAACGCCCTATCACAAGAACTGCTTACCAACCTTGTGGCCAGCATGGGAGCACGATGGAGAGCATGCATTGCTGTCCGTTGTGATCATACACCCTTTTAAGCACCATGTATCTGTTTCTGTAAATCTAGAGAGCTATGATATGTCGTATTGACTTTAGTGTAGCTTATGGTCTATGAATAAAGGTGACATTTCTGTTTGTTTCATTGCATATTTCGTTTAGTTGCCTACTGTAGCATACAATAGCAGTTCTCTCTATGTATGATTCAAGTTTCATCGGGCTATGTTACTTGGTAGTGTCACAGCATGCGAAGATTAATTTCGTCCTTAGGTTTTGCACACCAGTGTACTTATCTAAGCCTCTACAGCTCTTGCCGTTAATTTTGCTTGTGTTCTGGTACGCCCTATATGATAGACTGCGCCACTTCCGCACCGCTCCATATTACGTAATATATTCGAAAACACAGAATAAGCTAACTAGTTTGTCATAATGCCAATAGTCTTGGCAGAGAACAGCGGGGAGAAACTTTCATGGAGTACACACACAACGAAAATTTTGTGGATCGAAATACAAATAAGAAATGCAATTAAGAGTTGCGTTGTAGAGGAAAGTTGCTGCAAAACTTGGAGCGTGTTTCTGTGGACGGAAAGTGGTACCAACTTTCTCGAAGCAATTTTGCGTGTAATTCAGTTTGAACGCTACACCCACGCCAATTATTGCTGGCAGTGCTTTTGTTAATGACGCAGACAATCCCGGTTCGAACCCTGATTGCGAAAACTTTCCAACTTTTGTGCTAGAAGTGTCTGCGGTTTTATTGACTGGGAATAAAAGAGGCTGTATATCAAGCACTTAAAGTTGGTACGGGTTCACCGCCTAGGTGACAGCTACTCCATCGAGATACAACAGCAAAAATTCCTTCTTTCTTTTTGTTTTACTTGTAAAATCTAGTTTCCATTTGAGCTAATTCAATTATCTATGTATGTTTGTTTCAAAGATACTCGATTTTTACTTATTCAATGTTATATTTTAATTATAAATGTTCCACGTGTTAAATAATTTGATAGATCTTACACAAATTTTTATTTTGATCTCAGCAAATCATTATAAGCGGAACTATTTGGAGGTTTATAAAATTCTATTGCAGCTAGATGCGGAATAGAAGACGAACCTTTTCCATTTATATCCTTTTTCAGTTTTATGGATGTTGAAATAAAAAACATTTAATAAAAATAAATATAAAAACACCATTTCTGTTTTAGTAATCATTCTATAAGTTTCACTTAAAATGATAAGTAAATTGCTCAGAATTTATGACCTTTCGAGGGTTTTAATTAATGAGAAATTATGAAAAAAAGGGTTTTGAGAAAAACGACATTTAAAATTGGAAACCGCTCAACAGTACTATGCTCCAGAGAATTTAAATAGCCTCACAGCTTTTTACATATTACCTATATTAGTAAATCAAAAGTGTGAGATTTGAGACAGTATTTTTAACACTTAAATAATTTAAGTCTAATTATATAAAATATAAATTCAATAACAGCCCGCCTTAAAGCAATATATGTATGTAACAATATACAAAAAGTGTATATTACAGTCATTGTATATGTTTATATTATTGTACACTTGTAATAATGTTATCTGAATGCATTACGTAATTTAATAATGTAGGAGCAGTGAGAATAATACGTTAAAATTTGCTAACAATGAGGTAACGTTGTGTCAATAATGAGTAAGAAAGTTTAACAATATTTCTTGTGATTCTTGGAGTAACAATAATGTAATTTTTGCGACAGTTTATAAAGTAGACAATCAACAACCAGAAAAAAGCTTTAGTTAAATAAAAGCATTCCATTGGAGTAGGATTAGCCAATCAGAAGCTGAAATATTGCAAAATTTACAAATCTAGAAGTCAGTTGCTCGTAGATAGTGCTCATAACTGGACGCGAGATGTGTCCTCGAGAAATTTAATATGTATTTTGTGTGAGAAAAATAGTTTACGTGTTAAAAAGTGCAAGTAATTAACAAAAGAATCTCACAGCCCTCCAAAACAGTGAAGTGTTATTTAAATCGTGTCAAGCATTAATAAATGGGGTAAAAATAAAAAAACCTAAAATCTCTAAGCCTACATTCTTCAGTCGCACTGCTCCCTGCTAAGATATTCATGTCTATAAAAAAATATATAAATACTGACGCAGCCGAGGCAAACATAAATATATAATATTTAAAGAAACATTCAAATTAGAAAGTTAATATTTTTAAACATTTTTGGGGGGGCAAAGGCCACCGGAAAGTACATTTGTGGCGAAGGCTACCGGAAACTTTTACTATATGTGCGATTGCTACTACTTCAAGTCCGGCTCCCCAACAGTCGAAATATAATACTCCTCCTAAAATTAACTTTTCTCAGTGGATGTCGTAATAAAAAAATATTTAATAAAAGTAATTATAAGAACACCATTACTATTTTAGTAATCATTCTATAAGTTTCACTTAAAATTATAAATAAATTGCTCAAAATGTATGACCTTTCGAGGAATTTAATTCTTGAAAAATTATGAGGAAAGAGTTTAGAGAAAAACGACATTTAAAATTGGAATCCACTTTATAGTACTATGTTCAAGAGAATTTAAATATCCGCACAGCTTTTTAAATATTACCTATATTAGTAAATCAAAAGTGAGAGATTAAATTTTAACGTGTAAACATAATAAAGAGCAAAAGTCACAATTTTCTGTTGTTTCAGTGCCCTAATTCTTTTGAAGTCTGTTTAAACCTTCATAATTATGAATCCTTTTCTTAATTCTGTGCTTCTATTAATTCTGAAAACGAAAAGTTCTCTTTTATGTTTAAAAATAACCTTTATTTTTATACCATTCAGATAAGACTATAATCGGTTTTACTTAATTTGGGGGTACATTTCCCATTTTATGAAAGTAAAATCAGTTATTAATAATCCTAGTATTATTAAGATAATCCGGCTATGTTGTTGATTTGCAATAAATTTCGAATAAATACAAAAATTGGAGGAACAGTAAAAGAAAACAGATAAAAATTCAAAGCCAGAAGATCACCTCTCTGATTTATTTCAGTAGTTGACTTATCATTTGATCTCATAATACTATTAAATCAATAGAGGTGATGGTGAAATAAAAGTTGGGGTCGATGATCGAACAGTAAAAGGGATTGTTATATTTATCTGCGCTTCTCCCTTCAAGACGTCAAAATTAATCAGTAAATTCTTTGTTCAAAGCTTATGTTACATCACGTTTCTTCCTGTCATTATGTGAAACGTGAGTGAAATAATCGATATTGCAAATACAACCACGTAAAACTTATCGAGTCTTCTTTGTAAATCATTTTAGAGCAATGTTAGCCGAGTGAGAGCTCTGGAACGTCAGAGAAAACCAGCGCTGAATCACATGTGTATGTAATAATTTGTAAAATGTATGTAACAGTCATTGCATATACTTATATTATTGTGTCCATGTGTAATAACGTTATGTGAATATATTACGTAATTTAATAATGTAGGAGCTGTGAAAATAATAAGTTAAAAGTTGCTAACAATGAGGTAACAATGAGGTAATCTTGGGTCAATAATGAGTAAGAAAGTTTAACAGTACTATTTGTGATTCTTGGAGTAACAATAATGTAATTTTAGTCACTGTTTATAAAATAGCCAATCAACAACCAGAAAAAGCTTTAGTTAAATGAAGATATTCTATTGGAGTAGGATTAGCCAATCAGAAACTGAAATACAGCAAACTTTACAAGTCTAGAGGTCAGTTGCTGCAGACAGTGATTGTAACCGGATGCGTGATGCGTCCTCGAGAGATTTTATACGCATTTTGAGTGAGACAAAAATAGTTTACGTGTTAAAAGTGCAAGTATTTAATAAAAACATCTCACAGCTCTCTCTCTCTCTATCAGTGAAGTGTTATTTAAATCGTATCAAATATTAATAAAAGGAGTGAAGTAAAATTATAATCTGTGTAAGCGTACATTCTTAGTCGTATCACAACCTTGCTAAGAAAACGTGTCTCTAACACTAATACTGACGCAGCCGAGGCAAACATAACTATATAATATTTAAAGGAACAGTCAAATTACAAAGTTAATATTCTTTTTAAACTTGGGCAAAGGCCACCGGAAAACGGGTACTATACGTGCGGTTGCAACTACTGCAAGTTCGGCTCCACAACAGTTGAAATATAATACATCATCTTCAAACTGACTTTCCATACGTAGCGGCAACAAACATTTTCTCAACTGATAATAACTGGGAAAGTAAATTTCGGAAGGAAGCTTTCCAGGCCTAAGCTGACGATACTTCCTCGGCACTTGCCAGTTTTGAGGACTGAGGAAAACCTGGACAAATCTTCATTCAGGGAGGACGGTCCTGGCGGGATTTCAACCGCAGACCTCCACTTCACGAATTCGTGCCTTAACGACCTCGGTTACCTGTGTTGGTAAAGTGAATGCACCTTCTACATACATACATACGTGCGTACATACATGATTATAACAATGCTTTAGTCAGTCTTGTCCTGCCTTCCCACCCTATAAAAGCCATTCTTGGCACTACTCCGCTGCTGTGCCCTTTACGATTCACACGCCGCTCTACTTGCACGTCATTCATTTGATTGATCCTTTTTATATAATCCCTTATCAGTTACCACCGCAATAAAATATATTTATACCTAAGTTGCCAAATCGTATGATACATAGTAAAAATATCTGTCATATATTTAAAAAAGCTGATGTGATACATTCACATGACTTTCTTACCCCTGTCGTTTATTAGTGGGTAGACAAACTCTTCGTATTAAAATCCAAATAAAACTTTGCAGAAATAGCTACATTACACATTTCGTTATAGATACAAAGGGAAAAGACGCTATATGCCGGCCTTAAAAATTTCATACTGTTTCTATGTAACTGAATGTTGAAATGATTTTAAAGGAATTCTTAGATACCCTTTAATAACGGATATCTTGGAAACGGCTTATGCCACAAAAGCTTATTTAAAATAAACTATGTTTTAATGAGATCTACATTTTTTGTGTATTACGTTTTAGTCTATCGCTTAACGTTTACCAGTTATACAAGATAATACAAAAGTGCTACCGAATGAAGAAGACTTCAAAGGCTATTCCTAGAAAATTAAAGATATACATTTTGCCATGCAAGTATCTTTAATATATAGTATTTATATAAAAATAGTTAGAGCTATTTTTTAGAAAATCAAATATTTCGAAAAATGTTTCTGTAAAAGATAGTTTGGGGTGGGGATTTTGTTGAAAATTTCGTGTCGGTGTTTGGTATTTATCCGTCTTTTCGTTTTTAAGTTATGGTATTCACAGACACACACACAGACAAGTTTTTTAAAAAGGCTTTATTTGGACTCAGGGGCCTCAAAACATGCATTTCCGGTGAAATCGTGGTGTAGAAATTTTAGTTGGAATGCAATATTTCCCCTACTTGCTATACGTAGTAGAGAAAGCAATAAAGAATGATTGATAGTGAGACAGTATTTTTAACATTTAAATAATTTCAGTCAAATTATATAATATGTAAATTCAATAACATCCCGCCTTGAAGCAATATGTGTATGTAGTAATTTGTAGAATGTATGTAACAGTCATTGCATATGCTTATATTATTGTAAACATGTTCAATAATGTTATGTGAATACATTACGTAATTTAATAAAGTAGGAGCTGTGAGAATAATAAGTTAAACGTTTCTGACAATGAGATAACCTTGAGGCAATAATGAATTTGAAAGTTTAAATGCCACTAGTCATTATTGGAGCAACAATAATGTAAGTTTTGAGACATTTTAAAAATAGCCAATCAACAACCAGAAAAAGCTTTAGTGAAATAAAAGTATTTTATTGGAGTAGGATTAGCCAATCAGGGAACTTGATATACAGAAATTTACAAGTTTAGATAGTTGAAATCAATTCAGTTGCCTGCAGACAGTGCTCATAACTTGATGCGTTGCTTGTGCGTCCTCGAGAGATTTAATATGTATTCGTGTGAGACGAAAAATAAGTTTACGTGTTAAAAATTGTAATTAATTAATAAAAAGAATCTCACAGCACTCTATATCAGTGAAGTGTTACTTAAATCGTATCAAGTATTAATAAAAGGAGTGAAGTAAAAATTATAATCTGTGTAAGCCTACATTCTCGTCGCATCACACCCTGCTAAGAGAAACGTGTCTCTAAAATAAATACTGACGCAGCCGAGGCAACATAAAAATATAATATTTAAAGAAACTGTTAAATTACAAAGTTAATATTTTTTTTTAATCTTGGGGCAAAGACCACCTGAAAGTACATATGGGGCGAAGGCTACCGGAAACTGTTTACTATACGAGCGGTTGCAACTACTACAAGTTCGGCTCCCCAACAGTTGAAATATAATACAACTCCTTCAATAAATAAACAAACCACCTTTCTCAGATTGGTTCCATACGTGGGGCAAATAAGAATAACCTAAAAATATGCTTTCTCAATAGGGAAAGTCATGTGAATGCATACATCTGATTTTTCATAGTCATAACACTATCAAACTGCTAAATTTCTTTTCATCTGTTGTAATAATTGCTTCAACACAGGCAAGAAATGCTTCAAACTATTTGGGGAGGGGAGTCAAGACAGACAGGGGGAACAACATTGGCCGGGGAGGGTAAAGAGAGGGAGAATAAAATCACTTACTCGATATCCGGATATTAGATACACACACGGAGTACACGATGGCCCATAATTATGTATATGATGTTTGACTGACTGCAGCATGTGTAATTCTGGACAAGTTTCGATATGGAACACTCTAGGCTGAGAATGGGGATAATGGTCGCTGGACTTAGAATCGCAAGTGTTTGCCAGGCAGGATGGTAGAACAGTTGTCTCTGGAACAGCGTGTATTTGGAAAAACACATCACCTGGACAGATGAGACCAAATTTCGTGTTTGGAAGTGTTCACCAACACAGTGCGTGTACTGGAGGAAATAAAACCCTAAACTAAACAGCAATATGCAGACAAAGGTCCGGGTGTCATGGTTTGGGGTGCTGTTTCTTATTATGAGTTGACTGGTCCATTCTTTTTCGATAATACCGTTACTGGAGAGTTTCTTCAAATTGCTTAGATACTGTGTATCCTTTACTGTCTGCACATTAATGACCTTGGTGGCAGCAAGATGGAGCACCGCCACACTACGCTATACCAGTGCGAGAGTGGCTGAACGAAACAGTCCCGAAGCGCCGGATCGGTCGGCATGGGTCTGTGGGGTGACCAGCTCGATCTCCCGATTTGACATCACCTGACTTTTTCTTATGGGGTATTCTAAAGGACAACGTATACCAACATCACAAACGCAATTTAGCCGAACTGCGGGAAAGTATCACAGAAGAGTTCCACAAGATACCAGTACAGTCTGCCAAGCTGCTTGTTATAACGTTGCTCTTCATCTCCAGACATGTATCGATTTGGATTGGTGGACCAGACCATGGAGAACAGAGATTAAGATTCTTGTAAGGGAAGGTATGAGAGTGTTATGTTCAATTTTATGCTCAAGTTGTGTTGCTAGTTTCATAACCGCAGTGTTTGAAACATCATATACATAATTATGAGCCAACCGAGTACAGAGTAGCATGACCAATCAATGTGTTCGAGTTTCATATTTTTTTCCTTCGACAGGAGGACATTATTGGCTATGGAGAGGGTTTTGCAGACTGTAACCTAAACTCTGGGTGTGTGTATGACATTATCTCGTGCTGCAGTGCTAGATGAACTTTGCCAGGCGTAAAGCGTTTTAAATACCAGCACCAATACAACTGCAGTGCTCCTGCAGTATGTGGGGAATCCCACAGCATGCAGTAGACTTGTCAATCTTTACAAACAAAAACAGCATTTCACATGAGATCCAAGAGGAATCTGTATTGTACTGTGCTTTGCCATTTTAGATCGTACGCACCTATTAGCATCGCTCTGTTCGTGTGTCCATTCCTACGCATTTTTTTTCACACGTTTCAAATTTGGCTGCAATCGGCACAAACTCACATCTTTTGTGCCATTCTCATCCCTTCTCCCTACAACATCGTGATTTGGGGTGATCGGACTTTACGGCGATACAGTGCTAATAGAGTAGAAGCTCCTTGGATGGTAACAAACCAAATAATGAAACAAGGGTGGAGGTTTTTTTACTTTCTCTACTACGTATAGTAAGTAGGGGAAGTATCGCATTCCACCCAAAAATTCGATACCGAGATTTCACCGGAAATATGTTTTGAGGCCGCCTGAATCCAAAAAGAACATTTTTGGAAACATGTCCGTGTGTGTGTGTCTGTGAACAGCATAACTCAGGAACGAACAGTCGGATAAACACCAAACTTGGTATTTAGTTTCTGTAGCTTCTAGAGATGTGACACGAAGATTTTCAAGAAAATACCTCTACACCAGATTACCCTTTACATGGAACATTTTTCGAAAATTATAAGTTTCTCAGAAATGGCATTCTTCATTGTCTTTTGCATAACTGGTAAACCATAAGAGATAGACAAAGTTATACTACACAAAAAATGTATATCGCGTTAAAATACACAATTTATGTTATTTACATTTTTTTGTTCAGTGAACCATTTTCGAGATATTGCTTGTTATTCCCTTAAATTTTTCAATACTTATTTTCTCAAATGGGAATTCTTTATTCGTTTTATTGTCTTGGATATGCAAAGAGTATTAATCTGTGGCAAAGAGAATGGTGCTGCATATAGCAACCAGCTATTAAGAGATATGTCTATGCTTAAAGGCTACTGTATTTATATATTGCCCTTGCAAATCAAAACAAGCGAACATAGTACGCCTTAAGCGATAGTCAAATATGTTTAGAACTGGTCGCTATGTGTAAAATGTAATTCTCTTGGCTTGTCAAAAGATCGTTTCTGCAAATGTTTATCTTGATTAATATGAAATAGATGGAGAATAAGAGTTTGTAAAAATAGTTTGTACAAGAGTAGAGAAAGTCATGTGAGTGTAACACATCACATTTGTTTAATGAATATTGGAGGGGACTTGGACTACTCCAAGGAGGATACTGTACCCAATTCCCACAAGGGGACGCCGGGAGGGACATTAAGTGGCCAGAACCAGGAGTGACGACACAGCAATTACAGTCTCTCTATATCCAAATTCCTGTTTCATTTCCTTAAAAATTACATCGGAACAATACTAAATAGAAGTGGGCTTATGAAGTCAGTATTTTCCTATACAAATGCTTATTATTTTACGGCAATGTGAAATAACATCAAAATGCGATACCTGGGAAAATGAAGGCTAACAGGTCACTGAAAATGCACCAAAGAATTAGCGATGAATACGCGCGGTGTCTTATAATACCTTTCTAACAAGTTTTGCAACGTGTTTTTGTAAAAAGAAACTGATTGTTATGTATGACCTTACCACTCATATATCGACTGTTAGCAGAGAAACTTTCCATTAGGCTACCGAAATGCTTTTGGAAATGATATTGCTAGTAACGTTGTTAAAACTGTAGGGTCACGTAATATATGCATATTTTGCGATGATAGATGTATCCCTAATAATGTTCCTTGATGGCTTTTACTATAACTCTCCAAGAACATATGTGACATTCATAAAGATTTTGTTTAACGAAATTATTGGAATAATCTTTAAAAATCTGATGTGTTACACTCGCATGACTTTCTCTACTCTTGTACAAACTATTTTTACAAACGCTTATTCTCCATATGCTTCATGTTAATCGAGATGTTAATCTTATTGCTAATTTTCTTGTAGATGCAAGGGGAATATGGTAGGCTTTAAGCGATAGTCAAATCTTTTATTAGCTGGTTGCTATGTGCAGTATTCCATTCTCTTTGCATTACCAGGACAAAAAAAAAATGAATAACGAATTTCCATTTCAGAAAAAGTATAAGTATTGGAAAATTTAAGGGAATAACAAGCAATATCTCGAAAATGGTTCATCAACAAAAAAAATCTGATGTGTTACACTCACATGACTTTCTCTACTCTTGTACAATCTAATTTTACAAACGCCTATTCTCCATATGCTTCATGTTAATCGAGATATCGAAATGTCAATCTTATTGGTAATTTTCTTGTAGATGCAAGGGGAATATGGTAGCTTTTAAGCGATAGTCAAATATTTTAACGCTGGTTGCTATGTGGCGCATTCCATTCTCTTTGCATGTCCAGGACATAAAAAAATGAATAACGAATTTGAGAAAAAGTATAAGTATTGCAAAATTTAAGGGAATAACAAGCAATATCTCGAAAACGGTTCACTCAACAAAAGAAATGTATATAACATAAGTTGCGTATTTTAACGAGATCTACATTTTTTGTGTAGTAAAATTTTATCTATCTCTTATGGTTTACCAGTTATGCAAAAGTCGTTCACAATGAAGAATACTTTTGGAGACATTCCCAGAAAATTCGAGATATACATTTCATTTCTCATGATATTATCTTAAACATATGATATTTTCATCAAAATCGTTAGAGCCATTTTTGAGAAAATTAAAATTTTCGAAAAATGTTCCATGTAAAGGGTAGTCTGGGGTGGGGGGATTTTCTTGAAAACCTTCGTGTCGCATCTCTGGAAGATACTGAACCTAAATACCAAGTTTGGTGTTTATCCGACTGTTCGTTTTTGAGTTATGCTGTTCACACACACACAGACACACAGACACACACACACACAGACACACACACGGACATGTTTCCAAAAATGCTTTTTTTGGATTCAGGAGGTCTCAAAACATGTATTTCCGGTGAAATCTCGGTATCGAATTTTTGGGTGGAATGCAATACTTCCCCTACTTACTGTACGTAGTAGAGAAAGTAAAACTGTATATGACATAAATTGTATATTTTAACGCAATCTACATTTTAGTGTAGTAAATTTTTGTCTATCTCTTATGGTTTACCAGTTATGAAAAAGTCGTTCACAATGAAGAATACTTTTGGAGACATTCCCAGAAAATTGAAGATATACATTTCATTTGTCATAAAAATACCTTAAACATATATACTTTAATCAAAATCGTTAGAGCAATTTTTGATAAAATTAAAGTTTTCGAAAATTTTCCATGTGAAGGTTAATCTGGAGTGGGGGATTTTCTTGAAAACCTTCGTGTCCCATCTCTGGAAGATACTGAACCTAAATACCAAGTTTGGTGTTTATCCGACTGTTCGTTTCTGAGTTATGCTGTTCAAAGACACACACGCGGACATGTTTCCAAAAATGCTTTTTTTTGGATTTAGGGGATCTCAAAACATGTATTTCTGGTTAAATCTCGGTGTCGAATTTTTGGGTGGAATACAATATTTCCCCTACTTACTATACGTAGTAGAGAAAGTAAAAATCAAACCCCAGACTCACTTATTGTTATTATTACTATTATTAATATCATCATCAAATTTGTGATTTTATTGACTCGTATCTCATTAAAAGAGTTCTCCTAGTTACCATTGACATCGTATCGTCATTGAACCTGAAGTCAAAAGCATTCATATTCTAGCGTATGTGTGTGCATTGTCGCGTCAGATACATTATTGCTGTGTATAATACATTGTTCAGCTAATTATTTCGTTTTTAACTTTGAATTCTTGTCCGGCGTGGCAATTCCCTCCAATTCCTAATCAGGGGGTGAAGGCAATTGAGGGAAGATCCCCTTTGTTTGAGTGCTTGGCGTTACCAGTGGCGTCAGTCTAGTGTAGGTCTTCTGAGTGTTTGGCTGTGTGTGCGTGATGAGTGTGCATCTCCCCGAGTGTTCGTCTGTAATATTTTTTTGTATAATGCAGGGCACCTTATTAATTATAATAAATCAGAGATAAATGTGAATTGGTGTATTTTTATGTTCTAAAGATCCCACGCCCGCTTTAGCTTTGTGCAGCAAGTTCTTGGTATCTTTCGCCGCCTCAGAGTTACGTCCCTCAATGTTTATGCCGGGGTAACTAAATTTAATATTTTAGCTGCAAACCTTTTGGCCTCACCAAATGTATGACATTTTCTTACAAAACCTGATCTCTAAGCTGCGCACGTGTAGATAGATATGACGCAGCGATTTTATATGTATTGCTAGTGTTATAGCGATAACCAGGAAATCGAAAATCCTGCTAAAACTTCATCTTATAAGTTTCTGACTGCTTTCGATGTTAATTTCAGACACCAAACCCAGCATTCGTTTTCATAGTATTTTAAATGATTTTATACTTGTAAGCCATAGTGTTACAATGAGATCTTCAGGACATTGTTTCAAGTCGGAGGTCATTAACACAGATTCGAATATTGAGAAAGTCCCAGAAGTATATCAAAGCTCTGGTCTACATTATCTTTAATTAGAATTCTGCTAGCTGACAACGGGAGATGCCTTACAAAGTTCCTAATTTAGCTAATACCAAATTCAAGTAAAACGTCTTAGAACTGTTACTACAGGAAGAACTGAAGATTATATGAAGATTTCAAGTCGACAGTAAGATTTTTTTCTTACATTCTCTACTAGTATAGTAAATAGGGTAAGTATTGTATTGCACCCAAAACTTCGATATCGATATTTTTCGGGAAACATATCTTTTGGGCCTCTGTGTCTGCAAAAAGCATTACTCTAAAACAAAATGTCCGTTAAAACCAAACTTAATATTTAAGTTAAGCATCTTCTAAGGATGAAGCATGAAGATTTTCAAGAAAATTCCTGCAGAAACTATCGTTTACATAGAAAATGTTTCGAAACCTTTTTTTTCAAAACTGGCTCACAGTTTTAATTAAACTACCATATACTTAAGACATTTACATGACAAATGAAATGTATATCTTGAATATTCTGGAATATTCTCTTAAGTCCCATTCATACTAAATTACTTTTGCACACTTGTAAACCAAATAGACAAGACAGACAAATACATTTTTGTGCCATTAAGTACTTCCGAGATATTCCTTGTTATTGGTTTACATTTTAAACTACTTCTACTTTTCTAAAATTGGAAGTCCTTACTCGTTTTACCTCTCTCTCTCTCTCTCTCTCTCTCGACCATGCAAAGAGAACGGAATTTCAAAGCCATTACAATGAAATATGCAATAAAATAATTTATGGAGATATTTATCTGAATTAACATGAACTAGATAGCATTTGTATGAATAGTTTGTACAACACTAGTAGAGAAAGTCATGTGAGTGCAACACATAAGGTTTTTTGTGTTACTGAACATTAAAATGTAAGGAAGGACGTAATATTATATCAATTTGTTTCTGTTTCTTTTGCATGTATAGTATAGAATGATAATCTAAAAATTACTATTAAATAAACTCCGTAACCTATCTGTGTCGATTCTGGAGCGCCATAGTGATAAGGAGGAGCATAAATAAAACAAATCATATGTGTTACACTCACATGACTTTCTCTACTCTTGTACAAACTATTTTTACAAACGCTTATTCTCCATATGCTTCATGTTAATCGAGAAGTTAATCTTATTGCTAATTTTCTTGTAGATTCAGGGGAATTGCTAGGCTTTAAGCGATAGTCAAATATTTTAAAAGCTGGTTGCTATGTGGAGTATTCCATTCTCTTTGTATTCCAGGACATAAAAAATGAATAACGAATTCCCATTTGGGAAAAAGTATTGGAAAATTTAAGGGAATAACAAGCAATATCCCGAAAATGGTTCACCCAACAACAAGAATGTATATGAAATAAACTGTGTATTTTAACGCAACCTACATTTTGTCTGTCTTAAGGTTTACCAGTTATGCAAAAGTCGTTCAGAATGAAGAACACTTTTGGAGACTTCCCAGAAAATTCGAGATATACATATATCATATACATATGATATTTTAATCAAAATCGTTAGACATTTTTGAGAAAATTAAAATTTTCGAAAAATGTTCCATGTAAAGGGTACTCTGGAGTGGGGGGATTTCCTTGAAAACCTTAGTGTCGCATCTCTAGAAGATACTAAACCTAAATACCAAATTTGGTGTTTATCCGACTATTCGTTTCTTAGTTATGCTGTTCATAGACACACAGACACACACAGACACACAGATACACACACGAACATGTTTAAAAAAAGATTTGTTTGGATTCAGGGGGTCTCAAAACATGTATTTTCGGTGAAATCTTGGTATTGAATTTTTGGGTGGAATACAATACTTCCTCTACTTACTATACGTAGTAGAGAAAGTAAAATGGCGAATTTTAGTTTCTTAAAATACCTTAAGTTGCACACAGAAAAAATTCTGTCAAACTTCAATGATATGACGTATTGGATATTCTGCATAGAGAAAATATTTACCGTAAGATGCGTAGCTTCATATATTCTAAACTATTTACAGCAGCAACATGAACATTTATGGTATTTTGTGATAATTTATCTGTCATATGGTTAAATTTCCAAAGCATTCTGTAAATTTTAAGTTTTAGATATTGGATTACCATAAAGATCCTACTCCATCGCTGGTTGGCTGACCGGGTACTATGAAAAGCCAGTAAAATCAAGAGAAGTTCGTAGAATGTTGTTATAAACATCAAAAACATTCTTTACAACATCCACGTAGTAATAATCTCTGGAATAGCATTAACAAATCGCTTTCACGAGGTGAAGAAGATATACGCACATTATAAAAAAAGTCTTATGTGTTACATTCACATGATTTCTATGTGCATTCTTCAACAAACTAATCTTACAGAAGTGTATTCTTCTATCATCTTTATATTAATCGAGATAAACACTTTCATTAAGGCTTACCTTATAGACAGTCGTGGATTAGAAGAACGCACTAGGCTTAAGCGATTGTCAAATCATTTAAGAGCGTGTTGCTCTGAGATGACTATGAAATTCTGTTCTCTTTGCATGAACATGAGAAAAAAAGATTCTGTTATGATACATCCACATGACTTTCCCTACCCTCCATCTTTATTAGTGGGTATACAAACTATTCTTGCTAAAGTTTATTTTTCCATCTACTATAGTTTAATCCAAATAAACCTTTGCAGATATATATTCATTACGCATTTTGTTATGGACAAAGAGAGAATAACGACAGTCACATATTTAAGAACTGGACGTTATATGTTGCCTTAAAGTTCCATACTGCTTCCATGCATTCTCGAGAAACAATTGAAAATCAATGAGACTAAAATAATGACAAGTATTGAACAATATGAATCCTTAATAACGGATATCTCAGAAACGGCTTATGCCACAGGAAAATTTATTTGAAGCAAATTGTGTGCTTTAAAGACATCTACATTTCTGTATGGTACGTTTTTGTCTATCGCTTAACGTTTACTTGTTATACAAGATTATAAAAAATTCCTTCGGAATGAAGATGACTTCACAAGCTATTTCCAGGAATTTCAAGATATACATTTTACTTGTAATTTAAGTATCTTACGTACTTTAATCAAAATTGTTAGAACGATTATTTAGAAAATCAAAATTTTTGAAAAAGGTTGCGTGTAAAGGACATTTTCTTGGAAACCTCCGTGTCGCATCCTTGGAAGATACTGAACTCAAATATAAAGTTTGGTGTTTATCCGACTTTTCGTGCCTTCTCTACCTATTATATACGTGGTAGAGAAAGTAAACACATCTTATATGTTATACTCACATGACTTTCCGTTTACTTGTACAAACTATTTTTACGAACGCTTATTCTCCATCTACTTTATGATAATCGAGATAAACATTTGCATAATGAGAGATGTTAACCTTATTGCTCATTTTCTTGTAGATGCAAGGGAAATATGGTAGGCTTTAAGCGATAGTCAAATGTTTTAAGAGCTGGTTGCTATGTGGAGCATTGCATTCTCTTTGCATGTCCAGGACATAAAAAAACGAATAACGAATTTGAGAAAAAGTATAAGTATTTGAAAATTCATAGAAATAACCAGAAATATCTTGGAAATGACTCACTCCACGCAAAAAATGTATGACATAAATTATGTGTCTTAACGAGCTCTACAGTTTTTATGTAGAAGAAGTTTGTAAATCTCTTACGGTTTACCAGTTATACAAAAGCCATTCAGAAAGAAGAGGAATTTTGAGGATATTCCCAGAAAATTCAATATATATTTTATTTGTCATGTAAATATCTTTCATATATGAAATTTTAATCAAGATCGTTAGTTATTTTTTATAAAATTAAAATTTTACACTGAAGAAGCATAAGCCTTTGAAAATTCAAAGAATATATAATAAATTTTTAACATCACAAAAACTTTTATTTGGCATAGATTTAATGCTTAAACAGGTCTATATTCGCTGTGCAGTAAGATTTTGTCTCTCTCATTGTTTACCAATTTGACAAAAGCCATTAAAAATGATGACCTCATAGGTTATCCCCAAAACGTTCAAGATGTGCATTTCATTTTTCATGGAAATATCTTAAACATTAGAGAATTCAACTTAGAAACACATATTCTCTTTATAGATTATAAGAAAGCCTTTGACAAGGTATGCAGGAAAAAATTATATGAAATATTAGAAAATAAAGGAGTACCAATACACTTAATAAATGTAATTAGAAATTTATGTGTGAAAACTAAAATTGTAATAGATAATCGAGAACCCATAATAATTCTAAAAGGTGTTATACAAGGTTGCCCAATGTCAACCATTCTTTTTAATCTATATTTTGACGACATGATTACATGATGGAAGCAACAAGCATTAGGAGGGATTAATTTGGGGTCAAGAACAGTAAAGACAATGGTTTTCGCAGATGACCAGATATTAATAGAGTATAGAGGAACTTCAAAGGATGACATATAAACTAAATTTAATATCAAAAACATACAGCATGGAAATTTCAACTGAAAGAACTAAAGTTATGGTATTTAAAGGCACTTGATCCATTCTAAAATAATTATAGAAAATAAAAGCATAGAACAAGTGTCAATATTTAATTTTCTAGGATGTGAACACGTGGGTCTGAAATAGACATTAATAAAAAGCTAAATAAATTCAATTACATAACGTGAATCATAAAGAGAACACTAAAAAATAAAATTAGAAAAGATTCAATAATAAAATTGTATAAATCACTGGCCATTCCCACAGTAACTTATGGGTCTGAAACATGGACAGTGACAGCAGAAAATAAATGAAATTTCTCAGACCTATAGCAGGATACACAAAACTAGATAAAAAGCCAAACAACGAAATAAGGCAATTGTTAAAAATAAAAAGTTACATAAATTAATAATGGAATATAAAACTAACTGGAAACAACACTTAGAAAGAATGTCATTAAATAGGATACCCCGAGCAACATATTACTACAGACCCCAAGGATACAGAAACCCAGGACGACTAAAACAAAGATGGACACAACAATATTTTGGAGCCAGAACAGGCTAAAGGACCTAAAACCGTGAAGTACGAGCGGCACTATTTATATTTTGAGCCTTGGCAACCCTGAATGTTGTAGGTGCCATCTGACGTTTCCAATGGAAAGTTTGACATTTTTGACCATAATCTACTTCAAACATTTTGTCAATAGAGCGTCATTTGTTTTGTTTACAGTAACTTGAAAATTGTGTGTCAACAAAAACATGGAATTAACTCGTGAAAATGTTCGTGCAATGATTTATTACGACTTTCGACGTGGATTATCAAGACAAGAGTGCATCGATCAACTAACTTCCACATTTGGCGACGAAGCTCCATCCTTTGCCACTGTGAAACGCTGGTATAACGAATTTAATCGTTGCCGCCCTTCGCTCAATGATGAAGTTCGTGAAGGTCGTCCAAAATCACTTGTTGTGTCAGAAAACATCGATGCTGTGCAAAACCTAATAATGAAAGATCGTCATGCGACATATTGTGAGATTGAGGTAACCCTAGGCATTAGTTTCACTAGCATATATAAAATATTGCATGATTATTTAGGCGTAAAAAAGGTTTGCTCTCGTTGGATCCCACATAATTTGACGCAATCTCAAAAAGATGCTCGTGTCGATTGGTGTACAAAAATGCTCAAGAAATACAATAGCGGTGCCTTAAAAGACGTATATAAGATTTTAACAGGTGACGAATCATGAATCTATGCGTATGAGCCGGAACGTAAACAGCAGTCGACTGTATGGGTGTTTCAAAATGAAGCAAATCCAACAAAAGTTGTTCGCACTCGAAGCACTTCGAAGCAAATGGTCGCCTACTTTTTTATTAAAACTGGCCATGTCGCAACAGTGCCTTTAGAGGAACGTAAAATGGTCAATGCCGAATGGTACACAACCATTTGTTTGCCGGAAGTCTTCGGTGAAGTAAGGAAAACCAACAAGAACCGTAGGATCGTTCTTCATCAAGACAATGCGAGCGCACCCACATCTCGTCTAACAACAGGGTATTTGAAGGCTCAAAAAATCGAATTGATGGGTCATACGCATTACTGTCCTGATTTGGCACCTAATGATTTCTTTTTGTTCCCGAACATCAAGAATAAATTGCGTGGACAACGATTTTCGTTGGCAGAAGAAGCCTTCAAAAGCCATGTTTTGGAGGTGTCTCAAGAAGACTGGAATAAATTCTTTGACAAATGGTTCAAACGGATGCAAGAGCGTATTGATCATAAAGGAGAATATTTTGAAAAACAATAAAGCAGTTTTCAATCAGAAATTACTTTGTTTTAATTATTAGGCTAAAAATATAAATAGTGCCCCTCGTAGCCGAAGAAGAATCTTAAACATATTGTAGTTTAATCAAAATCGTTAAAACATTTTCGAGCATATCAAAATTTTCGAAAAAGTTTCCACGTAAAGGGTAGTTTGGGATGGGAGGATTTTCTTCTTATCATATTCTTGGAAAACACTAAATTTAAATAACAAAGTTGGTATTTAACAGAATTTTTTTGGTTATGCTTAATATAAACTAACACACAAAGTCCTTTTTTTTTCTAAAAATGATTTCTTTGGATTCAAAGAGTCCCAAAGCGTGTAATTTTGGGTGAAATACAATACTAGTGTTGTAGTTATTAGGTGTAAGTAGTGGAGAGAGTAAAAACAATACAGAAGGCAATTCCATTTACTTGTGAGAAGAAAGCTTTTCAAGGACTTACATAACAGCTACGTCTTGATCCGTAAATACAAGTGACAGTATTTTTAGCACCTACCACAATGGGGGTTACGGTCTCACCCTGAAACTTTGTATTAAACATTGTGTCGATATTTTTAGTAAGCTAATCGCAAAAACAATGGGAAGAGATCCAAAACAAAAGGACCATTGCACGCCTCACTTTTTCTCGATGACACCTTTATCATGGCATGATTCCACATAATCGATCGCGCATTTAGCCGTGAGGTGGCGGCAACTTCTCCGACATGGATGTATGGCGGGTATGTCTAATTTAAAGGCGCTTCAAGTCAACAAGGGTATATCTTATTACAGACCGTGAAAAAAAAAAATGATCTTTTTTTTTCACCTTTTCTTGCATTTTCTTTTCCTACCACTTATATATAGTAAATAGATAATTAATTGCATTACACCCTAAAAAAATCTGATGTGTTACACTCACATAACTTTCTCTACTCTTGTACAAACTATTTTTATAAACACAAAGGGAATATTGTAGACTTTAAACGATAGTCAAATCTTTTAAGAGCTGGTTGCTATGTGAAGCATTCCATTCTCTTTGCAAGTCCAGGACATAAAAACAATGAATAACGAATTCCCATTTGAGAAAAAGTATTGGAAAATTTAAGGGAATAACAAGCAATATCTCGAAAATAATTCACTCAACAACAAAAATGTATATGACATAAATTGTGTATTTTAACGCGAACTACATTTTAGGTGTAGTAAAATTTTGTCTAACTTTTATGGTTTACCAATTATGCAAAAGTTGTTCACAATGAAGAATACTTTTGGAGACATTCCCAGAAAATTCGAGATATACTTTTCATTTGTCATGAAAATATCTTAAACAAATGATATTTTAATCAAAAACAATGGGAAAACGATGGACTCTTGAGAGTCATCGGGTCTCTATCTGGAAACTTAGGCACTCTCTCATTTCTGTGCCCTCTTTCCTCCTGGTTCCAGCCATTTTTGAGAAACTTATAATTTTCGAAAAATGTTCCATGTAACGGGAAATCTGGTGTGGGGGATTTTCTTGAAAACCTTCGTGTCGCATCTCTGGAAGATGCTGAACCTAAATACAAAGTTTGGTATTATCCGACTGTTTTTCTGAGTTATGCTGTTCACAGACACACACACAAACAAACACACGGACATATTTCCAAAAATGCTTTTTTTTGGATTCAGGGAGTCTCAAAACATATATTACCGGTAAAATCTCGGTATCAAATTTTTGGGTGGAATACAATACTTCCCCTACTTACTATACGCAGTATAAATACATCATTAAATACATTAAATATATGAAGTTTTAATCAAAATCCTTTGTGAGATTTTAGATAAAATCTAAATGAAATCAATTCAATGTTGAACCACTTGGGGAATTTAATATCTTGCCGGCATATTGTCGTGATATCTCAATTAGTTAAAGCAGTAGGTATGTCGAAGATTTTTTGTTCAAATCCCGGCAATGGCACTAAATTTTATAGTCTGGCTCTACCTTTTCAAACCGAGCGGGATTCCTAAGCGGCTACGTCTGCGGCCTGCATTCGGGATATCCCGGGTATCGATCCTCGCCAACAGCTTACTCTGACCCATGGGTTTTTTCGGGGGGTTTTTCGGGGGTTTCCCGGGTGGTCAGGTGAATAATGGAGTGGGATGTTTCATCCCAGGAATTTCCTGTCCTCCATTTCGATCAATTCTTCATTTCTTCTTCATCTTTCATCCTGTTGGTCTCAGGGTTGAAAATGTCGACGATGGTGTTTCGCTTCAGCGTGGAAGTGGGAAAAGGATGCTCTTTGTGGCTCTTTCTGTCCCTCGGCTGCTGCCGGGGTATCTGAACCCTCTTGAGAGTCATCGGGTCTCTATCTGGAAACTTAGGCACTCTCTCATTTCTGTGCCCTCACTCCTGGTTCCAGCCGCCCGGTGTCTCCTCTCGCTTCAATTTCCTTCCGGGGATGCCACTCTGGAGTCCCTTCCGTATTCAATCCTATCTTTCAAATACTTTCTCTATTTACTATAGATAAGTATCAGATCAAATAATATACCTACATCACTCGTGAAACAGATGCACTCATTTGTAACTACCCTGTCCTTAAAAACCGAGATGTATAACTAAGGACAGAAGTTGTGTTTCCTGTCGTTTATTTTGACTATCACAACAGAATGTTCCCTGAACTGATAACTTCATCTAAGAGGTCTGGTAACCAAACAGCGATAACTGTTATTCTGACAGCCACATATTACTTTCTCTGCTACGTATAGAAAGTAGGGGAAGTATTGTATTCCACCCAAAAATTCAATACCGAGATTTCATCAGAAATACATGTTTTGAGGCCCCCTGAATCCAAAAAAAAGCATTTTTGGAAATGTGTCCGTGTGTGTGTCTGTGAACAGCATAACTCAGCAACGAACATTCGGATGAACACCAAACTTGGTATTTAGGTTCAGTATCTTCCAGAGATGCGCAACGAAGGTTTGCAAGAAAATTTCCCCACCCAGACTACGCTTTACATGGAGCATTTTTCGAAAATTTTAATTTTCTCAAAAATGGCTCTAACGATTTTGATTAAAATATCATATATTTAAGATATTTTCATGACAAATGAAATGTATATTTCGAATTTTCTGGGAATGTCTCCAAAAGTATTCTTCATTGTGAAAGACTTTTGCATAACTGGTAAACCATAGACATGATATTTAGATCATGTTAAAATACACAATTTATGATATATACATTTTTTTGTTGAATGAACCATTTTCGAGATATTGCTTGTTATTCCCTTACATTTTCCAATACTTACGCTTTTTCTCCCCTTAAATTTCCAATACTTACGCTTTTTCTCAAATGGAATTCGTTATTCATTTTTTTGTCCTGGTAATGCAAAGAGAATGAAATACTGCACATACCACCTCTTAAATATTTGACTATAGCTTGTATCTACAAGAAAATTAGCAATAAGTTTAACATCTCGATATCTCGATTAACATGAAGCATATGGAGAATAAGCGTTTGTAAAATATTTGTACAAGAGTAGAGAAAGTCATGTGAATGTAACACATCAGATTTTTTTAAACACGTAGTCTGTGTTCAGAGGTTCAATTGAATAGTCTATAAATTAAAAATCTGATGAGTTACATTCACATGACCCTTGTCCGCTCGCTTTTAAACAAAATTTCTTACAGAAGCTTACTATTCTACGAGGCGTGTTTTTTAAGTAAGCAGTGATAATTTGTAATAGAATAACAGAACTTCATTTTCCAAATAATTTATTATCATCCATTACCTTACACTACTTCTCCACGTAGGTACCGCCGGTTTTCAGGCAGTTGTAATGGAAAAACAGTTTTTTATGCCTTCGTCAAAGAATGATGCCGTCTGTGATGATAGCCAAGTCTGCACTTCTTGTTTCACATCATCATCCTCGTTGAAATATTTTCCACCAAAGAATTTCTTCGGATGAAAATCGCTTGGTGCCAAATCCGAAATTTAGAAAGTGTAGTTGTATTATTCTTAACTTAATGATGCGATCAGACCTTGGCTGTGTGTGGCTGGGCGTTGTCACTCAATATTGTTTTCCCATAAACCTCAAACAAATGAATGTTTGCTGGCGTAACATTTCTCCCATTCAAAAAACTGACCTGACTTCATAGTCGACAGGTCGTTCGATTGTTTCGAACATTTCAAAACGCTCTAACAACAGGAAAATACAAAGTGGCGATCACCCACAGCTGCGTCTGGCTTCCTAATGAATGGAGGAAATGATTGCGTACGCTCAAAATTGCAACTGCAGCGGCAAAATATTAAAACGGTACTTACTTGCTAAAAAGAAAAAAAATCCTACAAATTGAGTGGATTTCAAAGGTTTTTCCCAGAAAATTCAAGATATACATTTTATTTGTCATGCAAATATCTTCAATATCTGGTATTTTATTCCAAATCGTTGGTCATATTTTAGAAAATCAAAACTTTCCATAAATCTTCTATGTAAATACTCTGGAGTGGGTGGATTTTCTTGAAAATTTTTGTATCGCATTGTTTGAAGGTACTGAATTTAAATACCGAGTTTGGTGTTGATATGAGTTTTGTTTTTTTGAGTTATGCTGTTCACAGATACACATATAAATGCTTTCTTTTGGATTTGGGGACTCAAAACATATATTTCCGGTAAAATCTAGATATATAATTACTTCTCCTGCTTACTATACGTAGCAGAGAAAGTAAAAATGTGTGGTTTATCTAACGCACAAATTATTAGCTGAAATTCTTCCTAGTTGAACAAGTTTTCCTTACAATGAGGGCCAGGAGTACATAGTCTCCTTGTTATTCTTCATTCGCGCTCTCAGTAGCCAAGACAAACACGGACTGTCATAACATGCCAGACCAGGTGTGTATAATAACACATCGGGCGTTCTTTCTGTTGTGCGAGACACTAGACAGTATCAATCTCTACTCCAGTTAACGTCCTGTATCCGAGCGGGTGAACCCGGTTTTGAAATTCCTCAAGCTCTGTCCATTTTGAGATGTCCTGGGTGTACTCTTGGTAATATCCAATTAATTTTCCTAATTTGCGACACGGAGGAGTGTAAATGCTCGAAAAGTGGTTCGGGAACGGTTGGCTATTTTTGCGGTCGAAGGAAAAACGCTTTAACGAGCGTGACCATCAAATGACAGCCGGGTGAATGTGGGAAATGGTGCCAGACTGTCGTCGAGACGCACTGCCAAGACAGGAGGTGGTGTCCATTCTGCCAGATGAATGGGTGTGACTGGCACAATAAAACTACCGTGTAATACTCCCCACGCTTGATTGGTTTAAAATGTGGTTTCTTAGCTTCTTCCATAGAGCTTCGGCTGCGATATGATATCCATCTGCAACTCTCATGCTTTCTGGTTACTTTCTAGCACTGCTCCTCAATGTTATTTTTGTTATTATTTTTTTAGCTATAACTCACAGCTTCACTGCACTCGGTACTGTCCACTTTTAACTGTCCAAACTCTTCGACTTCTTAACGGCATTTCACTTCATAAGAGCAGCCCCTTATACGGGCTAAGCCGAATGTTCTAGAAAGGGATGCTACTTGAACATGCCGAAATGGACGTTCTTTAACAGAGAAGCACATAATGGCTTAGTTCCACACCGGCTATTGTTCTGACGGCTACTCAGGAGTCGGCCGGGAGGCACTTACCGGCAGCCCACAGGAAGCTTCTCGTACGCGGTTCACAATATGAGGATAAGTTTAACAAAATATTACTTTTTTCAAAATATGAGGACGAAAATTGCAAGCTATAAAATATATTGTGACTGTGCCCAGTTTTTAACTGTTACGTCACTAAGTTCTCACCCTTACTTTGCTAATGTAATCTAGTTCAACTTTTCACTGTTGCACCAAAAACGCACTCACTAATTCACTTACCCTTATCATTAACTGACGGACTGACCTCTAGCAAGAGCGCTCACTTATATAGGCGTTGGAAATGTTCACAGATTCTATAGTGTTCTGGAAGCGGGGGGATGAGAAACTTCCAGAATATTCTGGTAATCTGTTGATAGCGATACTTATCTCTATTTATCTCTCCTAATGAGCGAGATAAGCGCCGACCTTCCGAAGCTTGGTCCTTAGCCGCTACTTCAATATATTAAACAGAGTGTCCGGCCTATAGTTTAACGTTACAAACTTTCGTAACTTTAATTGTATCAGATGTAGATAAAAAAATCTGATGTGTTCTCACATGAATTTCTCTACTCTTGTACAAACTATTTTTACAAACGCTTATTCTCCATATGCTTCATGTTAATCGAGATGTTAATCTTATTGCTAATTTTCTTGTAGGTGCAAGGGGAATATGGTAGACTTTAAGCGATAGTCAAATGTTTTAAGAGCTGGTTGCTATGTGGAGCATTCCATTCTATTTGCATGTCCAGGACATAAAAAAAGTTAATAACGAATTTGAGAAAAAGTATAAGTATTGGAAAATTTAAGGGAATAACAAGCAATATCTCTAAAATGGTTCACTCAACAACAAAATTTATATGACATAAATTGTGTATTTTAACGTGATGTACATTTTTTGTGTAGTAAAATTCTGTCTATCTCTTATGGTTTACCAGTTATGCAAAAGTCGTTCACAATGAACACTTTTGGAGACATTCCCAGAAAATTCAAGATATACATTTTACTTGTCATGAAAGTATCTCAAACATATGATATTTTAATTAAAATCGTTAGAGCCATTTTTGAGAAAATCAAAGATTTCGAAAAATCTTTCATGTAAAGGGTAGTTTCAGGTGGAGGGATTTTATTGAAAACCTTTGTGTCGCATCTCTGGAAGATACCGAACCTAAATACCAAGTTTGGTGTTTATCCGAGTGTTCGTTTCTGAGTTATGCTGTTCACAGACACACACATACGGACATGTTTCCAAAAACATATATTTCTGGTGAAATCCCGGTATCGAATTTTTGGGTGGAATACAATACCTCCCCTACTTACTATAGGTAGTAGAGAAAGTAATTATGGAGAGAGACCTTATGTACGAGTCAGTGCTGGACACTGAAGGGTAGACGAGAGAATCAGCGAAAGAGTACCGAAGTGGATGGTTAGGAAGGGGTGTAAAACTATTTAGACTACAGCATATAAGGAATGATGTTTTCAGAACAGAGATGAAAGCAGAAAATACAGCAATAAATAGAATTGTAGCGGTACGGAATTACAGCGGAAATGGAGAAGATATGGCCCAGGCGAATAATGACCTCCCACAGGAAGAAGAACAAGAATAGCGAAGACTCGTTTAAATTGAAAAATGTTATGACTAAATTTGACTTAGAGGACGTGGAACGATAGTTCACTATGGCGGAGAGGAATCAGAAGCAACCGCTAACAGCAAACAGCTGAGTTTAAGAAGCTGGTGGGTTATTGTGCTACGCTAATATATAACATGCTATGCATCAAAGCCACCTGAGAAAATAAAGGTGTTCAGTATTGCAAAAAGCAACGTCCAAGTAAGCGTTGGCATTTGCAGAAAATGCGCGCATTTGACGTTTTCGCTATTTTTACTACGTATAGTAAGTAGGGGAAGTATTGTATTCCACCCAAAAATTCGATACCGACATTTCACCGGAAATATATGTTTTGGAAACATGTCCGTGTGTGTCCGTGTGTCTGTCTGTGAACAGCATAACTCAGAAACGAACAGTCGGATAAACACCAAAGTTGATATTTAGGTTCAGTATCTTCCAGAGATACGACACAAAGGTTTTCAAGATAATCCCCCCACTACAGATTACCCTTTACATGGAACACTTTTCGAAAATTTTAATTTTCTCAAAAATGGCTCTAACAATTTTGATTAAGATATCATATGTTTAGGACATTTCCATGACAAATAAAATGTATATCTTGAATTTTCTGGGAATGTCTCCAAAAGTATTCTTCATTGTGAACGACTTTTGCATAACTGGTAAACCATAAGAGATAGACAAACTTTTACAACACAAAAAAATGTAGATCGTATTAAAATACACAATTTATGTCATATATTTTGTTTGTTGAGTGAACCATTTTCGAGATATTGCATGTTTATCCCTTAAATTTTCCAATACTTATACTTTTTCTCAAATGGGAATTCGTTATTCATTTTTTTTTGTCCTGGTGATGCAGAGAATGGAATGCGCCAGATAGTAACCAGCTCATAAAATATTTGACTATCGCTTAAAGACTACCAATTTCCCTTGCATCTACAAGAAAATTATAAATAAGATTAACATCTCGATATCTCGATTAACATGAAGCATATGGAGAATAAGCGTTTGTAATAATAGTTTGTACAAGAGTAGAGAAAGTCATGCGAGTGTAACACATCAATTTTTTTTGTTCAATGTCTTTTTAAGGATAGTATTTAGCCATTATTAGCGAGGAGGTTTTGGCAACACTGGAAGTGAGATGCTCTTTGGTGTAATGGGAAACAACCGACGGTGCGTGTTATCGAGAGACCTCTGATAAACGATAAACAAAAGTAAATTTTACCATTAGAGTAGCACAATAATGCTATCGCCACTGTTCGGAATTGTGACGTCATCAAAAGTTTCCCCTTCAAGAACATATAATGAATTTGTTTATGCCCCTGTGCATGATGTGATTAAGTTTTTGTAACGTAAAGAAATGCTTTCTTATATGTAAATCACTCTTATAGCTGTTTCAGAAGCGAGTCAGCGTTATCTACATTTGGAATCCCATAAAAAGACTTAAACACTGATGTGATACATTCACATGACTTTCGCTACCCTCTACTGTGAATTACTGGATATACAAACTAGCCTTATCAAATCTTATTTTTATATCTACTACATTTTAATCAAAGAAAACCTTGCAGAAATAACTGCATTACAGATTTCGTTATTAATACAAAGGGAACAGGATTGTCAAATTTTAAGATCTGGACGCCATATGCTGGCCCCAATGCTTTAATGCATGAATTATTTTGCTAAATATGCCACTCTTCCTCTAATTCCAAAACTAGCTTTTATATCTCATTCACCATAAACGAAACAACTCAAATAGCGGTGATCGTTAGAGTGCTAGGAAATGGTCTCGCCATTTATTCAAAGCCAAACGTCGCGAGCTGCAGTCAAATGGGGCTGTGCTAAAGGACGGGGAGGGCCCAAGTAAAATAACCGGTGTAATGTCACGCTTATATCTGACGGGGTTACATTTGACTGCAGTCGCAAGGATTTTCATTCTTTGTATTAAATATAGTACGGTTTTATTTAAGAAATTTAATATTTTACAACATAAAGCTATAAATAGCGTAATTTAATTGCATGAGGTTAGTATAGTATGAACTTAAGGAAATACACTGCTAGGTATTATAAAACTTTGCCTAACATCTTTGTTGCCAAATGGCAACATCATGCATTGAAAGGTTACAATTCCATACTGTTTCAATAGAATCGCGAGAAACAACTGAATTTTGCAGGACTTTAAATGTATTACTAAGTATTGAGCAATTCGAACATTAATAACGGATATCTAGGAATTGATTGATGCCACAAAGAAGTCATTTTAAATAAATTGCGTTTTTAAAGAGATCTACGCTTCCATCTATCGCTTAACGTTTACCAGTTGTATAAGATTATAAAGATTCCTTCTGAATGAAGGGGATTTCAAAGGCTATTCTTAAAAAATTCAAGGTATCCATTTCTTTTGCAATGTAAATATCTTTCATATATGGTATTTTAATCGAAATTGTTACACGCATGTTTTGGAAAATAAAAAAAATCGAAAAACCCTCCATGTAGAGGCTAGTTTTGGGTGGGGAATTTTCTTAAAAATCTTCGTGTCGGATCTTTGGAAAGTACTGAACTTAAACACCAAGTTTGATGTTTCGTTTTTAAGTTATGCACACAGGGACCTTTTTTTCTAAAAATGCTTCTTTTTTGGATTAAGAGGGCCTGAAAACATGTATTTCCGGTGAAATCTGGGTTTGGAATTTTTGGATGGAATACAATGCTTCATCTATCTACTATGTACACGGTAGAGTTGAGAAAGTAAAAATGGACATGTAATACGCGAGAGCTAGAAGGCTAGAAAAAGTAAATTAAGACAAATCGTCTCCTCTTCTGCAACGTATTTACAATATAAATTAGAACTCATATGTAGAATTCTCTGTATTCAGCTTCCTGCTGCGTTTTCTTGTCCAAGCCCTCATATTTATTTCACATCTGGCTTTGCCGGATATTTGGTGCTCCAGCGCATTTCCTGTCGAAGATCACAGGATCTAGTTATGATTAATTCTCACTTGTCGAATCAAGTTTGGTGTTTATGTTTTAACCTAATACTGATCCTAACCCTAAATCAGAATTGTAATTTTCGTAAGGACTAAGTTTTTACTTTCTCTGCCATGTAAATTGTAGGTAGTGAAGATAATGCATTTCATTCAAAAATTCGAAACCTAGATATCACCCGAAATACATTTTTGAGGTCCCCTGAACCGAAAAAAGCATTTTTAGTGAAAGGTTCCCGTGTGTGTGTGTGTGTGTGTGTGTGTGTGTGTGTGTGTGTCTGTCTGTCTGTGAACAGCATAACTCAAAAACGAAAAGTCGGATAAATACCAAACTTAGTATTTGAGTCTAGTATATTCCAAGGATTCGACACAACGATTTTTAAGAAATTCCCCTCACCCCAACTACCCTTTAAAGGGAACCTTTTTCGAAAATTTTGATTTTCTAAAACATGACTATAACGATTTTGATTATAATATCATATATGAAGGATATTTACATGACAAATAAAATGTATATCTTTAATTTTCTGGCAATAGCCCAGGAAGTCCTCTTCATTCGGAAGGAATTTTGTATAATCTTGTATAACTGGTAAACGTTAAGCGATAGATGAAAACGTACCATACAAAAAATGTAGATCTGTTTAAAACACACAATTTATTTAAAATAAGTTTTTTGTGGCATAATGCGTTTCTGAGGTATCCTTATTAAAGGTTCGAATATTTCAATACTTGTCATTGTTTTAAGGTCTCGTCGATTTTCAGTTTTTCTCGCGATTGCATGGTCACAGTATGGAATTTTAAGGCTAGCATATAGCGTCCAGTTCTTAAACATTTGACTGTCGCTGTTCTCTTTGTATCCATAACGAAAAGAGGAATAGAGCTATTTCTGCAAAGGTTTGTTTGGATGAAAATGTAGTAGATAGAAAAATAAGCTTTAGTAAGCGATGGAGAATAGAGTGTATCACATCACACTTTTTTATGAATAATCTTTGCGAAAAATGTAATATGCAGTAACTAGACAAGATGGTCACTATGCTTCAAATAAATAGAGATAGGAGGGGGCAGATGTCGTGACGACACATATAAAATTAAAAAAATAAAGTTCATGATATGCGTCATCACGGATTTGGCCAAGTTCCTAGTCCCAGTGCACTCATGATTGACAAATTGTTGTGACGTGGTACCTCTCCACCCCCCTCTTACTGGGCTTGTTTATCGACCTCTGCTCTCTTGCCCTCCTTCATGTCGCATAAACATTTTTGCTTTTTCATTCGCAACACGTTAATGAATGAAATTTCAATGGATACATTAGTTAATTAAATTTGGGGAGGCAACAAGCAATTTTAACAGTCCCTTTTCGTTTCGACTTCTGCTTATAGTTCAAATTGAATGCTGCAAGTTTGTCTAATATCGTAAATTTTTAACGGAGGTTTACTTTACTTTTAAAGTGATGCAAGTTGCGGCATGGGGCATTCAATGAAAAATCCTAATCTGGTTTAGAATAATGCGCTATAGAAAGTGTCCGTATTGTCCTATTTTATTATAACAGGTGATTAAAAAAGTATTCCATATTTTGGGAGGTGGTAGTATGGACTAAAACAAGAAATAAATTCTCAGTAAATATGGGCTCTAAAATGCATACCTTAAGAGTTATAAGTGCTTGTTCATCTTCGCTACTGTGAAACATCTCTTCTACTGCAAGCTGTAGCGTTTGATTGGATTACTTCGTTGTGGGTATCTCAACTGCGTCGTTGTATGGGTAGTCTTCATGACTCATAATCGCCGATATCAGTCGGGAAGCACTTCTCGTCGATCTCAGGGTCAATTGTCGGCGAATCGGTCTGAAATTCCCTACAGTTGTTGTCAGGGTAGGATTGCGAGAGTGGTGACACCAGGATATTCTCTTGAAAGAAACACTGTTTTCACTTTTCTCACGCTTATGCTAGAAATCCTGCAATATTCATTGATATTCCCTAACACGTGTGATTCTTTTAGTACTCTCTTCCCACTATTGTCTCTTAGAGCACTAAAGTTTGCTCTGGCTAGTTATTTAATATCTCTTTAGATTCGCGCGAACTTGAAACAGTCACTTGACTAACATTAACTCGTTTATGAGCTTGGATATAATTATATACAAGAATACCGTTAGCTCATTATGTAAATATTTGACCTAAATCACTTTATAATTGCTTAATTGCGCGGTGCTTATCAAATTTCGGAACTTAGCATCCTTTTCTGATCCGGAGTGCTACGTGTTACCTCAACGAAGAATAATCCACGCTCGCATTCACATATAACAACGACTGCTCGATTTCAAATGTTTACATATCATGCGTCTTCCTATGTTACCATTGGCTCTCGCATTTATTCTCTACGTTTATTCCCTGGCTGAAAATTCAAAGTCTAATTGTAAGAAATGTCCGTTGCCTCATAGCGTCTGTTTACTCTTCAAACTTGCCTCATCCCCACGAAATACAAAAGAAAGTTTCGATTTTTATGGCCCCACGCTCGGAAAACATAATGGACAGTCTAAAACGAAACTACTCTTATTTTTGCCTAAATCTTGCGGTTTTTCTTATGCAATTACGCCTTTATTTATTTAACAATATTATTCAAACTTAAAACATATTTACAACTTCTGAAGGGCTTTCGATTGATACAGTTTTTAACCCTATGGCTTTAAAATTATGGAAAATTATCAAATTGAATGTTAATTAATCATTAATAATTCCTAAACTATAATTATTACAGCGTTCCTTTTTGTGTATTGAGGAAGTCAGTTTGTTGTATTGTTGTTGCTTTACATATGATAAGCTAATTTGAAGATTTGTATTATATTTCGACTGTTGGGGAGCCGAACTTGTAGTAGTTGCAACCGCACGTATAGTACCCTGTAGCCTTCGTACAAAAATTTAAAAAATATTAACTTTGTAATTTGACTGTTTCTTTAGATATTTAATATTTATGTTTGCCTCGGTTACGTCAGTATTTATTTTAGAGACATGGATATCTTGGCAGGGTTGTGGTGTGACTAAGAATGTAGGCTTACACAGATTATAGTTTTACTTCACTCCTGTTATTAATGCTTGATACGATTTATATAACACTTCACTGATAGAGGGCTGTGAGATTCTTTTATTAATTATTTGCACTTTTTAACACGTAAACTTATTTTTCGTTTCACACGAGTACGTATTAAATCTCTCGAGGATGTGTTTCGCGTCCGGTTAGGAGCGCTGTTTACAGGCAACTGAACTGATTTCAAGCGCCTAAACTTTGTAAATTTAAGTATTTCAAGTCTCTGATTGGCTAATCCTACTCCAATAGAATACCTTCATTTAGCTAAAGCTTTTTCTGGTTGTTGATTAGCTAGTTTATAAACTGTCACTAAAATTACATTATTGCTTCCAAGAATCACAAGTAGTATTGTTAAACTCTCAAACTCATTGTTACCTCATTGTTTGCAACTTTTAAGTTATTATTCTCACAGCTCCTACATTATTAAATTACGTAATACATTCACATAACATTATAGAGCATGTATACAATAATATAAGCATATGCAATGACTGTTATATACATTTTACAAATTATTACATACACATATTGCTTCAAGGCGGGCGGTTATTGAATTTACATATTATATAATTTGACTGAAATCATTTAAATGTTAAAAATACTGCCCCGGTATTCTTAATCAGGCGGAAATATCGCTACAAAGCTCTTTGCTATTACCTACGTACGACCTACAGTAGACAGTATACATCTGTTAGTGTTGTTACTGTAAACCACATTCACAGTTCTGGGTAAGTGCAAAAAATATTCTTATTAGTTCTAATGGAATCAGTTTGTGAAGTGATTTCACATTGTAGTTTTATCTTTAAACCTTTGGTGTATGCAACCCCCATTAATGATGTACAAACACTAGAGGAAAGGGTCATCAATGTCTGACAGAGCATCCGTGGCCAATCTGGAGTGGTCAGAGCTTGTGATTCCCTAAGACGGTCGGACAGAAGCATGTCTTACTATGAATGGGCACTATATTGAGCACCTTCTTTAGCGATGGTTCACAAGTGCAGGTCGTATTTAATTGCAAGCAGATGAAGCTATGCTGTTTTACAGCAACAGAGTAGTGTGTCCTCATTTGTTTACTGCTTTCTGTAGATCATACGTAATAGCAAAGAGCTTGCAGTAGAAGAGGTGTTTCACAGGAGCGAAGATAAACAAGTGCTCATAGCTCTTAAGGTATGCATTTTTAGAACTCATGTTTGCAGGACATTTTCTTCTTGTTTGGTCCATACTACCATCTCTCAAATATGGAATACTTTTTCTTTAAAGGAACTTTTAAGAACCAAACTAGTAGTAAATAATAACATTCTGGAACATATATCAACATTTAATTACTCAGGCTGTATGGTTTCATATGTGAGATAATCAGGACCAATGTAGTAAACTTAAAAGATTCCATCAGATGTGTGGAACAATATGACGTGCTCTCAAAAATAAAGCACAGCGAACAACATAATTAAAATTCTATAAACAAAAATGGCCGTACACTTGTTGACATATAGCTGTGAGATTCGACTTGGATTCGAGCACGAAAATTGAAGTGAAATGGAGTTATTCGGAAGTGTTGTAGGATCATCAGGAGTATAAAACAATGAAAAAGTTGCCAAAACAAGAATATAAACCTTAAATATAGAATTAATCAACAAAAACAAGATTCGTACAAATATATAACAAGAATCAAAGTTAGGTTGTCCAAACAAATATAAAATTATGCTCCAATAAGAAAGAGAAATTATGGAGGACCAAGATTACGATGGATAGAAGAAATTCTTGTAGATTAACAAGAAGATACTTTTTAGGAATCAATCAAACAGTGATATATTGTTAGAAGATTCTCTATTAATGCTAAAAGTATTTCAATTAATTTTGTTTAATCAAATTACTTACTATTATTGCTCTACTGGTTTAGTATCAAAAGTATAAATGTACTTTGGCTCAGATGGTACAGCACCTGCCTGCTTCCAATGGTCCTGGATTACAGACTCGGCTAGGCTCGAGAAATATGTCTTTGATGAAGGAGCACTCTCGCTAACAGATGCTGGAATAAACCACATTCATGCCGTAAAATTAACTGAAATTAAGACTTTCTCTACTCTTGTACAACTATTTTACAAACGTTTATTCTCCATATACTTCATGTTAATCGAGATAAATATTTGCAGAATCTATCTTATTGCTAATTTTCTTGAAGATGCAAGGGGAATATGGTAGACTTTAAGGATAGTCAAATATTTTAAGAGCTGGTTGCTATGTGGAACGCTCCATTCTCTTTGAATGCCCAGGACATAAAAAACGAATAACGAATTCCCATTGGAAAATTCAAACAAATAACAAGGAATATCTCGGAAATGGGTCACTCGCCAAAAATATGCATATGGCATAAATTGTGTGTTTTAACAAGATCTATATTTTTGTGTAGTAAACGTTTGCCTATCTCGTACGGTTTATCAGTTATGAAGAGGACTTTTGGGGATATTCCCAGAAAATTCAATATATACATTTCATTTTCATTAAAAATATCTTAAACATATGATATTTTAATCAAAATCGTCAGAGGCATTTTTGAGAAAATCTAAATTTTCTAAAAACGTTCCATGCAAAAGGTAGTCTGGGGTGGAGGGATTTTCTTGAAAATCTTCGCGTCGCATTTTTGGAAGATACTAAACCCAAATACCAAGTTTAGTATTTATCCAACTTTTTTTAGTTATGCTGTTCGCAGATTCACACACACACACACACACACACACACGAGCATGTTTCCAAAAATGCTTTACTTGGTTCAGGGCACCTCAAAACATGTATTTACGCTGAGATCTCGGTATGGAATTTTTGGATGGATTGCAATGCTTCCCCTACGTAGTAGAAAAAGTAGAAATAGTGAGTTATGGTGATATCAGCAGTCATTTGATTCTACAAATTCTTCCTATTCGCTCTTCAAAAGTATTTAAAACATAAATCACTGTCTAGGAAAGGGCTGCTCGCGAACATTGTATTCTATACTCTAAAAAGAACGCTCTATTTATACACAATTACAGAAACACAAAAAAACACAAATAGTAGATCATTTTTACTTTCTCTAGTACTTACCTATAGTAGGTAGAGGAAGCAGTGCATTCCACCCAAAAATTCGATTTGTAGATTTTACCGGATACACATGTTTTAATGCTCCCTGAATTAAAAAAGCATTCATAATAAAAGTTCTGTGTGCTCCTGTGAACAGCGTAACTCAAAAACGAATAGTTGGTTTAACACCAAGCTTGGTATTTCAGTTCGTGTTCCAAGGATGAGATACAAAGGTTTTTTTTAGAAAATCTCCTATCCAAAAGTGTCCATTAGCGATGGAATAACTTCGTCGTTTTTATGATCTCAAAAATGGCACAAATCATTTTTATTAAAATACCATGTGTTTAAGACATTTAAATAACAAATGAAATGTATATCTTGATTTTCTGGCAATAGCCTGTGAAGTCATCTTCATTGTGAATGAATCTTATATAATTGGTATACCTTAAAGAGATAGACAAAGTATTACTACACAAAAATGTAGGTTCTCCTTAAACCACACAATTTGTATCAAATACATTTTTTCTGGCGTTGGCCATATCCGAAATATTCTTTGTTATTATACTTTTCTTAAAAATTCCGTTTTTGCTTTCTCTGCCACGAACATAGTAGGTATAGATGGTATTGCATTCCAACCAAAAATTCAATACCGAGATTTCACCTAGATCCCCTAAATCCAAAAAAGCATTTTTAGAAAATCTGTCTATGTAACGTGAACACATAATTCAAAAACGAAAAGTTGGATGACTACCAAAGTTGGTGTTTAGGTTCAGTACCTTCCAAAGATGCGACCACCCTTTACATAGAAGATTTTTCGAAATTCTTTACCTTCTAAACAATGACACTAACGATTGTGATTCAAATACCATACATTAAAGAGATTTGCATTACAAATAAAATGTATATCTTGAATTTTGTGAGTATAGCCTGTGAAGTCCACTTCATTTGTAAAAACTTTGAGTTATCTTATACAATCTGAAAACCTTAAACGATAGACGAATACGTACAACACAAAAAAATGTAGATCTCTTTAAAACAAACAATTTATGTCCAATAAGCTTTTTGTGGCATAAGCCATTTCCGAGATATCCGTTTTTAAAGGTTCGAATTGTTCATTTAAATCCTGTCAGCATTTTCAGTTGTTTCTCGCGATGTCATGGAAACAGTATGCAATTTTAAAGGCCAGAATATAGCGTCCAGTTCTTAAACATTTGACTATCGCTATTGCCTTTGTGTATATAACGAAATGTGTAATGTAGCTATTTCTGCAAAGGCTTATTTGGATTAGAGTGTAGTCGACAGAAAAATCAGGCTTGTCTTTTCTCTTGAAGAAACAAGTTCATTGTATGTGATGATGGTCTTCTTCCGTATTCTGTAAGATAAGAAGTGCAAGCACTTTTCTTGCAATCTGGTGCTCAGTGTGCACCGCGGGTTTTAAAATAATAAGCTGTAAACCTAATATTAAAGTTCTGATGTGATACATTCACATAGTTTCTCCACTCTCTATCTTTATCAATGGGTATACAAACTATTCTTACTCAAGCTTATTTTTCTATCTACCTCATTTTAATCCAAATAAACATTTGCAGAATTGGCTACATTACGCATTTCGTTATTTAGGATAGTTAAATTATATTCGAACCCACTCGCGGCCTCTCTCTACTGCGCCCGACAGCCGGCAGTTACCGTAGAAATTACGCCGGCAGAAGCGGACTAAAATCCTTACCTTATAATAGATGCTGGAAATGTTGACCTGCTCTCAAACAGGCAGCATATCTCGTGTAAATATTCTCGCTCACTCTCCGAAGCTCAGTAGCAGGAATTCTTGTGATGAAATGCCTCATTATGATCATAAAATTGGACTGTGGTGTGCGATAAGTGCTAGAAGAATAATAGGGCCCATATTTTTTGAGGAAACAATAAATGCGGAGCGATATCAGAGGTTAATTCTGAGGCCATTTTGCAATCGCTTGACAGAAGAAGAGAAATCGTATGGTTGGTTCCAGCAAGATTTTGCAACAGCATACGGCTACCGAATCATTACATGCAATAAGAGAGGTGCTTGATGACAGAATAATTAGTGTTGATTTGTGGCCCCCTCGTTCTCCTGACCTAACGAGTTGTGACTTTTATCTACGGGGTTATTTAAAAGACCAAGTGTATCGTTCCAATCCTTGCACACTACAGGAACTTAGAGTAAACATTGTGCAAGAAATCACAAGAATTCCTGCTGCTGAATTTCGGAGAGTGAACGAGAATATTTACACGAGGTATGCTGCCTGTTTGAGAGCAGAAGGTCAACATTTCCAGCATCTATTATATGGTAAGGATTTTAGTCCGCCTCTACCGTCGTAATTTTTCCGGCGACTGGCGGCTGTCTCGCGTAGTAGAGAGAAGCCGCGAGTGGGTTCGAATATAATTTAGCTACCCTATAGATACAAATAGAACAGTGATAGTCAAATGTTTAAGAACTGGACGCTATATGCTGGCCATAAAATTCCTTACTGCTTCCATGACAACACGAGAAACAACTGAATATTGACAGGACGTTAAGGGTATGACCAAGAAATGAACAACGAGAAGCTTTAATAACGGATATCTCAGAAACGGCTTATATCACAACAAAACTTATTTTATATTGGGTGTTTTAAAGGGATTTACATTTTTGTGTGGTACATTTTTGTCTATCGCTTAACGTTTGAATGAATGAATGAATGAACAGCTGATTTGTGCCTGAAGGGCTAAGGCCTCCTCTTGCGAGGGGTAGCTCGATATGACTCACGCAGGGAGCTAGTCCGCGTAAGGGGTGTTATTCGTTGCGTTCTTTCTTACGCACTTCACACTATTAGTCACCCACTTGTTTGCGATCGGCAATGCATGATCTTGTTTGGGATTCCTCTCTTCGCACACTTCTTCCCTTAATTCCCATCCAACACTAGGTTGTTGTGTTTAGCACTTCCTGCCTTCTTCGGATGTCTCTCCAGTTGCTGTTGTCGTGTGCATTCCTTGTCCAGTGTGCTCGTACTGCTTTCTTGAAGGCCTCGTCCCATCTTGCTCTTGGTCTGTCTTGTCTCTTATCGATGAAAAGGGTCTACATTGTAGAAATATATGCCCATCTCTTATCTGGAGCCTCGCTACATGTCCCCCTCACTTCCATTCAAAATTGGTGGCTCGTTGGAATACATCTTCCAGTTTGGTTATTTCCCTTAACCTGGTGTTGGGCACTCTGGCTTTCAGAAATAGTCCTAACACCTTCCTCTACATGTTTCTCTGTCAAATTTGAATACATTTCTTTCTGTGTTTCTGTCAAGTACACCAATTATACAAGATTATACAAAATTCCTTCCGAATGAAGAGGAGTTCGAAGGCTAATCCAGAAAATTCATTTTATTTGTCATATAAGTTTCTTTAATATAAAAATCGTTAGAGCCATTTTTTAGAAAATCAAAATGTTCTAAAAGTGTTTTATATAAAAGATAATTGAGCTGGGGGATTTTTTTTAAAACCTTTGTCTCACATCCTTGGAAGATACTGAACTCAAATACCAAGTTTGGTACTTATCCGACTTTTCGTTTTTGAGCTATGCTGTTCATAGACACGTACATAGCGACCTCTTTTAAGAGTGCTTTGTTTGGATTCAGAGGACCTCAAAAGATATATTTCCAGTTATCGAATTTTTTGGGTGGAATGCGATAAAATATTTAATTTGAGGTTAATCTAGTAATACATATAAATAGAACTAATATTCCTCTCCTACTTATTGTACGTAGTAACTAAAATTAAAACTATAAAAGCAATTGTGCAAGTAATGCCCAGTAATTTCCTTTAAAGTCACAGCCAGAGTAATTAAAAGTAGCTATACAAAATGAAAGAATTAAGGTAAGAACGTACATATATGGTAGGGTATAGTGTGTACCACACTTCGCGTGCTGTGACTTATGGTAGATCCATAGCGGTACCAGGAGGAGGGGATGAAACGACGGGATGACCAGGCCACAGCAAAGCCAACAGAGATGCGCAGAAGTGCCATAAATGCCTCGAAGACTCACCCCAGAGCAACCCAGAGAGGGCGATGAACGACACATTCAACCAAGCAGCCCTTTAGTGCCCAAAATACTCTTTCCTTATAATAAGCACCCGCGTATCTGTTTGGCACCGCCCACAGCACGAAACCTAAAGGCACAATTTGAGGTAGTATTTTTAACACTTGAATAATTTCAATTAAATTATATAATATGTAAATTCAATAACAGCCCGCCTTGAAGCAATATGTATGTAATAATTTGTAAAATGTATGTAACAGTCATTGCATATGCTTACATTATTGTATCCATGTATAATAATGTTATGTGAATGCATTACATAATTTAATAATGTAGGAGCTGTGAGAATAATAAGTTAAAGGTTGCTAACAATGAGGTAACCTTGAGGCAATAATGAGCTTGAGAGTTCAAATACTACTAGTCATTGTTAGAGCAGCAATAATGTAAATTTTGAGACAGTTTAAAAATAGCCAATCAACAACCAGGAAAAGCTTTAGCTAAATGAAGGTATTCTATTGGAGTAAGATTAGCCAATCAGAGACTTGAAATACAGAGATTTACAAGTTTAGACGGTTGAAATAATGTCAGTTGCCTGCAGACCGTGATAGTAACCGGATGCAAGATGCGTCCTCTAGAGCAATATAACACGTATTCGTGTGAGACAAAACATAAGTTTACGCGTTAAAAAAGTGTGAGTATTAAATAAAAGAATCTCACAGCTCTCTATATCAGTGAAGTGCTATTTAATTTGTGTCAAGAATTAATAAAAAGGAGTGAATTAAAACTTAAAATCCGCGTAAGTCTACATTTTTAGACGTACCAAAACCCTGCCTAAGAGAAGCGTGTCTTTAACAATAATACTGACGCAGCCGAGGCAAACATAAATATTTAAAGAAGCAGATTAATAACAAAGTTAATATTTTATTAAACTTGGGGCAAAGGCCACCTGAAAGTACATTTGGGGCGAAGGCTTCCGGAAACTGTTTAACATAGTAAGATTGCAACTACTACAAGTTCGGCTCCCCAACAGTTGAACTATAATACAACTCCCACTTAAAAATCGGCTTTTCATACGTAGCAGCAAACAACGTAAAGACAATAACTTCTTCAAATTGACGCCCAAAGCGTGGTGCAAACTCCTACAACAAAACAGCTTCTACAAATTGACTCCCATACGTGGGGCTGAAACTATCAACTTCAAGTTGATTTCCATACGAGGAGTTAATAATTAATCTACTTCAAATTGGCATCCATACGTGGGGCAGAAATATTACTACTCCAAATTGGCTTCCATACGTGGAGCTAAATAAATAAACAACTCCAATAAAATTATCTTCTTCAACTTAAAGCATCAGAAGGAAACGGAATGAACGAGAAATGATGAGAAGGAGGTGTGGTAGATGAGAAACCACAGTACTCGTATACCGATAGGGGAAAACCATGAAAAACTCGAGGTCAGCTAGGACGGTGGAGGGAATCGAAGCGCAACCTCGCAAGTCCCACACGCTACCTCGGAGCCAATTCGCTCGGTCTCCAGGTGCAGTAAGTAATCGAGCGAGGTATTCGTCACTTTAAGTGTTTTATTAAAGGCAAAAGCCCTTAAGACCATTAATATATTGCTCTTTGTCTCGCGTATATCGGGGATGACAGCTATTCGTGCATAAATACTGTTCATTAGAAATTTTTAAATAAACATGCTGAAGGAAGTAAACTTTTCGAGCAGTAAATAGTATAATGAAGGGGTTAATGCAAAACGCATTGCTTGAATTTATATATGTGCATTTCTTCATCATAAGAGTGGATTGCAACAACGTATGTATTTGTTTATATCGTAAGGAACATCGCTGTGTGGCACATACGTAAAGTAAAGTTAACTTAAAAAGCAAAATAAAGCAGATATCAAAAGCTTGGTAATTGAAATTGTGATACTTTTAGTTAATTGGCAACCACACTTGCAGATTTATCTTCAAGGATACCTTTATAACGTGCTATTAAATTCAAGAAAATCCCCTGCATTCTTTGGGATGATTTATCGCCACACCTGTTTTACTCATTGTAATAAATGACAGCTGCAGTAGTTTCTGTATAAACCTGCATTGCAAATTGCAGTTCCACTGGCGACGAAGTTCTAGAGTAAAATATTGTTACTTTATTCTGTCTTTACAGTTACTTCTCTATTCTCGAGCGTATCAGCACAATGAAGCAGGCGTGAAGCTAACTTTTTTACTTTCTCTACTGCGTATAGTAAGTAGGGGAAGTATTGTATTCCACCAAAAAAATTAGATACCAAGATTTCACCAGAAATACATGTTTTGAGACACCCTGAATCCAAAAAAAGCATTTTTCGAAACCTATCCGTGTGTGTGTCTGTGAACAGCATAACTCAGAAACGAACAGTCGGATATACACCAAACTTGGTATTTAGGTTCAGTATCTTCCAGAGATGCGACACGAAGGTTTTCAAGAAAATCCCCCCACCCCAGATTACCCTTTACATGGAACGTTTTTCCAAATTTTAATTTTCTCAAAAATGGCTCTAACTTTTTTTTCATTAAAATATCATATGTTTAAGATATTTTCATGACAAATGAAATGTATATCTTGAATTTTCTGGGAATTTCTCCAAAAGTAGTCTTCATTGTGAACGAATTTTGCATAACTTGTAAACCATAAGAGATAGACAAAATTTTACTACACAAAAAATGTAGATCGCGTTAAAATACACAATTTATATCATAAACATTTGTTTTATTGCGGAACTATTTTCGAGATATTGCTTGTTATTCCCTTAAATTTTCCAATACTTAAACTTTTTCTCAAATTCTTTATTCCGTTTTTTTTATATCCTGGACATGCAAAGATAATGGAATACGCCACATAGCAACTAGCTCTTAAAATAGTTGACTATAGCTTAAATCCTACCAATTCCCCTTGCATCTACAAGAAAATTAGCAATAAGATTAGCATCTCGATATCTCAATTAACATGAAGCATATGGAGAATAAGCGTTTATAAAAATAGTTTTACAAGAGTAGAGAAGGTCTTGTGAGTGTAACACATCATGTTTTTCTTTCCAGTTCACTCGAACACAAGAACCACTCTAATTACCCCTTATTGTGCGTCGCAGCCTCACTCGTAGAACATGCACGCATAACCAGCACTTATGTCGCATCAAGAATACGAACTCAGTATATCAATATGTCGCTGAATACCGCGAGTACGCTCCCGATATATAACCGCTGGAGTTTCGAGAGAGTTCTCGGGAGGCGGGGCGAGAGCCATCCGTAAAAATTCTGTTATATCTCGATAGCGGTCCTGGAATTTACGTCGGGTAATAGCGCTCTTTCGCCTAATTATCTCTTCAAGCAGTCATCCTGCTTCATAATTAGACTAATCAGCAGATTTTTGCGAAAAAATACTTCGTAGATAACTCTTCTTCAACTGTTGCATGGAAAACCCAGTCTTGGTTAGACCCACAGCCCTCCAAAATAAGTGACTGAAGAGCTGAATGGAATATTGGCGAACACTGACACAACAACTCACGGATGGCCCTGAATAAAGCACATAAATAACTCGAAAGACAAACATAAACCCATACGTTGTGCATTATATCTCTGTCTTCTACTGGTTCAAACAGGAGAAGACATCCTGGCTAGTTATCTGCGTTATGTAACTTGGAAGCAACAGGGAACACAGGAATGTAAGCTATGTTTCTCACTATGCTTAACTGGCATTATGTTTGTTGAAGAAACATATTTGTGCCAAAGATGACGTCTGAAATAACTCCCGCGTGGTGATTTATAATCCACGGTGTAAAAGTAATAATGAAGGATGCGATAGAGATGTTTCATCGGCCTGCATCATCACTCTTCAGGACATTTACATCCTCTGCGTATCTGTTTAAACTGAAACAACCGAATGAAAGGCAAAATATTTACAAGTAGCAAAAGTGTGTGTGTGTGTGTGTGTGTGTGTGTGTGTTGTGTGTGTGCATTCTCTGGAACAAGAGGCGATGGCAAACAGCCAAGTCTATTATCCCAAGGCATATGTGGAAGTTTCTCATCTTGGGCAGCGTGCTGTGCCAACCTCGTGTTTTCTGCGAAAGGGAGGACTAACAGCTCTCCTGCAGAAGTTCTTCAAAAGTCATATATTTGCAAATGATGCTCGCTTACATTACAGAGTCCCTTTTTTCGCCAAAGAGTAAGTGAAACCAACGGTTCTGATTATTTTTGCTTTCGCTGAATAGTTTTCGGTTTCTTCTCAAAAATAGCACTCACCACATTGAAACATATAATCTTATTATACAGAGCGTCAAAATTGACAGCATTAATTTCAAATAATAAAAGTAAAATCTCAGTAAACACACATCTGCAAATGAGCCGTTTGCAAAATGGTTACGATATACCTTTCTCTTTGAACAATGGAAGCATTTCTAGGTTTGAGCTTTATTTACAATACTGGATATTGCCAAGGCACGGTTGGATACGTACACTATGTGATCAAAAGTATCCGGACACACCCACAAACATACGTTTTTCATCTTAGGTGCATTCTGCTGCCACCTACTGCCTGGTACTGCCGCGACCTCAGTAGTCATTATACATCGTTAAACAGCAGAATGGGACGCTCCGTGGAACCCACGGACTTCAAACGTGGTCAGGTGATTGGGTATCACTTGTGTCAGAAGTCTGTATGCGAGACACATCCCTAGGTCACTGTTTGTGATATGATAGTCAAGTGGAAACCTGAAGGGACAAGTACAGCACAAAAGCGTGAAGGCCGACCTCGCCTGTTGACTGACAGAGACCGCCGACATTTGATGACGGTAGTAAAGAGTAATAGGTAGACATCTATCCAGACCATCACACAGGAATTCCAAACTGCATCAGGATCCACTCCAAGTACTATGACAGTTAGGCGTGAGATGAGAAACCTAGGATTCCATGGTCGAGTGGCTGCTCATAAGCCACACATCACGCAGGAAAATGCCAAATGACGCCTCGCTTGGTGTAAAAAGCGTCAACATTACACGATCGAACAGTGGCAAAACGTTGTGTGGAGTGACGAATCACAGTACACAATGTGGCGATCCGATGGCAGGGTGTGGGTATAGCGAATGCCCGATGAATGTCATCTGCCAGCATGTGTAGTACCAACAGTGAAATTCGTAGGTGATGGTGTTATGGTGTGGTCGTGCTTTTCCTGGAGGGGGCCTGCACCCCTTGTTGTTTTGGTGGCACCATCACAGCGCAGACCCACATTCATATTTTAAGCACCTTCTTGCTTCCCACTGTTGAAGAGCGATTCGGGGATGGCGATTGCGTCTTTCAACACGATCGAGCACCTGTTCATACTGCACGGGCTGTGGCGGAGTGGTTACACAACAATAACATCTCTGTAATAGACTGGCCTGCACAGAATCCTGACTTGAATCCTATAGAACACCTTTGGGATGTTTTAGAACGCCGACTTCGTGCCAGGCATCACCGACCAACATCGATACCTCTCCTCAGTTCCGCACTCCGTGAAGAATGTGATGCCATTCCCAAGAAACCTTCCAGCACCTGATTGAAAGTATGCCTGCGAGAGTGAACGCTGCCATCAAGGCTAAGGGTGGACCAACACCACCATTACAGCTGGAGGGCGCCACGAACTTGTACGTCATTCTCAGCCAGGTGTCCGGATACCTTTGATCACGTAGTGTACTTCTAATGGGGTAGTCGTCAATGGATCTGATTAACATGTAAAGTGGTTCGGATTCGATTCCCTGATTGACATTTTTCTGTAGTAGAAGAACTTTCTCCTCTGCATCGAAAAACTTCATTCTTATGCTGCAAAGGCAATATCAAGCCATCGCAGAATCACCTTCTCCAATGCGTCCTAATGCGAGTCGTAATGGCAGCTAGCGGTGTATAGTTTTCTATCTTCTACTCCTTACGCTTGCTCCACACTGAGCAGTACGTACCGTGCTGTCGTCCTCCGTGGTGTAGTGGTTACCATGCTAGCCTCTAGTTCCCGAGGTCGCGGTTCAAACCCGGCGGAGGGCGATGGATTTTTTCGGGAGTAAAAATCCTTAGCATGGCTTCCTTCGGAAGGGAAGTAAAGCCGGTAGTCCCGTGTCGTAGATTTACGGCAAGTAAGGCAATATCAATCTTGATAAACTGGTCTGTGAGCAAAACTACCGGTGTTTCACCCCCAATATAGAATGGGACGCTAAGAACCACAGCGCTTAAAGAGCGTCCATAAATAAAACTGGATTTTCAATTTTGGCAGATGTGCTGTTTAGAAGCACCTGATTCAGTAGACAAGATCTAGAGGTTACATAAATTTATTTATTCTGTAAGAACAATACAAATTAAACGAAAAGGTGATTTAGAAAAGGCCTTCAAAGTATCCATTGGATATGGAACCCTCTCCAACAATGTGCGGTCCTGACGAATGTGGTCAAAGGCAGCGTTTATGCGCACAATCAGTTCCTCTCTGGTATCAACTGGGATGCCATACAATGGCCCCAAAGAAGGAAGTCAAGCGGTGTTAAGTCAGGTGATCGCACTGTATTTAGACAGCTCCTCCTCTCCCTTTAGATGTTGTTCACGTGTTCTGTTACAGCATAGCTGAATTGTGGCAGAGTCCCATCATGCTGGAACCACATATTACTTCGAGTAGTAAAGGATGCATTCTCCATGAGCAGAGTTACTGTTTGAAAGACCCCAAGGTACCCAGCTCCGTTTAAACGTGGTGGCAACTCGGATGGTAAGAAGGGAACAAATATTGTATGTAGAAGTGGTCAAATGAGAACTGCGCAACTCGTGAAACCCATCGACAAACGACACCGATTGACTTCTCAATCAGATGGATCCTAAACAGCACATCTGCCAACATCGGTTGTTTGACAAAAATGATCCTCTTTGTGAGATCTAACATCACACAACGTTTACTAGAGAGGTTTTGAATCAGCCTGCATACGAAATATAGTTTGATTAGATGCTGATATAGGCACCTCAAGTTGAAGCAGCATTGTCATGTGCACGTTTTTCAGGTGCAAAAAATAATTTCTCCAGTAGGTAGGTATATTTCTTCTATTATTATACATATACATTGTTTTTCTTTGTAAGATTTATACGGCACGAAACAGAAACAAAACAGTTCAGCTCAGTAAGAAAGTATTAAGGATTGTGCAGAAAAAAATAGCATATTTCAGACCATGAACATTCAAAAACACACACCACACATGACTGAATAGAGAGAAGTTCAAAGATTTTAAAACCAGGTTTAGAACTCATTCAAGGCACAGCAATGGTGATGGTCACCACAGAAAAGAATTGTATTCTGCAATTTTCTGAGAATTTCAAGTCCAACAAGTCATTTAATTTCCGAATGGTTAAGAAATAAACTGCCACTTAGATGTTTCCGTGTAGCAGTGGTACCTCTCGTATTCTTGATTAGATACACAACGGAGGGGGGCACCTCGCGCGCCGCGACCTACATGGGTCTAATGTGGCTACCACCCCGCAGGAGGAAGGAATGAAGTGAAGGAAACACATGAGGATACAGGCCACAGAGACACGCAGAACTCCTAGCTCGAAGGTAAGGTGATGAGCAGCCCTTACAACCAGACAGCCCTCTGAAGTGGACGGTTGACGGAAATTTAATCCGGGATCTCCCGAATGCAAGCCTCGCACGTTACTCCGGAGACATTTCTCTGGGTTCTTAAATGCATGCTCTCAACTACCGTAAAATTAGAACTTAAACTTTCCTCCATTCCGTGGTATGCAGAATATGTTTCTATGATATGAGGCAGTAGTTTTAACACTTAAATAATTTCAGTCTAATTATATAATATGTAAGTTCAGTAACAGCCCGCCTTGAAGCAATATGTGTATGTAATAATTTGTAAAATATATGTAACAGTCATTGCATATGCTTATATTATTGTATCCATGTGTGATAATGTTATGTGAATATATTACGTAATTTAATAATGTAGAAGCTGTGAGAATAATACGTTAAACGTTGCTAACAATGAGATAACCTTGAGGCAATAATGAGTTTGAGAGTTTAAATGTTATTTGTGATTCTTGGAAGCATTAATGTAATTTTAGTGACAGTTTATAAAACTAGCCAATCAACAACTATTCTATTGGAGTAGGATTAGCCACTCAGACTTGAAATATAGAAATTTACAAGTTTAGACGGTTTAAATCTACTCAGTTGCCTGAAAACAGTGTTACTAACCAGACGCGAGATGTGTCCTCGAGAAATTAAATACGTGTTCGTGGGAGACGAAAATAGTGAAGTGCTCGATATCAGTGAAGTGCTGTCTAATTTGTGTCGAGGATGAATAAAAAGGAGTGAATTAAAACTTAAAATATGTGTAAGCCTACATTCTTGTAGCATCACGCCCTGCCAAGACTTACATGTCTCTAACAACAATACTGACGCAGCAGAGGCAAACATAAGTATTTAATACTTAAGAAACAGTTTAATTACAAAGTTAATATTTTTTTAAACTTGGGACAAAGGCCACTTAAAATTAAATTTCGGGCAGAAACCAACTTCTTAAAATTGACGCCTAAAGCGAGGTGCAAACTCCGACGACAAATAAACTTCTTCGGATATCAACATACTATGTGTTACATTTACATAACTTTCTCTGCCCTCTGTCGCTTATTAGTGGGTGTAAAATTATTCTTACGAAAGTTTATTTTCCTATCTATTGTATTTTTATCAAGAGAAACCTTTACAGAAACAGCTACATTACACATTTCGTTATAGATACAAAGAGAACAGCGATAGTCAAATGTTTAAGAACTGGACGCTATATGCTGTCCTTAAAATTCCATTCTGTTTCCATGACATCGCCAGAGACAACTGAATGTTGAAAGGACATTAAAGAATGACCAAGTAATGAACAATTCAAACCATTAATAACGAATATACAGGCTGGACCATTTAAGTTGAGACTACAATATCTCCTAAACTAAGCGTTGTACAATGAAATGTCCTTAATAAAAGTTACTTGATATTATGAGGGGAAAGTTAATACCATTAATGGTGTTTTGTTTGGAAGGCATTATGATGGTCATTTTAGAGTCAATTTGATGTTTTTGAATGCGAACTTACATTTTGTATGCTGTTTTCTCATTAGAAAATAGTTTATAAAAAGCTATTTATTTTGTGATGAGGAATAAGGAAACAAAATAAAAAATGTTGGTTCCCAATTAGAAACGAAACTTGACCCTCAAATGACAATCCATGGATGGTCCAACCATTCATTGCACTCTTCGTACACAGCCATTCAAGATTTTCGTTGTTAATTACGTTGGTGTAAGCAAAATTGCAAAATGCTTTATACAAATGTTGTTTAGTTTTTATGAGAAGTTTGAAAGCAATATAAAAAAGTAGTTTCCCATTTTAAAAAATTAATTTGACTAAAATGACCATCACAAGCTCCTCCAAATTAAACACGACTAATGACATTTACGTTCCCCCATTTACTTCCCCCCATTTCTCCTTTAAGTGCACAAAAAAGTCATTCGAAATAAATTGCGTGTTTTAGAGAGATCTACACTTTGTGTGTAGTACGTTTTCGTCTATCACTTAACGTTTACCAGTTATGCAATTTTTTTCCAAATGAAGAGGACCTCACAGGGTATTCCGAGAAAATTCCAGATATACATTTTATTTGTCATGCAAATAATTAAAATATGGTATTGTAATCAAAAATTTTACAGTTAATTTTTTGAAAAACAAAACTTTGAAAATCTTAGATTAAATGAAAGTTTGGGGGAAGGACCTGCTTTAAAAACCTTCATGTCGCATCTTTGAGATGCTGAACATAAATGCCAAATTTTTTATTTATACGTCTTTTCGATTCAGGGGCCTCAAAACATGTATTTCGGGTTAAATCTCGGTATTGAGTTTTTAGGTGGAATACAATTGCGTCTCTACCTACCAATTACGTGGTAGATAAGGTAAAAGTTGAATAGCTCTATACTTTCCTACACAGAGAATATTAACTAACATTTTCACACGATGCTGTGCATGATTTTGCTAAGCAAGAAAATATAGCGCTGCGTCTCATCCTCCAAACAGTATGATTCGAGTCATTTACCTTCCGCAACAGACGCCACATTTATGGCATATTCGTGGAATGAATAAAAAGAAAGGATGTTCTCCAATAGAAATGCTTGCTTTTAGCCCTTCTCCGAGAGCTGCAGGGTGGGATGCGGCGATGTTTTGTGATGCGTTTTAAAGCGTTGATGCTCTCACATTACTCCTCCCATTCCCTCTTTCTCGCTGCTCTCCAAACAGCCAAGTTATATGGCCTATACAGTAACTTCATCTTTCTGTCGTTTCTACACACTCGTGCCTTAGCTACACCATCGCTTTTATCTTCCTTTGAGCATTCTCCTTAAAGAGTCTGTTTCCACCTAACCGGAATGCACTTAGAGGGAGATTGCACGAACACTAGAAATGTTAGCTTCTTGATGTGGAGTATATTTATGATATAGTGCCTAGTTTTATCAAACACTGTTGTTTTTAATTTCTCTACTACGTATAGTAAGTAGGGGAAGTATTGTATTCCACCCAAAAATTCGATACCGAGATTTCACCGAAAATATATGTCTTGAGACCCCCTGAATCCAAAAAAAAGCATTTTTTGGAAACATGTCCGTGTGTGTGTCTGTGAACAGCATACCTCAGAAGCAAACAGTTGGATAAACACCAACCTTGGTATTTAGGTTCAGTATCTTCCAGAGATGCGACACGAAGGTTTTCTAGAGAATTCCCCCACCCCAGATTACCCTTTACATGGAACATTTTTCAAAAATTATAATTTTCTCAAAAATAGCTCTAACGA